>OU026147.1:6467210-7667210 GCA_907269125.1 Eristalis pertinax
TATTTACACCTGTGGTTATGTGATCCCACGTGTATTAATCGGATCAGTAAGTCTGGAGCGTATCCGAGGACATCGAAAATTTCACCTGAAAAAATCAACAGTGTATAGTAAGGATTTTTTGGCATTTTCGAGCTCATCTTTCAACTGCCACAGCGGCTAAACTAGACGTATCTAGGACTTATTTACACCTGTGGTTATGTGATCCCACGTGTATTAATCGGATCAGTAAGTCTGGAGCGTATCCGAGGACATCGAAAATTTCACCTGAAAAAATCAACAGTGTATAGTAAGGATTTTTTGGCATTTTCGAGCTCATCTTTCAACTGCCACAGCGGCTAAACTAGACGTATCTAGGACTTATTTACACCTGTGGTTATGTGATCCCACGTGTATTAATCGGACCAGTAAGTCTGGAGCGTATCCGAGGACATCGAAAATTTCACCTGAAAAAATCAACAGTGTATAGTAAGGATTTTTTGGCATTTTCGAGCTCATCTTTCAACTGCCACAGCGGCTAAACTAGACGTATCTAGGACTTATTTACACCTGTGGTTATGTGATCCCACGTGTATTAATCGAATCAGTAAGTCTGTAGCGTATCCGAGGACATCGAAAATTTCACCTGAAAAAATCAACAGTGTATAGTAAGGATTTTTTGGCATTTTCGAGCTCATCTTTCAACTGCCACAGCGGCTAAACTAGACGTATCTAGGACTTATTTACACCTGTGGTTATGTGATCCCACGTGTATTAATCGGATCAGTAAGTCTGGAGCGTATCCGAGGACATCGAAAATTTCACCTGAAAAAATCAACAGTGTATAGTAAGGATTTTTTGGCATTTTCGAGCTCATCTTTCAACTGCCACAGCGGCTAAACTAGACGTATCTAGGACTTATTTACACCTGTGGTTATGTGATCCCACGTGTATTAATCGGATCAGTAAGTCTGGAGCGTATCCGAGGACATCGAAAATTTCACCTGAAAAAATCAACAGTGTATAGTAAGGATTTTTTGGCATTTTCGAGCTCATCTTTCAACTGCCACAGCGGCTAAACTAGACGTATCTAGGACTTATTTACACCTGTGGTTATGTGATCCCACGTGTATTAATCGGATCAGTAAGTCTGGAGCGTATCCGAGGACATCGAAAATTTCACCTGAAAAAATCAACAGTGTATAGTAAGGATTTTTTGGCATTTTCGAGCTCATCTTTCAACTGCCACAGCGGCTAAACTAGACGTATCTAGGACTTATTTACACCTGTGGTTATGTGATCCCACGTGTATTAATCGGATCAGTAAGTCTGGAGCGTATCCGAGGACATCGAAAATTTCACCTGAAAAAATCAACAGTGTATAGTAAGGATTTTTTGGCATTTTCGAGCTCATCTTTCAACTGCCACAGCGGCTAAACTAGACGTATCTAGGACTTATTTACACCTGTGGTTATGTGATCCCACGTGTATTAATCGAATCAGTAAGTCTGGAGCGTATCCGAGGACATCGAAAATTTCACCTGAAAAAATCAACAGTGTATAGTAAGGATTTTTTGGCATTTTCGAGCTCATCTTTCAACTGCCACAGCGGCTAAACTAGACGTATCTAGGACTTATTTACACCTGTGGTTATGTGATCCCACGTGTATTAATCGGATCAGTAAGTCTGGAGCGTATCCGAGGACATCGAAAATTTCACCTGAAAAAATCAACAGTGTATAGTAAGGATTTTTTGGCATTTTCGAGCTCATCTTTCAACTGCCACAGCGGCTAAACTAGACGTATCTAGGACTTATTTACACCTGTGGTTATGTGATCCCACGTGTATTAATCGGATCAGTAAGTCTGGAGCGTATCCGAGGACATCGAAAATTTCACCTGAAAAAATCAACAGTGTATAGTAAGGATTTTTTGGCATTTTCGAGCTCATCTTTCAACTGCCACAGCGGCTAAACTAGACGTATCTAGGACTTATTTACACCTGTGGTTATGTGATCCCACGTGTATTAATCGGATCAGTAAGTCTGGAGCGTATCCGAGGACATCGAAAATTTCACCTGAAAAAATCAACAGTGTATAGTAAGGATTTTTTGGCATTTTCGAGCTCATCTTTCAACTGCCACAGCGGCTAAACTAGACGTATCTAGGACTTATTTACACCTGTGGTTATGTGATCCCACGTGTATTAATCGGATCAGTAAGTCTGGAGCGTATCCGAGGACATCGAAAATTTCACCTGAAAAAATCAACAGTGTATAGTAAGGATTTTTGGCATTTTCGAGCTCATCTTTCAACTGCCACAGCGGCTAAACTAGACGTATCTAGGACTTATTTACACCTGTGGTTATGTGATCCCACGTGTATTAATCGGATCAGTAAGTCTGGAGCGTATCCGAGGACATCGAAAATTTCACCTGAAAAAATCAACAGTGTATAGTAAGGATTTTTTGGCATTTTCGAGCTCATCTTTCAACTGCCACAGCGGCTAAACTAGACGTATCTAGGACTTATTTACACCTGTGGTTATGTGATCCCACGTGTATTAATCGGACCAGTAAGTCTGGAGCGTATCCGAGGACATCGAAAATTTCACCTGAAAAAATCAACAGTGTATAGTAAGGATTTTTTGGCATTTTCGAGCTCATCTTTCAACTGCCACAGCGGCTAAACTAGACGTATCTAGGACTTATTTACACCTGTGGTTATGTGATCCCACGTGTATTAATCGGATCAGTAAGTCTGGAGCGTATCCGAGGACATCGAAAATTTCACCTGAAAAAATCAACAGTGTATAGTAAGGATTTTTTGGCATTTTCGAGCTCATCTTTCAACTGCCACAGCGGCTAAACTAGACGTATCTAGGACTTATTTACACCTGTGGTTATGTGATCCCACGTGTATTAATCGGACCAGTAAGTCTGGAGCGTATCCGAGGACATCGAAAATTTCACCTGAAAAAATCAACAGTGTATAGTAAGGATTTTTTGGCATTTTCGAGCTCATCTTTCAACTGCCACAGCGGCTAAACTAGACGTATCTAGGACTTATTTACACCTGTGGTTATGTGATCCCACGTGTATTAATCGAATCAGTAAGTCTGGAGCGTATCCGAGGACATCGAAAATTTCACCTGAAAAAATCAACAGTGTATAGTAAGGATTTTTTGGCATTTTCGAGCTCATCTTTCAACTGCCACAGCGGCTAAACTAGACGTATCTAGGACTTATTTACACCTGTGGTTATGTGATCCCACGTGTATTAATCGGATCAGTAAGTCTGGAGCGTATCCGAGGACATCGAAAATTTCACCTGAAAAAATCAACAGTGTATAGTAAGGATTTTTTGGCATTTTCGAGCTCATCTTTCAACTGCCACAGCGGCTAAACTAGACGTATCTAGGACTTATTTACACCTGTGGTTATGTGATCCCACGTGTATTAATCGGATCAGTAAGTCTGGAGCGTATCCGAGGACATCGAAAATTTCACCTGAAAAAATCAACAGTGTATAGTAAGGATTTTTTGGCATTTTCGAGCTCATCTTTCAACTGCCACAGCGGCTAAACTAGACGTATCTAGGACTTATTTACACCTGTGGTTATGTGATCCCACGTGTATTAATCGGATCAGTAAGTCTGGAGCGTATCCGAGGACATCGAAAATTTCACCTGAAAAAATCAACAGTAAGGATTTTTTGGCATTTTCGAGCTCATCTTTCAACTGCCACAGCGGCTAAACTAGACGTATCTAGGACTTATTTACACCTGTGGTTATGTGATCCCACGTGTATTAATCGGATCAGTAAGTCTGGAGCGTATCCGAGGACATCGAAAATTTCACCTGAAAAAATCAACAGTGTATAGTAAGGATTTTTTGGCATTTTCGAGCTCATCTTTCAACTGCCACAGCGGCTAAACTAGACGTATCTAGGACTTATTTACACCTGTGGTTATGTGATCCCACGTGTATTAATCGGATCAGTAAGTCTGGAGCGTATCCGAGGACATCGAAAATTTCACCTGAAAAAATCAACAGTGTATAGTAAGGATTTTTTGGCATTTTCGAGCTCATCTTTCAACTGCCACAGCGGCTAAACTAGACGTATCTAGGACTTATTTACACCTGTGGTTATGTGATCCCACGTGTATTAATCGGATCAGTAAGTCTGGAGCGTATCCGAGGACATCGAAAATTTCACCTGAAAAAATCAACAGTGTATAGTAAGGATTTTTTGGCATTTTCGAGCTCATCTTTCAACTGCCACAGCGGCTAAACTAGACGTATCTAGGACTTATTTACACCTGTGGTTATGTGATCCCACGTGTATTAATCGGATCAGTAAGTCTGGAGCGTATCCGAGGACATCGAAAATTTCACCTGAAAAAATCAACAGTGTATAGTAAGGATTTTTTGGCATTTTCGAGCTCATCTTTCAACTGCCACAGCGGCTAAACTAGACGTATCTAGGACTTATTTACACCTGTGGTTATGTGATCCCACGTGTATTAATCGGATCAGTAAGTCTGGAGCGTATCCGAGGACATCGAAAATTTCACCTGAAAAAATCAACAGTGTATAGTAAGGATTTTTTGGCATTTTCGAGCTCATCTTTCAACTGCCACAGCGGCTAAACTAGACGTATCTAGGACTTATTTACACCTGTGGTTATGTGATCCCACGTGTATTAATCGGACCAGTAAGTCTGGAGCGTATCCGAGGACATCGAAAATTTCACCTGAAAAAATCAACAGTGTATAGTAAGGATTTTTTGGCATTTTCGAGCTCATCTTTCAACTGCCACAGCGGCTAAACTAGACGTATCTAGGACTTATTTACACCTGTGGTTATGTGATCCCACGTGTATTAATCGAATCAGTAAGTCTGGAGCGTATCCGAGGACATCGAAAATTTCACCTGAAAAAATCAACAGTGTATAGTAAGGATTTTTTGGCATTTTCGAGCTCATCTTTCAACTGCCACAGCGGCTAAACTAGACGTATCTAGGACTTATTTACACCTGTGGTTATGTGATCCCACGTGTATTAATCGGATCAGTAAGTCTGGAGCCTATCCGAGGACATCGAAAATTTCACCTGAAAAAATCAACAGTGTATAGTAAGGATTTTTTGGCATTTTCGAGCTCATCTTTCAACTGCCACAGCGGCTAAACTAGACGTATCTAGGACTTATTTACACCTGTGGTTATGTGATCCCACGTGTATTAATCGGATCAGTAAGTCTGGAGCGTATCCGAGGACATCGAAAATTTCACCTGAAAAAATCAACAGTGTATAGTAAGGATTTTTTGGCATTTTCGAGCTCATCTTTCAACTGCCACAGCGGCTAAACTAGACGTATCTAGGACTTATTTACACCTGTGGTTATGTGATCCCACGTGTATTAATCGAATCAGTAAGTCTGGAGCGTATCCGAGGACATCGAAAATTTCACCTGAAAAAATCAACAGTGTATAGTAAGGATTTTTTGGCATTTTCGAGCTCATCTTTCAACTGCCACAGCGGCTAAACTAGACGTATCTAGGACTTATTTACACCTGTGGTTATGTGATCCCACGTGTATTAATCGAATCAGTAAGTCTGGAGCGTATCCGAGGACATCGAAAATTTCACCTGAAAAAATCAACAGTGTATAGTAAGGATTTTTTGGCATTTTCGAGCTCATCTTTCAACTGCCCCAGCGGCTAAACTAGACGTATCTAGGACTTATTTACACCTGTGGTTATGTGATCCCACGTGTATTAATCGGATCAGTAAGTCTGGAGCGTATCCGAGGACATCGAAAATTTCTCCTGAAAAAATCAACAGTGTATAGTAAGGATTTTTTGGCATTTTCGAGCTCATCTTTCAACTGCCACAGCGGCTAAACTAGACGTATCTAGGACTTATTTACACCTGTGGTTATGTGATCCCACGTGTATTAATCGGATCAGTAAGTCTGGAGCGTATCCGAGGACATCGAAAATTTCACCTGAAAAAATCAACAGTGTATAGTAAGGATTTTTTGGCATTTTCGAGCTCATCTTTCAACTGCCACAGCGGCTAAACTAGACGTATCTAGGACTTATTTACACCTGTGGTTATGTGATCCCACGTGTATTAATCGGATCAGTAAGTCTGGAGCGTATCCGAGGACATCGAAAATTTCACCTGAAAAAATCAACAGTGTATAGTAAGGATTTTTTGGCATTTTCATCTTTCAACTGCCACAGCGGCCCAACTAGACGTACCTAGTTCTGTAGTTAATTAGTTTCCTTTGTCTAGATAAAAAGAAAACTCAAGTTATCATTTAATTACCCACCGCCCTTTCCAATGGAATCAACAGAAAGGCAGATTGTGCTCGGCTGTCTTGTTAACTGACTGAGCACAAAAAATGTGGACCGGTTCACCCATGAAGTTTATCCCTTTTCTATCCACAGGATCAAGAAGTTTTACTTAACCCACATAAGGAACCTTCCATTTGATCGGTCACATCAAACCGTTTTTGACCCTATTTCGGGGTCATGTGCCATTCGAAGTTTTCTGATGCGCAAAACTTTCATGTCCTGAAGACAGGCACTGCTGTAGCCTTGAACTTTGATTTGATTTATTAAAAAAAAAACTCGTTACACATCCTGACCCTCACAAATCGAATGGGAAATTCGACCAAAAACTGAATGGCAAATTTATGATCCCGCTTCCCTTGGAGCTGACCAATCGAGTCCAGGTCTCCATTCAGGCGACGAAGAAGGAGCTTTGTGGTCAGGGATGGGATGGAATTCCTTCGGTGTCCACATTCATTGTCACCCTTCCCCCTAGGAACCAATTAAAGATTATCTTTCTCACTGAATGTCCACTTCGAGGGCAAAGCGAAAAAAGAAACCCAGACACAGCCATCCATTGGAATTCCATAAGCTTCAAAGGATATTAATATTGTCGTCAGGACAGCAAAAATGAAAAGAAACCGAAGTAAAAAGTAATCCATCCTGCGAATTGTGAACGAGATGTGCTGTGGTGTGGTGAAGAGATTTGATTTTTCGAATGAATGAATTTCAAATATCTGCGTTACACAGTATTGAGGAATGTCCAGCCAAGTTGCTGGCTATTCAGTGCTGGTAATCTTAAATCCTTGACGTGGGCGATGGGATTCTCGATTCCTACAACAAGCAAAAAAATGGAAGGAACTTTACGAATGCGTGCGGGCGTCGCTGGGCGATATTTATGATTGATTGTGACTGAAACCGTAGCCGGCCCCTTAAGATGTACTGCAAAAAAGTGATTTCATTGAGGGATTACGTGGTCGCTTGTTTTATGACATTCCTCTAATGGTTTTTCCCTTAACTTTATGTACACGATACAAAATTTAGATTGATTTATGGGATTGTGAAAATGCTGATGATGTTCAATTAAAACTTTTCACCCAGAAACCGTTTCAAGTTTATTTCATTTTGTAGAAACTCTGGTTCCTCCTTCCGGTTTGCGCCCAGTTCAGTGAAGTAATAAAAATTGAGTGAATGTTGTTCGGAGTTCTGCTGCCGTTCGTAGAGCCAGAGAAAGAGGGAGAGTGCTAACTTTCTCTTGCCTTCAGGTCAGGTTTGTTTGTCGGTTATGCACGTGCTGGTTGGTAGTAAGTCAATTGATTTCTACAAATCATGGCAACCAAGTGGAAAATAGTTCTTTTAATCCAGAACACACATCACAACTGCATAAATGAGATAGAGTGATGTTTTTAGCGATGACGCTGATGATTTGAAGAAGACAACAAAGTTTAGTCCTTTCATTTGTCTGCCGTTCTTCTCATCATCTTTTCAAAGATATAGTAAAAACGCCTCCCTGCACATAACGATCCTTCACACTCAGTTACGTCTTAAAAACTAATTAACGTCGGACTTCCGTACAACAAAGCGCCACCGCATAGCCTCCTCCTCCTCGTTGCACTGCATCAGTGGGCAACCACTTAAGTGGGGGCTCATAACCCTCAGCATGACGGCTCCTCCGGTGAACAAGTGTCTTCGGATCAAAGACAACTACCAACCGCTACGGGGCTGCCGCAATGAAATTAATTTTAAAATTCCACAAGCCAACCCTCAGTAGACCTCAGTCCTTGCAATCCTTTCAGTTCTACGTCTTCACGATAGCCAACCATCCTCACATTGGGTCCCGGTTAAGGAATGAAACCAGAAATTTTAAACAAGTTTTGATTGATTTTGAGGTTAAAGCATCGATTGCTTGCCATTGGGTGAGGGATTAACACACCTCCCTCAGAATACACAAACCCCCTTTGAGATGGAATCCCAGATGCGTGATGAAGCAGTCAATGCCGAGTGAAGAGCACAAAGGCGAGTGAAATTCGTGTACGCAAAGTAAATGTAAACATCTATCGCAGATGGAGATGCAACGATCAATATTTTATGCAAAGCAAAGTGTCAATATTTGAACAATGAAATGTGTAACACGCTTGCCTACTCGATCTGGGTGGTGACTGTCGGCTGGCAATGTGTTTGTGTTGTCCTTTGGAAGGAATTCGTGTCACATTTGAACGCATTCAACATGTGAAATTGTCACGACGGGCGGATACTTGCGCTACCCAACCAACCGAACTCACACACTGCCACCGGCAATGCTCTTTAAAGAGACTCACACAAGCCAACATAGTTGTGTGTTCCATTAACACGATGAACCAGCGAAAATCACCACCAACAACGGAATCCAATTCATTCAGTGCTCCGGTGCGTATCCATCTTTCATTTTTTCGTGTTGTCCTGTTGCTCTCGGTATATTTTATGTGCGATATTCCCGTCCTGGTATGTTTATGTTCGCTTCGGGGGCTTTGCACTAAGTGCCAGATGCATCCCGTGCTGCGACTTGCAAATATGTTGCATCAGGATACAAAGTTCCTTCCCAGCGACGTTGTATGCTGCTCCACACAAGCGGATCTGCACACCACTCATTCCCAACGGTGCAACGGTTGTGTGAGGTGGAAAATTCTTGATAAATTGGAAAAAATATCAAGCTAGACTTCTTCTCGGTTACGCGTCGCCCAATGATGTGGTACATTGTTTCCGCTTACAATTCGATGGAAAAGTTACAAGTTACAAGTTACAACACTCTCCGGCATGAAGGACATGTGTCAAAGATTATTTGGTTTACTGAGCAAATCAGACTTTTCGCCTGACTGTAGCTCACCGTCCCGGTGGACACTTATTTTCTGCAAGGCCCTCAATTTTTGAAGTGGAACTCAAACAACACGGTAGTAAAAGTAAATCGTTGGAAGATGAACTCTCGTACGTGACAACTTTTGTAAATTAAATTTCTTCCTCTTCGCCTTCGTGGCCGTATTCGTTTTTGTTTCTGCACCGACATCGTTGCTTCTTGGATGTACTAGTTTCCGCCTCAAGAACGGTTTGCTGTCATCATTTAATGGTAGACATCCTGTGACAGGGATAAGTTTTCACTTGGCAAACAGCAGTTTTGTTGTTGCATCTACTCGTCTTCGTTTGCCTCCTCTACGGCTGACAATGTCGGTGCGGCGAAGTCATACTGATTGTCGTTGTTTTTCTCTTAAGTTCCTCCATGGGACACGGCATCAGCAGATGACAATTTCAAGATGCAAGGGAAATTTTATGAAACCATTTTGTGGAAGTGAATGCAGAAGTTTTGCTTGCACAGTGGTTGAGCTTAAGTGAGCCTGTGGTTGGGTTTAATTGAAGCGAAATTCAATTACCACTAGAAAATCATTGAAAAATTGCAACAAATGCATTCGTTGTTCGTTTTCCAAATGCACCCTAATCCCTGTGAGCAATGATTAAATGCAAATATTGTGTCCGTCTGTCTTGGGGGAATTCATTTGATGTTTGGCTCCTTAAGTGCATCACTTAAATGCCAGGGATTCTTCTGCTTCTTATGCAGTTAATCGTCAAACACCCACTCACAGATGAAGAGTCCACTTGCAGAGGAAAAAAAACCACACCAAAGAGACTCGCTTTCTTTGAATTCAACTTTCAAGGAGAAAACTGACACCAAAAAAAATAAGAAAACTACACAGTTAACCATCATCTCATTCACGGGAGAATATTCCCCCCATCGACACCAGGAAAAATTCCTCGCCATCGCCCCAAACGATGCCAATTTAACGCAAATTGAATTCCATTCAGTTACCCAGCACTCAGCAAAAAAAAAATGAAAGAATAAAGCACATCGCATCGCTGCACACTATGCAACGTGATACTATTTATAGCTAATAGAGATCCCCGAGCACGCCACCGTTCAACAGCAATCCTTTGCACTTTTGCATTCTGTTGCGATGGACGTGGAATAAAGGCAAGCATTTCCAAGGATAATAGTCGTGCTGATTATTTCAACCACTAATGCAATGATGAATAGATGGATGCACTGCACAGAGCAGAACAGTTGGGTGGGTTATTAGCGATTTCTGATCGGTTTTCGTCTCCTTTGACTGGTAATCTTCAATGAAATTCCGAAACAATGCCATTTGCGAGCCTTTAAATCCCGCCATGCTGAGGAGGCGCTCCTTGGCTGTGTAACTAAGTATCATTTCAAAGGCGAGAGAATTCTTCCGAAGGCATCTTCAAATGACTTGTACACCAGAGCACCGGCATTCCGAGTGCCCTTCGAGGGGAATTTAAACGGGCTGCTGTCCGATGTTCTTTTTATTTACGACCTTAGCCCAAGTAAATGAAATTAATTTCGAAATTAAATTTAAATGCTGCCTCAGATCAGATGTAATCACACGGAAGTGGGACGGGGGGAGGTGGCCGTGGCGCGCTTGACACGATGGCTTCTAATGAAAACCAGTTTATGGCTTCGAAGGAACGTTCGGTGTGAAATCGTTTCGCAGGATAAGGCAATAAAATGTGTTATTTATGATCTCCGAAGTTGTACAGAAGTGTGCGTTCCCAAAGACTTGCGAATGTAATCTCGTTGCCTTCAGTTTGAGGCGGTGCTCATGGTGGGGGGGGGGGAGCGTAATTAAAATCTATTCATTTTGGTTTGAAATTAAAGCCCGTGGTTTGTTCTAATTACTCTGCACGTCTTTTGGTTGTCAACAGGTTTTGTATGAGAATGTTGTTTCGTTCGGTTTTGTTTTTTTATGGTAACCTTCCGCAAAACATAGCCATGCGGTTTTTTTTGGATTTTATTCTCTTCGGTGTTTCTTTCATTCACGGCGGTCTGTAACATAAGTAATGCCTGTCGTAAGAATTTGATGGTTCTAAAGGTCATTCTCATTAATTTACTCCTAGACTCAGCTCAAGTGGGCGTTAAAGTCACGTCATCACTTACATCTCATTTCTTTCTTGCAGCACTGCTTAACTCGAGGAATCGTCAAGCAAATCCACACATCATTGACGAAGACGTTTAGACATGACACAGAGGAATGTGGGACGTGATCCAACATGATTGGCGACTGGATCCGGATCCAGAACTTGTCCGGAAAGTTCATTAGTTTACTTTGGTGATGACCGTCTCAAATACATGCACTGTTTCCCAGCTGAAGCAACGTTCTGCACTTTAAGCTCGCTTGCAGAGGAAGTACTAGTACCACTACAAGCAGTCAAGGCCAATATCTCCAAGCACTTCCTTCAAATTGCTAACCACAGATGGGCCAGACTAACAAACTGACAGAAAAATTTGGCCTGCGTTTAATCGATCCAGAACAAACGATCTCCTACGCCGTAACTGACATGGTATGGCAAGACTGGTGGCCGCCCGTACGGGATAGTAAATCATGCCGAAAAATTAAGTATCCCACACAACTCACACTCAGGTGGGAGACCTTACCACACTTCCTTTGTAACTGCCCGTCAATTGCAAGAGCCAGACAGCGAGCGCTTGGTGGACCCTTCTTTAACTCACCTGATGAGATTTCTACAAATGATATTTGCGAACTAATGTGCCTCTTTACTTACTCCTCCGGTTGGTTTTAGTGAAATCTCAACTATACTCATCAACTGTATGCTCTGATTATACATTGGCATTAAAACGGCATACATTACCATTTAGGTTCTAAAGGGTGGTTAAATTTTAAGGGCCGATGTTGAAACTAAACGTCAAGTTTTTTTCTGCATTTCATTTGACATTTCTCAATTTCAGACTAACTCAATTTGAAAGATACACAATCGAGCAACGCGTTAAAGTTATTCAGGCTTATTATGAAAATGGGCGTTCAAATCAAAATGCATATCGTGCACTTCGTGATTTTTTCGGTCAATTTAATCGTCCAAATGTGCGTACAATCGGAAAAATCGTGCACAAATTTGGGTTTGCTCAAAGGTCTGTAGGAGATGCGAAAACACCAGTGCATTCTCGTACAGCTCGTACTGCAGAAAATATTACTGCTGTTCGCAATAGTGTGGCTGAAGAGCCGTTCATCTCAACTCGTCGTCGTGCCCAACATATGCACCTCTCACGCTCGTCGTTGATGAACATTATGCATAAAGACTTGCATTTACACGCTTACAAGGTGCAATTGACTCAAGAACTTAAGCCTCTTGACCATTTCAAGCATCGTCAATGGTCAGAATGGTGGCAAGAAATGGCAACAGTGGATGATAAATTTTCGAAGAAAATCATCTTCAAATCATTTTCACCTCAGTGGATTCGTCAATAAGCTGAATTGCCGCATTTGGCCGAATGATAATCCAAGAGTGATTGTCGAAAAACCAATGCACCCACAAAGATTGACTGTTTGGTGCGGTTTATGGGCTGGCGGAATCATCGGGCCGTATTTTTTTCCAAAATGAGGCCGGTCAGGCAGTTGTGAATGGTGTTCGCTATCGTGAAATGATAACGAACTTTTTATGGCCCAAATTGGAAGATATGAATGCGGACGATATGTGGTTTCAACAGGACGGTGCCACTTGCCACACAGCTAACGAAACAATGGCTCTTTTGCGCGTCAAATTCCATGGCCGTGTTATCTCACATGGTGGCGATGTCAATTGGCCGCCAAGATCATGTGATTTGACACCGTTGGACTTTTTTCTTTGGGGTTATTTGAAGCGGTGTACATCGATAAGCCCGCAACAATTCAAGAGCTGAAGGATGAGATAATTCGGCACATTAACGGCATAGAACCTCAATTATGCTTCAGCGTCATCGAAAATTTGGACCATTTCCGATATTTTATTCCATACATAATTGAAAAAAACCAATATTATCATAATAAAAAGAAATAACAATAATTTCCTAAATCATTTGTGTTTTATTCAAAATCAACATCGGCCCTTAAAATTTAACCACCCTTTATTTAGGTGCTCTATGAACCACCACTTCTACCTACCTTCCCAGCTGATGGCGTTGATGACGTTTGAGACTGCAGTTCGTTGTATGGTAAAAGAGATTGTCTAAGTATCATCATCATCATCATCAGAGGTTGCGGGGGTAATGCACGCACGAGAGATCTGCAGGCCACTCGATCTTACGCCATCGACTCTAACTCATCAGGAGTTATGCCCAAACTTGGGCATGGTTGGACTTGGTCCATCCACCAAGTCCTGGGTCTGCCAAGTGGTCGCCTACCTGATGGCATCGCGTTCAAGGCACGCCTCGGGAGTCGTGATGATGAGGACATTCGTTTCATGTGACCAAAACATCGAAGTGTAGCCCTTTTCGTGCGAAGAAGCAGCTGTTCTACATCACGTACTGCCGTGTTTCTCACCCTATACCGCCGACTACCTCTCACAACAGCTCGAAGAAATCTCATTTCGGTAGCTTCTACTCGCGATCTTATTATTTCGGTCATTAGCCAAATTCCATGACCATAGGTAAGAGCTGGAACATATGCTGAATTGAAAACCGCTAAATTGATTTTTTGACACCAAGCTTGACCTTCCTGATTATAGATCTTCGAAGCTGTTTCAAAATTGAGCCAGTTTGGCCAATCCTACAGGAAAATTCAGCATTACTCCTCCCATCACTCGTGAGGGACCCCGGGATAGTTGAACTTCTAAACCTCCTTCAATGGGACTCCACTTATGTACATGTAGAAACTCTGATTTGTCCACGTTAACCTTCATCCCAGCATCTGCACACACGGCCACAACCCTATCGAGTGCGTGCTGCAGTTCCGTCTGGGAGGATGTGAGGATAACTAAGTCATTTACAAAAGTACTTACCCTTAACTCTCCCAATGTGAAACATTCCTTGCCTCGGCTGCGCTGCAACATCCACTACATATATGAAAGAAGAAGGTGTCAAGAGGTGAAAAGGAGAGGTGACAAGACACACCCTTGGCGAAGACCAACGTCCACGGTGAAAGGAGTTGATTTAGCCCCGTTCCTTAAGAATAAGAAGTAGAAATATGTGATGTTTGTACACCATCTTTACAGAAAAAGCGATCCTCTCTAGAAATAGACTTTCCCCCGCAACATCAAATCATTCTCAAATAAATCGTGATGAACCAACCTAACATCTAAGTCGGTCCAACTGTTGGGGTACGTCGATGTCATCGACGTAGTGGAGTCCGATTGAACAACAGGCGAATCGAACTGGTCTCAAGGTCAATGAGGACAAAACGAAATATATGCTGTCGACCAAAAAACGTTCCGTCGTACACCACCTGGGACAAAACACCACGATCCACAGCAAATTTGAGGCATCAAAGGAGGTTGGCTTCCACTCGTGAGTGAATAGCACGCAACACGGAGCTCATTCTTGGTATCTTCGTCTGCGAGCAAGAAGAATGGAGGGGAAGACTCTAAGAGCAGTACGATGATGTGGATGTAGTCCGGATCAAAAAAAATCCGTCATGGACCGATCATGGACAACAATCCTCCAGCAAAGAGGGTCTTCGAATCCGAGCCTCCTGCTTCGAGAAGGAGAGACAGACCGAGTCTCCGACTATAAAGACCAAGCCATCGCGGATGCAAGACAGCTTGGCCTTGATGACTGGAAGCAACGTGCCCAGCACCGTCAACTTCAGCTATGGAAGGCAGCAATTCCTAAAGCTGGGAGCCTCTATTGGTCAACGGTCACTTACCTATCAGGCCGGCAACCAATGGGAGGTCCGAGCCTGTGCAATTGTTGCCTTCCATAGTTCTTAGGCACGTTGCTTCCAAGTAACCAACCGCACATCATCAAATAAATGTCCTCCTGCCAGGTTAGTGATCCTTTGAAGATGTTTCGCAGTTAACCAGGGACCAAGCAATAAATTGAAATGTCTCCCATCAGCAAGTTATGAAAATTGAGAACGGCATCAATGAAAAAAGACGTCGTTAAAAGTGAATCAAATATTCAGTGCTTTTTGATTAATCAAACTTGCAGTTCATTTACGTGTTGATTGCAAATTTGAGTAGATACATTTGAAGCCCAGAGAAGCTTAAGCCATCTCAAAAACCTCATAAAGTCTAACGACTCTCCGCATTAGTTTCATAAAATACTGCTCAAGTCTAGGTCCACACCGCCTCTTGTGCCTTGGGACCCAAAGCTAATGCAGACCATGGAAAATTGCCATTCAGTGGGAAAATTATCAAATTTTCTCACACACCGCCTCACACTTTAAAGCGAATCGATTTTGTGGCTTAATAAAGTACTTTTGCAGAAAATGTAAAGCACTATGCCAACCCAAGCCAACCTCCCAACCTTTCATCAACACCAGACCACGCGACCGCACCTCGAAAAACATGTACACAACCAGCCCACAGTCACCCACAGCCCCGAACAAAAGCCCAAGGATAACCATAACACTCATTATTGTCAACCGTCGTGGTAGTGTGACAAAATGGAAACAGTATCCATTCGTTGGAGCATATGAAACCCAATATGGGTAACCTTCACCTGCATTAAGTGAAACACACCAAAAAAAAACTATGGGAAGAGTCTTCCCAAAGCCACTGGCATGGAGGGGAGACACTACCACTTTACCAAGCGCAAGGGTGGTATGTATGCGGACTTGCTATTGAATTTCATATTTTCCCCAAAAATGTAAAACTGTTTTTTACGATCAACCATTCTCCGGGTGTACTCCTTTATGACTGTGCAGCGTACACACGCGTACACACATCCGTTCTCCAGAGTCGCCTTAAAAATTGAACCGAGATTACATAGAAATGCTTTCTAGCCTACATAGGTACTCGCACTCACTCGTACGCAGTGATAAACTGAGCTGGTTTGATCCTACTAAATATTGGCTGTGTCTTAGCATTGAATCGACTCATTGCACACGTGTGTTGGCCATCTAGGACTTGCTTGGCTTCTCAGAGCTTCTCGCAGATATTTGAGTCGTTCACTGGGCGTTCGTTCCAATTGCGGCTTGCCCACGTTGCGCCCTAAACGCATGTGACGACCAGTGCTATAAGCTTTTCAGATCGCCATCCACGGATCCAAAGGAGACACTTGCGAATCGTCTGCCACGAAAATTCAGCCATTTGCCAACAAATTCCGTCTAATGATTGCGCAAATTCTGCATCCCATGGGACAAGCAATCATATTTCTTGGAAAAATCCTCATTCACGTAAATTTTCATAAAGAAAAGCCACCCCAGCCGCCGCCCGCCATCCAATAACTTACAATCACTCTGAAGTCTGAAGTCTGAAGTATAAGACCTTGTTTAAGATCACAACACTAACTCGGTTAAGTATCTCTGGGAATTCGTATGAAGCGCTGCTCCTCCAACAAAAAAAAAAGGAAATCCATATCCCCGGTGAAGACTAACCCCCAGGATACACCCTCATCATTAAATCGAGCACAAAACAATCAAAAAAACAACCTCAGTCCACCTGTACGCTATGCAATTTTCCAAGTTAATCCCTAATCGCTCCCCCCACAGCCATTAGAACCGAACGGTGGCGGTGTCGCTTCACACCACGAACTGTTGATGATGTTGGCGCGTCAATCTAAAATAAAATTACATGCCGCCCAACCATCTCGAGGCAAAGTCCTGATAATCTATTTTAAAACCTTTTTATTCGTCTCTTCTTTCCTGCAGGACTGCCTGCGTTGACGCCTGACGAGTCCCACGCTTCAGAGCGGTGTCTGGCGGTAGTTTATTTTTTGTTTTATCAATTAATCACGAGAGGACATCTGGGTTTGGTTTTATTTTTCTTTTCCCCTTGAGCTTTTGCCTGTTCCCCTGCGCGGAGGGGAACGATTAGCATCCCCCCCCCCCCCCCCCCCCGCCATCGAATTCGCCGCAATTCAGCAATGGCAGTTTAAAAATTCAAACAAACTAACCGCCATTGGGAGGGTTTCGCCTTCCGACACACACACACACTCGAGTGCAGGGGGGGTCGGCGAGTTACGGGCCTTCAATTGGGAGGCCAATAATAAAACTTTTAAATTAATTCGAAAAACTTGCCTAAAATGAAAAACATTATTAATCTCTCTCCATCCACCGGGGGGCCAATAATGGCGCCAGAACTTGCAAATTATGCCGGCCCCGTGGACTGGGAGGTGTTGACGTTTATTAATTCATGTAAACAGGGCTCTCTCTCTGAGTCGCGCCTCAGTTTGCAGATCAAATGGGAAAAAATTCAATTTTTGAAAAAGAAATCGTAAATTTATGCCGCTCTGGAAGAAGGGTAGATGCCGTTGCGTTGTTCCGACAGACGTGGCTGGCGAGTGGAGGATGTTTGCTTGGAATTGACAGACTGACAGATTGGATTTATTGCGTGACGAGGTGGGTATGAAAGGCAAATTTCTGGAACTTCCCCCGGGGGTGGATTCGAAGACTTTTCGGGCAGGAGCATGAGGTTAGGTTAGGTAGGTGGGCTGCAAGCGAAGTCGCCAGCACACTTAGACCATGTTGGTCAGACTACTTAACACTGATCGACAACTCCAGTGATAGTGCCGTTAATTTGTTAATTTGATCCCAACGGCAGATGGTGACTGGACCAGATTTGAAAACCCGAGATTGCTTTCACTGGGACTTGGACCTCTGACCAAGGGCAGGCACTCAACCAACTGCACCATCCAGCTGCTTCGGGCCGGAGGAGTATTGATGTCCATCCACTCTACATGACCTAGCCATCTCAATCGTTGGATCTTCATTCTTCTTCGTTCAAATCAATGTCGCTGAAGAACTCGCACATCGTTCGTTGTTATATCTTCTCCTCCACTCACCATCTATGCAGACAGGACAGACAATCACTCGAAGAATCTTCCTCTCAAAGCAACCAAAAGTCATCTTAGACAGCAAGCTCATCTGGAAAAGGCACGCGGAAGAGGAAGACGACGCGTGCTCTAATGATTTGTAGAAGCAGGGTTGCAGTCCAAGCATCCTAAGATCGATGTGTTTAGCTATCGTTAGACCAACAATCACACACGATGCTAGAGCATGGTAAAAAAGAACCAACCTGATCAGCGCAAGAGAGACACTCAACAAAGTTCAAAGGTTGGCATGCCTCTGTATCACAGGGGACATGAGAACCTGCCCAACTGCCGCCATGGAGGTGCTACTGGAACTGACTCCACTGCATCTGGTGGTTGCAGAATGAGCAAATAAAACAATCATGAGAATGTCAAAAGAAGGGATAGGAAAAGACGGGTACATTACGTCAAAAAGCTATCAGTCCTGGCCATTAAATTTTCAAAAGGAGCTTAGCATTAAGCTCAGGACCAGAGAAGACTGGAGCAATGAATCCATAGTCCACAGACTGAGCAGAAATACGATAAAATGGTATACGGATGGACCAAGAACTGATGAATGAACAGGAGCGGGAGAATTTGGACTCCGGACAAAGTACTACAAACCCATGAGCAAATGCACCAGTATCTTTCCAGCAAGCAAAAGTCTATGCCATTGACAGATGCGCTAAGATCAACTGTGACAGAGCAATAATGTCGGACAGTCGTTCCGCTATCCTGGCACTAGACTCCTATATCATCAAATCCAGGCTCTTGTGGAAACGTCTACAGAAGCTTAAGAAGTAACTTAAGGAGTAACTAAGTAAAACTCTGTTGGATACCTGGCCATACAGGGATAGAAGGCATGGCCGAGGATTGAAACATCGCAACATTTTATAGGCCCCGAGCCATTCTTCGCTGTAGTAGATCACGTCCTCGGGGAAGAGTTCAAGGAACTAGAAAGAAGGAACCGGGCAGATACATGGAAGAACGCTCATGGTATGAAGTAGGCCTTGGGTCAACATAACCGCACGAGGTATGAGGCATGTATCAGAATGAGCAAAAACAACCACCGTATCCTTACAGGCTTTCTAACAGGGCACAGTAAGCTCAGGGAGCACCTAAGGAAACTAAGAGCACCAGAAGAAGGGCTCTGCAGATTCTGCGGACAATCTAATGAAATTCCAGAACATGTACTGGGATTTTGTGAGGCGCTAGCCCAGGGTCCGAGCCTGAGCAATTGTTGCCTTCCATCGTTGACTCTTCTGCGCGCGCTGCTTCCAGTCATCAAGATCTGTTTTGCATCCGCGATTGTATTATAATAATATGGGTGGCGCTACAGCCCGTAGAAGGCCAGGGTCTAGCTTCCCAGCAACCACTCCTTGTGCGTGCTATTGTTCTATCACGAGTGGGAAAAGTTTGAGAAGCTTTTTCTAGACAGTTATAATCTTTGAGCATTGTCAGTGACTCGAAAGAGGTGGGGCCGTGAAAATATTCTTGTCGTACCTAGACAGGTAGGTCCAAGTGCGTAGGAGCAGACGCACATACCAACAACGCCACGGGCCACCACGCATCCGCGATTACTTGGTCTGTATAGTCAGAGGTTCAGTCTTCCCCTCCTTCTCGAACCAGGAGGCTCAGATTCGAAGACCTTCTTTGCTGGAGCATTGTAGTCCATGCGCTCGATGTGACCGAGCCAGTGCAGTCGACGGATTTTTGCCTTCCAGACTACATCCACATCTGGGTACAGCTCCTAGAGTCTTCTCCTCCATTCGCCTTCCTCGCAGACGGCAACATACGGTTCTTTCGAAGGTACCAAGAATCAGGTCTGCTGTAGGGTCTGTGCGCACAGGGCAAAGTTGCTGATCGCTTCCAACTTGGTGGGATGCCAGCAACGATCCTTGTCGATGCATAGATCACGTTGACATACAGCCTCATAGCGGCGCCCCCTGGATAGCCTTCGCAATACCCGTTGTGAGGTGAACTAATGTATGCAACGTCTCCCTTGTGGTTGTGCGGAGGGCTGACAACCCGTCCACATTAAACGCAAACCGTTACGAGAGAGCAAACTGCCTCCAATCTACGGACGGAAACTAAGTCTTTGACTACCTCCAGTCTATATGCGTCTACTGTGACGTCGGTGTTGGGTATCCTTTCTAGTTGACAGCATATATTTGGTATTGCCTCCGTCGCAATACTCCCAAAAGTGCCATTGGCATCACGCTGCGTTCGTACGGACTACTGAAAGATCATTCCTCTGGCGCTGGCGTGCGAGTTTTGAACAATTCCTTCAAGAACGATGTTGAAGAAGTCCCATGACAGCGCGTCGCCTTGTCTGAATCCTTTTCTGACCCACCAGTGAAAAGACAAAGGAAAAACCAACCAACTCATCATCATAAAAATGTATTTTGCGATTGAAATCTTAGTAGAACATAACCAAACAACGAATCTTCACACTTTTCCCTTGAACTTGTGGTACTTCTTGTGATCCTTGACCAGAGTTTCGTAGACCTGTCGCGATGCTTCATTCGAGCAGCGGAGAATAAATCCCCCAACCCGATGATCGCACAGTGCTACCAGATCGTAGCAAATGTTCTCAATGTGGGTTTTGATCTGAAAGAAACGGCAAACACACACATCATTGCACTGAATCGAAGCGTCCAGCTCTCTCAGCTTACCTTGGGATACAGCGTTGTCGATCTCGCATTGGAGACCATTAGATTAATGACAAAGGTGAGGGTGTACGGCGCCACTCGTTTCAACTCGACATTGTGCTTAGCTATCAGATGCATCAGGCTCTCCAGTTTCATCGCCAATTCGGCGAGGTTGTCCAGCTCCTCGGGAGACAGCGTGGTGTCCTTCTGACGATCGCTCTTGTACCAGCAGACCGCCTGCACGAGGTCCTTGAAAATGTGCACAAAATGAGGTATGCGATCCATCAGGAGCATGTGACGGTGCTTGATCAGCGCCGTGCACACTTCAATCATGCCGAGGTGGATGCGATTGAAGAGCTTTATGTTTGTGTCTCCCACCGTGAACCGTTTGATGTTTATGTCGATCAGCAGTGCGAGGATATCATCCACAGTGTCACTAGACATGGGAATCTGAAAGAAAAACAAACTCATTGAGGTTGACTTCGAGGGAGAGACTGTCCTGAAATTTACCTTTGAATTCTCTACTATTGCTTTTTGGCAATCGAGCACACTCAGGACGTTCTCAAAATCAACCAGCTTATGCTCGTCGTCCCTGTCCAGCCGGAGGACAATGCCGAACGTGATTAGCTTGAAGTGCTCATTGAAGATCTGCAAAATCAAAACGACAATAAGAGCCCCCAAAACCTTGGACAAAAGCAGCTTAGACTCACCGCTCCCTTGATGGTGCTGAAGGGGCACTTTGCCATCAACCCAAGCAACCGGCAGATGTAACCGAAATCCTCCTTGGCGATGTCTTTTCCGATCTTCTTCAGCATGACGAGCAGATCCTCGTTGGTCTTGTTGCTAATGATGATCTTGATCACTGGCTCAGCCGTTTTCTCGTCCAACTTTGCGGTCTTCAAGTCCTCATTCAACTGCTTCCAGTAGCTGTTCAGCACAAACTCAATCTCGTCCTGATCAAAGTGCAACGTTGTCCGATGGGTAAGCGCCAGCATGATGAGCTTGATTGCGTGTGCATTGTGACAGTCCATCTGGAAAGAAAACAACAAGACACTTCAAACCACTGACTCCACGCGTAGCTCCCTCTTTTCGTACCGAATAGCCGATGTAGATCTTGCAGACTCTCCTGAAGTTCTCGTCCAAGTCTTTAGCGTCTGCGATCTTTGTCAGCACAGCAGTGGCATGTACGACAAATCCGCGAAGAGTCTTCTCGACGAAACTCTTGTCCTTCTTCGATTTGCGACCATCCGTGGCCGTAAAGAACCCGTTGACGTGGCACTCGAGGATGGTGAGGACGCTCTCAAGGAATCTCTTCAACTTCTTGTGTGTGCTCTGATTGAGCGCGTCGATTGTAGTCAGAAGCAGAGTCACGTGGTCCTTCGTAAGATCCGACTGATTGGTGCTCAAAATTTCCTGGACTGAGTCTAAGAACTTCTCCCCAGCATCGACATCGTAACGAAGTGTGGAGAAGATGAACTCATAGAACTCAGCGGCGCCAGACGGCGGCACTATGGCCACAAGTCGTTCGAGTGGGAAATGCTGGAAAACTTGTATCGGCTGTCCAAAGTGAAGCATATCTGCAAGTACAGAAAATGTGAGAACATTTGGGGAGCCACCGCAATTCACTGAGCACGTACCTGTTAAGATGCTGAAGGCGGCAGCCGCTAGTTCCTCTTCGCCGGCTGCACGGAGATCTCTGTACACAGCCAGCTGGAGGACAACAAAGAGCGCTTTGTCGGTTTTCCGACAGCAGCCCATCGGCAACTTGGCCATAACGTCGAGAATGTCTCTTGCTTTGTCCGCTTCGACGGCCTTCACAGTGTAACCGTCCTTTTTGTCCACCACTGCTCTAGCGAGCGTCTCCACGCCCGCTTCAAGGTCAATCGCACTTAGAATCGACTTCTTGCTTTCAACGAATACACCAGCCAAGCTCTTGTACAGCTCCAAGCCAATCGTGGTCAGGGCATCCATGTCCTCTGTGAAGTGCCTTATCGTCTCGTAGTCCAACTCTTCGACCAGCACCCGGCACATTTCCTGCTTCTCACTAGCACTCATATGCCCCAACAGCCAAGAGCACTCGCCTCGGTTCAGAACCAGCTTAGCTTGCTCCAAGTCGGCACCCACCGGCGCCAGCATGAATTTATGCAGGTGCACCAGCTTCTTGTGATGGAACAGCATCTTTGCCTTCAGTCGCTGGATCAGCAACCGATTTGCGTTGAATTTGCACTCCACGCGACCGAAATTCACGATTCTCTGCTGAAGCAGCACCCACTCGTCATCGGACAAGTAACCGTGCAGATTCTTCGATGACTTCTGGAACTCCTCGTCATCGGCCATGAAATCTGGACGATAGTACCAGAGGACAAGATCGAAGAGTCCAGCGTAGTAGCAGCACTCCAGGAAGGCGTTCATAGTCCGGTTGTTGTGCTCCTGTGCCAGAAGGAAATGTCCGAATTCTTGAAGAGTTCCACGGGTGATCTCTCGATTTGCTTCGACTTCCTTCCAAAACTTGTCCGACTGCTCTGGCAGCTTACACCCGGCAAAGTACTGGCAAATCAAAGACGAATAGAAGTCGAACAGGAAGAGTGCGTTGTCATCGAGGATCGTTGTGGCGGTCAGGAGATCCTTGAAGGCGTAAATCAATGTCTTCCAGATCACCAGGGACGGCTTGGACATGAGCCCGGCTATGAGCTTGGAGAAGCTCACTCCAGCGGATGGAGCTGGCCAGGCAAAGCTGATGTGCGAGAAACTAGATATTTTTGACGTCACAACAGCGCCCTCATTTGGTGCATGGAACTCTTTAAATATCACATCCAAGTAGAATCGGACGTTGTCTTCGAGTGAGCTCGAGTTGACTTCTTCGCCGTCTTCCAGTTTGAGACGCTTCCCGCCGACACCCTCCCCGGAGTCTGTAATGGTTCGTCGTCTTTTTGACTTCTTCGGCACCTTCTGCGTCTTAAGCAGCTCCTTGACGGACTTCTGAAGGGAAGCAACGAATTTCTCTGCTCTGCTGAGCTTTCGGAACATTTCCATCAGCAGCAGTAGATACTCCTCAAAGGCCTCCTGTTCAGTGTCACCCTTCTTGGCCAACATCATCTTGGCTGTTATGTCGAAGACGGTCTTCTCCAGTATGAGCGGGTTCAGGCGAAGGGTGGCGCACAAAAGCTTCAGCACTCCGAGCAAATGTGCCTCGTGGAATTTCTGCGTGTACGCCGCTACTTTATCGCCAAAGAACTGCAAAGCAGTCTGCGTCGGGTTAACGGAAAAATTCAACGAAATGTCATGCTTTCGCAGCATCTCGAGAATACACGCGGCATCTGTTAAGGACAGCTCTGGATTGGCAATCACTTCGTTCCCTGTCAGATCAGCAAAAACTGCATTGGCAAGCTTACTGAAGAACACAACATCGCCCCGATAGTTCACAATTGCGCACTCAAATGTAACCAATCGCACGTGGATGGGCAATTTCAGACATCTGCTCAGCAACTTGCTCTCCACGTAGTCGAGGAAAAGGGTCTTCTCGAGCTCCAGCAGATCATTGAAGAACTTCACTCCCTTGCTCTGGAACACTATGATCAGCTCCACCAGCGGTTGCGTTGCGAACGCAGTGAACTTCTCCTCGAAAACTTTGACTTTTCCAGCTTTCTTTGCGCGAGACTTCACCGATTCCATGATGGCGCCGAAAAATTCCGACTCACTGCCGACTAGGATGTCTTCAAAGCCTCTCAGGTACTTTTCGTAATTCCTAAACGCTTGACCCATGACCCTGGCATAGGCATCGTACTCCGATCGAAACAAGTCCTGCATCATTTCCAACTCTGATATCTTGTACAGAACTTCAACGGGCTTACGACTCTCGTGACTTTGCCAAGATTTGGCCCACTCCACCATTGCACACACAAAGTTTCGCTTGATGTCCAAACTGATGAGACCCGGGCGGCATTTCAGCTGAAGGAATTCATTGAAGAGATCATCCTGAAAATCTGCCGTAGATTTGCCAAGCAACTTCATCTTTTCGCCGAACCATTCGATTACTTTCTCGTATTTTGTGAATAGAGTGAATTCAGATGATTTCCATGCTTTCAGGGCAAAACTGAGGTTCTCCTCAAAGGTTTTCTCTGGCCGATTCAGCCACCGGATGAATTCTGAAAGAAAAAACAAGTTATGCCGCAGATTGACGGGCGCCGCGAATGCTGAAGAGTACTCACCTTCCTCGTAAGACATCGCTGGAGGAGATTAATTATTATTTTTGCTATTTTTCGTCCGGAAATTGATGAGAAATTCAAAAGCGATGCATGCACGTAAACAAATTCAAATCGCACGTGTGCCGAGTGCTCTGCGGGGAAATGTCAAAACGAATGACAGATGTTCCATATTTCTGACGTTCCTCGAATGTGGAATGTATTGTGGGTCGATGTGGTGTGTGGTTCGTGCCTTGGATATGGGTTGAAGAATTTTCTTTTTTTTTTAAAGGTTTTTTTTTTGCTTTGTAAACTTTTTTACTCTGTGCCATCCTCGAGGAGGGACGGGGAAACATGAATTGCGGAGGACAAGCACAGACAGACTGACAGACTTGAACGAACCATTGAACTCCTCCTCCTCCTCCGTATGACTCCACCACCACGCGATGTACGCAATACACTCCCCCTCTCAACGGACAGCAATAAAACAACACAAAAGCAGAACGCGAAACATAGCAAAAGTGTGCTACTTGAATTAATTTTTATTGCAATCAATTAAACGCCCATTAGTCTGAAAAGTCCAAATCGACGGCGAGACTATAAAAAACGAGCGCTCATTGCTCCATTGTTCAACGAAGAGAGAACAACAACAGTTTTCAAATCGTCTCGTAAATCCACATCGATGTCCCAATTAACATGCCTCCCAGTTCATCACGTCAGAATGACGCGTCCGCCTTCCTCTCTGACGACCAACAACCAACGACCAACGACCACGAATCTCCGCTGCTAATTATATCCATTCGGTTCAAAATTCAAATCAGATTCTCGTTTCTATGCCCAAAATCGTTCGCAGCCATAAATTTGTGGGGGAAAAAATCAAAATCCCCATCCGATGGGATGCACCCGGCTGCAGTTGATCGTGTGGGCGCTGCACAAGATAGACAGATGATCGAATTATCCGACGTCCCTCAGTCCCCACCGCCGCACAGCACCGCTTCCAGTGCATGGCATTTGTTTAGATCACTTGCACCAGCAGCAACAAGCGGCGAATATTTGCAAAAAAAATTTTAATTAGAGATGTGATTTTATTTGGACAGCGCTTGTTAGGTGATAAAGCCACAAACGTTTACTTTGGCCGACTGGAGCTGATTTGTGTTTTCACTACACTCGAGCGTGGGGAATAGCTGTGGCATGCATCAGACTCGCATATTGCGCAGATGATTCGTTCGGGGATTCAGACATCGGGCATGCTGTTGCAATGATGCAGTGGGAGTTGTGGTCAGTGTCACGACGGCGGTGGGTCACCGATGGGTGGTCTGCCTGTGCCTGGCCTGGGCGGAAATCCCTGCAGTGTTTGAACGCATGGGATTTGGAGGCATCTGCTTTAAGCATCTCTGATCTTCAATCTTTTGTCAGACTGTCCGAGGTGAGGTAGATTTGAGAGGACGTTCGTTTGCACAAATCATGGAAAATTTTGTTTCAAATTGACAGGTTGGAGGTAGAGGATGGATGGCAGTGATTAGCACAGCGATTCCGAGTGGCAATGAATGGACCTCAGACTTGTTGATAGTTCCACCACATCAGATGGAACTATTTAATTAAGTCAAGAAGAGCTTTAAGGTTCATTCCTGGGGTTAACGAAAAACGTAACAATATCGCCCCCAAAATGATCATCAGCATGTCATTCGGAAAACCACTTACCTCGCCCAACGTGCGAATATATCTCATCTCACCAACGCACCACAGCTCTCGCCAAATGTACCCTCGATCCAAAACGTGCCACCGTCAAATGAAAACAGCATTATTTGTCTAATTTTAATTGTATCCTGTGACACAGTCAATTGGCTCTTTCCACCTGAAAAGCTGTCTATACAAAGAGTGACCTCACTAAACCAATTTCCGCCTACAACCCTTTTGATCTATCATTTCCCCGCCGAAAGTGCCTTACCGCAACGCTCGCAGTCGCTCATCCATCCAACCAATCAGTGTCGCTCTATTATGAAAACTTCAATTAAATGTCCAATGAAACCTTGAAAACTCGGTTACCGAACCGAACTCATGCACGAGCGAACCGCCACCGCCACCGCCACCGCCACAGCACCACTCAGGCCATTCATCAACTTCACCCCCCGAATGGAGGACACTCATCGCTGATCAACATGTCACTGTCGGCTGTCCAATCCATGCACTATTGCGCTGAATTTACATCAATTATTTACGGGCACACGTTCAAAATTACACGGCTCTCGCGACAGCATTAGGGGATTACAATCCAAAATGGGCGTAGAGACTATTCAAAGCAACCACCCAGCCACCAGCAACTCCCGACACAGCGCGCGCCACAGCATAGCACACACAGACCACAGCCGTGGCGCGGCAGTGAAAGAGATTGTATCTAATGCGCGTATCTCTCGGCAATCAACAACCTCAAAATGCCGGTAAAAACATCCCAAGTCGACTCAGCGCAAAAAAAAAAAATGAAAAGAAAAGAAAGAAAACACCGACAAACAACAAGCAGACTAACGAACTATGTGGGCCAGGGGGTGCGATACAATGTTTACCCACCATCATTGGCATGGTCCCCCCGAGAGACTGCCGCACCAGCAGCAGCAGCAGCACCAGCACAAGGTACACACACACAAAACAAGAAGAAGAAAAAAAAACCACACCGAGGCAAAGAAAAATGAAAATAATCAAAACAAAGCACGGAAGACCATCGAAACCATCGAAACCATCGGAACCATTGGACCCGTCGGAACCGAAGCCGAAAACAACGTGTGTATCCATGGGATACAAACACGGTATGTGTCCGCAAAGCTTTCCCGGTCAGAGTCCAGCAACATGTTGCCAGGCTGGCCGGCAGCGGCAGCGACAGCGCACACATGCAACAAGTGAACGGAAAAGCAAACCATCTCGTCGCCGGATCCGCACTTCGCATTCAGTTTCATTCGAAACGCCGCGCAGAGTAGACACGAAACCAGATCGAGTCTCGTTCAGAACAGAATCATTTTGATTATCGGTATATTTGCATCTTTTAGTCTTGTCTTGTCTTGTTCATATATTTGCCGTTCCACTGGTCTTGGATGGAATCCATCAGAAGACACTGTAGGACGTACTACGCGTAGGACTATTCTCTCTCTCTTTGCGGTGTGTGAGGACATATCTTTTTTCGTTTTTCGCTGCCTGGTGAAAATCAATTCAGCCGGGTGCCGGGTGCCGGATGCTGTAAGACGTCTCGTCGGTTCTTGTAGTGATTGCCTCTGGTGGTGTTTGAATATTCTGTGGAAAGTATCTGAAACTCAATTACCTCGCGTAAAAGAGAATATTCGGTTTTTGTTTTTTTGTTTGGTTTGGTTTTTTTTTTTTTTGTTCGTTCGTCGTTATTGTTGTTACGGAACGCTTTGTTGTTTTGGGGAGGCCTCAGCGTGTCGCCGAGTGTTTGAATTGAAGAAAAGCGCTTTTATTTTCTCTCAATTGCGGGAGAAGGAGGTGACTGAAGCAATTGAAGAAGAAGAAGAAGAAGACGAAGCTGAAGAAGAAGAGCACTACTTTGGAAGAACGCAGTTAACCTGAGAAGGTATGTTCATAACTCGAAATTAGGTTAAGTGGGCATAAACCTGAGAATATTGTCAACGGAAATGAGTAAACGAATTTCTTGCTGTAGATACCTGTAGTACCTTGACTTCGTCGTTACGAGGTCGCTTCGCACCGAGTGCTGCTTGGGGTCGAGGTGCAATTAGTTTCGCAATTGCGACAAGTTAAGTGGGTAACTGCTTGACGCAGAGACACAAGAACCAACCGATTTGGTCATCCACTGGACAAAGTTCACAAAAAAAAACACTTGACTGTTCCAACACTAATTAACGAGAGAGCCGCGCTGAAGCACTCGTTAAGACACTTCCACGACGAAGTAAATGCGTGACCAGCAACTATTCTTGACTGATGACCTTCAATGGCGTGCGCCGAATAGCTGGGGTGTCCCTCTTTCGACGGTGTCACGTGTCATGGTCGGGCTAGCCATAGTTACCGTCATTAATTCACACGAACACCCTCCACACACACTTTTCTCGAATCGATATCTCCACCGCACCGGTGAAATTGAAAATTCATTAACGATGCGTGTCCTTAAACTTGTCCAACGGCCAGGGCGGGGGGAGTTGGCGTTAATATTCTGCATCGACTGCGACGCATTACGCATTTGGTGGTACAGCATTTGGCAGACATTGTACGTCTTCTGATTTGATTTGTGCCTTACGCTGGATTCCTGTTTGCTTTATTTCACTCGTGGAGAATCAAAGGAAAATCGACTTATCGATCAAAGTGGCGAGGGTGACGAAATCGTCGAGAAAAAGGCGACAGTCTCATTGCGTTCGAGTGTGAGTCTTAGCTCGAGGGTGATTCAAGTGAATAATGGGACCTGAAAGGAGGACTTTCGAAGGACTTATCGTGTTCAATCGAAAGCCTGACATGTGAGACATTAGGAATGACGGAATATATTAAGTTGCCTGTCTTTAAAGAATAAACACATTTGATGGGGTATTTTGTGCGCTTGTTTCAATCAGTTTAGGAGATCTCACTCAACGGGATTTGTGTCTCTTCCTAGCAGAGCTTTGCACAAATTTGAGCTACTTCTGCATGCAATCCCTTCTTCCCAGTTCTCTCCTTATCGAGTCGACAAGAATTTGGGTCGTGGCTCTGCTTACTTTTCATATTTCTCAAGCCTGTACTCCTGTGAGTGTCTGAGCTTGAGCTGAGCTGAGAATTCGCTTCTAGTTATTCAGAGCAAGATGTCTTGCGTCCGTCGTGAATCAAATTTCTTTGTCCAACTTAATGCCGGTAAATGCGAAACCACCGCATATCATGGATTCGGTCTTCCTCTCCTTATCGTTGCAGGAGAATTGGAGCATGCAACAGGCTAAGGCAGTGGTCTAGAATATTGGTCTTCCTCTCCTTCTCGTGGTAGGAGACTTGAATTCGAAGACCATCATAGCTGGAGCATGCAACAGGCTAAGGAAGTAGCCTAGGGCTGTAGGAAAGTCTTGAAATGTAAGCACCCAGGATATCGCCACATGTTCTAAATTAATCCTTGTCGCCGCCTGTTCTAAATCATAGCTGGAGCATGCAACAGGCTAAGACCGTAGCCTAGGGCTGTAGGAAAGTCTTGAAATGTAAGCACCCAGGACTATCGCCACATGTTCTAAAATAACCTTTTCGCCGCCTGTTCTAAACTAAACATTTAGTACTTGCATTTAGTACCCTAATCGAGACGAACAAACAGAGGCTTTCAAAGGATTGGAGCTCAATTTATTCAACTTGAGGGCTTTCCTTCCTTTCACTCTGATTCCTCGATCTGCTGAGTGTCAACCATCTTCAACTTCTCAGTAAACCCGCCCAGTTTCATCCAGAAACGCGCAACGATGGATTCCACCATTCATTCAGCTCGCGTGTCACTAATCCTCGAGGTCAAAATGTGACGACCAGATGCTGATGTGTTTATGTCTCATAAAATCAAGCGCATCACTGTCCTTGATCCGAATTAACACTCAAATATATCTGAACACCCACCGAAAAGGAAAATGATTTTTCCCTTCAGTTTATGGACAACCATATCATTCGATGAAAATCTATAAATATCCTTCTGACCACAGTCGCTTCTTCATTCGCATTCATCTCGAGCGCTTCACATAAATTCCCAAATGGCGCCCAACGCCGAATCGCATCTGATTAAGTTCATCTGTCGGAATTTATGGCATCTCCAGCAGATGATATCTCATCCAATCAACGTGCCCAACATGTGTGCAAGCCGCCACCGCATACAAAGGAGCTTCGACAGATAACAGCACGTTCATCCTAACCACCCCCAAAAATGGTGTCAAAAAATCAAACATTTTCCGCTCTAATTATAGCCACAGGTGAGGGACGACACTCACGCAAAGTTTGACTTCTCACAAATACCGTCTATGGATGACAAAGATCCGCCACAGTTTATGCACTCCAATAAAAACAGACCGTAAAGTCATCCGAACGCGAGGATGGCCTGTGCGCCGGGCGTTTTTGGTAAACAAAACGCCTTCACGAACTTCTCCCGCTCTTGTCATTTTTAAATTTAACCAAAATCAGATACAGATACATTTAATATTTATTATCCATCATCATAGTTTTAAAAATAATTCCCTGTGGCACATGTCGCGCATAATTGCCGTAGGCTTATTTATTTGGCCAATTTGACGGGGGGCTATTTTTGGTCCAGCAGTGCGGCGACGACACCACGACTGTGTCTCGCTTGTGAGAGTGCAAACGCAACTGCAATTATGACATTCCATGGGGGGTTGTAAAGCTGCTTGGATTAGATTCTACACTTTTTTTGTTGTTTTTTTTTTGAGACAATTTTCTTTGGCGATGTGTGACGTGGGATAGTTTTGCGTTTGCTTAGACGAAGAGACGTTGGACTTTCGATTTACGAGCAAGTGTGCAGAATCAATTATTGTCAGTAGGGATTAACAACTCTGGGGGGACTGCCAAGTAAGTGGGACGGTGGCGAAGAGGAGTGTCTTGAAGGCGGCGGCGTCGAAATGTGTGGGTGAGGAGCCAGAGTGATTCAGGGAATTGGTCATAGTGGCGAAATAAATGGCTATTAAGATGTCACGACATGGGAGCTGGCTATCAGACGAGTAATTCAGCGGATGGTCTCAGTTCGGCATTGTTTGACTTCCTGTTCCGCTGATTGATGATAATTTGGGTATATTTTAGGGCAAATCGTGGGATTTTGACGTTATGCTGCATGATATACCGTGTAAGACTGCGTTCCAGTGCTTTGCCGCAACACCTTCTGTCAGTGGCCGGCCTGCTCTCTCCAAGAGAGCGTCTTAAAACTCCCTGGCTAGATATTCTCACTGATTAAGTCACTACAAGATGACTTAATGGAAACGCACTTCAAACGAACCTCTACCTTTAACACACACATCAGGCGGTAAGCTTTTCAAATAGAAACGAACGTAGGCATACACAGTTCAGTCAATCCGAAAAGGAGAAACCGAACCGACATGACACCTGACATTGACGCTGTAAGAGGTAATCTCTTCAAGTGTTGCGTAAAACCCCATCCATTCCCGTCAAGATCAATCGAAATGTCCACACTTTCACTGCCTCTCAGATTCGTGCATCTTATCTGTTGTCTTAACACCTTTTTTTTACTGCCGTCTTTGCGATTACATGCACAAGGTTTGACAAACATCAACAACAGCGCCAGGCAAATACAGCACGCCTCGCGATCCACCAACAAGCCATGGCATTCATCTCGCATTTGTTTGCCCAGCTCAATGCCGGCAAATGCGAAAGCGCGCTCTAGAACATTTTCAGAAATGCCAGAAAAAGAAGACATCTGCGACTCTGCAACTTGTGGCATGTGTGCCCGCAAAACGTCGTCACTTCGATTGACATTGAATCAATCTCGCCCAGCAGCCCATTAGGGACACAAACCCTAATCGCAACCGCTTGCCTAACACAGTCCAACAGGCGGGCCAACAGCAGAGTCAGTGGGAATTCGCTTTCAGAAGGTTGACATCACCTAGGGGGCTCATTTGCCGTTCCTTAAAAAGCTCGCCATCCGTCGCAGGATGTACCGCAGGACAAGAAAGTGTCCACACAGAATGCGGTTAGCCGGCGGGGTCTGCACGAGGAGATTTCTCCTAACCACGTTAGGTAAGCTTTTAAGAGAACACACACAACAGCCAGGAGCGGGAGACTCGGGTCATTCCTTCATTTAGGGGATATTGTGAGTTTATTGCACAGATGTGCGAAGAAATCAAATTAAGGCAGCTTTGTCTGTTACAGGCTGACAGTCTGCTGCCGCTCCCGACAATGTGCCGCAAAATTGCTGAAATTAATTGAAATTTAAGACACACTCGACGGGGGCGGAGTGTTGAAGCTGCTCCTAAGTGGATGCTGCGCCATTTATTGCTTTCAAATCAACCCGCCTTCGGGGGAGACGACGAATGGCATGAGCCCTCCAATTAATTCGTCAAGCGGTTTTCTGAGTAATTATCACGCAGCGCAAGTGACAAGGGGGACCTTCTAATTACTGGTCTCCGCATCGAAGTGAAAGACTTAAGTGCCCCATCTTGTGCTGCTTGTGTATCGATTTAAGGCATCCGAATGGCATGTCTTGATTACGATATCGATTCGAGGGACGATTAAAAATTGAACGAACTCTCGACTGCGTGTGCTGCACTCACTACTCACTTACGGGGGCTTTTCACTTCAAGGTCGCCCGTGGGAGGGGGATGAGTTGAGGAATAATTGATTTCTTGATTGGATTCGTAATGACATATCATTTGGGTTTTCTACTGAATTGGATCGTGTGGTTTTACTGTTCTGACTTATGACTGCCATTCCCAGTGATTGACAGTCAAAATGCATGTTTCAACTACTAGCTGTGTGATCTGGCTGACATGAGATCTGTTGTCGTTGTTGACAGTCGGGAGGTGATGCCCCGGCTTCCGAAAACGAGAGTCTTTTCCTCCAAATCCACAAGGAGCAGCATTTCTTGAGCCCGAAAGTTCATGGGGGTACTTCGTGACATCCTTAAGGACATTTATGAACCCAATGTCCCATAATCAGACCTTTACACAGATGTGACGAGCTCCATTAAACCCATTTGCCATTTTTTTTTCTTCACATTTATTAACCCTCTCTGCCCGGTGTTGCGTGCATTTCCCTTTATGACTTGGCAGGATACAAAATTTATGTGACATCTTCGTCGTTATGGATTCACGTCATGTGCCGTAGTTCAAAGTTCGAACGTAGGTTCCTTTATCCCTCCATTTGCCTATTCGCCGCAACTATCATTCCATTTCCTTCATCACCTTCATCACTGAATCCGCCCATAGGCAGGTCACCTTTCGAGGTAGGTCAGCAGGAGCAGTACGAAGTGTTCACAAATCCCCCGTTTGATGGCAGAATATCACTTGCGAGGTTACACAACCCAACCGTGGTTACATCACACAGTCTTTTCTATTCCTCGCACATAATGGTGAGCGCCTCGTAAACAGCGACCGCTTTTTATATCCTCTGCGGTGGTGGCATTCCTTATGGCTTACATTTACGGCTTCCTTCCTTCAGTCGAACGCACTTGATGAAACCATGGCAAAGAACAAAAAAAAAAAAAAACAAAACAATGAGACTCAACTGTAAGTACCGTCCATTAAACGAATTCAAACCGCACTCGCAACAAAGTCGTGCAGCACAGTTTTCGGGAACGTGTCTTTCGTTAGCCCACCAAAAAAAGAAAACGAAAAACACTCGCTTATGTTCATAAAGCGCCATTTTACGGCTCCTTTTCGACACTAATTGCCATGATATGGCACTGCTCATTTCCATCATCACTCAAGCCGGCAGGAATCGCAGCCACCGCTGCGGAGACAAGACAGTCCACTCTCGACAGCACCCGCTTGGCTCGGAAATCGTCTAAAAATACCCGAGTATCGGGAAGCCTTAGCGAATCAATGCCAATTTCGTTCTCATGACACGAGGTAATATTTCGAGTGTCTCTCGTGTCGTAAATCATGAGCCGCGAACTTTTTTCTTTTTTTTTTTGGCAGTGGGTGTGGGGGGCATTTTTCAGGAAGTTTTTTTCGCGCTCATGCACTTGCATGTCATGTTACATCGCCTAGCAAGCTTTGAACAGCGAAGGAATGCGCACAAAAACACACACAGTATATCCTGTCGAACACTGTGTCCGACATGGGAAGGGATTGCCTCGCAGCAATTTGTGTAATTGTTGAGGCAACAGTAGTGAGTGGTGAGTGGTGGCCTGGTGGTAAAAGTGCACCATTGCATGGCTCTAATGGAGATTACGGTGTGCGCCTGGATTGGGGGCTGAACCGGGTCGGTGTCAGACGATATGACGGATTACAGTGTGTCGTGAAGGGGAATGGACGGAAGCCAACTTTTTGCAAAATAATTTTAGGAAATCCATTTGTCACTTGGCACTCAAGATGATTGGCTGTGTTCCGAGTTCATGTGGAATATGATGGAAAGCATAAAGATCTGGTGGTGATGGATGTGATTGATCGTGTCAAATATGTGCTGCTGTGATTGACGAAATTTCCTGGAAGAAGACGTCAGCTTTGGATTGAAAATAGAATCGAAAGTACAAACCACATTCTTGGCCAACTTAATCTACATAAACCCTTCTTTTTGCACAGATCTGCAACATCTGCAACATCCTGACCTCTCCTGGCTCACCAAAGAATCCATTTCGAATGTCCATTGGCCTTGACATTCGTTTTAAAGAACACACAACTTTGTTGTGGGGACTTTTCTGACCTTGTTCCACATTTATTTCAATACTTACAGCAAATAACGGCGTATCAGTCTCGGCACTAGCTCGTCCAAGAGATCATGAAATTCTCTTCAAAAGTGCCAGAGACCACTTTTTCGATTGGACCTCCCATTTACAAGATATAGCCCAATTTCCGAGAATTCGACAGATTCTGCTTGCTTTGGTCGCATGTCAACAAAAACCGAGTTGAATTCGTTTGCTTTTCAGCCGACTTTTTGGTGAAAATGAAAAAGTTCAACTTTCTCGGCAGAAAAATTGAATAAATTCAATTATTCTGAAAACGACTGAATCGATTTGGATGAAACTTGACACAAGTAAAGGGGGTATGTTGGGCCACAAGCGAAGGGAAAGAAGAGCCTTGAAGGACATGTAGTTTTCAGGACATTTGAGGTGGAACTGAAATTGTTGCAAGTTTATGTGATCATAACAGATATCTCGAAACTGGCTGATCAGTTCAGATTGAAACTTCTCACACCAAAGGTTCACTTATTGGACAACAAATTATGACATCAAGTATCCTCGAAGGACATTTTTTTTCCTAATATTAAAGTTGAAGCAAATGCTTCTAGGATAGTCGTTGTTATCGTAAATATCTCAAGACCTGGTGATCAGATTTGATTGAAACGTGCCACAATAAACGTTCATCCACAGACCTACAATTTTAGGTAGGAAGGATCATATTTGATTGCCAAGATATTTGATGAAGAACCACAACTCTGTGATGTGATGCAAAAACTCCAACAAACCACCACACAACACTCAAGACTACCTTCTGCAGTCCCGACTGAAGCGTGTCACCCCAAAACTCCTTATATTAGGCTGTAAACGAAAACAAAAAATAGAATTCAAGGACTTTTGTTCAAAATCTAATGCGCGTTCAACTGAATTTTCAAAAGTCACCCCAGATTATTGGACTTTTCTCGAAAACTACTAAACGAATCTGGTTGAAACTTACTACGCGAATAATCGATATATTACCCTTTTCACAAATGTACACACAAACTATCTCAAGGACATTCTTTTTCAAGGACACGTAACATAAAACATGCATTTCGTCAAAATACAGGTTATGTAGATACTTGTATCAATTTTTGATGAATGTATTCTATAGAGGGCGTTATTAGCTACAAAAAGTGTCTTAACCAGTTTTATCGTGGGCTCAACCGTTCTTGAGATATTTCACATCAAAGCTGACTATGTCCACATGAGCAAATTCAGCCAAACCTGTCATTCTCAGTCGACTGTCATAACGTGACAGTTATGTCCACCGAATCAAAGAGGTATGAGACAAAGACACGCATTCCCCACGAAAAGCGCTTCCTCACGACGTAGCGTATCGCACGAACGACCACTTAAGCCAGACAGGTCACCACTCATGCCTGAAAGCCGTTTGTTTGTGACCAGCTCCACTGAAAGTCCTCCTCCCTCTGTGGAGGCAGGCGAAAACCCTCTACAAACTCACAAAAGAAAGATCCTAGATAAGATTGTGGTTGCAAACTCAGTTAACCATCAGTCTTCCGATTGTGGCTTGCGGTTTGATTCACACCATCCGACAAAGATTTATTGGAAAGCCACATTCAGGTGGCCCCCTTCCCGCGCCAAACATTGTTTAGTTTGCAGCACCTGTCAACAGGATGTCTCGTTTCTCACATCAGCTCACACATTGGGATCCATTGTTGTGGCTCATATTCGTTGACTGAGTGATTGGATCGATGCAAGGATAAAACAATGGCTTTCAGCCCGCCCCACTTTCCCCATTTGCTGACACAATTACCCACATTGTAAACAAAATGAATTTAAAATTGATTTCCACCCGCCCACCCCCCACTCGTGTCTCGTGTTTGAGGTCACCAGCGCAAGGACAGACGCCACACGAAGAGTGCCACGGGAAAACTAGTTTAAGTGACATCTATCAGCCAATTGAAACAAGGGCTGAACATGCAACTGAAAAATTGATTCTCTCTATATTTAGCGACTCAATTAAAATCTCATTTCTCTCTCTCTCTCTCTCTCTATCCATTTGCAGGTCCTTTCTCAAAAAGCCAATCAATCATGTCGACAACAACCTGTTCACGTTTGCGTCCGATGATGTCGTCCAGCAGCACCAGCGCCACATCGAATCCGGACACCTCGTTGACACTAACCGTCCGCTCAGTGCACAATGGCAGCAGCAGTGGCGGCGGCAGCAGCATAGGCTCTAGTGAGTCTTCAGATCCCCTCGAATCGGATTACAGTGAAGAAGATGCCGCCGAAGTTGAAGAAGAGGTTGCCGAGCACGACGACGAGGAGGTGACCGAAGATGAGGTCGAAGAGGAGGAAGTGGAGGAGGAGGAGGAGGAGGAGGAGGACGACGAGGAGGAGGAGGACGTCGATGATGGCAATGAAACAGATGAAGACACCAGTGATAGCAATACGGAGAGTAGCAGTGTGGAAACAACCAAAGGCGTTCGACAATATCACTTGGATGATTTTCAAATCATCAAAACAGTGGGTAAGTCATGGGAAGTCACGGGGTGTTACGGGGAGTAACGGGGGAAGATAATTTCTCGAAAATATGGATTCCATATAGCCGGGAGGACAGGCACTGGAGCCTGTGTTGGGTCTGCTGGTTGCCATGACCCACTTTGGCACCGGCTGCTGAGGGAGCTATGAATAGAAATTCGTATTTAGACTCGAGGATTTCACGAGAAGAGCACGTCTGGTGTGAGACGGGATGGGGTTATTTGAAATTCTCAACAGAAGACATATGTTGCCCGTAATCATGAACGCTCGAATTGGTTTGTTGAGATGCGAGTATATTTCTGGTCGAGATACAATCTGACGATGGCGGCACGGATATCTGCTGCGTGCGTGATTTGCAATTCAATTGAGGGGAAGGGCCATTTAATAAAATGAAACCCCTCGACAAAAGGCTACAAATGTGTGACACACTCGGCGTGGGCTTGAAATGCTGAAAAGTCGTTATTCGACTTGATAGGTGGGTAGCTGGAAGTTCAGAAACTGAGGCGGAAGAAGGGTCAAAGACGTCACCGGTCATTGCTTCCACTTCACGTTGTCTGCACTTAAGCTAAAAAAAAAAAAACTCTTGCTTCACTCTACCACTGGGTGTCGACACAGTACACCCAGCTGGACATCAGACATGTGAGCACTCTGGGACATCCCTCCCATACCCATTGACAATCACTCATGCCGATGGAAATAATTGAATCAATTCAGCCCCAAACTACAATTGATTAGTTTTCAAAACACAATTACGCCCATCAAGCCACAGGGAATCGCATGATGTAACGACAGCGACGAGACTACAGTCGCCACACCATGTTTGTCCACCACCCAGGGGGGGCGACAGCAGGAAGTGTCTGTGTGCGAGCAGAGAGTGGTGGCACTTTTTGTCCGTTGACCAGTTGATGATGAGGCACTTATGATTAATGATCGGAATAATGATTCCCCATCCTGGTTTCGTTTTACATGCAACAGCGTACGCGCTTCGTTTGCATAACGATACGGATTGCTCGTCCATATGGGTCAACTGCTGCTGCGGTTGCTGCCTGCTGGATCAGAGTCAGAGTCATCAATTGTCGGTCGATAGCCTGGGAAATTGTCATTCAGAGAGAGCCAATAAAGCTGCAAAAATGGAATGGGCACGTTGACTGAGTGTAATACTGAATTCGCCACAAGGCTTACGTCAAACGTTGATTTCCACTTAATTGTTGCTCTAGTCGTTGGCAGTTATAAGTGCGGACTAATGACGATGCTTGCGTGAAACTAATTGGAACTCGAGAACGGTACGTTCAATTAAATATAATCATGGTTTCATATACAATCTAACCTTTAATGGTGGGCATTAGCTTGCTAATAAATCTCACGTGGACCCCACTCTTTGGAGTCGATTTGCTAGATGCTCGAAGTCTGTGTCTGCGTTCGCTCAGCTTATGGCAAATGCTTTCTGAGTCACCATCGCTCTATATTCTCCTCTCGTAAGTGAGCCGAGAAGTGGCTTTTTGCGACGCACTGTTCTTGCGCCGCGACGATGGGACAGTGGTGCTCGAGGTTAGCAACCTCGCATAGTTGCCAATTTCGATTGACGTCTCTCTTGGGAGGTATTCATTCGCGCCACGCTTTTGTTCAGAATAAATCATTAAACCGATTTCCTCAAAATATTTCTCCTCCGGAAGCACGTGTCTTCGATATTTCACTTCTACACGGGTCCCTTGGCAAAAGTTCTAGTTTGAGGCTTCCTCATTCCACGTCCCACCAGACACTGGGGCAGCATTTTCAGCCGAAGCACTGAACTTGGTACACTCTGTGGTCCTTTAATGCGAAATTCGTTTACAGAGACGCTCGATGATGTCACTGGCGTGAGTGGTTCCTCTCATCGGACTGGTCTGCGATACGTAGGCCGTTGAAACGACACGTATGCAGATACATGTGAGCTATTAAATTCTTTATGATTTATTTCGTCTTGACAATTCTCGCGGTTGTTGGACTCGCGGTTTGAAAAATATGTGGAAGGCAACGACATTGGCCTTGTCCTTGTACTCCGAAATTCGGGGGTACACTGACCTTTAGAATGACTGCGCTGCGTGCGTGTCTGTTTATGACTCTTAACTTCGAACACGTGTGCAGGACAATTCTGAGGCACAGTGTCCTTTTGTAAACCAAGGTCGTCACGTGCCCTTTGCTACACTGGTTTTCAATTATCTCCAAGCCTTTGGATCATCCTCCGTCTTCCCCGTTCCTGTCCACCTGGGTGAGACGCTACTTTTTCGTCAAATTTGGATAAGTTCCAATGCATGTCATGCCACGCAGTGGAGTCCTCTTCATCCCCCATAACCAAACCAGGCCACAATCTTAAACAGGCCTAGCTTGTCGCATAATTTCATAACGCGCAGCCACATCAAACTCAGTCGCCTTACATCCAATGGCTGCCATACGTCCAACGCAGCAACAAAGTTGCTTAAACTGCTGTTTACACTGCACGCTGCAGTACACATCACTTCCTTGGTAACATTCCTATTTATAATCAGTTTAAAGCGCCTTCGCCTCCCACCCACCCACTGGGCGGCTACATTCGCTTTGATGTTCACCACCCCAAAAGACAGACACACATGACAGCCGAGTGCCTTTCGCTTCACTGTGCTCGCTCGCTGCCGCGTCACCATCAGCGTCGTCGACTCCATGCACAGATACATCTCTGCATCTGTCGAATTGGGTTACATTCATATTTTTTTTTTGGTTTTTTTTGGTCCCATGTCACGAAGTCATCACCTCCTTCGGCTTCGGGTCTTTCCTTGTCCTCAATATCGAATCCTCAATTCGCCTCCTCCCCCTTCACACCGTGCGCACCACTGTAGAAGACATTTATAGCGTGTTCCGCCCGTCACAGCGTCTGCCATAGTTTCGAGATTTTCTGATTTGTTTTCTTTCATATTTTTGGGGGAAAAACCCACGCACACGCTCTGGTGGATGCTGTATATTTTCGGTTTTTAATTTTATTTAAACTTTATTGAGTGCAAAGCCAAATAATTCATCACTCTCTCATTCGTCCAGCTCGATTCGGTTCGGTACGGTTCGGCGGGGTGCTTCCCGGTATGTGTGTGTGGTTGCGAGCTGGGTAGTCTTCTCTCACAAATCTCAACATGCTTTCGCACAGTTGGACTGAACGTCGAATGACGTCAGTCGTCAGTTTCTTTTTTTTTCGGTCGAGGCAAACGTACATACTGCTCATATGTTGCATCAGAGGCGATGTTACATGATCAGCAGCGTCTCGAGGGAGCCACGAGGAGTTGGCTCGGAAGGAACTGCTGGTACCGTCCAGCCGGGTGGATGGATGCACGCAAACATGCATCTGGTGAAATTATTTTCTTTCCTTTGGCAAGACATGCGATTTATTTTGTGAAACTGGGTGAGGTTTGTTTTCGGAGCTGGGAAGTACTCAAAACTGATGCAACCGACGAATGGTTGGTGATGTGGTATTTTTGGAAATTCGGATGCGAACCGAAGGAGATCTCTGGGAATAGTGGGGCAGCTCTAAATCGAACTCCATTCCCCACGGATGCCCATTCGGAATCGTTAGTCCGTCCCGAGCAATTACAGCGAACTCAAATTATTGCCCGAACTGGCCATAAGTCTGGCCATCCTCTCCATCTGATTGCAGCAGGCCTCATCGTGTCTACCAAAGACCTCAACCTGATTCGTCCAGTCAGCCGTTGCACAAATAAACTCAAATCGAGAGCGAAACTTTCATTTCAAAATAAATACCCGCATCGGACATGAGTGTCGCTATTGACTTTCGGCCGCTTGTGCACAGCATCTGTGGTTCCTCTGCCAATGGCCATAAATTTCGTTCGGTTTTCCTCTCTCGCGCCTGAGGGTCATTGTGTGTTCGGTCGTTTGTCTTATTGGAACAGCACACGACTTGTACACACACACATAGTCTCACTCTGGGCACAAGAGTGCAATGTTTACATAACTGCTGTTTGTAATCTAGGTGCAGTGCAACCGGGATCTGGTTTGTTACTCACACCGGCAACAACTCTAACAAGGTCGTCTACATTTTCATCCTCTCTCGTCTCCTCGCTCTGTTCTCTGTTCTCTGTCTCACCGTGGAGAGCAATCGACCAGCAAGTGGCGTGTGATTTGAATGTGCCCCCAAGTGACTTGCGTCTAGTAGGTTCACAAGACTGAGGCTCACTTCTGGACCTGACTCGATCACGACTCGTATGTTCGGCTATTAGGTTCATTGATTCAATTCGGTTGTAAACCGCGACGAGCTCTGCTGGTGGCTCATGTGCAACAAGCAGGCAACACCGGGAAATTGTAGCTATTTCGGAATGAATGCGCTGACCTTGCTGGGAGATTGTCTTGCGCTCGCATTGGATTCGATTGTCCAGCCATTCGATTGGTAATTGGATGGAATGTTGAACTGCAAGTGAACTTTTCAATTGAGGCAGTAACTGCAACAGGTTCAAAGTCTGCCATTTCAGTAAACAGATCATTCTGCCAGGCATTGCGTGCTCGTCGAAGCCAACATCTGGGAGGCATTTTTTTTCGCATCGTCTATCTAGCTTCTAGCAGATCACAGATCATCACAATCCATTAGCTCCGACAGCAGTTCAAGGCAGATGTTCGCGATAATTTATTCTGCACATTCTGTGGAAATTCTCTTTCGACTAAAACGTTGCTGAATCCCTGACACGAGTCATGGCCTCACCAGTGTCCACATTGATTTCACGGTCTATGACCAAGTGAGAACAGTACCGCAGCGACTTAAACTGAATCCCATTAGCGAGCACAGCGCAGAGATGTGTGTGTGTGTGTGTGTGCGTGTTCCAATGTCAGCGCTCTTCCGCTGTCCACATAAATCCAATTAGACTGGGTTATATTTAGCCCGCCACCCTGCGGTGGTATGTGCTTCCTCAACCAATAGAACTGAAATTCTATTTCTTTTTCTGTTTATTTGATCAATAATTCGCACAAGTGTCTGATTGAACCGCTACGAGCCTCTGACCCACGAGAGGCCACTGTGCATGTGTTGAGCCACAACAAAAAAAAAAAAAGGCGAATTCATAAATCGTCAAGAGATTAACAGATGAACATTGTCCGACCGATGATGGTCGTCAGATGAGTGGCGGTGGGTGGTGGGTGGTTGGTTGCTGGCATACCCATCGTCCGCCCGTTGTGTAGGAATTTCGTATGAAATATCTCATCGATGATGGACTCGACCATGATGGAACATTACATTATTCTGCGAGAGATGCACACGTGCCCAGCAACACACGAAATGTACACGAGGCCTTTAACACCACAAATGTTTATCCAAAAACCCCACACTCGAGCACATTAGATCGGTGAAAAATACTTCAATACCCTCATCGCAATGCAGCGCACTCTGGGCACAATCTAAGCGCATGGTCATGAGCCCCAATCGGGCGAAGATACTTGACCGGATTATCGCGGGGTACGACTGGGGCCCGGGCGAATGCACTTTTGATTGTTCAAATGCGTGCCAATTGGAGGGAATCGACAACAAAGAATTCAATTCAATTTAAAATGCCAAAAGGGAAAGATTATTTTTGGAAGCAATCCATCGGGCCGGGACGGGGGGAGGCGAATAGATGGACATTGACCGTCCGTTGAACTGGAAGTACATTTACAAAATGAAACGAGAATTTTGTGCGATGACAAGGGGTTCGAAACAACGACATCTATCATTGTGGCGGGGGGTCAATGCTCTAACTGAGTTGATTCGTACTCGTAGACAGATGATTCGACTTGCAATTCACACGGTTGATGGTGGACACCATAAACGACGGTCGGTGGTTATTGACGGGGGAGGAAATCTCAGAATTTGACCGAGGAGCACGTTCTCTGCGCTTGTTTACTTATGTGGATTGGATCTGTTGATTGAGGTTTCATCAATCAGCAAATGGTCCTTGACATCAGCTAGACAATCTGCTGGCCATTAGAGACTGGATGCTTCGCTTGATTCGTTCAACTGTTGACTCATAAGATTTGCTCATTGAACTGGAAATGTACAAAGGATTACTCAATCGGCTTTAAGTACATCATTCAGACGTGTAACCTCATCACCATTCGACGAAGACAATGACCTCCCGCCCATCCACCCATCCACCTTGCACTGAACACACTAATAAACAATCACCACGCACCACACATCGCGTCGTTGGCGCGAATTGAATTATGAACTTACAAATGTTAACATTCACACAGTTCACATTCGTCTTTCGCGAACATCAACACACAACGAAAATTGTTTCAAGATAGTTGCACCGAATTTACGACGTACATGCGTTCCTCATCATCATCATCATCAGAGAACTTGCACTCAGTTGACATTTCAAGGATGGACTGCGAAATATCGCATAGCCTCTGACAGTTTTCACGTAACTCATTCGTGTCGGCTGACTCTGCTTGTATTTTATTCACAAAATATACAAATGTACTGTTCATGATTTGAAGGCAATTGTCGTAAGAAAAAAAATTGTGTGTACTTCAGATTGATAAACAAATACAATAAATGTTGGATTTACAATTCAAAAGCGATCGAAAAGAAGGCCGGGTTGATGTTGTTGGAGCAGGTGAAACTGCGGCGAAGTGCCTTATTGACATTGAGATGGGGCAAATGTACATATGTGCGTAAGCATCAGTGAAGCTGTGGGTTTAGAGTTGATGAACGTACTCTCGCACACTTTATTCAGCCGCAGCCGATTGGTAGCGGTGACTGAAGATTCATATGCCTGACTAGAAATCAATTTATTCGCAAGAAACCATACGGCCAACTGAAATCAAAAAAAAATATTTTCCTAAGAAATCGAACGAAAAAAAAAACGCAACGAATTTCCTGAGTATGCTACCGCATCGGTTTCTGGTTCAGCGATGATGTGTTCTTTGAACAGATGGTGTGTGGAGGAAACAGCCTTTTTATTCTGTGACCTCATTCAGGGTCCGCGTTTCTTAAGCTTACACCACGATTTCAGTTTTGTACATACAAACAAAAATTAATTAAAAATGAGCATTTGATGTCATTTGATGGACCAGCAGTGAAAGGTGGTTACTGACTTACTTAAGGTGGCGCTACAGTCCTGGGTGGACCTGTGTCTCATCCAACAAGCGACTCCAGCCAGTTCAATCTTTAGCTAGCTGCCACCAGTTTCGCACGCATAGTTGGTTGAGGTCGCTTTCCACTTGCATGCGTCACCTGACTCGCAGTCTTCTTCTACTGCGCCGTCCTTCGGGAGTGGAATCGAAGACTTTCCGGGCAGGAGCATGAGGTTAGGTGAGGTAGGTGGGCTACCAGAGAAATCGCCAGCACACTTAGACCATGGTGGTCCATTATGATACCCACCCACTACTTACCACTACTCGACAACTCCATTGATAGTGCCGTTTATTTGATCCCAACGGCAAATGGTGACTGGACCAAATTTGAAAACCCGATATAAAGCGTATTAACTTCCCTTTGACTGAGATTCGAACCGGGGAGCCCTATAATCAAGGCCAGGCGTTCAACCAAATGCGCCATCTAGCTGCTTCCGGCCGGAGGAGCATTGATTTCCATCCACTCTACATGACCTAGCCATCTCAATAGTTGGATCTTCATTCTTCTTCTTTCAAGTCAATGTCGCTGAACAGCTCGTACATCGTTCGTTATTATATCTTATCCTCCACTCACCAACTTTGCAGACGGGACCGAAAATCGGTCGAAGACTCTTCAACCAAGAGTAACTTCATCCGCTTTTGACAAAGTCCATGCCTCTGTGCCATATGGCAAGACTGGGACGATTAATATGTCGTATAGAGGGTTACTTTGGCTGTTCGAGACAGGGCTTTGTTTAGCAATTGCTTTCTTAGCTCAAATAAACAGCGATTGGCAAGAGTTATTCTTCGTTTGATTTCAGCGCTGGTGTCGTTGGCTGAGTTAATAGGGGTTCCTTGGTAGACTACCTCAAATTTATATGTGTCTACCGTGACGTCGGTGTTGGGTGGCCTTTCTCGTTGACAGCATATATTTGGTCTTGCCCTCATTTACCATTAAACCCGTCTTCGCGGCATCCGTCGCAATACTCCCAAAAGTGCTATTGACATCACACTGCGTTCTTCCGGTAATGTCAGCATCATCGGCATATGCTAGTAGTTGGACGGACTTCTGAAAGATTGTTCCTCTCGTGTTGGCGTGCGAGTCTTGAACAATTCTTTCAAAAATGACGTTGAAGAAGTCGCATGACAGCGTGTCACCTTGTTTGAATCCTTTTTTGACATCAATGGTTGGGTCTTTACCGATCTTGATAGAGCAGCGTGCATTCTCCATCGTCATCCTTCACAAATGGACGAGTTTGGTAGGCATGCCAAAACTAGACATTGCTCTGTATAGCTTGTCTCTATAGATGCTGTCATACGCGGCCTTAAAGTCTATGAAAAGGTGGTGGAAATCGATCCAAAATGAATATTTGTTCAATGGTGGATTTTCCTGGCCTAAAGGCACATTTGTATGAACTGACCAGGTTGCTGAAGAACACCTTTAGGCGTTCACACAACACGGTAGATAAGATCTTGTACGTGATGTTCAGAAGACTGACTCCTCTATAGTTGGCGCAGTTCAGAGAGTCTCTTTTTTTGTGAATCGGGCAAACAGTGCCGAGGTTCCATTCATCGGACATGCTTTCCTCCAATCATATTTTACAGATGACTCGGTGAATGCAGCTTACCAAGTCATCGCCGGTCGCTTTAAAAACCTCAACCGCTAGCAGATTTGCTGGATTTCAGTTTAGATATAGCTATCTTCACTCCATTCGGGTCGGATGGACAGAATTGTTAATCTTTGTCGCTTTCATTCGGACTAAATGGTTCATTCTGCCTAACAGCGGAATTTGGTTCTTCGTCGTTATACGTTATACAGTCTGCAGAAATAGTTCTCAGCATCGTCTGCGATTCTACCACGATGTTCCCTTGATTGTCCTTACAGGCTTAGGTTAGGGCTTTATAACCCTGACTGGTTGACTTTACCCTTTGGTAAAACTTCCTTCCACCATTCCTGCAGTAGCCTCTCTCTATTCTACCGATCGCACGCTTCTCATGTTTCTTATTTTTCCTTCTGAGAAGTCGGTGTTCGTTTCTCCTCTTCTGCTCGCAAGCAGCTCTTGTACTTCTTTGCAGAGCCGCTTTATAGACCTCTTGCTTAGTTGCATTCGCCTGTCGACACTCGTCTTCAAGCCAATGGTTTCGTTGTGGCGATCAAGTGAAACCCAGCACATCAGAGGCGGCATCTCTGATGGCTTTTTGGCAATGTGGCCACTAGTCATCAATACTTGGTGTTGGCGGCGCAGGACTTTTTGAGAGATAAAGGGAGACTCGATAGGAAAAGTATTTGGCGATCTCTTCCATTTGTAGCCGTCCGACGGCGAACTTAATCACAACACTTCCTTGTCTTGGCAGTGTTCGGGATATCCGCATTCTTACCTTGTGAAAAGTAGGTGAAGCTATAAGGGAATTTCGAATTTCGTTCCAAACTATTTTCATTTCCGCCTTTAAATATGAGAATTTCCGTGTTTTTCCTACACAATGGTCACATGCGAAGCCTATGCAATTGGTCTCAAAGCAACAACGGCGAAGAACTCCAAAGTGAGAATCCCTTACAGCTCAACTACTTCAAAGCGAGAATTTGCTTTTTCCACCAGTCCAGTGACCCCCTGTTGTGATTAGTCCGCCAATAGTTTCTCCCACGTCAACCAACCTCACATAAATCTGTCCATAAAATCCGCGCAAAGTTTTAGCAAACCTCTTCAAAGTGCCGTGTGATCACGAAAACACAAAACTTAATGTCAACATCCTTCCAAAGGACACACACCATGAATCTTTGCCCATATCACATCTGTCAGGTGAGTTACGATCGCCCACCATCGGCGCAACTTTACGGGTTCGTAAATTCCGGCCAGTCTCCCCTAACCTTGAGAGTCCCATCACATCTTTGTAGCTTCCTCCTTACGCAGTTGACTATCCCATTATTTTCCATTCGTCTCCAATGTTGATTTACTAAATATTGCAATTTTCAAAAACATGTTTTTGTAAAATAAAAACGAGAAGAAATCAGGAAAAAAAAAGCGAAAGAAAATCTCACACGCACACTCGCACCGCCCACTTGTATCTTGTTTTTCCACACGAAACGTATCAATGAAAAATTCACTGATGTGTCCCCGAACTTCTGTAGGTGCGGTCAGGCCCCAGTGGTTGATGAGTTGAAAAATATCTAGACGAAAACTTCTATTTTTACATTCTTACACTTTTTTTTTTTTTGTATAAATGAAATGAAATGGAAGAAAAAAAAACTATTTCATCACGAGTTTAAGTGGAAATTATGGCCTAGGCAACCGTTCAGCCGTGCAATGTGTAAACAGTTTTGAAACAATAGACTATTTCGGGATGTGTTCGGAAAAAGTTCTCCTTTTTTTTTTTGTTAATTTAACAATAAAAAATTGCTTCAACCCGCCGCGTGATTTATGACAGACGTTTCATAATCGGAAAGAGATACATTCTGCGGACGAGAACTAAGATGCTTTTTTTTAACGCGTCTGAGGTGTCTCGATGTTTTATGATATTGCCTCAATCTATTGGGCGATCTTGGATGTTCGTAAACGCTTTGAAAGGAAGATCTGAAATTGAATGGTAATTCAGGCGATAACATGTTCCAAAACCATCCTCTGGCAGCTCAATGAATTTTCCGGTCTGTTCAAAGAGGTGTCAGTTGGTTGTCAGAGAAATTCGAAAAAAAGTTAGTTTCAATTTCAATATCCATCTAAACACCACCTCTTATCCTTTCAATTTCCCCACCATCCTCAATTTCAATTTGGTGTCAAGCATCATATTCTTCAGTTCGATGGGTTCATTTACGATAGTCTCCATACTCAATGCAGCCTTCCCTTCAATCCGTCTCCCTCTCCCACTCGACTCTTATGTCAGGTCAATGAATCTTGAGTGTTACGACTTCCGTACCTCCTTCCTCATATGACGTTACAAATGTCTGTTCCAATCGATAACAAAACCGACCACAAAAAAAGACTTCCAATCGAAAGTCTCTCGAGTCATTGCAAAGTTTAATTGAAAAACACTCTCGGCCCGCACTGGTGGCGGTGGGCTTCCTTAATCTCGAGTGTGATTTTCAATTTGTATCAAATGCGAGCGAGACGAAACCAGACGCTAAAGCATTCAGCTCTACCCCCCACCCGCCCGAATGTGCCAGGCTAGCCGGCAAGTGCGCGGTTTTTATTGTTTTCCATTATTTTATTTATGTGATGTGTTTGTTGTTTTTTTTTTTTCTGGATTTTCGGATGAAGTAGAAAAGAAACGAGGGGAAATTTTTGCAGAGAAATAGAAGAAAACTTTTACCTCGTCTGTGGCATGTGTGAGTACTTCGTTTTCAGACGCACGTCGTCGCGCGTGACTGTAATAATACACGAACCTCATGGGGTTTGCAACAGAAAAGCACACACAGACACGACAGGCGGCTGTGATGACGGCAAACGTTTGCAGTTGACCAAAGTGGCTGGTCAACTATCTGAGATAAATCAATTCGCGTACGTTTGCTCTTGCACAGCACGAGATGGATGAATAGAACGTGGGACGGGGTGGGGAGGCATCCACAATGGCACATTAGATAACCTTGTGGATGCAATTTAGAGATGATTTTCTTTCTTTTCTTTCTTTTTGCTTGGTTTAGTGAGTTGAAGTGCATCGATTTAAAGCAAGATGCATGGAAACCATTCTAGAATATTCTTTTGAAAGCTACATTGAGATCCATGGTGTATTTGCGATGATTCAAGTGGAAAAGGCGGCTGAGGATGACATCGAAAGTCCAACTAGGGCTACCTACGAATTCTGTACACCTTTGGGTATTGTCTCTAGTGTCTATTAATCGAATCAAATGCATTTGGAGTGAATCCGAAGACATCGAGATTTTCGCCTGAAAAAGTAGACAATGTATAGTAAGGCATTTTCAGCCTTATCCTAGCTCACCTTCCAACTGGCACAGCGGCGAAACTAGGCTATCTACGACTCCTGTACTTCTGTGGGTATGTTGTCTAGTGTCTATTAATCGAATCAAATGCATTTGGAGTGAATCCGAAGACATCGAGATTTTCACCTGAAAAAGTAGACAGTGTATAGTAAGGCATTTTCAGCCTTATCCTAGCTCACCTTCCAACTGGCACAGCGGCCAAACTAGGCTACCCACGGCTCTTGTACACCTGTGGGTATGTTTTCTAGTGTATATTAATCGAATCAAATGCATTTGGAGTGAATCCGAAGACATCGAGATTTTCGCCTGAAAAAGTAGACAATGTATAGTAAGGCATTTTCAGCCTTATCCTAGCTCACCTTCCAACTGGCACAGCGGCGAAACTAGGCTATCTACGACTCCTGTACTTCTGTGGGTATGTTGTCTAGTGTCTATTAATCGAATCAAATGCATTTGGAGTGAATCCGAAGACATCGAGATTTTCACCTGAAAAAGTAGACAGTGTATAGTAAGGCATTTTCAGCCTTATCCTAGCTCACCTTCCAACTGGCACAGCGGCCAAACTAGGCTACCCACGGCTCTTGTACACCTGTGGGTATGTTTTCTAGTGTATATTAATCGAATCAAATGCATTTGGAGTGAATCCGAAGACATCGAGATTTTCACCTGAAAAAGTAGACAGTGTATAGTAAGGCATTTTCAGCCTTATCCTAGCTCACCTTCCAACTGGCACAGCGGCCAAACTAGGCTACCCACGGCTCTTGTACACGTGTGGGTATGTTGTCTAGTGTCTATTAATCGAATCAAATGCATTTGGAGTGAATCCGAAGACATCGAGATTTTCACCTGAAAAAGTAGACAGTGTATAGTAAGGGCATTTTCAGCCTTATCCTAGCTCACCTTCCAACTGGCACAGCGGCCAAACTAGGCTACCTACGGCTCTTGTACACGTGTGGGTATGTTGTCTAGTGTCTATTAATCGAATCAAACTCATTTGGAGTGCACCCGACGACATCGAAATTTCCGCCTAAAAAATCCACAGTGTATAGTAAAGATTTTGTAGCTTTTTCCTGGTTCAACTTCCAACTGCCACTGCGGCTTCACATACGACTTCTGTACACGGTCTCTGATGTTTTTGTACGTGCATTAATCGAGTCAGCGACATTGGAATGCGATTGCCGACCTCCTTAAAAAACCTCCTGGGCTAACGAGGGCAAACCAGAAGACAATCCATATCAGACGATTAGAGGAATATGTTTGGCTGTCTTTAAGCTCAAAGTCTTTGATTCACGAATGACTGTTTACCTCGTCCAGCTTAAGAAGCTAGCGATCGCATACCTTGAGCACAGATCCACAACAGACTCGACATCCACAAAGAATCCACACCCTCAATAAATCTCACCGCTCACGCCCACATACCAACTGATCCATTGCACAACAATCCACACCTCATCATTTGCATACAACAGCCTCCATTTAAGCCTCGTCTCTAGATCTAGCAGCGTAACCGCAGCACACAGCAACAAAGCCTACTTAATTAAAGCCAACCACAATTAATCGCTTTTAACCATTTATGGCTGGTTACCTAGCACTCACTGCATCTGCCATTTAGTGTGTGCGTGTCGACTTCAATTGAATTGAAACACCAGTCAGCCGCAGCACCATAAATACCCATCGCCAATCCATAAGGCAGAGCCAGCTTATGGCCGGTGTCGGCGTGAGAGAGACTTCAAGATTCCATCGATGCATTTATGGAAAGTTAATTGCACTAATTTTGTCATTTGGCGTTGTCACTTTAACTGCGGCGGCTCATTGTGCAGCGCATCGCCGTGTTTGGTCGGCCACAACTGTCAAAGTGAAATCAAACAGCGTCCAGCCGGTGATTCCTTAGAAGTCGTCGTCTTACGCTGCATGTGATGCCCGATAAGTGGAGCAGTAAAAGTTGTAGCTTCATCGTAAAGCGTTGTTGGGCCAGTGGACCGGACATGCGTTACACATGACTGCCGGGTATTTTTAGTTATTTTGTTTATGTTAAACAGATTCTTTTTCTTTTTCTTGGGGTAGTATTGAGTAATCATCTGGGGCCCATGGTTCAAACATGAGTGATTTATTGTTTATTCATGAGCTCCAAGATGTGGCACGTGATTGATAGGTGATTGCGGGAGTATGCCCGGTGTTCGGGCTGATGGATTTTTAGGATTTGTTCTATTATGAAACAATCGATCATGCGGGAGTGCGAGACTTAAAAGGTTGTCACTGGGATAAGTTGACCTTTCGCAATGTGGACGTGCTAGTCTTTCTCCTGGCTCCCGCTTCAGTTCAATGCGGCAAAGAAGATTTATTTCTCAAAGCAGAGACTGAAAGCAAAACAGAATAAAGGTCAAGATTCCCATGGAACTGCAACGATTCGATGACTCAGACCCCGCGCACGCCTTCCTTCGACATTCGTCATGCTTCAACATCTCAACCATTCATAATTATGTCATTTCTCAAGCTATTAACTGCAATAATCGCCCATCGCATGGCCCAATTACATCGTTTCACATCGGCCCCATCGGCTGGCAAGTTCCCTTAACGTTTACGATCGTTTTCGTTACACTACCAAGATTATGTCACCGTCACAAGGCGTCATCTAATTAAAAACGACTTTACTTTTTATCACGCCCCATCCAATTAGTGCGATTTTAATCGGACCGCCTTAAGCCGAGCCCCAAATTAGCCCACTTTCTGGGCGACGAACAAAAGCGTTTCACGCAGCCGGACGGTCACAGTTAAGGGACTTAAATGCGTTTCATTTGCGTCGAAGAAAGTGTTAGCACGTATCTGAGTCAAAGCAAAGGCAATCAATAAATCGTCTCCACGTATTTTTTTTTTCTTTCTTCTTTTTCTCCTCCATCCGCCCCGAGGCCTGAAAAGCGAACGGGTAAGCGCAGTCGACACTAAATAAGATTGGCCGGTTAAATTGAAAGACAAGCATCTGTATCTGCGAGAAAAAGTGAAAACCGACCAAGACCAGCAAGAGATAATGATGCAAAGCAACATGGAAAAAAAATTCACGACGTATCTGCACACAGAATGACTGAGTGAGTGAGTGAGTGACTGTATCCAAAGTCGATTTATATAACTTTCCCGAAGACGGGAGATAACACGAGTGACGGGAATTTTGCGCCATATCGCTCAGAGATACACGCCGAAGAAGAAAGTCTCTCGCTCAAACCAGTTGCCGGCTACTGGAGATGCAGGGACCAGCAGAAGGGCAAACCGGTGTCCGGATCGATAGCGATGGGGATGTTATGCCGATTCTGTGAATAAAATTGCCCACCCTGTGAACGCGTGAATCATCATTGATCTGGGATAAGGATTCTGGATTACATTTCACAGATACCTGCGTGCGAATACAGATGTCTAATCGGCTGAAACCACCGCGGAGGAGGGGGGCACAAGAGAACGATGATGATAATTAATATCTTGTTTGGCATCCCCTCCCCCCACATAAATCAAAATCTCGCCAGAGTAATGGCCACGAGGGCTTATTAAGCAGCCGACGAGTGCTGAATTAGATAACCGAGAGGTGGATGACTCAGGGAAAATAAATCAATTTAACCGGCGAATTAATGGTATGTTTGTGCTGTGCTAGATACATTGCCCTCGTTGATTGCCGAAATTGAGTGCTCCTTCATCCATCTGTGCTGTATCTGGAGCACATTTAATGGCTCGCAGACTTTAAAGCGTTTTTTTTTTTTTTTTGTTCTTGACAGGTACCACAATTTGTCTAACAATGGCATTAATTGAACTAGCTGTCAGCAAACGCATTAGCCACACGTGTTTGTTGTTTCAAATATTCAGACTGTCGGCATAAATGTGATAAGATACATCCAGACTAAAGGATGCCTAAAAATAGTTTTTGATTTATATGAGCAAACAAACCAGAGATTGTCTTCGAACTGAATTGGTGTAATTAAAGCAGTCATGAGGTTGTTCTTATATCGAAGACATGCTCCGAATATCTGTTGTCAGACTTTGAATTTGGGTAAAGTGACAGATGCATTCGGAAACTGAACAAAAAAAGTTCCGCATACGCCACAGTTTACACTTTACGCTGCTTTCACTGTACGCAGGGCTACATTCTTTTGTTACAGCACAGACCATCTGTGTTGTCTTCCAAGCTACAAGACATTCTCTCTCCAATTGCAACCAATTGAAAGTCACACTCGCTGCATTTCTCCTTCCAAAGGTCAGATTATTTTTTTTTCAAAACACAACCAAACACTTGGCATTTCCATGCAGACCGTGTTAAAGTGTCAGTGTTAGCAGAAAATCTACCAACATGATGTATCTCCTACGAACCCTTCGTCGTCACATTTCCCCCGAATTCAATGATGCTCCAAATAATGAATCCCCTGACATTTTGTACTGAAACGACCCAAGGACACTGAGGACCATTATAGTTGCTTTTTTTTTCCCTCCCATCCTTTTATCCCATGATACCGTCCTCTCTTTGGCATTCCCTCTCAAATGAAGTGAACACAGCGAAGCACAAGCACAGCCCTTGTGAACCCTCGTTTTTCAGTTAATTGTTTCCAGTCAAGTGGTCACATTATCTTCGGTCACAGACGTCCGTCAGATACATTGCATTCGCTTTGCATAAAAGCAAACAAAAGAAAGCGAAAGAAAGAAAGAAAAACCAGCGATAATTATTCTCGTTGCTGTAATGCAAACGTTAATTGAAGAACATTTTAAGCACTTCCACAGCGTCTGCTGTCCAGTGCACATTTGGCTCACGCCTTAATGATACGAGCATGGACTTGTAGTCGTTTGCGTTTTTAGGTCATGCTGAAATTAAAGGCATAGGCTATCTGCCAATGGTATGCACGTCAATGAATCCATCGCCGATGCGTCGATTATTAGATTTGGGCGTATGCATCCAAGAACTCCAGTCAAACATTTTAGCTCCTTGGGAATGCAATTTATATTTGAATTCTTTTGTTGCCTTTGGATACATCTGCCTCTTCCATCTGTGAAAACACAGTTCGGTGCTTCCCAAAAAAAAAAAAAACACTCCTAACTTATGATACATCTCTGAAGAATGTTTTTCAATCAGAAGTTGAGTGCTTTTGAAATGATTCACTGCGTCTCCCACGGCCGAAACGACTGTTCAAAAGTTCTTTTCAATTCCACAGAATTTCCACCTGAATTCTAGCGACTCACATCCGTAAGGCACATCCCACAACATTCGTAAAAATCAGTTTGTTTTCAAATTTTCCCGATTTACGATCGAGTTTTCCCGCGAAAATGACTTTGCACTTTTTCGAAAACAACTTCTGTGTATATTCCAGCCAACAACCACTCAACAAAAAAACTGAATTTCCCTATGTTTCAGACCGAAGCACACCAAAACATCGTGAGGCAGATTGTGTTACAAAATGTTTACAAAGAAAACAAAACAAAAATCGTTGTCGAAAACGGAAGAACCGAAAGAAAAAGATGAACCATCCCCCCCCCCCCCCCCCCCCCCCCCCCCATCACTGTATTCGAAACACAATCTAGTTCTTGACTCACATTTCATTGAATGCCCCACGCGCGATCGTAAACAAACTAGAACTCGTTGCCTTTGATTTCAAAATACGCGTATTTCGAAAACATACGCGGCGAAAAGGCCCAGCCAAAACAATTCACCGGAAAACTGCTTTTGAAGCGACCGTTGAATGGCTTTAATTTTGTAGCCAGCTTGTGGCTTTGCAATGCGAACTGGGAAATTGCACAAAGTTTGATGTTGTTTGATGCACACGTTTTTGATGATTTCGAATGCGAGGGGGGATTGTTGAACTTGCGGCAGAAATAAAGAACGCATTTATGAGGCACGATTAAGAAATCAAATTGAATACAGCAGTAGAAAGGTTTTTTTTTTTTTTTTGAGAAATTGCAGTGAAAAACGTTTTTGTATGAACATCCATTTGGCAACAGTGTGCTTGAGGATATGGCATACAGTGGGTGGTGATTGCTTTTGAAATTATTCAATAAATCAGCCAAAGAATGTTTGTGTTTAGTTTGTTTTTTTTAATGTTTATAGACTGCGTTATGTCTTGTGTAGACAATTGAAAGAGCACGCTAATTGGATGTTACCACATGCTCTCTCTTTGGTTGGATCGTTATTTTTTTTCAAATTGCCCAGAATATTGTCTGCTCTTGGCACAGAGTGAATGAATGCGAATGCGTTGGCTGGCTAAGATGCTGTGATTTATGTTGTCGTGATATAATCAAAATTTGAACAAATGAAACTTATATATCCAAGCACTGCAGATGTCCAATTCCGGCACTTTTCATGATATCTCACTCACCTAAGTTTCACTTCATAAAATACCAAACGTTCATATCTAGGTATCTGTAGAGTCTAGACCGTAGGTAGGTAGGTATGTAGGGTGACTGCATGACTAATTTGAAAATCAATCTCACTTAGACCATCCGGTTGACAGCACTATGGTCAAGTTCGGCTTTGTGTAGACATCCCATTTTTTGTATTCCTATTGGGTTTTGTTGGCCAATATGTGATTTCTTCTGACCTCTTTTATAGCCATTTAGAGGCTTTAATAAATTGTAGTAATCCTTTGGATCTATGTTACTCAGATCCTCACGATGGTTGAAGTAGTACTCGCCTAGCAGTCTTTTTCTTGTTGCCGCAAATGCTGGACATGTTCCGAGGTAGTGTAATATTGTTACCTCTTCTTCTTCATCCTTGCACCTTCTGCAGAGGTCGTTATAAAGTGCTCCAAGTCTTCTAACCAAAAAAAACAAGTTGAAGCCCTTCCTGATGAACAAACAAAAATTCGTAACCGTGATTCCCTGACGATGACAGAGACTTCTGCTGCAAATTCAAGACTTTTTGTGGCAAGATATGTAGTTCCTAAATTCAAACCGCTTCCCCGAGTAGGATACGACGAATTTCACCTCAAAACAGCTAACCACAGCTTATTACCTTTCTACATTGAATTCCGTATCCATCCTGATATCCCGAATCCTTCAGTTCATCCTAGTTAGCGAGAAAATCTTTTCAGAAAACGTCAATCCTCTCCTATTTCCCATCTTCAGTGCGAATAAAGTGGATATGACGAATTTCACCTCAAAACAGCGAACAACAGCACTCCCACTAAAAAATGTTGTCCTATTACGCTTCTACATTGAATTCCCTATCCATCCTGATACCCCGCATCCTTTAATTCGTCCTAGTTATCGAGAAATATGTTTCACAAGACTTAGTTAACCACTCAGCGGAAATTCGTTTCTTTTCACCAAAAAAATGCGAGTCAATTGTGACATGAATTTACTGCATTTTTTCGTGTGAAATGTGTCAATTTCTGTAAAGTTGATTTTCTCTGCGTTCAAACGGAAATTTCACCTCAAATGCATGGGGCTGAATGTGAAAACGATAATCACTGCTTATTCAATCAAATTTTTCGATTTGAAATCCTTGAAAACATGAGAAAAATGCGTTTTTCATTTTTGATGACGTCAGGATTGCACTCATTCAGATCACCAAAAACTGTTGCATACCTGGCAGTGCTTGCTTCGCATGCAAATTGAGGGAATTATTGACGGAAATGTGTCTCATCATTTGACAAGAAAAAATCGATGTTAAAGGCAGTTGAATGAGTGTAGAGGATATTTGTGAATTTATTCGTCAAAAATTAGAGCATTTTAATTGAAAATTCATTGAAATTGCAAATCGGCCGCTTGTCTCTGTCAAATTGTGGTGCTGCCATGTATGGATGTCCGATGGAGGAACTATGCTTTGAATAATTTAGAAGAAGGGCGCTCTTCATCAACGAACACGATTCATTACATCTGCTACCTACATCCGAGAAATGGAAAAATCCGCCCGCAAATGTTTTCAAGCAACGCAAACTTGACAGCTTTGGCCTCCATATGAACTTCTTAATTGAGGAAAAAGGAAATTCCCAAGAAGACTTACGGAAGTCCCAGATTGTTTTCATCACTCTATGCCAACTCTGTCATGACGCAGAAGCCTCCATGCCTTCACACCTTCTTCTATCTTTTTTCCAAACAGAACACCCTTTCGCCCCTCCCAGACACAGCGCGTATGTTTCCTTTTTTGTTTTCCATTTGAATTGGCGTGATTCACGCGCTTCTTGTCAGGAGAAATAAAAGCGATAACCCTGACCTCATATAAAAGAGCGGCGTTCATTTGTCAGACGGAAAGAAGAATCACGCACGGCTGCACCCAAAAGCAAAAATGAACGCAAATAAATATATATCACTTCCATGTCAATTCATTTTGAGAAGAAAATGCAAATTCCCAAACGAAAGAAACACCCTTTCTTCGCGCACAACACGCTGACACATGATAAATTTACGAAGTTTTATTCTGTTGACAAGCAGCTTCTCAAAACGGAAGTCATTAATCAAACAATTTTTCTTTGTTTTTCCTCCCCGCAGGAACCGGCACATTTGGAAGAGTCTGCCTGTGTAAGGACAAACAAACCGACACATACTGCGCCATGAAAGTCCTGGCAATGGCCGATGTGATACGTCTCAAGCAAATCGATCATGTGAAGAATGAGAAGAACATTCTATCTGAGATCAATCATGCGTTTGTTATAAGTTTGTGAGTACTTTGCTTTGCTTTGAAATTTGAAACCTTTTTTTTTTTTCAAACCAAATTGAATTTTGCTAAAAATATTTATGTTTTGTCATATCTTTCAGACAATGGTCAACAAAGGACGATTGCTGTTTGTACATGTTGTTCGAGTATGTTTGTGGCGGGGAGTTGTTTTCATATTTAAGAAATGCTGGAAGATTTAGTAGTCAGTCGGGTAAGTACACACGCATTCCTAGACGTATTTCGGCTCGTGCCTCATACCGTGAATATTTCTGTCTACGGCAATAAACAATGATACTCAATCAAATCTCTCCAGGTGGCATTCACTTTGGATGCATTTGAAACTACAATATTATAGCAAGAAAAAAAAATTACTTAAACACACCCGCGGCAACATTTCCCATGGGAAAAGTGGAATAAAATTTCATTTAATTATTTTTGCAATAATTCTCGCTTCAGCGGAAGTACTTGACTTCTCTGTTTATGTATTCATTTGAATTTATTTCGCATTTCGCATGGTAGACACGAGGAGATTGCCCACTTGAACGTAATCGGATCGAGTTAAATCTCAGCGTGGCCGATTTTGTGTTTGCCAAAAAGGATTCACTTCAATTGGCTTTTAATCAATCGTGACAAAATGATTTGAGGGCAATTAATCTTTTGATGACTCCTAATGTATGCGCAATTAAATTGGTCTGTGATTGACGCTAATAAGGGGAGTCTGTTGAAATGGTCATTGAATGAAAATGCAATGAGCTCATTAAATGGGTGTGTTCAAGTTCGAATCGATCAAGCTGATGACAAGCATTTGATTTGTCGGCCTTTTATTGCATGTCCTTGGATCTAAGTCAGTGGGGCAACGTGGAACAAGTGCACACAAATCGAGAAGGACGCCAACCGTTGGAAAAAGGTTCGTACCATCTGGAGAGGCTTCAGACTGAGGTCCAGGTCCACTCCAGGCTGTAGCGTCGCACGAGGTAAGAGAAGAAGCCATGCAGGTCAAACTTATTGTGCAGTAAGCACGGCAGTGGCGTTGTGGGTCTGTGCGTCGAATCATATGCACTTGAGCCTCGGCGTCAAGTTTCGTATCCTAGTACACTGCCACTGAGCCACTGACAATGCTCAAAGAGTGTCTGTCTGTCTAGAAAAAGCTTCTCAAACTTGGCGGTTAGGGAGTCGTTTTAAAACGGTAGGTCCTTCCACTCGTGGGAAAACAATAGCATGCACAACACGAGTGGTTGCTATGAAGCTAGGCCTAGTAGCGCTACCCATGCCCTTCACACATTTACGGGTCGGTTTCCTTTCAAAAAGCACTTTGCATAGCCAAAGTAATAACTTCTCCTTCATCTTCGAATGCAAAAAAGTCAGTCAAGCCACAAAAGTTCAAGCCACCAACACAACAGTGTGCACTTAACACCACCATTCGATTTTTCGCGTCAACTTCGTGAGAGGCCACACCGCAAACTTCCAACACAAGTCATGATCTCGCAGCGTTTTTTTTTCTGGTTTTCAATTTTCACACAAAAAAAAACCCGACTGAATGGCAAAACTGACAATTCCTGATTTGCTGCAACACTTTCACTCAGTTTCAGTTCAGTTCACACACTGCGTTGGTCGTTGCCTTTGACTCCGGTGAGAGTGCACCATCCAACACAACTCACACTTCGAGTTCAGTTTTGTCGATTATGAGGATCATAAAAATCATGTAACCTCACCAAAATTGAAGGCCTACTTTCCAAACATGTTTGCAAACAACACGGAAGCGCTCTAACTGAATATTGTCATCCCTGTTGATAGCGTTTCGTCGAGACGGATCAAAGAAAAATCCGCCAAAACAACACTACGTGACCCAGTTGCCGTCGTTCCCTCCGCTTTTATTGATCATCGCAAAAGATCAAGAAAACTGCGTGGGAAATATGGTCTCCTTGAAAATCTCTCAGAAAGCATCAACACAGCGATATTCGTGTTTATTGAAAAAATAATAAAAAACAAATTGACAAGCAAAAATATATTTCCTCGCAATCAAACGGCAAAGCCACGTACTTACTTGGCCCGGGTTGTTGTTTGCTCAACACTCATTTTCCTTTTTAAATTCAACATCATCGCTGAAATGTATCTTGTAAATAAAATTGTATAGACTAAGTGGCATCTGCCAAACTGGGTCATTGACACAGTTCTTTCCGTAGGGACTCGTAAAATGAAACAAGGGCGTATACGTAACATTTTCTTAATTTTTTTTCGTCACCAACAAATTTATGAAATCATCTTTTTTTTTTTTTCGATTTTCTTACAGCGAACTTCTATGCCGCCGAAATAGTCTTAGCCTTAGAGTATTTACATTCACTTTCAATTGTATACCGTGACCTGAAACCAGAGAATCTTCTCATCAATCGCGATGGGCATCTGAAGATCACAGATTTTGGTTTTGCCAAAAAGCTACGCGATCGCACATGGACACTGTGTGGCACTCCAGAGTATCTAGCTCCAGAAATCATTCAATCCAAAGGACACAATCGTGCCGTTGACTGGTGGGCACTAGGTGAGTCAAAAACCACAATTTAGTGACATTCTTTATTTGCTTCTTTTTTTTTTTTTTTTTTTGAAAACGCGTTGGCTGCTTGCACAACGCCTACGCTGCATGATTATTTTTAAGCATCTGACGACGAGTGCAAATGTCCATGGCACATCCTTGGTATGAATCAATGTTTCTCTGATGATGTGGTACTCTGCGATTTTTGGTGGAGAATTCTGAATTTTGAATTTGATTTATTGCAACCAATTACCGCGGTTGATCTAAGCTATTCACATAGTGTGTCAGTTTAATGTTGACAGATCTTCATTTTTTTATCGTCGTGATAAACATTCTTGTCATTCCTTGAGTTATTAGCGCTTTATGGTACCAGAAGTTGTAAAAGAGAAAAACAAGTCTCTTAGATGTGAGCAATGACAAAGGATCCAGGGATGATGGACTGAAATGTATTTGGAGCACATCCAAGTACTGTGTGCCGGCGAAGTAATTGAAAATGTTTTTCTTTTCGTTGAGGAACGCTCATAATCAGTTCCGCGTACAGAAGGCCCCCCATAATGGATTCTTGGAAAGCAGAGGCGATTCCTTACAGTGTCTGGTAAATGTCTTGTGATTCAATTGATATTTACATGGTGGGAGGGTCAATTCTGGGAATCGTTTGTTTCTTGTATGCTGGCCATCCCGATGTATTCAAGTGGTGTGACTTCTGTGACTGATAGGAGATGGATGCATGGTTTGGTGGATGGTGGGGATCCTTACACGATATCTTCTTCTTGCGGAAAACGTGTTGCTCTCCGTTGTGCTGTCGGAATTCTTCACTTGTTCGATAACCAACGAGCATAAGCATGCAAATTGCAATGATTGGACTACTGAACCCATCCAGATGTTTGTTCCGCAACCAGTCTCCCACTTAAGATCAGAACAAGACAAGGGCATGCACTTGATATCCACTTATTGTCATCTCATCTCCCTGGAGTCCACTTGCATAACAAAAAAAAAAATCATCCAAATCCGGCGCACAACAAGAAACGATGCCAAACACTATTGGTGCTTCTGAAATAGCATTCTGCGCTTATATAATTCTGGAGCACTCATGAGGATCAACAAAGCTCTTCAACGCCTACCCACAATCGTGTGGCAACCACCAATGACGCTTTTCCAAATCGTTCATCTTATTTTTCTCATCGTATAAAACTGCCGCTTTTTATCTGTTTATCTGAATCATGCTGCATATCTGTCTATGAAACATTGTCGCCCACCACTCATCACCATCATCATCATCCTCATCAGCGGCAACTACGTCAAATTGTATCGTGCGCGTCTAAAGGTTCCTGCTTGCGTCAGGAACAAAAAAAAAAAAAAAAAACGATATAATCCTCCACTGACAACCGTGTGTAATCATTTTCTTTCGTTTTTTGTTTTGTTTTCAAATCACCGATAAATATATTCATCATTGCTCAGGATCTGTGTAGCTGGTGTGGCTTTCACATGGCACAGCGCGAGAAAGGCTACAACCCGTGTCGTCTGGCGGATTTATTGAAACACAGCTTAGCAGGAAAAATCTTTTAAATCATTTTAATGAGACAATAAATTATCGTGGTGGTCTATAAATACTTATGACATATCCAAGCTCTTCGCTCTCTTTCTGGCGACCTGCTCCTGCCATTCAGATTTCCCAGATTTATCCGACGAGGAACAACATCTATTGTCTTGCCCGTGGTGGCTAGCACTTGCGTCAGCATAGCAATTGAGGCTTCTATTCTATACACTGCTAACTCTCGGGGTTAATTTCTGACTGTTTTTTTTTTTCTTCTGCACATACAAGTGCTGTCCGAAGATTATTTACTCACGAAGTTCCATTGTTAAACAAAAATATCTTTGAGGTTATTTTTGGCCATCTAAATTATCACTAATGATTAAATCTATTTTCGTAAACGAAACGAAGCTGTAGGCAATGAGCTCTGACTGGATTTGGAGTAGAAGATACTGCTACTCATGCGAACGGATCTCAAGAGCAATTTACTGGCACTTAACGATGAGGAAATGAATGGATATACAAGTACATACAATTGAATTTATTGTTAATGATCTGTGAAATTATTAAATGGCCACCGATGATTCTGGAAGCTCAAGGCAAACAGATGGAGACGGGGCATGGTCCTAAAGGGTGAATCATCGGAGATTGCAGGAGAACGACATTTCAATTTGGGTTGCGATTGTTGATGGAAATATCCCGAGGGGAAGGTAGGAAATTGCCTGGTTTCTGTTGGCACTTTGTTCACCAGATGCAAGCGGCGAATAGTTGACGACGGTAATTGAAATTGAGGTCAGAACGATGGGGTCGATGGGGTTGATGGAGTCAAGTCAATAAAGAAAAATGTCTATCCTCTTAGGGGATAATCGTTTCTCACCGTATTTCTTCTCCCCACTCTCTCTCTCTGTCTCTCGCGCGTTCTCTTCACGGATATAAATAAGAAGGATAGTCGTCGCTGTCCTGAAGCCCTACTTGTTTCCTCCTAATTCACTCCTGTCCATGGCCGAGAGTGAGATAAAATCAACACACTTCTAGTTAGGTGAAGAAATTGAGCAGTCACGAGGTGAAATTCTTGTTGAAAGTGATTACAGCCGAAGGGCATCGTTCATCATCAACAGGATTTCTAAGTGAACGAGGCAGATTATGAGTGCAGCCGGCCAGCCTGATGGTGGGAACAACTTTGTTGCCACCGAAGCTACAGTCAATCTTATTAAACACCCTCGGGACAGGTTCCCTCTTGGAAAAATTATTCGTTTGCATCCTCTAGGGGGAGATGGTATTGAATTTGAAATTCATTCAAGATCTAATAGTCTGGTAAAATGGTTTCAGGAAAAAACGGGGACCCATCACAGAGTTGCCTTCACGTCACAGTGAGTCAGAAGATGCATGCATTGAATCTGGGTATGGGCATCGCCTGGAGTGGGTTCGAAAGGCATTTTAAAATCCATCTTGACGTGGCCCCTTCAGAGCCTTCTACTACCCCCATTGGAACATAAAGCATTGACAGCTCCCCGGTCTGTTCTTGATGCACGGCGCCATGTATAAAATAAACCCTAGACCTAGACCTAGACCTAGACCTAGACCAAGACCTAGACCTAGACCTAGACCTAGACATAGACATAGACCTATACCAAGACCTAGACCTAGACCAAGACCTAGACCTAGACCTAGACCTAGACCAAGACCTAGACCTAGTCCTAGACCTAGACCTAGACGTAGACCTAGACCTAGACATAGACCTAGACCTAGACCTAGACCTAGACCTAGACCTAGACCTAGACCTAGACCTAGACCTAGACCTAGACCTAGACCTAGACCTAGACCTAGACCTAGACCTAGACCTAGACCTAGACATAGACCTAGACCAAGAAATAGACCTAGACCTAGACCAAGACCTAGACCTAGTCCTAGACCTAGACCTAGACATAGACCTAGACCTAGACATAGACCTAGACCTAGACCTAGACCTAGACCTAGACCTAGACCTAGACCTAGACCTAGACCTAGACCTAGACCTAGACCTAGACCTAGACCTAGACCTAGACCTAGACCTAGACCTAGACCTAGACCTAGACCTAGACCTAGACATAGACCTAGACCAAGAAATAGACCTAGACCTAGACCTAGACCTAGACCTAGACCTAGACCTAGACCTAGACCTAGACCTAGACCTAGACCTAGACCTAGACCTAGACCTAGACCTAGACCTAGACCTAGACCTAGACCTAGACCTAGACCTAGACCTAGACCTAGACCAAGACCTAGACCTAGACCTAGACCTAGACCTAGACCTAGACCTAGACCTAGACCAAGACCTAGACATAGACCTAGACCAAGAAATAGACCTAGACCTAGACCTAGACCTAGACCTAGACCTAGACCTAGACCTAGACCTAGACCTAGACCTAGACCTAGACCTAGACCTAGACCTAGACCTAGACCCAGACTCAGACTAGAATTTCAATGCAAATAAAAACAAAATGTCTGCAATTCCAGTCGCACACTTATTCTAGGCAGCGAATAAGTGTTAAGACTGAACTGCAATTTTAATATCCTGCATCTTATTGCAGTTTGTGCCCGAAAAGGGCATGTAGACCTAGACCTAGACCTAGACCTAGACCTAGACCTAGACCTAGACCTAGACCTAGACCTAGACCTAGACCTAGACCTAGACCAAGACCTAGACCTAGTCCTAGACCTAGACCTAGACATAGACCTAGACCTAGACATAGACCTAGACCTAGACCTAGACCTAGACCTAGACCTAGACCTAGACCTAGACCTAGACCTAGACCTAGACCTAGACCTAGACCTAGACCTAGACCTAGACCTAGACCTAGACCTAGACCTAGACATAGACCTAGACCAAGAAATAGACCTAGACCTAGACCTAGACCTAGACCTAGACCTAGACCTAGACCTAGACCTAGACCTAGACCTAGACCTAGACCTAGACCTAGACCTAGACCTAGACCTAGACCTAGACCTAGACCTAGACCTAGACCTAGACCTAGACCTAGACATAGACCTAGACCAAGAAATAGACCTAGACCTAGACCTAGACCTAGACCTAGACCTAGACCTAGACCTAGACCTAGACCTAGACCTAGACCTAGACCTAGACCTAGACCTAGACCTAGACCTAGACCTAGACCTAGACCTAGACCTAGACCCAGACTCAGACTAGAATTTCAATGCAAATAAAAACAAAATGTCTGCAATTCCAGTCGCACACTTATTCTAGGAAGCGAATAAGTGTTAAGACTGAACTGCAATTTTAATATCCTGCATCTTATTGCAGTTTGTGCCCGAAAAGGGCATGTGACCGACGACGCTCGCGACTGCAGCTACGATTACGATAACAAGACGAGTGCGATCGCCAGTGGCTAAGAATACGAGTAATGATAAAATAATGCAAAGTCCTAACGAAGAAATAATGTCTGAAGCCCGAACTGAGGCGACGCGAACCTGAAAAGGAAAGCCCTGCCTAGCCTCAGGACGCCTGTTCGGGTTCTGAGGGGTCCCCTACCTAGCCTCAGGACGCCTGTTCGGGTCCTGAAGGGTCCCCTACATAGCCTCATGGAAACCTGTTTGGGTCCTGAGGAGTTCCCTACCTAGCCTCAGGACGCCTGTTCGGGTCCTGAGGGGTCCCCTACCTAGCCTCATGGAAACCTGTTTGGGTCCTGAGGAGTTCGCTACCTAGCCTCAGGACGCCTGTTCGGGTCCTGAGGGGTTCCCTACCTAGCCTCAGGACGCCTGTTCGGGTCCTGAAAGGTTCCCTACCCAGGCTCAAGGACACCTGTTCGGGTCCTGAGGGGTCCCCTACCTATCCTCAGGACGCCTGTTCGGGTCCTGAGGGGGTCCCCTACCTATCCTCAGGACGCCTGTTCGGGTCCTGAGGGGTCCCCTACCTAGCCTCATGGAAACCTGTTTGGGTCCTGAGGGGTTCTCTACCTAGCCTCAGGACGCCTGTTCGGGTCCTGAGGGGTTCCCTACCTAGCCTCAGGACGCCTGTTCGGGTCCTGAGGGGTCCCCTACCTAGCCTCATGGAAACCTGTTTGGGTCCTGAGGGGTTCTCTACCTAGCCTCAGGACGCCTGTTCGGGTCCTGAGGGGTTCCCTACCTAGCCTCAGGACGCCTGTTCGGGTCCTGAGGGGTCCCCTACCTAGCCTCATGGAAACCTGTTTGGGTCCTGAGGGGTTCTCTACCTAGCCTCAGGACGCCTGTTCGGGTCCTGAGGGGTCCCCTACCTAGCCTCATGGAAACCTGTTTGGGTCCTGAGGAGTTCGCTACCTAGCCTCAGGACGCCTGTTCGGGTCCTGAGGGTTTCATTTGGAAAATATTAAATATTATGGGCATGCATGCTTTTAACCAAATCGCATTACTGTCATGCCCGTTAGGATCCTAAGGGGCTTAGTTAAATATATATAAATGGAAGCTTCCAATGGCAAATTATCGAAGTATATAAAATATGAATATGTAACCAAAAAATGAAAGTGGAGTGACTTACTATGTGTGCGCACTTATGTGCAGTGTACCTGTTACCATTGTTGGGCCGCTTATGGCCATTGATGGGCCGCTTGTGGCCATGGAACAACACTAATTTTGGGCCCTCACATATGCAATTGACATGGTAGGCCGTGAAGCCACTTTCAGCCTCCTCCGCAAGGAAAAAGCCACCACATCAGCTCACATTTTCACGCACTTATTGCTTCTGATAATCGTTCGGCCGCTTATGGTCATCGTTGGGCCGCCATCGCTTTATTCATTCATACCGCCACCTAAATTCGAATCTCTCCTTACTGAGAGTTATTTTATGCAATGTATGGGTATATAATATAGTACAAGTGACATGAGGGGAAGCTCAGATACCTCTATCAAGCTGCGAGTGCTTTCAAACTGCCATAGATTCTTAATAGTTCTGAAAGATCAGTCGAGCCGAAAAGGATCTGAACCTCCCAACAAATCCGAAGCCCTAAGCGGAAGTTCAGGCAACCGATCCGAAGTCGCGAAACCACGAATTGCCATGCAAATAGATTAAGACCGGTCGAGCTAAGATACTTGCCGAACTTCCATAAAAAAATACAATAAAAAAAAAACCGATCATCCTTGCTCAAGAGTCTGTCCCAGCCGTACAAGAAAGTCCATCGATTCAATAACAGATACGAAGTGCCTTTCAATGTGGGGCTCGACCAACTCCAGCTTGTGCGTGTGCAAATGCAAGACCGGCGAATATAAAATTCTAACAGCCGGCTCGCTAGGTACACACACAAGCGTATGAGCAAAGACTTTGAAGAACGTCGCAATTGCTGTTGATGACTTGAAAGGGACGCGCCCAGCTTCCATTGGTGGCATTCTACCTGAAAAGGGAAGAGTTGAATCATGAATCATGATAAACGATGTTCGCGAGAGGGAATTCACTTATCGAAATAGTTTATGTTCAATGTATGTTTGTATTCTAATAACATCGACGATAAATAAAAATGAATATAAATAAAGAAAAAAAGGGTTTGAATTTACCCCACTGCACATCCTTCTGAGTGCCTTCCGTTTGGAAGTGAATCGCTTGTAGGTGGGTCGCTTGTGGCCTATATTCAATCATGACCCTGAACGTGAATCGCCTTTGGAGACAACCGAACCGAACCGTAATCCAATGGGCAGGGTGGCCCTGAGCGTGAACCGCTTGTGAAGGGAACCGAACCGAACCGAGCCGAACCGTAATCCACTGGGCAGTGGAGGCCCGAGTAAAATCGCTTAAGGTATACGAGTACGATGTCGACGGAAAAGAGGGCCGCTTATGGCTGGCACCGAACCGAACCGAACCGTAATCCAATGAGCAGTGGTGCACCGAGTACGATCGCAGCTTGGGTATGCGTAAGTCATTGAGTCCACATACTTCAAGCCGAGTCCACGTAGGTATGCATGTCCGTACCGCTTCCTGTCTGTCATGGATCGTTTTTAACCATGCATACCTATAATTTCGAGCGAGACTCGATGATTAAATGAAAAAACAAAAATGATTCCTACGACCCTCCATTGTCATCCTCCACAAGAATAAAAAAAATCGTACCGAATGTGCAACATGTTGTCCACCAACCTTCGTGTTGCCTAGCATGCATCATGTAGCTTAACATCCATCAAGACCTTGTCTAACATCAATCGAAAATAGGTGGTTGATCATACATGCATGCAGACGTGCGGACGGAGGAACGAAAAAAAAAGTCGCCGAAAAAATTTCACCGATCCGCACCCCACGACGGCTACCTAGAGACTGTGCCTTTCTCCACTGAGTGGGACCTTTAGCACTCTCGGCCACCCCCTACAATTTTTTGGGAAATTTCTCATTTTTGCCGACTTTTCGCCCGAATTTTTTGCATTTTTTTGTACTTTTTTGCATTTTTAGATAGCGACGCTTGCTGGGGTCGATGGCAAAAGTGTGTTTCTAGCGCCTCCACAAGCCCCAGTGGCATTTTAGACCCACTTTGGATTGACTTTTATGCATATGAACGACAAGTTTGACTATTTTGAAAGTGTTTTCAGGTATTTTTCATTCGCGCTGTTTTACCGTAGTCTGTGCAAAGCACATCAAGCATATTTAATGTCAAGGAAGAGTCTGTGAAGCGTTCAGAGTCTCAAGCAGCCTTTTTGACGTGGGCTTCAGATGATGTCGAGTGATTTCCTTTATCTGCTTCTCTCCCTCCATCCTCATCTGAACTGAATTCACTGTCAGATGAAGGCAAGGAGACATATCATGGCAGAGACGTACCCACCACCTAATAACCTCCCTGAATTGACTTCAGATATTTTCCCACTCAACGTACACATTTTCCGCATTTTTTCAGCATGTTCTCAAAAGTCTATGGGATCCATCATCGAACGTGTTTTCATTTACAGCTGAGATTGAGCAGTTTATGTGAATTTCGTGACTATTTTGGTCGTTTTTGACCCAAATTTTGATGATGTTTTCTATGCGGCAAAACCTTTTCTCTTTCTACTGCTTAAAATGTGTCTGAGAAGTATTTTACTGAACTCCAGAGGATTTTCAACCCTCCCCGTGGAATCTTTGCATGACTTGTCTTCAACTGTTTGCCATTGTCTGGAGTTCTCCAACAATTTCCTTCTCAAATGTTCGATTTCAATCATCATTCACATAATGTCTGCTGCCAAAAAAATGAAAAAATGAAATCACACAAGTCCAGTGGAAAATTCAACCCCAACGCTTTGCAATCGGACGCATTTTTGTTGACAATTAAGCATCTTTTCGATTTTCAAAATGTTGTTTCACTTTTGTAGGGACCGCATCAAGTTCTCTTGCAATTCACGCCCTTTTTTTTGCTGATGTCGGGCAATGCGTCTGATTCGGTTAATACACTCATAAGAACATCACCAATGTCGCAAAATTGTATGGTGATCCCATAAAATTGTCTACATCTATCTTGTATCCGTTTGAAGAGTAGTCCATCTGCGAAATGTATGAAATGAAAAGCCGGAATCAGCCTTTTGATTGAAGCGGCAGTCCAACATGCAAGCGCCTCTGTCTACATCTTAATCTCCGCCCCAAATATAGTGACATTTCTTAACATAGTCCATGTTTCGTTTCAGGTGTACTTATCTATGAGATGCTAGTCGGCTATCCGCCCTTCTATGATGACAACCCATTTGGCATTTATGAGAAAATTCTCGGCGGCAAAATCGAATGGCCCCGTCACATGGATCCCATTGCCAAAGACTTAGTGAAGAAGCTTCTCGTCCAGGACAGAACCAAGCGACTGGGCAACATGAAGGTAGGAAGACAATACGTATGTACATGTATATGAGCGTAAGAGAAACCCGATTTATCATCCGCCCACCGCGCCACATTTAGATGACAGGTGGATTGGTTAACTTGGTGCCACACGCAACAAAATACTGCACATCCACAGCCAATAACGAAATTTTTGTTTCTTTTTTGTTTTGTTTTCTAACCCCCTCATCACGAGTTGGTTAAACAAATTTGCGTATTCGAACAAACACATGAGCAACAACAACAACAAGAGAATAAGAAGAAGACAAACAGAAATGAAAAGAAAGAAAAAATAGAAACATTGAAAATTTTGTTAATTTTTTTTATTTTTAATCTCCTGCGACATTAAGTTCTCGATATCAATTCAGTGGCACTTGTGGTCGTGGTGGCGCGAGGCAGAAAATCGGCAACGGCGATGACATCGACGGACAGAGTAACATCGGCGACAGGTTCATGCTCATGCCACTTAATCGTGACAAATGCCAGCCAAATGATTTTGGCAGTCGAGCAGGGAAAACAAAAGAACGACATGTGGCTAGAGGAACTCGATCCGATTATTTACAATCCGTCGGGGTCTCATAATGATGAGGATAATTAAAAAAAATAAATCTTACCTCAGACACGAGGTGGAATATATGTATATATATTTTAAATCGGTTTTAATCGTTAATCGTTTTTTTTTTTTTTTTTTGTTCACAGAATGGCGCTGAGGATGTGAAACGACATCGGTGGTTTAAACATTTAAATTGGAGTGATGTGCTGAATAAGAAATTAACGGTAAGTTGTGAAGTGAAGATGTATTCTTTCTTTTTTTTTTTCGTATCGTTTTGTTTTGTTTTATTTAACGATTGCATTTTACTGAAATAATTGACTATGATAACCGTAACCTTGTGACGATATTTATTTCCAAGAGAACGTGTAGCATTTAATTGCATTTTCATAGACACCACGTCTTAGATCTTTATGGATGTTGCCTGTGTGAATAAGCGATGCCAATGAGACACACGCATGAGGCAGGTGGCTTTCTTTTTTGTCAGGATAAATCAATTTGCATAAATGATGGGATATGTGTTTGGTTTTGCGGTAGGCTTTGCTAGGAATTGGAAAGAAATCCAAAACGACAAACTGACGGATATAAGTTCGAAGTTCTTTGCAACAATTGTACGCCGATTGATCAGAGTAGTTGACTGTCACCAGTCAGACTTAGGCCAGTGTACGGCCGTTGTGTAAGCACGCGGCTCTAGCCAATCATGCCCACGATCCATACAATCTTGGACCATGTGTAAACATGTCCCTTCTCGTCGGTCGAGAGTGCACGTCGATGTGCGTGTGCATCCCTTTGATGAGGACCCGATCCTAAGGGCAGTCAATTGATTGAGAGATGTTCTGACAGGACGAGTAATAAGTGAGAGTAAAATGTGAAAGATGTTGTTTTTATTTCTAGCTGATGTATACGTAACACTAGTTAAAGATAATTTGATAGATCACAGGACGTCTTTGTGACCCTGTAAGATTGCTTAAAGCCCCACTCTGTCTTAAATGTTGCATCACTTCCTTTCACAGCGGTCTCTTCAGACACCATCACTGAGTTCACCACCTTATTATAGAACAATTATTCGCTGGCCATTTATCACACAACCCATCACCAAAAACCATAGGCAGCACCCTCATGGACCCCACTAAATCTTCTTCGTTTCCATTCAGAAATGTTTATGAAAATTAAATAATTCAATAGACAGAGGGAAAACAAAGAGAAAACATTTTTAAGAATTTATTTTCCATCTTTTAACCGACCGACCACACGTTTTTTTTCTATTCAACCACGAAAACCCATCATCACCGCTACCATCGACCATTGTTCGGCGGTGAGTGTGCTGCCCACACTACTAGTACTAGAATGAAGATGCATTACTGTAGAATCGTTTTCAAAGCGTTTCTCTTTTCGAAAGTCATGATGGAGATATTTTTGAGAGAAATTCCATTTCCATGCTGTACAAATAAACACGGTTTTTTTTTTTTAGATAAATTATCGAAAAATTTTTGAGATTTATATTTTAGTGAAGTCAGGTGGTTTGGGGAATTCTGCTATTTTTTTTTTTTTGGGGAAATTTATTGGAATCTAGCGGTTGTTTGGACCATTGTGATGAACCAGATTGACAGAGAGAATTTTTTTGAAATGAATTATTTCCCTCGCCGGTCCAGTGGGGGTGAATTTATGACTTTGCCTTGGAAATGAAAAACACGAAAGATTAAAATTCATCAAGGAGCATTTTAGATATGTTTTCTGTCTCGATTTGGTGTACGCCGTAGAGTAAAGTCCAAACATTTATTGGAATCTGAAATCTTTTGACATCAAGGAAGAAATTTATCATAAACATTCGTTTGACTTGTTGAAGGGATGTGGCATCGTGGACTGTTTGCGAGATGGCATGTTTATTCGAATCAATCATGGGAGATCCCCTTCTGCGTCGTCAGCAGGGAGTCGTAGAGAGCAATTTAAAAGAGTCTGGACGACCAGAGGATGAATGGTTTAGGGTGGCGTGTGGGTAAAAAGTAGCCCAAAAGTGTGGGGAGTTCCTTAGTGGAAGGCAAGGTGATCGGTTGTGAATGTCTAAGTTTAGGATGGCACCTAACACATCACATCTTCAGCACCATCATCTTCTGACCCGCATGATCCACTGCAGGGGTTAAGGAGGTAATGCACCCACGAGAGATCTCCAGGCCACTCGATCCTCCGCCATCGACTCTGACTCATCAGGAGTTATCCCAAGTGCAACCAGGCGAGTTTTTGGAATTGGTCCAACCACCTCGTCCTGGGTCGCCTGCCAAGTAGTCGCCTACCTGGTGAAATCGCATTCAAGGCACGCCTCGGATGTCGTGATGATGCGGCTATTCGTGCCACATGACTAAACCATCGAAGCATAGCCCTTTCCGTTCGAAGAAGCAGGTGCTCTACATTGAGTTCTTCGCGTACTGCGAACAAGGCCGAGTAATTCCCACAACAGCATTTCGGCAGCTTGTATACTTACTTGTCAGGCCGGCGACCCATGAAGGGTCCGAGCCTGAGCAATTGCTGCCTTCCATCGTTGACGGTCCTGGGCACGCTGCTTCCAGTCATCAAGAGTCTTGCATCCGCGATTACTTGGTCTTTTTACCGGAGATTCGGTCTTCCTCTCCTTCTCGAACCAGTCGGCTCGGATTCAAAGACCCTCTTTGCTGGAGCATTGTTGTACATGCGCTCGATGTGGCCGAGCCAGTGCAGTCGACGGATTTTTGCCTTCCGGACTACATTCACATCCTGGTACAGCTCGTAGAGTTCGCGGTTATGTCTTCTCCTCCAATCGCCTTCCTCGCAGACGGGACAGCTTGTATACGCGATCTTATTCTTTCGGTCATTACCCAAATTCCATGACCATAGGTGAGAGTTGGAACAAATACTGAATTGAAAAGGCTTTGACACCAACCTCGGCCTTCCTGATAACAGATCTTCGAAGCTGTTTCCAAATTAAGCCAAATTAATGCCCAATTCGGGCACCGTCCTACAGACTGATCAGCTCCGTGGTCCACTTGTGCCTGTGGAATCTACGTCATGTCGAACATCATGCGGTCCCATATCTGTGATGATTTTCTGACTTCCTAATTTGATAAACTAGGAAACCCTCAGAATGCCAATGTAGCCAAAAGTGGTGCTCATTGAAGTGCCCACAAATGTCGATGACAGGTGTCATTGCTTTCGCTGTCATAACCACACCTTCATTAGCAAGGCTGCATCTGATGTCCCTATAGAGTCCCCTCCTCACCCGCAGGTCGAACAAAATGCATGCCGGCCATCCCAGCAGGGCACCGAAAAATCAAGTGTCAATCTTCAGTCTCGTAAAAGTCACCATAAATTTGCACATCTGCCAATCATACCTCGTTGAACGCTACACACACACCCCCGCCTGGTGACTTTCACCTGGCACTCGATCGCCGCCAGTCAACCAGAGGCAATGACAAAGCGAATATGATCTACATAAATGTCCTTCTCACCTCAAATGCCACCGTGACACATGAAAGCAGTCTTTCACAAAACCGAATTAAGACCACGGTCAAATGTTGTACTCTCGCTCTCTTGGATCCGTAACGCAATGTCTTTTATTTTTGAACTGCAACGAAATTAGAAAATATATTTATATGCTGTGAACAGAACATACAGACGAAAAGAAACAAACAACAACAAAACTATTAATTGCAAATTAAATGGCAGACAGTGTGTCTGCCAACAAAATAGCAACAAATCATCTGTCTTACGCGAGTAACTAATTGTTTGGCCTTCACCACACCAATGATCGATATTTTGTTTCAATTGAATGCGTTATGGTTCCATCTTCGTCTTGGTGTCGTCGGTCTTTCGTTTAGAAATAAGAAGAAGAAAAAAGAATATATATTTTTATTTATTTTTTTTTTAAGAGAAAAATTAATAAATTAATGCATAATTATATTTATTTTGATACTTGCAGCCGCCCATAATGCCCGAAGTCGCATTCGATGGTGACACAAGCAATTTTGACGAATATCCCGAAACGGATTGGAAGCCAGCCAGGGCTCTAGACCAAAGCGACATGCAGCTGTTTAATGATTTTTAAAATAAATTAAATAATGGAAGCAGAACTAAAACAAAAGCAACAAATGAAAAATGAAAAGATTTTCTGAATTTCTGATTTTCTGAATTTCTTGTGATCGAACACACCCGACCGTCACGGCACTTTGTCGTCGTCGTCGTCGGTCCGTTTGTTTCTTTCTTATTTTGTTAATATGTATTTTTTGTTATTTTTTTTTTCGTTGTTGTCCGGAAAGGGGGGTGGGGGTAATGGCATGTGCTGTACCTTGCTATTGCGGGGGTGAATATCCCGCCGATACCCCCGGCCGGGAATTGTATGAAATATACTGAGCTGTTTTAAGTTGATTATTTATTACCCCTTCACGAGAGAATGTTTCCAATAACTTGAGCAATTTATGCAATTCATATTCATACCTACGTACATAATTGGTGTTAAGTTAATTTAATACAATATAAGCTTTTTTGTGAACTGTATCGTTAGGTGGTAAAATCGATTGTGAAGATGGAGTAATTTATACAATTGCATAAGTGAATAGGTGTGTGTTTATTTTGTAGCTTTAGGTGAATCTGTAAGCGCTTTCCGACAGGCAGGAAAACGCACACATACAACACGTTGGAATTAATTTAAATTTGATCATCTATTGGTTTAGATTATTAATTAGAAATGTACATGTACACTAGAGAGTATCTCATTGGATTTTGTTATTCAGAACTTATTTATTATAATGATGTTTAGAGTTTAAGTTTAAGATGAGAAATAAAGTTTAAGCTAATCAAATATATATACGACTTGCATATATTACAAAAACGGATGTGTTCATCTTTACTGTACATCTCTTGTCACACATGCTGTCCATCATTGAATGCAGCAGATACCATGAAGGGCATCCGACGACATCGAAAATGTCACCTGTAAAAATCCACAGTGGTTAGTAAGGGATTTTCGCCGATTTTCCTAGCTCAACTTGCAACTGCCACAGCGGCCCACCTAGGCTACCTACGACTTCTGTACACCTGCGGGTGTGTTCTCTAGTGTCTATTAATCGAATCAAATGCATTTGGAGTGCATCCGACGACATCGAAATTTCAGCAAAAATCCACAGTGGTTAGTAAGGGATTTACCCATTTTCCTAGTTTATCTTCCAACTGCCACAGCGGCCCAACTAGGCTACCTACGACTTCAGTACACCTGTGGGTATGTCCTCTAGTGTCTATTCATCGAATCAAACTCATATGGAGTGCACCCGACGACATCGAAATTTCAGCAAAAATCCACAGTGGTTAGTAAGGGATTTACCCATTTTCCTAGTTTATCTTCCAACTGCCACAGCGGCCCAACTAGGCTACCTACGACTTCAGTACACCTGTGGGTATGTTCCCTAGTGTCTATTAATCGAATCAAATGCATTTGGAGTGCATCCGACGACATCGAAATTTTCAAATATATCTTCTCACAATAAAAAAACAGGCAAAGTCCCATAAACCACTTCAAAGTTGCCACCACTGTTGCATCTGATGTCGTATGATGTACGCATTTGATGGCCAAAACGTAGACCAAATAAAAGAAACTGCCCTGGTGTTTACACATCGCCACTTAATTAGTCTGGGGGGAAGAATGCGATGATATTTGCTTAAATAGGTCTCATAAATCGCCAAATCGTCACCTCCCAGTGAATCTGTTTAAATTCCAATAAAAATCCAATTTGGTCTTCAGCAGCATTCTGGTGAGCGTCATTTATTTCCTCTCTCCCATCATCGCCATCTCTACCATATGTGTACGGCATTACATGGTCTTCCTCCAGTCTGTAGTCGCCAACAGCAAGAGTCTTCAAGTAACTCGACACCTCATTACAACGTCTGTGAAGGTATTTGTGTACAAACACCATATGATGAGGTAATCATTAACGGATTCAGTGGATCGCCTACGATCGCATCGATTCAGATCCATCTGTGGTGGTGGCAGAGATTGTACCTTTTTTTTCCCAGCGGCTTACCGAAAGAAATTAACCCATTTACCAGCTCTGATGTGGGCTGACTGACTGTCATTGACCTTGCGTTGGCTGCATCGTGATGTTCCGATGCACAAAGAGGGGGCAAAGTGAAGACGACAGCTGAACGGGACGGTAAACAAAGTAAACTGGCACGCCTGGCGTGTGCTTCATGTTGTTTATAAATTCTTGAATATATTTACGATGTAATTGATTTTTACTCCCGACAAACTTTGGTCAGATGAGCAAATTCGGATGACCTTCGGATCGTCTTAAGTCAAAACCAAGCTGAGCGCACACCGTCGGCATAAACATTTTTACGATTCGTGAAGGCGGAACACGGCGCGGTGCGGCTCCTAGATCTTTGCCACAAAATTAAAGTATATTTATGAGAATCAATATAAATGGGCGATTGAACAGGCCTGCAGATTGATGTTGTATTTTGATGAATATTACCAGTGGACGTGGGCAAAGAAACAAATGTTCCGGGAAAATCGTTAAACTGGAAACCGGTGTTTCGAGCGATAACGTACTCTTGTACATCGATCATTAAGACGTCAGGGTCAGTTATTTATTCAATAAAACCGTTGCAAAGAGATCACAGCTGCCGAATCTGTGAACGCCGAACGACAAGTCCCGATGTGATGTGAGAAGTGGAAGCCCACTAATTTCAAACTCGAAATGATCATCGTTTCATCTGAAATTCATCGAAATCGAGTTCCGAGATCCATTTCTCGAAGGTTTCTTCTTATGTTGGCGCCACAGTCCGTGATTGACCTGGACCTCAACCAACAAGCATATCCAGCTTGCGCTATCTTTAGCCAGGTGCCTCCAATTACCCACGCCATGATGGCTGAGGTCCTTCTACACTTGTGTGCGGACGTCCTTTTTTGCTGGTTCGGAGTCAAAGACTTTTCGTGGTGGACCGAAGTTGTGCATGCGCTCTACATGATCTAGCCGTCTTGGGCGTTTCATCCGTAGCCGCCTGGCTATACTCATGTCGCTGTACATTGAAGGTCTCTGTGAGTTCATTACCAACCTTGATGGAGCAGAGATAATTATCCATCGCCCTAGACTTGACGAGTTTGGCAGGAATATCAAAACTAGGCCTACTGCTGCATAGCTCGTCCCTATTCACGCATATACGCGTTCTTCTGCGAGTATACAGATATATTGTCGACCCAAGTCAGTCACTTCGGGAACTCGCAAAATCGAAGTTACAGACGATTACTTGAGCGATTCCAAAATATCTTGCGGATCTGAAGAACGTCGCATGCAACCCACAGGTGTACAAGAGCCGTAGGTAACCTAGTTTGGCCGCTGTGCCAGTTGGAAGGTGAGCTAGGATAAGGCTGAAAATGCCTTAACACTGTCTACTTTTTCAGGTGAAAATCTCAATGTTTTCGGATCCACTCCAAATGCATTTGATTCGATTAATAGACACTAGACAACATACCCACAGAAGTACAGGAGTCGTAGGTAGCCTACTTTGGCCGCTGTGCCAGTTGGAAGGTGAGCTAGGACAAGGCTGAAAATGCCTTAACACTGTCTACTTTTTCAGGTGAAAATCTCGATGTCTTCGGATTCACTCCAAATGCATTTGATTCGATTAATAGACACTAGACAACATACCCACAGAAGTACAGGAGTCGTAGGTAGCCTACTTTGGCCGCTGTGCCAGTTGGAAGGTGAGCTAGGACAAGGCTGAAAATGCCTTAACACTGTCTACTTTTTCAGGTGAAAATCGCGATGTCTTCGGATTCGCTCCAAATGCATTTGATTCGATTAATAGACACTAGACAACATACCCACACGTGTACAAGAGCCGTAGGTAGCCTAGTTTGGCCGCTGTGCCAGTTGGAAGGTGAGCTAGGATAAGGCTGAAAATGCCTTACTATACACTGTCTACTTTTTCAGGTGAAAATCTCGATGTCTTCGGATTCACTCCAAATGCATTTGATTCGATTAATAGACACTAGACAACATACCCACAGAAGTACAGGAGTCGTAGGTAGCCTACTTTGGCCGCTGTGCAAGTTGGAAGGTGAGCTAGGATAAGGCTGAAAATGCCTTACTCTACACTGTCTACTTTTTCAGGTGAAAATCTCGATGTCTTCGGATTCACTCCAAATGCATTTGATTCGATTAATAGACACTAGACAACATACCCACAGGTGTACAAGAGCCGTAGGTAACCTAGTTTGGCCGCTGTGCCAGTTGGAAGGTGAGCTAGGATAAGGCTGAAAATGCCTTACTCTACACTGTCTACTTTTTCAGGTGAAAATCTCGATGTCTTCGGATTCACTCCAAATGCATTTGATTCGATTAATAGACACTAGACACCATACCCACAGGTGTACAAGAGCCGTAGGTAACCTAGTTTGGCCGCTGTGCCAGTTGGAAGGTGAGCTAGGATAAGGCTGAAAATGCCTTACTATACACTGTCTACTTTTTCAGGTGAAAATCTCGATGTCTTCGGATTCACTCCAAATGCATTTGATTCGATTAATATACACTAGACAACATACCCACAGGTGTACAAGAGCCGTTGGTAACCTAGTTTGGCCGCTGTGCCAGTTGGAAGGTGAGCTAGGATAAGGCTGAAAATGCCATACTCTACACTGTCTACTTTTTCAGGTGAAAATCTCGATGTCTTCGGATTCACTCCAAATGCATTTGATTCGATTAATAGACACTAGACAACATACCCACAGGTGTACAAGAGCCGTAGGTAACCTAGTTTGGCCGCTGTGCCAGTTGGAAGGTGAGCTAGGATAAGGCTGAAAATGCCTTACTATACACTGTCTACTTTTTCAGGTGAAAATCTCGATGTCTTCGGATTCACTCCAAATGCATTTGATTCGATTAATATACACTAGACAACATACCCACAGGTGTACAAGAGCCGTAGGTAACCTAGTTTGGCCGCTGTGCCAGTTGGAAGGTGAGCTAGGATAAGGCTGAAAATGCCTTACTATACACTGTCTACTTTTTCAGGTGAAAATCTCGGTGTCTTCGGATTCACTCCAAATGCATTTGATTCGATTAATAGACACTAGACAACATACCCACAGAAGTACAGGAGTCGTAGGTAGCCTACTTTGGCCGCTGTGCCAGTTGGAAGGTGAGCTAGGATAAGGCTGAAAACGCCTTACTATACACTGTCTACTTTTTCAGGTGAAAATCTCGATGTCTTCGGATTCACTCCAAATGCATTTGATTCGATTAATATACACTAGACAACATACCCACAGGTGTACAAGAGCCGTAGGTAACCTAGTTTGGCCGCTGTGCCAGTTGGAAGGTGAGCTAGGATAAGGCTGAAAATGCCTTACTATACACTGTCTACTTTTTCAGGTGAAAATCTCGATGTCTTCGGATTCACTCCAAATGCATTTGATTCGATTAATATACACTAGACAACATACCCACAGGTGTACAAGAGCCGTAGGTAACCTAGTTTGGCCGCTGTGCCAGTTGGAAGGTGAGCTAGGATAAGGCTGAAAATGCCTTACTATACACTGTCTACTTTTTCAGGTGAAAATCTCGATGTCTTCGGATTCACTCCAAATGCATTTGATTCGATTAATATACACTAGACAACATACCCACAGGTGTACAAGAGCCGTAGGTAACCTAGTTTGGCCGCTGTGCCAGTTGGAAGGTGAGCTAGGATAAGCCTGAAAATGCCTTACTATACACTGTCTACTTTTTCAGGTGAAAATCTCGATGTCTTCGGATTCACTCCAAATGCATTTGATTCGATAAATATACACTAGACAACATACCCACAGGTGTACAAGAGCCGTAGGTAACCTAGTTTGGCCGCTGTGCCAGTTGGAAGGTGAGCTAGGATAAGGCTGAAAATGCCTTACTATACACTGTCTACTTTTTCAGGTGAAAATCTCGATGTCTTCGGATTCACTCTAAATGCATTTGATTCGATTAATAGACACTAGACAACATACCCACAGAAGTACAGGAGTCGTAGGTAGCCTACTTTGGCCGCTGTGCCAGTTGGAAGGTGAGCTAGGATAAGGCTGAAAATGCCTTACTATACACTGTCTACTTTTTCAGGTGAAAATCTCGATGTCTTCGGATTCACTCCAAATGCATTTGATTCGATTAATATACACTAGACAACATACCCACAGGTGTACAAGAGCCGTAGGTAACCTAGTTTGGCCGCTGTGCCAGTTGGAAGGTGAGCTAGGATAAGGCTGAAAATGCCTTACTATACACTGTCTACTTTTTCAGGTGAAAATCTCGATGTCTTCGGATTCACTCCAAATGCATTTGATTCGATTAATAGACACTAGACAACATACCCACAGGTGTACAAGAGCCGTAGGTAACCTAGTTTGGCCGCTGTGCCAGTTGGAAGGTGAGCTAGGATAAGGCTGAAAATGCCTTACTATACGCTGTCTACTTTTTCAGGTGAAAATCTCGATGTCTTCGGATTCACTCCAAATGCATTTGATTCGATTAATAGACACTAGACAACATACCCACAGGTGTACAAGAGCCGTAGGTAACCTAGTTTGGCCGCTGTGCCAGTTGGAAGGTGAGCTAGGATAAGGCTGAAAATGCCTTACTATACACTGTCTACTTTTTCAGGTGAAAATCTCGATGTCTTCGGATTCACTCCAAATGCATTTGATTCGATTAATATACACTAGACAACATACCCACAGGTGTACAAGAGCCGTAGGTAACCTAGTTTGGCCGCTGTGCCAGTTGGAAGGTGAGCTAGGATAAGGCTGAAAATGCCTTACTATACACTGTCTACTTTTTCAGGTGAAAATCTCGATGTCTTCGGATTCACTCCAAATGCATTTGATTCGATTAATATACACTAGACAACATACCCACAGGTGTACAAGAGCCGTAGGTAACCTAGTTTGGCCGCTGTGCCAGTTGGAAGGTGAGCTAGGATAAGCCTGAAAATGCCTTACTATACACTGTCTACTTTTTCAGGTGAAAATCTCGATGTCTTCGGATTCACTCCAAATGCATTTGATTCGATTAATAGACACTAGACACCATACCCACAGGTGTACAAGAGCCGTAGGTAACCTAGTTTGGCCGCTGTGCCAGTTGGAAGGTGAGCTAGGATAAGGCTGAAAATGCCTTACTATACACTGTCTACTTTTTCAGGTGAAAATCTCGATGTCTTCGGATTCACTCCAAATGCATTTGATTCGATTAATATACACTAGACAACATACCCACAGGTGTACAAGAGCCGTTGGTAACCTAGTTTGGCCGCTGTGCCAGTTGGAAGGTGAGCTAGGATAAGGCTGAAAATGCCATACTCTACACTGTCTACTTTTTCAGGTGAAAATCTCGATGTCTTCGGATTCACTCCAAATGCATTTGATTCGATTAATAGACACTAGACAACATACCCACAGGTGTACAAGAGCCGTAGGTAACCTAGTTTGGCCGCTGTGCCAGTTGGAAGGTGAGCTAGGATAAGGCTGAAAATGCCTTACTATACACTGTCTACTTTTTCAGGTGAAAATCTCGATGTCTTCGGATTCACTCCAAATGCATTTGATTCGATTAATATACACTAGACAACATACCCACAGGTGTACAAGAGCCGTAGGTAACCTAGTTTGGCCGCTGTGCCAGTTGGAAGGTGAGCTAGGATAAGGCTGAAAATGCCTTACTATACACTGTCTACTTTTTCAGGTGAAAATCTCGGTGTCTTCGGATTCACTCCAAATGCATTTGATTCGATTAATAGACACTAGACAACATACCCACAGAAGTACAGGAGTCGTAGGTAGCCTACTTTGGCCGCTGTGCCAGTTGGAAGGTGAGCTAGGATAAGGCTGAAAACGCCTTACTATACACTGTCTACTTTTTCAGGTGAAAATCTCGATGTCTTCGGATTCACTCCAAATGCATTTGATTCGATTAATATACACTAGACAACATACCCACAGGTGTACAAGAGCCGTAGGTAACCTAGTTTGGCCGCTGTGCCAGTTGGAAGGTGAGCTAGGATAAGGCTGAAAATGCCTTACTATACACTGTCTACTTTTTCAGGTGAAAATCTCGATGTCTTCGGATTCACTCCAAATGCATTTGATTCGATTAATATACACTAGACAACATACCCACAGGTGTACAAGAGCCGTAGGTAACCTAGTTTGGCCGCTGTGCCAGTTGGAAGGTGAGCTAGGATAAGGCTGAAAATGCCTTACTATACACTGTCTACTTTTTCAGGTGAAAATCTCGATGTCTTCGGATTCACTCCAAATGCATTTGATTCGATTAATATACACTAGACAACATACCCACAGGTGTACAAGAGCCGTAGGTAACCTAGTTTGGCCGCTGTGCCAGTTGGAAGGTGAGCTAGGATAAGCCTGAAAATGCCTTACTATACACTGTCTACTTTTTCAGGTGAAAATCTCGATGTCTTCGGATTCACTCCAAATGCATTTGATTCGATAAATATACACTAGACAACATACCCACAGGTGTACAAGAGCCGTAGGTAACCTAGTTTGGCCGCTGTGCCAGTTGGAAGGTGAGCTAGGATAAGGCTGAAAATGCCTTACTATACACTGTCTACTTTTTCAGGTGAAAATCTCGATGTCTTCGGATTCACTCCAAATGCATTTGATTCGATTAATAGACACTAGACAACATACCCACAGGTGTACAAGAGCCGTAGGTAACCTAGTTTGGCCGCTGTGCCAGTTGGAAGGTGAGCTAGGATAAGGCTGAAAATGCCTTACTATACGCTGTCTACTTTTTCAGGTGAAAATCTCGATGTCTTCGGATTCACTCCAAATGCATTTGATTCGATTAATAGACACTAGACAACATACCCACAGGTGTACAAGAGCCGTAGGTAACCTAGTTTGGCCGCTGTGCCAGTTGGAAGGTGAGCTAGGATAAGGCTGAAAATGCCTTACTATACACTGTCTACTTTTTCAGGTGAAAATCTCGATGTCTTCGGATTCACTCCAAATGCATTTGATTCGATTAATATACACTAGACAACATACCCACAGGTGTACAAGAGCCGTAGGTAACCTAGTTTGGCCGCTGTGCCAGTTGGAAGGTGAGCTAGGATAAGGCTGAAAATGCCTTCCTATACACTGTCTACTTTTTCAGGTGAAAATCTCGATGTCTTCGGATTCACTCCAAATGCATTTGATTCGATTAATATACACTAGACAACATACCCACAGGTGTACAAGAGCCGTAGGTAACCTAGTTTGGCCGCTGTGCCAGTTGGAAGGTGAGCTAGGATAAGGCTGAAAATGCCTCCTGAAAAATCTCGATGTCTTCGGATTCACTCCAAATGCATTTGATTCGATTAATATACACTAGACAACATACCCACAGGTGTACAAGAGCCGTAGGTAACCTAGTTTGGCCGCTGTGCCAGTTGGAAGGTGAGCTAGGATAAGGCTGAAAATGCCTTACTATACACTGTCTACTTTTTCAGGTGAAAATCTCGATGTCTTCGGATTCACTCCAAATGCATTTGATTCGATTAATATACACTAGACAACATACCCACAGGTGTACAAGAGCCGTAGGTAACCTAGTTTGGCCGCTGTGCCAGTTGGAAGGTGAGCTAGGATAAGGCTGAAAATGCCTTACTATACACTGTCTACTTTTTTCAGGTGAAAATCTCGATGTCTTCGGATTCACTCCAAATGCATTTGATTCGATTAATAGACACTAGACAACATACCCACAGGTGTACAAGAGCCGTAGGTAACCTAGTTTGGCCGCTGTGCCAGTTGGAAGGTGAGCTAGGATAAGGCTGAAAATGCCTTACTATACACTGTCTACTTTTTCAGGTGAAAATCTCGATGTCTTCGGATTCACTCCAAATGCATTTGATTCGATTAATATACACTAGACAACATACCCACAGGTGTACAAGAGCCGTAGGTAACCTAGTTTGGCCGCTGTGCCAGTTGGAAGGTGAGCTAGGATAAGGCTGAAAATGCCTTACTATACACTGTCTACTTTTTCAGGTGAAAATCTCGATGTCTTCGGATTCACTCCAAATGCATTTGATTCGATTAATAGACACTAGACAACATACCCACAGGTGTACAAGAGCCGTAGGTAACCTAGTTTGGCCGCTGTGCCAGTTGGAAGGTGAGCTAGGATAAGGCTGAAAATGCCTTACTATACACTGTCTACTTTTTCAGGTGAAAATCTCGATGTCTTCGGATTCACTCCAAATGCATTTGATTCGATTAATATACACTAGACAACATACCCACAGGTGTACAAGAGCCGTAGGTAACCTAGTTTGGCCGCTGTGCCAGTTGGAAGGTGAGCTAGGATAAGGCTGAAAATGCCTTACTATACACTGTCTACTTTTTCAGGTGAAAATCTCGATGTCTTCGGATTCACTCCAAATGCATTTGATTCGATTAATATACACTAGACAACATACCCACAGGTGTACAAGAGCCGTAGGTAACCTAGTTTGGCCGCTGTGCCAGTTGGAAGGTGAGCTAGTATAAGGCTGAAAATGCCTTACTATACACTGTCTACTTTTTCAGGTGAAAATCTCGATGTCTTCGGATTCACTCCAAATGCATTTGATTCGATTAATAGACACTAGACAACATACCCACAGGTGTACAAGAGCCGTAGGTAACCTAGTTTGGCCGCTGTGCCAGTTGGAAGGTGAGCTAGGATAAGGCTGAAAATGCCTTACTATACACTGTCTACTTTTTCAGGTGAAAATCTCGATGTCTTCGGATTCACTCCAAATGCATTTGATTCGATTAATAGACACTAGACAACATACCCACAGGTGTACAAGAGCCGTAGGTAACCTAGTTTGGCCGCTGTGCCAGTTGGAAGGTGAGCTAGTATAAGGCTGAAAATGCCTTACTATACACTGTCTACTTTTTCAGGTGAAAATCTCGATGTCTTCGGATTCACTCCAAATGCATTTGATTCGATTAATATACACTAGACAACATACCCACAGGTGTACAAGAGCCGTAGGTAACCTAGTTTGGCCGCTGTGCCAGTTGGAAGGTGAGCTAGGATAAGGCTGAAAATGCCTTACTATACACTGTCTACTTTTTCAGGTGAAAATCTCGATGTCTTCGGATTCACTCCAAATGCATTTGATTCGATTAATATACACTAGACAACATACCCACAGGTGTACAAGAGCCGTAGGTAACCTAGTTTGGCCGCTGTGCCAGTTGGAAGGTGAGCTAGGATAAGGCTGAAAATGCCTTACTATACACTGTCTACTTTTTCAGGTGAAAATCTCGATGTCTTCGGATTCACTCCAAATGCATTTGATTCGATTAATAGACACTAGACAACATACCCACAGGTGTACAAGAGCCGTAGGTAACCTAGTTTGGCCGCTGTGCCAGTTGGAAGGTGAGCTAGGATAAGGCTGAAAATGCCTTACTATACACTGTCTACTTTTTCAGGTGAAAATCTCGATGTCTTCGGATTCACTCCAAATGCATTTGATTCGATTAATAGACACTAGACAACATACCCACAGAAGTACAGGAGTCGTAGGTAGCCTACTTTGGCCGCTGTGCCAGTTGGAAGGTGAGCTAGGATAAGGCTGAAAATGCCTTACTATACACTGTCTACTTTTTCAGGTGAAAATCTCGATGTCTTCGGATTCGCTCCAAATGCATTTGATTCGATTAATAGACATTAGACAACATACCCACAGGTGTACAAGAGCCGTAGCTAACCTAGTTTGGCCGCTGTGCCAGTTGGAAGGTGAGCTAGGATAAGGCTGAAAATGCCTTACTATACACTGTCTACTTTTAAAGGTGAAAATCTCGATGTCTTCGGATTCACTCCAAATGCATTTGATTCGATTAATAGACATTAGACAACATACCCACAGGTGTACAAGAGCCGTAGGTAACCTAGTTTGGCCGCTGTGCCAGTTGGAAGGTGAGCTAGGATAAGGCTGAAAATGCCTTACTATACACTGTCTACTTTTTCAGGTGAAAATCTCGATGTCTTCGGATTCGCTCCAAATGCATTTGATTCGATTAATAGACATTAGACAACATACCCACAGGTGTACAAGAGCCGTAGCTAACCTAGTTTGGCCGCTGTGCCAGTTGGAAGGTGAGCTAGGATAAGGCTGAAAATGCCTTACTATACACTGTCTACTTTTAAAGGTGAAAATCTCGATGTCTTCGGATTCACTCCAAATGCATTTGATTCGATTAATAGACATTAGACAACATACCCACAGGTGTACAAGAGCCGTAGGTAACCTAGTTTGGCCGCTGTGCCAGTTGGAAGGTGAGCTAGGATAAGGCTGAAAATGCCTTACTATACACTGTCTACTTTTTCAGGTGAAAATCTCGATGTCTTCGGATTCACTCCAAATGCATTTGATTCGATTAATATACACTAGACAACATCCCCTTAGGTGTACAAGAGCCGTAGGTAACCTAGTTTGGCCGCTGTGCCAGTTGGAAGGTGAGCTAGGATAAGGCTGAAAATGCCTTACTATACACTGTCTACTTTTTCAGGTGAAAATCTCGATGTCTTCGGATTCACTCCAAATGCATTTGATTCGATTAATATACACTAGACAACATACCCACAGGTGTACAAGAGCCGTAGGTAACCTAGTTTGGCCGCTGTGCCAGTTGGAAGGTGAGCTAGGATAAGGCTGAAAATGCCTTACTATACACTGTCTACTTTTTCAGGTGAAAATCTCGATGTCTTCGGATTCACTCTAAATGCATTTGATTCGATTAATATACACTAGACAACATACCCACAGGTGTACAAGAGCCGTAGGTAACCTAGTTTGGCCGCTGTGCCAGTTGGAAGGTGAGCTAGGATAAGGCTGAAAATGCCTTACTGTACACTGTCTACTTTTTCAGGTGAAAATCTCGATGTCTTCGGATTCACTCCAAATGCATTTGATTCGATTAATAGACACTAGACAACATACCCACATGTGTACAAGAGCCGTAGGTAACCTAGTTTGGCCGCTGTGCCAGTTGGAAGGTGAGCTAGGATAAGCCTGAAAATGCCTTACTATACACTGTCTACTTTTTCAGGTGAAAATCTCGATGTCTTCGGATTCACTCCAAATGCATTTGATTCGATTAATAGACACTAGACAACATACCCACAGGTGTACAAGAGCCGTAGGTAACCTAGTTTGGCCGCTGTGCCAGTTGGAAGGTGAGCTAGGATAAGGCTGAAAATGCCTTACTATACACTGTCTACTTTTTCAGGTGAAAATCTAGATGTCTTCGGATTCACTCTAAATGCATTTGATTCGATTAATATACACTAGACAACATACCCACAGGTGTACAAGAGCCGTAGGTAACCTAGTTTGGCCGCTGTGCCAGTTGGAAGGTGAGCTAGGATAAGCCTGAAAATGCCTTACTATACACTGTCCACTTTTTCAGGTGAAAATCTCGATGTCTTCGGATTCACTCTAAATGCATTTGATTCGATTAATATACACTAGACAACATACCCACAGGTGTACAAGAGCCGTAGGTAACCTAGTTTGGCCGCTGTGCCAGTTGGAAGGTGAGCTAGGATAAGGCTGAAAATGCCTTACTATACACTGTCTACTTTTTCAGGTGAAAATCTCGATGTCTTCGGATTCACTCCAAATGCATTTGATTCGATTAATAGACACTAGACAACATACCCACAGGTGTACAAGAGCCGTAGGTAACCTAGTTTGGCCGCTGTGCCAGTTGGAAGGTGAGCTAGGATAAGCCTGAAAATGCCTTACTATACACTGTCTACTTTTTCAGGTGAAAATAGCGATGTCTTCGGATTCACTCCAAATGCATTTGATTCGATTAATAGACACTAGACAACATATCCACAGGTGTACAAGAGCCGTAGGTAACCTAGTTTGGCCTCTGTGCCAGTTGGAAGGTGAGCTAGGATAAGGCTGAAAATGCCTTACTATACACTGTCTACTTTTTCAGGTGAAAATCTCGATGTCTTCGGATTCACTCCAAATGCATTTGATTCGATTAATAGACACTAGACAACATACCCACAGGTGTACAAGAGCCGTAGGTAACCTAGTTTGGCCGCTGTGGCAGTTGGAAGGTGAGCTAGGATAAGGCTGAAAATGCCTTACTATACGCTGTCTACTTTTTCAGGTGAAAATCTCGATGTCTTCGGATTCACTCCAAATGCATTTGATTCGATTAATATACACTAGACAACATACCCACAGGTGTACAAGAGCCGTAGGTAACCTAGTTTGGCCGCTGTGCCAGTTGGAAGGTGAGCTAGGATAAGCCTGAAAATGCCTTACTATACACTGTCTACTTTTTCAGGTGAAAATCTCGATGTCTTCGGATTCACTCCAAATGCATTTGATTCGATTAATAGACACTAGACAACATACCCACAGGTGTACAAGAGCCGTAGGTAACCTAGTTTGGCCGCTGTGCCAGTTGGAAGGTGAGCTAGGATAAGGCTGAAAATGCCTTACTATACACAGTCTACTTTTTCAGGTGAAAATCTCGATGTCTTCGGATTCACTCCAAATGCATTTGATTCGATTAATAGACACTAGACAACATACCCACAGGTGTACAAGAGCCGTAGGTAACCTAGTTTGGCCGCTGTGCCAGTTGGAAGGTGAGCTAGGATAAGGCTGAAAATGCCTTACTATACACTGTCTACTTTTTCAGGTGAAAATCTCGATGTCTTCGGATTCACTCCAAATGCATTTGATTCGATTAATAGACACTAGATAACATACCCACAGGTGTACAAGAGCCGTAGGTAACCTAGTTTGGCCGCTGTGCCAGTTGGAAGGTGAGCTAGGATAAGGCTGAAAATGCCTTACTATACACTGTCTACTTTTTCAGGTGAAAATCTCGATGTCTTCGGATTCACTCCAAATGCATTTGATTCGATTAATAGACACTAGACAACATACCCACAGGTGTACAAGAGCCGTAGGTAACCTAGTTTGGCCGCTGTGCCAGTTGGAAGGTGAGCTAGGATAAGGCTGAAAATGCCTTACTATACACTGTCTACTTTTTCAGGTGAAAATCTCGATGTCGTCGGATACACTCCAAATGCATTTGATTCGATTAATAGACACTAGACAACATACCCACAGGTGTACAAGAGCCGTAGGTAACCTAGTTTGGCCGCTGTGCCAGTTGGAAGGTGAGCTAGGATAAGGCTGAAAATGCCTTACTATACACTGTCTACTTTTTCAGGTGAAAATCTCGATGTCTTCGGATTCACTCCAAATGCATTTGATTCGATTAATAGACACTAGACAACATACCCACAGGTGTACAAGAGCCGTAGGTAACCTAGTTTGGCCGCTGTGCCAGTTGGAAAGTGAGCTAGGATAAGGCTGAAAATGCCTTACTATACACAGTCTACTTTTTCAGGTGAAAATCTCGATGTCTTCGGATTCACTCCAAATGCATTTGATTCGATTAATAGACACTAGACAACATACCCACAGGTGTACAAGAGCCGTAGGTAACCTAGTTTGGCCGCTGTGCCAGTTGGAAGGTGAGCTAGGATAAGCCTGAAAATGCCTTACTATACACTGTCTACTTTTTCAGGTGAAAATCTCGATGTCTTCGGATTCACTCCAAATGCATTTGATTCGATTAATATACACTAGACAACATACCCACAGGTGTACAAGAGCCGTAGAAAACCTAGTTTGGCCGCTGTGCCAGTTGAAAGGTGAGCTAGGATAAGGCTGAAAATGCCTTACTATACACTGTCCACTTTTTCAGGTGAAAATCTCGATGTCTTCGGATTCACTCCAAATGCATTTGATTCGATTAATAGACACTAGATAACATACCCACAGGTGTACAAGAGCCGTAGGTAACCTAGTTTGGCCGCTGTGCCAGTTGGAAGGTGAGCTAGGATAAGGCTGAAAATGCCTTACTATACACTGTCTACTTTTTCAGGTGAAAATCTCGATGTCTTCGGATTCACTCCAAATGCATTTGATTCGATTAATAGACACTAGACAACATACCCACAGGTGTACAAGAGCCGTAGGTAACCTAGTTTGGCCGCTGTGCCAGTTGGAAGGTGAGCTAGGATAAGCCTGAAAATGCCTTACTATACACTGTCTACTTTTTCAGGTGAAAATCTCGATGTCTTCGGATTCACTCCAAATGCATTTGCTTCGATTAATAGACACTAGACAACATACCCACAGAAGTACAGGAGTCGTAGGTAGCCTACTTTGGCCGCTGTGCCAGTTGGAAGGTGAGCTAGGATAAGGCTGAAAATGCCTTACTATACACTGTCTACTTTTTCAGGTGAAAATCTCGATGTCTTCGGATTCACTCCAAATGCATTTGATTCGGTTAATAGACACTAGACAACATACCCACAGAAGTACAGGAGTCGTAGGTAGCCTACTTTGGCCGCTGTGCCAGTTGGAAGGTGAGCTAGGATAAGGCTGAAAACGCCTTACTATACACTGTCTACTTTTTCAGGTGAAAATCTCGATGTCTTCGGATTCACACCAAATGCATTTGATTCGATTAATAGACACTAGACAACATACCCACAGGTGTACAAGAGCCGTAGGTAACCTAGTTTGGCCGCTGTGCCAGTTGGAAGGTGAGCTAGGATAAGGCTGAAAATGCCTTACTATACACTGTCTACTTTTTCAGGTGAAAATCTCGATGTCTTCGGATTCACACCAAATGCATTTGATTCGATTAATAGACACTAGACAACATACCCACAGGTGTACAAGAGCCGTAGGTAACCTAGTTTGGCCGCTGTGCCAGTTGGAAGGTGAGCTAGGATAAGGCTGAAAATGCCTTACGCCGCTGTGCCAGTTGGAAGGTGAGCTAGGATAAGGCTGAAAATGCCTTACTATACACTGTCTACTTTTTCAGGTGAAAATCTCGATGTCTTCGGATTCACACCAAATGCATTTGATTCGATTAATAGACACTAGACAACATACCCACAGAAGTACAGGAGTCGTAGGTAGCCTACTTTGGCCGCTGTGCCAGTTGGAAGGTGAGCTAGGATAAGGCTGAAAACGCCTTACTATACACTGTCTACTTTTTCAGGTGAAAATCTCGATGTCTTCGGATTCACTCCAAATGCATTTGATTCGATTAATAGACACTAGACAACATACCCACAGAAGTACAGGAGTCGTAGGTAGCCTACTTTGGCCGCTGTGCCAGTTGGAAGGTGAGCTAGGATAAGGCTGAAAATGCCTTACTATACACTGTCTACTTTTTCAGGTGAAAATCTCGATGTCTTCGGATTCACTCCAAATGCATTTGATTCGATTAATAGACACTAGACAACATACCCACAGAAGTACAGGAGTCGTAGGTAGCCTACTTTGGCCGCTGTGCCAGTTGGAAGGTGAGCTAGGATAAGGCTGAAAATGCCTTACTATACACTGTCTATTTTTTCAGGTGAAAAATTCGATGTCGTCGGATTCACTCCAAATGCATTTGATTCGATTAATAGACACTAGACAACATACCCACAGGTGTACAAGAGCCGTAGGTAACCTAGTTTGGCCGCTGTGCCAGTTGGAAGGTGAGCTAGGATAAGGCTGAAAACGCCTTACTATACACTGTCTACTTTTTCAGGTGAAAATCTCGATGTCTTCGGATTCACTCCAAATGCATTTGATTCGATTAATAGACACTAGACAACATACCCACAGAAGTACAGGAGCCGTAGGTAGCCTACTTTGGCCGCTGTGCCAGTTGGAAGGTGAGCTAGGATAAGGCTGAAAATGCCTTACTATACACTGTCTACTTTTTCAGGTGAAAATCTCGATGTCTTCGGATTCACTCCAAATGCATTTGATTCGATTAATAGACACTAGACAACATACCCACAGAAGTACAGGAGTCGTAGGTAGCCTACTTTGGCCGCTGTGCCAGTTGGAAGGTGAGCTAGGATAAGGCTGAAAATGCCTTACTATACACTGTCTATTTTTTCAGGTGAAAAATTCGATGTCGTCGGATTCACTCCAAATGCATTTGATTCGATTAATAGACACTAGACAACATACCCACAGGTGTACAAGAGCCGTAGGTAACCTAGTTTGGCCGCTGTGCCAGTTGGAAGGTGAGCTAGGATAAGGCTGAAAACGCCTTACTATACACTGTCTACTTTTTCAGGTGAAAATCTCGATGTCTTCGGATTCACTCCAAATGCATTTGATTCGATTAATAGACACTAGACAACATACCCACAGAAGTACAGGAGTCGTAGGTAGCCTACTTTGGCCGCTGTGCCAGTTGGAAGGTGAGCTAGGATAAGGCTGAAAACGCCTTACTATACACTGTCTACTTTTTCAGGTGAAAATCTCGATGTCTTCGGATTCACTCCAAATGCATTTGATTCGATTAATAGACACTAGACAACATACCCACAGAAGTACAGGAGTCGTAGGTAGCCTACTTTGGCCGCTGTGCCAGTTGGAAGGTGAGCTAGGATAAGGCTGAAAACGCCTTACTATACACTGTCTACTTTTTCAGGTGAAAATCTCGATGTCTTCGGATTCACTCCAAATGCATTTGATTCGATTAATAGACACTAGACAACATACCCACAGAAGTACAGGAGTCGTAGGTAGCCTACTTTGGCCGCTGTGCCAGTTGGAAGGTGAGCTAGGATAAGGCTGAAAATGCCTTACTATACACTGTCTACTTTTTCAGGTGAAAATCTCGATGTCTTCGGATTCACTCCAAATGCATTTGATTCGATTAATAGACACTAGACAACATACCCACAGAAGTACAGGAGTCGTAGGTAGCCTACTTTGGCCGCTGTGCCAGTTGGAAGGTGAGCTAGGATAAGGCTGAAAATGCCTTACTATACACTGTCTATTTTTTCAGGTGAAAAATTCGATGTCGTCGGATTCACTCCAAATGCATTTGATTCGATTAATAGACACTAGACAACATACCCACAGGTGTACAAGAGCCGTAGGTAACCTAGTTTGGCCGCTGTGCCAGTTGGAAGGTGAGCTAGGATAAGGCTGAAAATGCCTTACTATACACTGTCTACTTTTTCAGGTGAAAATCTCGATGTCTTCGGATTCACTCCAAATGCATTTGATTCGATTAATAGACATTAGACAACATACCCACAGGTGTACAAGAGCCGTAGGTAACCTAGTTTGGCCGCTGTGCCAGTTGGAAGGTGAGCTAGGATAAGGCTGAAAATGCCTTACTATACACTGTCTACTTTTTCAGGTGAAAATCTCGATGTCTTCGGATTCACTCCAAATGCATTTGATTCGATTAATAGACACTAGACAACATACCCACAGGTGTACAAGAGCCGTAGGTAACCTAGTTTGGCCGCTGTGCCAGTTGGAAGGTGAGCTAGGATAAGGCTGAAAATGCCTTACTATACACTGTCTACTTTTTCAGGTGAAAATCTCGATGTCTTCGGATTCACTCCAAATGCATTTGATTCGATTAATAGACACTAGACAACATACCCACAGGTGTACAAGAGCCGTAGGTAACCTAGTTTGGCCGCTGTGCCAGTTGGAAGGTGAGCTAGGATAAGGCTGAAAATGCCTTACTATAACTGTCTACTTTTTCAGGTGAAAATCTCGATGTCTTCGGATTCACTCCAAATGCATTTGATTCGATTAATAGACACTAGACAACATTCCCACATGTGTACAAGAGCCGTAGGTAACCTAGTTTGGCCGCTGTGCCAGTTGGAAGGTGAGCTAGGATAAGGCTGAAAATGCCTTACTATACACTGTCTACTTTTTCAGGTGAAAATCTCGATGTCTTCGGATTCACTCCAAATGCATTTGATTCGATTAATAGACACTAGACAACATTCCCACATGTGTACAAGAGCCGTAGGTAACCTAGTTTGGCCGCTGTGCCAGTTGGAAGGTGAGCTAGGATAAGGCTGAAAATGCCTTACTATACACTGTCTACTTTTTCAGGTGAAAATCTCGATGTCTTCGGATTCACTCCAAATGCATTTGATTCGATTAATAGACACTAGACAACATACCCACAGGTGTACAAGAGCCGTAGGTAACCTAGTTTGGCCGCTGTGCCAGTTGGAAGGTGAGCTAGGATAAGGCTGAAAATGCCTTACTATACACTGTCTACTTTTTCAGGTGAAAATCTCGATGTCTTCGGATTCACTCCAAATGCATTTGATTCGATTAATAGACACTAGACAACATACCCACAGGTGTACAAGAGCCGTAGGTAACCTAGTTTGGCCGCTGTGCCAGTTGGAAGGTGAGCTAGGATAAGGCTGAAAATGCCTTACTATAACTGTCTACTTTTTCAGGTGAATATCTCGATGTCTTCGGATTCACTCCAAATGCATTTGATTCGATTAATAGACACTAGACAACATACCCACAGAAGTACAGGAGTCGTAGGTAGCCTACTTTGGCCGCTGTGCCAGTTGGAAGGTGAGCTAGGATAAGGCTGAAAATGCCTTACTATACACTGTCTACTTTTTCAGGTGAAAATCTCGATGTCTTCGGATTCACTCCAAATGCATTTGATTCGATTAATAGACACTAGACAACATTCCCACATGTGTACAAGAGCCGTAGGTAACCTAGTTTTGCCGCTGTGCCAGTTGGAAGGTGAGCTAGGATAAGGCTGAAAATGCCTTACTATACACTGTCTACTTTTTCAGGTGAAAATCTCGATGTCTTCGGATTCACTCCAAATGCATTTGATTCGATTAATAGACACTAGACAACATACCCACAGGTGTACAAGAGCCGTAGGTAACCTAGTTTGGCCGCTGTGCCAGTTGGAAGGTGAGCTAGGATAAGGCTGAAAATGCCTTACTATACACTGTCTACTTTTTCAGGTGAAAATCTCGATGTCTTCGGATTCACTCCAAATGCATTTGATTCGATTAATAGACACTAGACAACATACCCACAGGTGTACAAGAGCCGTAGGTAACCTAGTTTGGCCGCTGTGCCATTTGGAAGGTGAGCTAGGATAAGGCTGAAAATGCCTTACTATACACTGTCTACTTTTTCAGGTGAAAATCTCGATGTCTTCGGATTCACTCCAAATGCATTTGATTCGATTAATAGACACTAGACAACATACCCACAGGTGTACAAGAGCCGTAGGTAACCTAGTTTGGCCGCTGTGCCAGTTGGAAGGTGAGCTAGGATAAGGCTGAAAATGCTTTACTATACACTGTCTACTTTTTCAGGTGAAAATCTCGATGTCTTCGGATTCACTCCAAATGCATTTGATTCGATAAATATACACTAGACAACATACCCACAGGTGTACAAGAGCCGTAGGTAACCTAGTTTGGCCGCTGTGCCAGTTGGAAGGTGAGCTAGGATAAGGCTGAAAATGCTTTACTATACACTGTCTACTTTTTCAGGTGAAAATCTCGATGTCTTCGGATTCACTCCAAATGCATTTGATTCGATTAATAGACACTAGACAACATACCCACAGGTGTACAAGAGCCGTAGGTAACCTAGTTTGGCCGCTGTGCCAGTTGGAAGGTGAGCTAGGATAAGGCTGAAAATGCCTGTGTCTACTTTTTCAGGTGAAAATCTCGATGTCTTCGGATTCACTCCAAATGCATTTGATTCGATTAATATACACTAGACAACATACCCACAGGTGTACAAGAGCCGTAGGTAACCTAGTTTGGCCGCTGTGCCAGTTGAAAGGTGAGCTAGGATAAGGCTGAAAATGCCTTACTATACACTGTCTACTTTTTCAGGTGAAAATCTCGATGTCTTCGTATTCACTCCAAATGCATTTGATTCGATTAATAGGCACTAGACAACATACCCACAGGTGTACAAGAGCCGTAGGTAACCTAGTTTGGCCGCTGTGCCAGTTGGAAGGTGAGCTAGGATAAGGCTGAAAATGCCTTACTATACACTGTCTACTTTTTCAGGTGAAAATCTCGATGTCTTCGGATTCACTCCAAATGCATTTGATTCGATTAATAGACACTAGACAACATACCCACAGGTGTACAAGAGCCGTAGGTAACCTAGTTTGGCCGCTGTGCCAGTTGGAAGGTGAGCTAGGATAAGGCTGAAAATGCCTTACTATACATTGTCTACTTTTTCAGGTGAAAATCTCGATGTCTTCGGATTCACTCCAAATGCATTTGATTCGATTAATAGACACTAGACAACATACCCACAGCTGTACAAGAGCCGTAGGTAACCTAGTTTGGCCGCTGTGCCAGTTGGAAGGTGAGCTAGGATAAGGCTGTCTACTTTTTCAGGTGAAAATCTCGATGTCTTCGGATTCACTCCAAATGCATTTGATTCGATTAATATACACTAGACAACATACCCACAGGTGTACAAGAGCCGTAGGTAACCTAGTTTGGCCGCTGTGCCAGTTGGAAGGTGAGCTAGGATAAGGCTGAAAATGCCTTACTATACACTGTCTACTTTTTCAGGTGAAAATCTCGATGTCTTCGGATTCACTCCAAATGCATTTGATTCGATTAATAGACACTAGACAACATACCCACAGGTGTACAAGAGCCGTAGGTAACCTAGTTTGGCCGCTGTGCCAGTTGGAAGGTGAGCTAGGATAAGGCTGAAAATGCCTTACTATACACTGTCTACTTTTTCAGGTGAAAATCTCGATGTCTTCGGATTCACTCCAAATGCATTTGATTCGATTAATATACACTAGACAACATACCCACAGGTGTACAAGAGCCGTAGGTAACCTAGTTTGGCCGCTGTGCCAGTTGGAAGGTGAGCTAGGATAAGGCTGAAAATGCCTTGCTATACACTGTCTACTTTTTCAGGTGAAAATCTCGATGTCTTCGGATTCACTCCAAATGCATTTGATTCGATTAATAGACACTAGACAACATACCCACAGGTGTACAAGAGCCGTAGGTAACCTAGTTTGGCCGCTGTGCTAGTTGGAAGGTGAGCTAGGATAAGGCTGAAAATGCTTTACTATACACTGTCTACTTTTTCAGGTGAAAATCTCGATGTCTTCGGATTCACTCCAAATGCATTTGATTCGATTAATAGACACTAGACAACATACCCACAGAAGTACAGGAGTCGTAGGTAGCCTACTTTGGCCGCTGTGCCAGTTGGAAGGTGAGCTAGGATAAGGCTGAAAATGCCACTGTCTACTTTTTCAGGTGAAAATCTCGATGTCTTCGGATTCACTCCAAATGCATTTGATTCGATTAATAGACACTAGACAACATACCCACACGTGTACAAGAGCCGTAGGTGACCTAGTTTGGCCGCTGTGCCAGTTGGAAGGTGAGCTAGGATAAGGCTGAAAATGCCTTACTATACACTGTCTACTTTTTCAGGTGAAAATCTCGATGTCTTCGGATTCACTCCAAATGCATTTGATTCGATTAATAGACACTAGACAACATACCCACAGGTGTACAAGAGCCGTAGGTAACCTAGTTTGGCCGCTGTGCCAGTTGGAAGGTGAGCTAGGATAAGGCTGAAAATGCCTTACTATACACTGTCTACTTTTTCAGGTGAAAATCTCGATGTCTTCGGATTCACTCCAAATGCATTTGATTCGATTAATAGACACTAGACAACATACCCACAGGTGTACAAGAGCCGTAGGTAACCTAGTTTGGCCGCTGTGCCAGTTGGAAGGTGAGCTAGGATAAGGCTTAAAATGCCTTACTATACACTGTCTACTTTTTCAGGTGAAAATCTCGATGTCTTCGGATTCACTCCAAATGCATTTGATTCGATTAATAGACACTAGACAACATACCCACAGAAGTACAGGAGTCGTAGGTAGCCTACTTTGGCCGCTGTGCCAGTTGGAAGGTGAGCTAGGATAAGGCTGAAAATGCCTTACTATACACTGTCTACTTTTTCAGGTGAAAATCTCGATGTCTTCGGATTCACTCCAAATGCATTTGATTCGATTAATAGACACTAGACAACATACCCACAGGTGTACAAGAGCCGTAGGTAACCTAGTTTGGCCGCTGTGCCAGTTGGAAGGTGAGCTAGGATAAGGCTGAAAATGCCTTACTATACACTGTCTACTTTTTCAGGTGAAAATCTCGATGTCTTCGGATTCACTCCAAATGCATTTGATTCGATTAATAGACACTAGACAACATACCCACAGAAGTACAGGAGTCGTAGGTAGCCTACTTTGGCCGCTGTGCCAGTTGGAAGGTGAGCTAGGATAAGGCTGAAAATGCCTTACTATACACTGTCTACTTTTTCAGGTGAAAATCTCGATGTCTTCGGATTCACTCCAAATGCATTTGATTCGATTAATAGACACTAGACAACATACCCACAGGTGTACAAGAGCCGTAGGTAACCTAGTTTGGCCGCTGTGCCAGTTGGAAGGTGAGCTAGGATAAGGCTGAAAATGCCACTGTCTACTTTTTCAGGTGAAAATCTCGATGTCTTCGGATTCACTCCAAATGCATTTGATTCGATTAATAGACACTAGACAACATACCCACACGTGTACAAGAGCCGTAGGTGACCTAGTTTGGCCGCTGTGCCAGTTGGAAGGTGAGCTAGGATAAGGCTGAAAATGCCTTACTATACACTGTCTACTTTTTCAGGTGAAAATCTCGATGTCTTCGGATTCACTCCAAATGCATTTGATTCGATTAATAGACACTAGACAACATACCCACGGGTGTACAAGAGCCGTAGGTAACCTAGTTTGGCCGCTGTGCCAGTTGGAAGGTGAGCTAGGATAAGGCTGAAAATGCCTTACTATACACTGTCTACTTTTTCAGGTGAAAATCTCGATGTCTTCGGATTCACTCCAAATGCATTTGATTCGATTAATAGACACTAGACAACATACCCACAGGTGTACAAGAGCCGTAGGTAACCTAGTTTGGCCACTGTGCCAGTTGGAAGGTGAGCTAGGATAAGGCTGAAAATGCCTTACTATACACTGTCTACTTTTTCAGGTGAAAATCTCGATGTCTTCGGATTCACTCCAAATGCATTTGATTCGATTAATAGACACTAGACAACATACCCACAGGTGTACAAGAGCCGTAGGTAACCTAGTTTGGCCGCTGTGCCAGTTGGAAGGTGAGCTAGGATAAGGCTGAAAATGCCTTACTATACACTGTCTACTTTTTCAGGTGAAAATCTCGATGTCTTCGGATTCACTCCAAATGCATTTAATTCGATTAATAGACACTAGACAACATACCCACAGGTGTACAAGAGCCGTAGGTAACCTAGTTTGGCCGCTGTGCCAGTTGGAAGGTGAGCTAGGATAAGGCTGAAAATGCCTTACTATACACTGTCTACTTTTTCAGGTGAAAATCTCGATGTCTTCGGATTCACTCCAAATGCATTTGATTCGATTAATAGACACTAGACAACATACCCACAGGTGTACAAGAGCCGTAGGTAACCTAGTTTGGCCGCTGTGCCAGTTGGAAGGTGAGCTAGGATAAGGCTGAAAATGCCACTGTCTACTTTTTCAGGTGAAAATCTCGATGTCTTCGGATTCACTCCAAATGCATTTGATTCGATTAATAGACACTAGACAACATACCCACACGTGTACAAGAGCCGTAGGTGACCTAGTTTGGCCGCTGTGCCAGTTGGAAGGTGAGCTAGGATAAGGCTGAAAATGCCTTACTATACACTGTCTACTTTTTCAGGTGAAAATCTCGATGTCTTCGGATTCACTCCAAATGCATTTGATTCGATTAATAGACACTAGACAACATACCCACAGGTGTACAAGAGCCGTAGGTAACCTAGTTTGGCCGCTGTGCCAGTTGGAAGGTGAGCTAGGATAAGGCTGAAAATGCCTTACTATACACTGTCTACTTTTTCAGGTGAAAATCTCGATGTCTTCGGATTCACTCCAAATGCATTTGATTCGATTAATAGACACTAGACAACATACCCACACGTGTACAAGAGCCGTAGGTGACCTAGTTTGGCCGCTGTGCCAGTTGGAAGGTGAGCTAGGATAAGGCTGAAAATGCCTTACTATACACTGTCTACTTTTTCAGGTGAAAATCTCGATGTCTTCGGATTCACTCCAAATGCATTTGATTCGATTAATAGACACTAGACAACATACCCACAGGTGTACAAGAGCCGTAGGTAACCTAGTTTGGCCGCTGTGCCAGTTGGAAGGTGAGCTAGGATAAGGCTGAAAATGCCTTACTATACACTGTCTACTTTTTCAGGTGAAAATCTCGATGTCTTCGGATTCACTCCAAATGCATTTGATTCGATTAATAGACACTAGACAACATACCCACAGGTGTACAAGAGCCGTAGGTAACCTAGTTTGGCCGCTGTGCCAGTTGGAAGGTGAGCTAGGATAAGGCTGAAAATGCCTTACTATACACTGTCTACTTTTTCAGGTGAAAATCTCGATGTCTTCGGATTCACTCCAAATGCATTTGATTCGATTAATAGACACTAGACAACATACCCACAGGTGTACAAGAGCCGTAGGTAACCTAGTTTGGCCGCTGTGCCAGTTGGAAGGTGAGCTAGGATAAGGCTGAAAATGCCTTACTCTACACTGTCTACTTTTTCAGGTGAAAATCTCGATGTCTTCGGATTCACTCCAAATGCATTTAATTCGATTAATAGACACTAGACAACATACCCACAGAAGTACAGGAGTCGTAGGTAGCCTACTTTGGCCGCTGTGCCAGTTGGAAGGTGAGCTAGGATAAGGCTGAAAATGCCTTACTATACACTGTCTACTTTTTCAGGTGAAAATCTCGATGTCTTCGGATTCACTCCAAATGCATTTGATTCGATTAATAGACACTAGACAACATACCCACAGGTGTACAAGAGCCGTAGGTAACCTAGTTTGGCCGCTGTGCCAGTTGGAAGGTGAGCTAGGATAAGGCTGAAAATGCCTTACTATACACTGTCTACTTTTTCAGGTGAAAATCTCGATGTCTTCGGATTCACTCCAAATGCATTTGATTCTATTAATAGACACTAGACAACATACCCACAGGTGTACAAGAGCCGTAGGTAACCTAGTTTGGCCGCTGTGCCAGTTGGAAGGTGAGCTAGGATAAGGCTGAAAATGCCTTACTATACACTGTCTACTTTTTCAGGTGAAAATCTCGATGTCTTCGGATTCACTCCAAATGCATTTGATTCGATTAATAGACACTAGACAACATACCCACAGGTGTACAAGAGCCGTAGGTAACCTAGTTTGGCCGCTGTGCCAGTTGGAAGGTGAGCTAGGATAAGGCTGAAAATGCCTTACTCTACACTGTCTACTTTTTCAGGTGAAAATCTCGATGTCTTCGGATTCACTCCAAATGCATTTGATTCGATTAATAGACACTAGACAACATACCCACAGGTGTACAAGAGCCGTAGGTAACCTAGTTTGGCCGCTGTGCCAGTTGGAAGGTGAGCTAGGATAAGGCTGAAAATGCCTTACTATACACTGTCTACTTTTTCAGGTGAAAATCTCGATGTCTTCGGATTCACTCTAAATGCATTTGATTCGATTAATAGACACTAGACAACATACCCACAGGTGTACAAGAGCCGTAGGTAACCTAGTTTGGCCGCTGTGCCAGTTGGAAGGTGAGCTAGGATAAGGCTGAAAATGCCTTACTATACACTGTCTACTTTTTCAGGTGAAAATCTCGATGTCTTCGGATTCACTCCAAATGCATTTGATTCGATTAATAGACACTAGACAACATACCCACAGGTGTACAAGAGCCGTAGGTAACCTAGTTTGGCCGCTGTGCCAGTTGGAAGGTGAGCTAGGATAAGGCTGAAAATGCCTTACTCTACACTGTCTACTTTTTCAGGTGAAAATCTCGATGTCTTCGGATTCACTCCAAATGCATTTCATTCGATTAATAGACACTAGACAACATACCCACAGGTGTACAAGAGCCGTAGGTAACCTAGTTTGGCCGCTGTGCCAGTTGGAAGGTGAGCTAGGATAAGGCTGAAAATGCCTTACTATACACTGTCTACTTTTTCAGGTGAAAATCTCGATGTCTTCGGATTCACTCCAAATGCATTTGATTCGATTAATAGACACTAGACAACATACCCACAGGTGTACAAGAGCCGTAGGTAACCTAGTTTGGCCGCTGTGCCAGTTGGAAGGTGAGCTAGGATAAGGCTGAAAATGCCTTGTCTACTTTTTCAGGTGAAAATCTCGATGTCTTCGGATTCACTCCAAATGCATTTGATTCGATTAATAGACACTAGACAACATACCCACAGGTGTACAAGAGCCGTAGGTAACCTAGTTTGGCCGCTGTGCCAGTTGGAAGGTGAGCTAGGATAAGGCTGAAAATGCCTTACTATACACTGTCTACTTTTTCAGGTGAAAATCTCGATGTCTTCGGATTCACTCCAAATGCATTTGATTCGATTAATAGACACTAGACAACATACCAACACGTGTACAAGAGCCGTAGGTAGCCTAGTTTGGCCGCTGTGCCAGTTGGAAAGTGAGCTAGGATAAGGCTGAAAACGCCTTACTATACACTGTCTACTTTTTCAGGTGAAAATCTCGATGTCTTCGGATTCACTCCAAATGCATTTGATTCGATTAATAGACACTAGACAACATACCCACAGGTGTACAAGAGCCGTAGGTAACCTAGTTTGGCCGCTGTGCCAGTTGGAAGGTGAGCTAGGATAAGGCTGAAAATGCCTTACTATACACTGTCTACTTTTTCAGGTGAAAATCTCGATGTCTTCGGATTCACTCCAAATGCATTTGATTCGATTAATAGACACTAGACAACATACCCACAGGTGTACAAGAGCCGTAGGTAACCTAGTTTGGCCGCTGTGCCAGTTGGAAGGTGAGCTAGGATAAGGCTGAAAATGCCTTACTATACACTGTCTACTTTTTCAGGTGAAAATCTCGATGTCTTCGGATTCACTCCAAATGCATTTGATTCGATTAATAGACACTAGACAACATACCCACAGGTGTACAAGAGCCGTAGGTAACCTAGTTTGGCCGCTGTGCCAGTTGGAAGGTGAGCTAGGATAAGGCTGAAAATGCCTTACTATACACTGTCTACTTTTTCAGGTGAAAATCTCGATGTCTTCGGATTCACTCCAAATGCATTTGATTCGATTAATAGACACTAGACAACATACCCACAGGTGTACAAGAGCCGTAGGTAACCTAGTTTGGCCGCTGTGCCAGTTGGAAGGTGAGCTAGGATAAGGCTGAAAATGCCTTACTATACACTGCCTACTTTTTCAGGTGAAAATTTCGATGTCTTCGGATTCACTCCAAATGCATTTGATTCGATTAATAGACACTAGACAACATACCCACAGGTGTACAAGAGCCGTAGGTAACCTAGTTTGGCCGCTGTGCCAGTTGGAAGGTGAGCTAGGATAAGGCTGAAAATGCCTTACTATACACTGTCTACTTTTTCAGGTGAAAATCTCGATGTCTTCGGATTCACTCCAAATGCATTTGATTCGATTAATAGACACTAGACAACATACCCACAGGTGTACAAGAGCCGTAGGTAACCTAGTTTGGCCGCTGTGCCAGTTGGAAGGTGAGCTAGGATAAGGCTGAAAATGCCTTACTATACACTGTCTACTTTTTCAGGTGAAAGTCTCGATGTCTTCGGATTCACTCCAAATGCATTTGATTCGATTAATAGACACTAGACAACATACCCACAGGTGTACAAGAGCCGTAGGTAACGTAGTTTGGCCGCTGTGCCAGTTGGGAGGTGAGCTAGGATAAGGCTGAAAATGCCTTACTATACACTGTCTACTTTTTCAGGTGAAAATCTCGATGTCTTCGGATTCACTCCAAATGCATTTGATTCGATTAATAGACACTAGACAACATACCCACAGGTGTACAAGAGCCGTAGGTAACCTAGTTTGGCCGCTGTGCCAGTTGGGAGGTGAGCTAGGATAAGGCTGAAAATGCCTTACTATACACTGTCTACTTTTTCAGGTGAAAATCTCGATGTCTTCGGATTCACTCCAAATGCATTTGATTCGATTAATAGACACTAGACAACATACCCACAGGTGTACAAGAGCCGTAGGTAACCTAGTTTGGCCGCTGTGCCAGTTGGAAGGTGAGCTAGGATAAGGCTGAAAATGCCTTACTATACACTGTCTACTTTTTCAGGTGAAAATCTCGATGTCGTCGGATTCACTCCAAATGCATTTGATTCGATTAATAGACACTAGACAACATACCCACAGGTGTACAAGAGCCGTAGGTAACCTAGTTTGGCCGCTGTGCCAGTTGGGAGGTGAGCTAGGATAAGGCTGAAAATGCCTTACTATACACTGTCTACTTTTTCAGGTGAAAATCTCGATGTCTTCGGATTCACTCCAAATGCATTTGATTCGATTAATAGACACTAGACAACATACCCACAGGTGTACAAGAGCCGTAGGTAACCTAGTTTGGCCGCTGTGCCAGTTGGAAGGTGAGCTAGGATAAGGCTGAAAATGCCTTACTATACACTGTCTACTTTTTCAGGTGAAAATCTCGATGTCTTCGGATTCACTCCAAATGCATTTGATTCGATTAATAGACACTAGACAACATACCCACAGGTGTACAAGAGCCGTAGGTAACCTAGTTTGGCCGCTGTGCCAGTTGGAAGGTGAGCTAGGATAAGGCTGAAAATGCCTTACTATACACTGTCTACTTTTTCAGGTGAAAATCTCGATGTCGTCGGATTCACTCCAAATGCATTTGATTCGATTAATAGACACTAGACAACATACCCACAGGTGTACAAGAGCCGTAGGTAACCTAGTTTGGCCGCTGTGCCAGTTGGGAGGTGAGCTAGGATAAGGCTGAAAATGCCTTACTATACACTGTCTACTTTTTCAGGTGAAAATCTCGATGTCTTCGGATTCACTCCAAATGCATTTGATTAGATTAATAGACACTAGACAACATACCCACAGGTGTACAAGAGCCGTAGGTAACCTAGTTTGGCCGCTGTGCCAGTTGGGAGGTGAGCTAGGATAAGGCTGAAAATGCCTTACTATACACTGTCTACTTTTTCAGGTGAAAATCTCGATGTCTTCGGATTCACTCCAAATGCATTTGATTCGATTAATAGACACTAGACAACATACCCACAGGTGTACAAGAGCCGTAGGTAACCTAGTTTGGCCGCTGTGCCAGTTGGAAGGTGAGCTAGGATAAGGCTGAAAATGCCTTACTATACACTGTCTACTTTTTCAGGTGAAAATCTCGATGTCTTCGGATTCACTCCAAATGTATTTGATTCGATTAATAGACACTAGACAACATACCCACAGGTGTACAAGAGCCGTAGGTAACCTAGTTTGGCCGCTGTGCCAGTTGGGAGGTGAGCTAGGATAAGGCTGAAAATGCCTTACTATACACTGTCTACTTTTTCAGGTGAAAATCTCGATGTCTTCGGATTCACTCCAAATGCATTTGATTCGATTAATAGACACTAGACAACATACCCACAGAAGTACAGGAGTCGTAGGTAGCCTACTTTGGCCGCTGTGCCAGTTGGAAGGTGAGCTAGGATAAGGCTGAAAATGCCTTACTATACACTGTCTACTTTTTCAGGTGAAAATCTCGATGTCTTCGGATTCACTCCAAATGCATTTGATTCGATTAATATACACTAGACAACATACCCACAGGTGTACAAGAGCCGTAGGTAACCTAGTTTGGCCGCTGTGCCAGTTGGAAGGTGAGCTAGGATAAGGCTGAAAATGCCTTACTATACACTGTCTACTTTTTCAGGTGAAAATCTCGATGTCTTCGGATTCACTCCAAATGCATTTGATTCGATTAATAGACACTAGACAACATACCCACAGGTGTACAAGAGCCGTAGGTAACCTAGTTTGGCCGCTGTGCCAGTTGGAAGGTGAGCTAGGATAAGGCTGAAAATGCCTTACTATACACTGTCTACTTTTTCAGGTGAAAATCTCGATGTCTTCGGATTCACTCCAAATGCATTTGATTCGATTAATAGACACTAGACAACATACCCACAGGTGTACAAGAGCCGTAGGTAACCTAGTTTGGCCGCTGTGCCAGTTGGAAGGTGAGCTAGGATAAGGCTGAAAATGCCTTACTATACACTGTCTACTTTTTCAGGTGAAAATCTCGATGTCTTCGGATTCACTCCAAATGCATTTGATTCGATTAATAGACACTAGACAACATACCCACAGGTGTACAAGAGCCGTAGGTAACCTAGTTTGGCCGCTGTGCCAGTTGGAAGGTGAGCTAGGATAAGGCTGAAAATGCCTTACTATACACTGTCTACTTTTTCAGGTGAAAATCTCGATGTCTTCGGATTCACTCCAAATGCATTTGATTCGATTAATAGACACTAGACAACATACCCACAGGTGTACAAGAGCCGTAGGTAACCTAGTTTGGCCGCTGTGCCAGTTGGAAGGTGAGCTAGGATAAGGCTGAAAATGCCTTACTATACACTGTCTACTTTTTCAGGTGAAAATCTCGATGTCTTCGGATTCACTCCAAATGCATTTGATTCGATTAATAGACACTAGACAACATACCCACAGGTGTACAAGAGCCGTAGGTAACCTAGTTTGGCCGCTGTGCCAGTTGGAAGGTGAGCTAGGATAAGGCTGAAAATGCCTTACTATACACTGTCTACTTTTTCAGGTGAAAATCTCGATGTCTTCGGATTCACTCCAAATGCATTTGATTCGATTAATAGACACTAGACAACATACCCACAGGTGTACAAGAGCCGTAGGTAACCTAGTTTGGCCGCTGTGCCAGTTGGAAGGTGAGCTAGGATAAGGCTGAAAATGCCTTACTATACACTGTCTACTTTTTCAGGTGAAAATCTCGATGTCTTCGGATTCACTCCAAATGCATTTGATTCGATTAATAGACACTAGACAACATACCCACAGGTGTACAAGAGCCGTAGGTAACCTAGTTTGGCCGCTGTGCCAGTTGGAAGGTGAGCTAGGATAAGGCTGAAAATGCCTTACTATACACTGCCTACTTTTTCAGGTGAAAATTTCGATGTCTTCGGATTCACTCCAAATGCATTTGATTCGATTAATAGACACTAGACAACATACCCACAGGTGTACAAGAGCCGTAGGTAACCTAGTTTGGCCGCTGTGCCAGTTGGAAGGTGAGCTAGGATAAGGCTGAAAATGCCTTACTATACACTGTCTACTTTTTCAGGTGAAAATCTCGATGTCTTCGGATTCACTCCAAATGCATTTGATTCGATTAATAGACACTAGACAACATACCCACAGGTGTACAAGAGCCGTAGGTAACCTAGTTTGGCCGCTGTGCCAGTTGGAAGGTGAGCTAGGATAAGGCTGAAAATGCCTTACTATACACTGTCTACTTTTTCAGGTGAAAATCTCGATGTCTTCGGATTCACTCCAAATGCATTTGATTCGATTAATATACACTAGACAACATACCCACAGGTGTACAAGAGCCGTAGGTAACCTAGTTTGGCCGCTGTGCCAGTTGGAAGGTGAGCTAGGATAAGGCTGAAAATGCCTTACTATACACTGTCTACTTTTTCAGGTGAAAATCTCGATGTCTTTGGATTCACTCCAAATGCATTTGATTCGATTAATAGACACTAGACAACATACCCACAGAAGTACAGGAGTCGTAGGTAGCCTACTTTGGCCGCTGTGCCAGTTGGAAGGTGAGCTAGGATAAGGCTGAAAATGCCTTACTATACACTGTCTACTTTTTCAGGTGAAAATCTCGATGTCTTCGGATTCACTCCAAATGCATTTCATTCGATTAATAGACACTAGACAACATACCCACAGGTGTACAAGAGCCGTAGGTAACCTAGTTTGGCCGCTGTGCCAGTTGGAAGGTGAGCTAGGATAAGGCTGAAAATGCCTTACTATACACTGTCTACTTTTTCAGGTGAAAATCTCGATGTCTTCGGATTCACTCCAAATGCATTTGATTCGATTAATATACACTAGACAACATACCCACAGGTGTACAAGAGCCGTAGGTAACCTAGTTTGGCCGCTGTGCCAGTTGGAAGGTGAGCTAGGATAAGGCTGAAAATGCCTTACTATACACTGTCTACTTTTTCAGGTGAAAATCTCGATGTCTTCGGATTCACTCCAAATGCATTTGATTCGATTAATAGACACTAGACAACATACCCACAGGTGTACAAGAGCCGTAGGTAACCTAGTTTGGCCGCTGTGCCAGTTGGAAGGTGAGCTAGGATAAGGCTGAAAATGCCTTACTATACACTGTCTACTTTTTCAGGTGAAAATCTCGATGTCTTCGGATTCACTCCAAATGTATTTGATTCGATTAATAGACACTAGACAACATACCCACAGGTGTACAAGAGCCGTAGTTAACCTAGTTTGGCCGCTGTGCCAGTTGGGAGGTGAGCTAGGATAAGGCTGAAAATGCCTTACTATACACTGTCTACTTTTTCAGGTGAAAATCTCGATGTCTTCGGATTCACTCCAAATGCATTTGATTCGATTAATAGACACTAGACAACATACCCACAGAAGTACAGGAGTCGTAGGTAGCCTACTTTGGCCGCTGTGCCAGTTGGAAGGTGAGCTAGGATAAGGCTGAAAATGCCTTACTATACACTGTCTACTTTTTCAGGTGAAAATCTCGATGTCTTCGGATTCACTCCAAATGAATTTGATTCGATTAATAGACACTAGACAACATACCCACAGGTGTACAAGAGCCGTAGGTAACCTAGTTTGGCCGCTGTGCCAGTTGGAAAGTGAGCTAGGATAAGGCTGAAAATGCCTTACTCTACACTGTCTACTTTTTCAGGTGAAAATCTCGATGTCTTCGGATTCACTCCAAATGCATTTGATTCGATTAATAAACACTAGACAACATACCCACAGGTGTACAAGAGCCGTAGGTAACCTAGTTTGGCCGCTGTGCCAGTTGGAAGGTGAGCTAGGATAAGGCTGAAAATGCCTTACTATACACTGTCTACTTTTTCAGGTGAAAATCTCGATGTCTTCGGATTCACTCCAAATGTATTTGATTCGATTAATAGACACTAGACAACATACCCACAGGTGTACAAGAGCCGTAGTTAACCTAGTTTGGCCGCTGTGCCAGTTGGGAGGTGAGCTAGGATAAGGCTGAAAATGCCTTACTATACACTGTCTACTTTTTCAGGTGAAAATCTCGATGTCTTCGGATTCACTCCAAATGTATTTGATTCGATTAATAGACACTAGACAACATACCCACAGGTGTACAAGAGCCGTAGTTAACCTAGTTTGGCCGCTGTGCCAGTTGGGAGGTGAGCTAGGATAAGGCTGAAAATGCCTTACTATACACTGTCTACTTTTTCAGGTGAAAATCTCGATGTCTTCGGATTCACTCCAAATGAATTTGATTCGATTAATAGACACTAGACAACATACCCACAGAAGTACAGGAGTCGTAGGTAGCCTACTTTGGCCGCTGTGCCAGTTGGAAGGTGAGCTAGGATAAGGCTGAAAATGCCTTACTCTACACTGTCTACTTTTTCAGGTGAAAATCTCGATGTCTTCGGATTCACTCCAAATGCATTTGATTCGATTAATAGACACTAGACAACATACCCACAGAAGTACAGGAGTCGTAGGTAGCCTACTTTGGCCGCTGTGCCAGTTGGAAGGTGAGCTAGGATAAGGCTGAAAATGCCTTACTATACACTGTCTACTTTTTCAGGTGAAAATCTCGATGTCTTCGGATTCACTCCAAATGAATTTGATTCGATTAATAGACACTAGACAACATACCCACAGGTGTACAAGAGCCGTAGGTAACCTAGTTTGGCCGCTGTGCCAGTTGGAAAGTGAGCTAGGATAAGGCTGAAAATGCCTTACTCTACACTGTCTACTTTTTCAGGTGAAAATCTCGATGTCTTCGGATTCACTCCAAATGCATTTGATTCGATTAATAAACACTAGACAACATACCCACAGGTGTACAAGAGCCGTAGGTAACCTAGTTTGGCCGCTGTGCCAGTTGGAAGGTGAGCTAGGATAAGGCTGAAAATGCCTTACTATACACTGTCTACTTTTTCAGGTGAAAATCTCGATGTCTTCGGATTCACTCCAAATGCATTTGATTCGATTAATAGACACTAGACAACATACCCACAGAAGTACAGGAGTCGTAGGTAGCCTACTTTGGCCGCTGTGCCAGTTGGAAAGTGAGCTAGGATAAGGCTGAAAATGCCTTACTCTACACTGTCTACTTTTTCAGGTGAAAATCTCGATGTCTTCGGATTCACTCCAAATGCATTTGATTCGATTAATAAACACTAGACAACATACCCACAGGTGTACAAGAGCCGTAGGTAACCTAGTTTGGCCGCTGTGCCAGTTGGAAGGTGAGCTAGGATAAGGCTGAAAATGCCTTACTATACACTGTCTACTTTTTCAGGTGAAAATCTCGATGTCTTCGGATTCACTCCAAATGTATTTGATTCGATTAATAGACACTAGACAACATACCCACAGGTGTACAAGAGCCGTAGTTAACCTAGTTTGGCCGCTGTGCCAGTTGGGAGGTGAGCTAGGATAAGGCTGAAAATGCCTTACTATACACTGTCTACTTTTTCAGGTGAAAATCTCGATGTCTTCGGATTCACTCCAAATGCATTTGATTCGATTAATATACACTAGACAACATACCCACAGGTGTACAAGAGCCGTAGGTAACCTAGTTTGGCCGCTGTGCCAGTTGGAAGGTGAGCTAGGATAAGGCTGAAAATGCCTTACTATACACTGTCTACTTTTTCAGGTGAAAATCTCGATGTCTTCGGATTCACTCCAAATGTATTTGATTCGATTAATAGACACTAGACAACATACCCACAGGTGTACAAGAGCCGTAGTTAACCTAGTTTGGCCGCTGTGCCAGTTGGGAGGTGAGCTAGGATAAGGCTGAAAATGCCTTACTATACACTGTCTACTTTTTCAGGTGAAAATCTCGATGTCTTCGGATTCACTCCAAATGAATTTGATTCGATTAATAGACACTAGACAACATACCCACAGAAGTACAGGAGTCGTAGGTAGCCTACTTTGGCCGCTGTGCCAGTTGGAAGGTGAGCTAGGATAAGGCTGAAAATGCCTTACTCTACACTGTCTACTTTTTCAGGTGAAAATCTCGATGTCTTCGGATTCACTCCAAATGCATTTGATTCGATTAATAAACACTAGACAACATACCCACAGGTGTACAAGAGCCGTAGGTAACCTAGTTTGGCCGCTGTGCCAGTTGGAAGGTGAGCTAGGATAAGGCTGAAAATGCCTTACTATACACTGTCTACTTTTTCAGGTGAAAATCTCGATGTCTTCGGATTCACTCCAAATGCATTTGATTCGATTAATAGACACTAGACAACATACCCACAGGTGTACAAGAGCCGTAGGTAACCTAGTTTGGCCGCTGTGCCAGTTGGAAGGTGAGCTAGGATAAGGCTGAAAATGCCTTACTATACACTGTCTACTTTTTCAGGTGAAAATCTCGATGTCTTCGGATTCACTCCAAATGCATTTGATTCGATTAATAGACACTAGACAACATACCCACAGGTGTACAAGAGCCGTAGGTAACCTAGTTTGGCCGCTGTGCCAGTTGGAAGGTGAGCTAGGATAAGGCTGAAAATGCCTTACTATACACTGTCTACTTTTTCAGGTGAAAATCTCGATGTCTTCGGATTCACTCCAAATGCATTTGATTCGATTAATATACACTAGACAACATACCCACAGGTGTACAAGAGCCGTAGGTAACCTAGTTTGGCCGCTGTGCCAGTTGGAAGGTGAGCTAGGATAAGGCTGAAAATGCCTTACTGTCTACTTTTTCAGGTGAAAATCTCGATGTCTTCGGATTCACTCCAAATGCATTTGATTCGATTAATAGACACTAGACAACATACCCACAGGTGTACAAGAGCCGTAGGTAACCTAGTTTGGCCGCTGTGCCAGTTGGAAGGTGAGCTAGGATAAGGCTGAAAATGCCTTACTATACACTGTCTACTTTTTCAGGTGAAAATCTCGATGTCTTCGGATTCACTCCAAATGCATTTGATTCGATTAATAGACACTAGACAACATACCCACAGAAGTACAAGAGCCGTAGGTAACCTAGTTTGGCCGCTGTGCCAGTTGGAAGGTGAGCTAGGATAAGGCTGAAAACGCCTTACTATACACGCAGTTGTAGTCTAAAAACGACTCACTTGCCTTGTGAACCCGAAAACGCCACATGGGGGTTCAATTTCTGAAAGGAAAATACAAAGACGACGCTCATTGATTCAGATTTGAAAGTCTCCACAGACTCTTGCCTTTATTCTCTACTAATTCAAATGAAATAGAAAAAACAACACACAGATTCGCATTCGAATTTTACACAATTTGTATCACTCTCATGAGCTATTTATCCTTCTTGCCCCATTCGCCATTGATGGCGCTGTACAGCCGGTTCAGTTCGACAGCTACCAGATTGTTGACCACAACTCCATCTGTGTCGATGAAATTTGCGCAAGATTTGATCAGGGTTCCCTCCTTGTGTTGCACAGAATCTTTGACTGACAACGTGAGCGTATACTCGTCATCATATTTTTTCATATCTGAGCTGGCCTCCCAGATTTTCTCCGAACCATTGTTATCCTTCTGAACGGCAACAGCGAACGTTCCCTTCTCTCTGTAGGTGGTGTGGAGTGTGAGCACTCCCATTAGGACGAAATATGAGAAAACACTGAACATGAGAATTGGTTTTGACTCGGGGAATGGATGTGCATAGTCCCAGCCATGGGCGAGCAAAGCTACACCAACTGCCAGACCACAGATTAAGAGGCGAGTATTGATGAGACCAAATTGCTCCTTCATGTTGGGACGATCCAAGAGTGCATTCTTCACGGAATCATCCAGAGCATGTTTCACGGCGGAACCATCCCATTTGTTGATTTGTACCACCTGCAAGTAGTCGAGTATGTATTGTCTGATCTGACGTGTCCCCTGTGGGGGTTTGTGATACACGCACACTTCATATTCAATCCATGTGCGTGGAATTTGTTTCTTACGTACCTCTTCGAACTTATCCTTCACTTTTTCCTCCTTCTTGCCTTTCGTGGACATTTTCAGTCAATTACTTTCAGAATTTTTAAAGTGACAACTCGACAAATCACAAATGCCAGGTTGTTTGGGAAAAAAATGTCGGCCTTTGCTGCAGCGTTTGACAGTTTCAACTTTCAGCTTGTTCCACCGGGGATGCCACTTTTGTGTTTTTTTTCCATTTCTGTGTCGTTTCTACAGTCCACATGTGGGCGTTAGTCGTTGAGTTAGTTCAACTGGCACATAGATGGCTCTGAAGATTTGCGGATGAACGTTGCACATTCGAGTTGTGTTTTGATTGTCTGGCCAGTCGCTGAGAAAGTGGTGAGAGAAGTCCGATGAAGACAATTCTAGAAACTGGAGTGTACAAAGCTGCGTGGACAGAAATGCTCTCGAGTTTTTGATGGTGAAGCTGTTGGGGTGGACGAGAAAGGTATCCGAACATAGAATGTTGCCATGCCTAAACACACAATTCAGTATCAAGCAAAATCGCGTGAAAACAAGCCTCTTTCAAAGGGAAACCTCACTGAAACCGTCTGAGGAGCACGGCAACATTCCCTCGTCCACTTGAAATTCAAAAAATCACCTAATTAGCTGCAAGCTTATTCATCACACTTGATCGCCACTCAAAGATGAAAGCGCTGCGCTTATTAGCCATGTGAGCGCCCAAGGGCTTCTTTATTGCACGTTACGACACCAACTGTCCCTGGCCCATACACTCAATGGCCTTGTAAATTCAGTGATGATGCGATGAAACAGATCACTTTACATTCGAGGCTATCTGGGCAACAGAACTCCACTCACGAATACGCAGTATAACCTCCTTTTGCGAGGTTCCCCGAGAACGTCTGGTCGTATAAATCACTTCCTTAAGTCAACCCCAACCAGATATCGTCCACCAAATTCGAGACAGATCCAAGCATTACCATATTTCACAAGCAACCAATCCATCAAACTTTGTCTCCGATCTCCGAACCGGTTGCAGACACTTAATTACTCACAAATGACACAATCTCTAGTGTAAACGCAAGCCGATACGGTTAACGTCCATCCAATCGATATCTCTCACCCATGAGTTCGAAAAGTGCTCCGAGCAAATCAAGCCAAAAGAAAAAAAAAACGTACAAAAACTTTGATTGATTCACTCTCGATTTCAGTTAAGAGCTCCCCAAGACACACACTCTATTGGCCAGAAATGCAAAAATGTATTCAGTCTACAGGCCAGGCATGTGTATGATCTCCTTCCAGCCATTCCGGTTGGTGAATGTTGAGACCTTTCTAAAAGCCAATTTGGACACGAATTGACACGAAATAAACTTGAATTTGGACTCACTTTAGTTGTTGTTGGCTTCTGAATGACAAGCAGGCAATCCATTTTCACCCAAAACCGAGAGGAGGGTCCAATTTGTTCGCTTGTGGTAGGCTTTTTATCCCCCCCCCCCCGCCCCCCTGTTGGCCAAAAGCGATCTCTTTCCGCGGGGCATTATGCAGATCACTTGCTTTGCCGATGGTGATCTTCGGATTTGTCTTGGGGTGTGTGATTTTGAAATGGCCTCTTGAATTGGAAATCAGTTTGTTCTTTTTTGCATTTGCCTTTAATTTCGTCTCTTCGGATGACGCTCAGCGTTGACTTGTTTGGTGTTTCGTTCAGATGCTCGACTACGAAATGTTTATCTATTTTTAGAGATGTGTGTCAAGCTGGTTATCTTCTGATGTGATTAAAGGAACCCGATTGAACAAGGGCGTAGTCGAAGATGTCTCTTGATTTTTTGAAGGTTTCTATGCGCGTCAATCGGTGAATGTGAAAGGTGAAGGTGGTACGAAGAGTGTGCGTCTGGCTTTATCGGGACAAATGCCTGTTCAAACAGTCATCATTTCAACATCGGGCATCATTTGATGGCTTCAATCGCAAGTATTTAGGTTTGATTACATGTGAAACATGAGTCAACACAAACCCTTCGAATTGGACCTCAACTGAGCAAACACCGCCCGAGTGTCTGTTTCGTCGATCCGAACCCACAGCATAATCCCGAACACCTCTGTAAACGGTAATCCACTTTATTTTTACTTCTTTTTGAGTGTTCCTCCTCAACGCCCTCGTTTTGGGTGAGGAGAATAAAAATCAATTAAACAGACCACAAGACAGTTCTCGTGTGTTTTTTTTTTTTTGTTTGGTTCTTCGATTACAAAAACGAGAACAAAACCAGCAGCACCTGATCACACAAGACCCAAATATTCGTAAGCCAGCCAGTGGTGCATGTGCGAGAGCGTTGAGCTTATTTTTTTGGGAACGCCGCGCCGTGCCGCACCGAGCAACGCAACAGAATGTTGATCAAATAGATACTCGACGACGAGTTGTACTTCAGTTGCCACCTGAATTGTTTTTAGCCAAACGCGGCAGCAGTGGCGCTGAAAGTCCCAACGTCGTCGCCGATAGTCGTCCATTCGAAATGGGTTTCCCAAGAATTCGTTTCCTGGTTATTAATTCCAGACAGACGATGAGCTTGAGCACAGGTTCGACTATTGGCCAGGCGCTGGGTTGACTTCGCGATGCAGTCGCGCACACGAAAGCCTGTGTGGATCATTGTAGTCCGATTCGGCGTTGAGAATAAATTACACCCGAACGAGGGATGGAATGATACGCAACTCATGAAATGCGACCAATCAGCGTGGGGTGGGAGAGATACGTGATTTGTTGAGCTTCTGTGATTAACGGAAGTTGAACGACTTAGCATTTAGCGCCTCTTCGTCGGCTCGAAGGTTAACGGCGAGGAGAACTCTATCGAGTCAGGGAGATCTGGGTGGAGACTGTTTGAAATTCAATGAGTTGTGGTTACACGACGAGTAACAGTAACATTCTTCGATAATCATTAACAAAAGGACACCACCACAGACGGATATCAATCATGACTCATCGAGAAAATGTGCGAATCACACTCAACGACCGCTTAACTAACAATTAGCCATCTGCTTCCGAAAAAAAAAACAAATATCCCCTCAGAGGCATAGACATTCCGCTTGCCAAACCACTCATAATTTCGTAATCCCGTCACCTCTCACGTGTCCTTAGCAATTTGCATTTTACCCAGAACCCGCACACGAACCGAGTGTCGTTTTGTTTTGCAAACAAAAACCAAACCAATTAGCTCTCGACAACAAACAGCAGTCCCTCCTCCTGCTGGCGTTCGATTCGAAACCGATCTCTGCGTGTAATCCTCGTCGCCGTCGGCTCGTGCCACCGCCGAAAATCGAGACACGGAAGAGTGAAGATGCCGCAGAATTCCAGTCTCACAGACCCACTCCGAGGCCGATTTATCTCTCGTTATTAGATAATTTAGCGGAATGACTTAATGAGCTCTCGTACAGCCAGCTACCGGGGCGCATAATCACGCGTTCATCTACTTTCAATTGCTACCTGTATATCGAGACTTTTGAACACAGCAACAGGTAGTTCGTGGCATCGTGACGGTGTCGGTGACTGTTGCAGCCTCCCGTTGCAGGCATCAAATCCCAGCAACCAACGGCAACGAAGATAATGTATCTGTCAGAGAGCCAGCCACCAATTGTGCCTTGGAATGTCATCGGTATTGTGTTTGACTAATGAAAGTCGTCAAGTCGACAATCATCACGGTTGCGTTGGGTCAACGTTGTTTGTGCATCTTTCTGTGGTGGTTCACGGTAAAAGTTGTCCTCTTCATTTGCTTCTTCTTCCTCTCTTTCTCCTGATCATACACGCGCTCTGCCCCTCTTTGCCGGGATGAGGTATCAATTTAAAAGTCATTTGGACATAAACAAGCGAAAGGTCGCCGTAAGACCACGCGTGTAATTCGACGGCGAGGTGAAGAGCTACGAGGATCATAAATAAATTGCACAAGTCATTGAATTTCGTTTTTCGCCGTACGCTGGTGGCCCTCGATAATGGATAAACTTGGAATTGACACGCTAAACAGGACTCACGGGACCATTTTGAGCGGATTCACTTGGCCGATCTGGTTTTTTGAAGTTAAGTGATGAAATCGAAGTGTACAACCGAAGGAAGTTTGATGTAATTTATTGACTCACCAGCCGTATTTCGGCGGCCCTTTTGGCTGCTGTGGAGTTTCTCCTTTTCGTGGAAGTCCTTGACTGCATCGGGGGGATTATCGCATCTTAAATTACTCATGTTCTGAGATGGTAATTATCGGCGGGAGGAATTATAGCTTCTCCAGTATCGTGACAGGTCATGAATCCACTGGATTGATATAAATTGCCTTGTCTTTCCACAACTTTCTCGGCAACTTTCTAAACAAAACCGCTTTTATTGGTTGACTACGTTCTTCGGGTTGTTTCACGTGAATTGTTGCGAACGAAATTGGATCCTGAACTGGGAGACTAGAATCAGATACAAAAAAAACTGCGACAAATTCAGTTCACTAATGCTAACCTTGGCCTATTGTCATTTAAATGGCATCCTTCTAAGAATGTTTAAAGCATAAATTCGAATTAATACCAACAGAAAAAAATCCCCTCCTCTATTTACATATTCCCAACGGCCAGGCGTGATCAAGAAAAACATTCGCAACAAAAAACTAGCCGCCATCCAGCCCGCGCCAAAAGAAAAAAAGCCGGCTAGAATCTAATTAAACTCAGACTAACCCACCCAGATGACAATCATTATGCGCATTCCACCCTGACCGCCATCAAATCTCGTATAAGTTCATATCCCACTGTCGTAAGGGATCTAAGACTTCTCAACACTCAACAAAAGTTCAGCTAAACCGCTCTCAAGAGCTCACATGCCAGATAAAATCTTCAACTTACACGGGATGACAACAAGAACAACAAAAACAACAACCACCACAAAAAAATAACGAAAAGCCATCAACGAATTTGTTTAAACAAGAAAAACCAGTCGCCGGGCTCTTAGCAACTCTTTTCACCGGCTTCAATACCGGCGGCAGTGGCGGTGAACTTCTCTCTCCGTCTCTTGAGAAAATCCCCCAGAGCATCCCAACGATACACCACAGAATGCCCAAAGTGATTATTCTAGAGACACTCTCGAAGCCGGCGAGCACAAGACACAGTCAGAACGTGAGGCTCACACTCGATGACGGCCCTCAGGGGAACCAAGGTGAGTGAGTGAAGTGCGAACAGGTTCTTTTTTTCTTTTTTTTTCTTTTTTTTTGTTTGATTTCGCAAATATCAACAACGTTGTTGGTATCTGGAACGGATATGGATTTGTGTAGGAGTCTAGATCGTGTCCTAGAGGACGCCTTGATTCACTTCCTTCTCCATTCAGAGATATGCACTCTTTCGCGACTTCGAAACATGCCATGACGCACAAGACAACACCACACTTCACCAACACAACAGCACTCCTTGGCGATGGCTTAAATGTCCGGAGGAGGAGGACGAGTCTGGAATTGGTGAGTTTGTCACTGGTCCGTCAAGAGCTGCAACAAAAAGATAACGTTTTCGATGACTGTCAGGTTTTTTGAACGAATTTATGTTGTCTTGCTGCTCGTTGACCTTTCGGATGACGCCAAGAGATTGTTTTATTTCTTGTTGTTTTTGCCTTTATGATGTCCACCAAAAGGCTGATGACTTTATAATGCTGTCGAAGTGATAAAGAATTCTGATAGAGTGCATGCGAAAACAATTTCACCGAAATGACATAATGCTTGTCAGCTTAATAAATTGATGTTTAACTCTCTGATGGTGAATGTTCGAAGTCTGAAAACAGAAATCGAGATGTAAGCCATATACGTACTAAGTGACAGTTAACTGATAGCTGTCATGTGGTGAGCGTTTCAATCCATTTATGCGAATCAAAAAGTAGATCAGTTCGCAGTGACCTCATTCACTCTGATGGCTGATGAATCAATTTGCCACAGCAACTTGTTAATGTCGTCTGTGAGAATTTCAGTTCGGTGAGACTCAGTCTCCTTCTGAAGACATTTCAGATTCACCGACACACTCGATTAATTTCGAGACAAGCTGACACCAGACGAAGCTTACCTCAAGCTTACACCTCTTGCCTTTTGGTAAGACTTGAATTAATTTTATGCTATTCTAGTGACATATGACATTCGACTTAAATATCATCGGCAACCGGATGAGCAAGGCTTCAAGATTCACCCCTCAGTGAGGTGTCCGAAAGCTCATTAAATCTCAATCACTGTACATCAATTGCGGTTCCCGTCCAGACAATCCGGATACAGAGTCTAAACGGATCAATGAAAATCAAAGGCGAAATCACTCTTGCAATTAAGGATCTCTTTTTAGCGATTTCGATAGCAGCGCAAGCTTATGTAACACCTGCCGGCTTGAATTGAACTGTTGCCAAGCTGGTTATGATATGCAATTAGCATTGAAATGCAAAAGATGAATAAATTCCATAAACCAGTTGCCGTTCGAAGCTAGCTAGCTAGAGCAATCAAAACGACGGCAACCACAACGGCAAGCAATTAAAATCAATTTAGTAGATGGTCTCAGGCTGGCGGGGATAACAAGAATTCGATCATCGAATGGGAGTTATTCATGAGAATTTCGGCTGTTTGTTGAACCTGAATGTGTGTGGAGTTTGAATTTCGAATATCGATTGTCAATTCAGGACTGGTCTCAAGTTAGCTGTACCTGTTGTTGTCGTGTTTTCTACACAAGAAGACAACCAAAAGGAATTGAATGATCGTGTTAACTATTGCAACAAATAAAATTCTCTGACGCCACTCAAGATTAATCAATTTTCCCTCATTTATGGTCGCAATTTTGACATAAACCCACGTTGATGGTGTTGATGCAATAAAATGTCGTGAAAAACTAGACGAGAAGCAGGAAGCGTGGTTTTTTTTTTTTTTGTTCTAATCAATGTTAGGGAATCTTTACGATTTTAAGAGTCTAAGGTCAGGGCTTAGACTTGCGAGCAACAAGGAAACCATTTAATCTATGCTCGCCAACGTTCAGGAAGCAACAAGTCACTCTCTCGATGAAAATGGCTTAGAAAAATGTCTTCCCAAGTCGTTCACTGTTTCGACAGGTGAAATAATTTATTCATTCAATATCATTCTAATCTCGCCATTGAACAAATCACTCCACAACACCGTTCAAACTTCACACCTGAAAAAGGTGCTTAAACAGCCCGAGAAGATCGTTCAGCAAACAAACGAACAAAAAAAAAATATATTGTTATTGAATATGCAATAAATATTCATAACGGTGAATGGATATCATTTCTGTTTTTGTTGGAAATTTCGTCTAAATTAGCGGCAATTAAAATTCAATAATTCGTTCGCTCACCGACCGCGGATAAGGTGAAGGCGAACTCTACCAAACAGATCGATCCATAACTCTCGTCTTTTTATTCTTCTCTATCGTTCCCTCTCTCTCTCTCTCTCTCTCTCTCTCTAGAGCTCTCTCCGCCTCAGTCTCTCCTCGGCGTCATCCTCTACCATGGCAGTCATTATTTTGATTTTTTGTTCATTTTTGGCCAAGAATCTATCAACCTCTCAAAACGAAATAGAATACGAAAGTATCTCACTCACATCGCGGTGATTTATTAGGAAATAGATACACGACTTGAAATTCCAAAACGAAAGAGGTTCAATGACTTCACGAATCGCGGCATGTGAAAAACAGTAAATTTATTCGGGTTTTTCTAATTGTCATGCATAGGAGAGAGTGGATTCAAACTTTTTTAGCACACTGTCGGGTGAAAATCAACAAAAAAAAATAAGAAGAAGCAATAAATTTCCCACACACTTGAAGCATGCATTGCTCTTAAGTTGCCTAAGAGACCAGTGCTGTTGGCCAGTGCTCTTTCACTCAATGAGAGTGCAAATGGGTGGAAGAGGAAAATTTCCGATTTATCGTTGATTTTTACGATTTTTACCGGCTCTGGTCGACGACAAGAATTGATGACCACCGCCGCACTGCACAAGGTTACCCGATGGATGGATGGTTATTCTTTCAAAAAAAAACAAAAACAAAAACACAAATCCAAGTGACTCGAGGTACACCGATACATCGCCGACTGGGCAGAAGGGGGAGCAAGAAAAAAAAAACCGTAAATCGGCGAAATATGTCGACGATGAGGAGGGAAAAAAAATGTGAAGAAAAACCGTGTATCTCTGGGGGGGAATTTATTTTTTTTTTTATTGTTGTGCCTGTGTGCGATTTGATGGGGGCATGCTTAGCGCTGTGGTTTTTCAGTTGAATGAACGACATTTCGTGGTTGTTGGGAAATTTTACGGTTTCAAGCGGGCTGTGAGCAGTGTTAGGGGTGAGAATGGTTATGGTTTTGAAATTGCTGCGCTTGGCTATGGTGTCTGTTCTGTTTACCCATTTTTGGGTGGAAAAAACTTGTGAGTGATGGAATTTTTATTGGACAGGCTTGGTGGCTTACAATGAATGTTGAGAATTCTATGTATGTGAATTTTAGCGGGGAAATGATGGGATGCCATAAGAGAGTGCCTAAAGGTTTGGCTAAGAAGTCACGTGCTGAATTTATGACTTGATTAGCAGCGCACTTTCAACAAGGATCCCACGGTTTGTCAGTTTGGTTAAGATCTAACGTGACTGGTTTTTCTGAAATATTGTCTGGTAAGGGATTGTTGGAAATCGCGCTAAGACACTAAGGAAAAGTACTTAACTTAATGTGTCTGACGATTTCATTGATATGCAGATACATTTTATGCAGGTGCCCGGAGTGAAAAGTCACAGATTCACTGATTTACGACTGTCCGTGGACAGTTTTGTAACTAAACGCTCCCACAAATTGCCCTATGGACGCTGACGATCAGTTCTGTACAAGGTCTGTAAATGAATTGTATGTTTATAGCAGCTCGGTGGATAGATAGCCATTCAAATGAACAGGAATTGTCTAAGTCTGGTGGGGGTCTGAGGAAGTTCAAGGATTGGAAATGGACAGTCTGAGTAAAAGCAAAAAGCCCATTTTTAGGATGCTTTCCCAAGTGTGGATGCCTCATGAGCGAAGACCCATAAAACTTGCACTACTGCTGCTTCAAAATCCACTGCTCCAGCCACCGTTAGGAATCTATCTACATTCCGGATCAGTATAGTGTCAGACAGGCGTCAGCCTGTTGAACGTTCAAAGAGAAAATGTGTTACACTCCTTGTCGTCGTTCTCTTTTCTTCTTTTCTTCCATTCACCGTCTAGGGAAATTTTCTCTCTGATGTAACAAGTTGTTCCGTCTAATTTAACGGAACGCACACACACCCTTCTCGATTCTTTGAAATCAAAATCCACCCCCTACAAGTGCGTCCATTCAAAATCATGTCATGTGCGCGCGATTTCAATCTCGCTCTCTCTCTCTCTCTCTCTCTCTCTCTCTCTCGCTCTCCCTCTTTTCACTGTATTTCATTCTACGTCGGCCCCATGTTCATCTCTTTTCTCTACATTTTCCTCTTCCTCCCCTTTTTTGCGCTTCCATTCACTTGCGTGAGTGTGTATACCCTACCCGCTGGCCAAGTGTGCGTTAGCCTGTGCAACTTGTTGAGTCGTTCACCTATCTCACAGTCACAGATACTTTTCTTCACTCCAAACCACTTGTTACTTGGTTTTCCCTTCTCCTCCCACTTCTTTCACTCGCCACCTCATCTACGAGCCGGGCGCATTCTTGTGGAGAAACAAAAACGAACACCACAACGATTAGACTCGTAAAGTTCAAAGAGAAAGAGAGTAACTCAACCAACCGGATTCTCAACACAAGCAAACACTAGCCCGCACACACACACACACACACACCCAAATGCACACTCATACTAAATAAAATCCCATTCACTTTGGCGTATTGCATGTAATTTAACAACACCAAACCAATCTCTCAAAAGCCAAACCCGAATCAAAAACCACCTTTCGAAACTACGAAAACGGGAAACAAAAAGGAATCCACCAACCCACACACACACGCCCAACCACCAGCCGCACACCTTCGCGGGCTACCATACCACAGCCGCTGTCAGAGAGTTAGAATGAGAGAGAGAGGAACAGGAATAAGAGAATGGAATGCCGTGTAGAGATAGACTGCAGAAAAATGTCGACAATATCAACAGCGTCCATTTCACCGAGAGCGTACGTACCACAAACATCGTTTACCGTCGTCGTCGTCGTTGTGTCGTCGTCGTAGTCGTAGTCGTAGTCGAGGCCAGTCCATTCCAGACGCAATCCATACACTCAGAAACTTTTACTCGTAGTTTGGTTCTACTCCACTGCTGTACTTGCGTTACTATTACTGGCTCTGCGCGGCTTCAACAAATTCCTCTTCAATTTAAACATTTATTCCAAAATCAGCCGTCAGTCGATTATCCGACACTCAGACATTTTCGATGTGCAACCCTAACATAATTTTCTAAATAATTTCCATCGCTTGTGTCTCATCAAAACGTGAATCGTGCCTTTTTTTAGCCGACCAGAGAAGAGCAGATACATCAATAAATCAAAAAACCAACTCTAATTGGAAGAGTATCCGAAACAACAAGTGTTTGTGCAACAAGTGAATTTTATTTTGTATCTCCAATTCGAGTACTTCCTTCCGTGTGCAATCCAATTGAAGCTGATTAAATATGGATACAATTTTCATTTCAAAGACAAACTACTAGATGTTGATGAAACATTATTGCTAACCCAACGGACCACTGATCAATTCGTACGCGCTGTGCAGATGTGCTTGTGTCCTTGCCTTTGAATACTGAAGTCCATTTGCAGAAGAACCTGTTGCAGAGGAGAACCATACGATTTTGTGTGGCTTAAATTTTTTCTTGATTTGACAGACCTCCATCGGATTGTTTGCCGATCTGACCGACCCCACCACTTGGATCGAAAACACTTTGCAAGTGACCTTTAGTCGTGTAGTGGACTAGTGGCTTCATCATTCGCTCATCACACTTGACCGCAATTTAGTTATCTTCTTTTTGTTTTTTTTGTGACATAATTGTTATTTTATCGAAATAGAGTTCAGAGGAGTAGTGCTACAGAAACAGAAGAAGATTTATATAGTTCAGTGGGTATTGCGCTCTTTTATTTTCGCATACATACACGACGAGTACATGGTATAATTCATTACATTCAATCTTTTTTATTTGTTTTTTTTTTTTTGTAATATTTTTATCGGTGTTTTGATTGTTAAGTGAAAATTGTGCTGTTGAAAGTGATTCACTTTATCGTTGGGAGAGATTAGAGTTAATCGCGCGCGCGGGAATATTTGCTAGTGTATTTCAGCACTTATTTTTGGCAACAACAGTTTAATAAAACAGCCGTCACGCTGGATATCATCAGCATGGAGTCGTTTTACGAGGGCGACCTTAAGGATATATGGGATTCCGACTTAGATCCGGTAAGTTTTGATTTCATATTGATTGATTTTGAATCATTTTCGAGGGGTTGAGTGGAGGCATCTTGCTTATCCTACTGACTGCTTTCTTGGCGACAAGGTGAGGCAACATTTAATTCAGTTGTTTTAGCGGCAGCCGTAAACTGTAAGGGAAGTGCAGCGAAATGGTTTAAGCCAGGCGTCTACGAATCCAGCGAGTGACTGTACTAAATGTCATTGACAGTACTAAATGTTTGACAGAAGGTTTATTTATAAAATAATCAGATAGCATCTATCAATAATCTAAACTAAGAAAAACTGGAGATGTTGCTATCTTTTTAGACAGACGTTGGTTGGTTCCGTCTCAGGTCCAACGACGACGAAGAGGAGGCATTTCTACAAATCCTCTGATCCATTTGATCTCTCATATCTTTCCACTCTTTGGAAGGCATCACGCTTTTAATTGTCTAGTCTTGAAACCACTCAAAGCAAGCATCAGTTAATTGTTGCTGTTCGCATTTAAGACTGGCCAGATCTGATTAACCTAAGCATGGAGCAACATTTGATTTTCTCAAACTGTCCGAAATGGAACCGGGTTAACAACACTCCAGGATAACATGTCAAACCTTCTGCGAACAGAACAGAACTCAATTCACTCGAGCGCTAGAAACCAAGATTCTATGTTTCTTCTATATTTATGATCAGTCACCAAACGGCTGCCTTCTGAAGGATGTTTATTCCGCGCCGAGAATTGGACCCAAACACAAGTCGCCGCACATTCCCAAATCTAAAAATGCTTAATGGCACTTGTTCCACTTCTCGCTGCCTTTTCTCTCATCCCATTCCTAGTAGCGAAGCTCCGAAACATCGAACAGAAGCCAAGGCACCACTCACTCCAGATTCGATGCAATGAGCAATGTTTTTTTTATGTGTCAGCGGCCAGTCTCCCTCCAGTCAATGGAACTTCTTCAGTTTTAGTAATCATTTCTGTCAAGATGAAAATAACACACAAATCAATTCAATCAAACATCTCTCGAAGGTTAAGAGTATTCAAACAGAAGTCAATTTAAGACCATGATTTGAATCGCTCTCATCGCGATAAGTGAATAAAACCCAACCACAGGTCGCATCAAAGGGCTTCCGCATCCACTTGAAGGTTTGCCCTTAAAAAAATTGACGAAGTTCACTACAAATTGATTAAAGTGCACACCTTTCCAATCTGATCGGAATTCGACCTTTGGTTGGGTAAACAGCACCAGATCAAGATTGACTTTGAATGCTTCCTCAGTCGCCCTATCGATGGTGGCAGTGAATGGAGATGTTTTAGAGAAAGTTTTGATTTCTGTTTTTGGATAAGATGGTATTCAAGTGACATGTGTTTGCTTTTGAGACTAGATCATGGTTTCTTCATTTCGGTAGTCCCAGAAGGCAGAAGCTCCTCCTGTTTCCGTTTCACGGCAACACCCGTAAACCGCAACGGCAAAATGTTACATCAACGTTCACAGCGCGATTATGTGACGATTTTGATTTATACTTGGCAAACACTTGTTCAACAAGCTGGTCGCTCTGCCTCCTCGGGGAAAAAACTGAAGAAAAAAAATCAGCGAAACCGGTAATCGCCGGATAATCTGACCAGCCCAACATGTCTACCCGCTGAATATCCAAATTAATTCACAATTGCTGACGTAAATCGAAGCAGCATCCATATCATTTGATTGCATCTCCATGAAAACACGTTTTTTCCTCAAATAGAAACCTTGACATACGATCTGATTCACAGACTTCGTGTGATCGAGCAACGCTTACCGGCTATGAAATATAAATTTTAATATTGGCAACTAAATCGTGAATTAGCGGAAACTTGGCGGAAATTAGAAAATCTATTTTTAAATCCACTCACTGGCTGGCCACTCTCTCTTCTAGCTAGTCAATCAGAACCCTTTCCGGGGAATCTGTCGTCTCGCGTAAGGCGGCAAGCGGCAAGCGGCAAGCGTGCTGTATGAAGCTGTATTTCGTCGAACAGCCGCCAACTTATCGCCAGACGCAGAGAGCGTGCTTGAAAGCCAAGCCACACACAATCTGACACATAAAACAAACAAACGAGTTTTTCTGATTTTATGATTTACATCACAATCAAGCGAATTCGTGGAAACGCTTTTTTCGAAACACACACTCAGTCTTTGAGTGGACTGCTTGTTGTCACCGTCATTTGACATTAATCATTGGTTGCTTAATAGATTTAATTAAACATAAATATGAGATGAAAGCAGCGACAAGATTCGACAGTCGAAGAGAGATGATAAGGCGAACGATGATGGTCTAGAGTAGCTCGCGTTGGCCACAAGCGAACGGAGATCATAGAGAAGATGTACGTCGTTTCAAAACTGATCTTGTTTTGTTCACGACTGTATACACTGGTCACTGGAGTATTTCGAAAGCACTGATATTTGTGTGGTCTCTCTGTGAAAAACGGAATTTCTCGCCGTTCGGAGTTCGTTGCCGGCGATAAGGGAAATTTTGTGCTTTATATATATACTGTGCGGTATTATATGTTTCTCCCCTCTTATCATAAGGTCACCCTGTACGAGAGTGTTTTTAGAATATACAGCGACTGATGCACAAGCACGAACACACAAATTATTGCAACGCTGAAACGCTGAAACACTGCAAACAGCCGAGACAAGGATATCGACTAATTTATCACGATCTACTTGTGCGGGTGTTGAAATTTCAGTGTATTTTTGTTTTAAGGAAATCTATCTGCAGACTAGTCACCTGAACGCTGAATGAATTTAAATCGCCAATCAATGCAAATTTCTTGCTGATTTTAAAATGAAAACCAACAAAAATGATTTGAATTTAGCAAAAAAAACACACAAAAAATCACAACAAAACCTGAAATAAAATAGAAAGTGCTTAGCAACAGACATGCTTCGCTCTTTTATGTATGCATGCATGCATATTTATTTCATTTAATTTTAGTTAAATTCGATTAGAAGATGTGGTCTGGCGGAGGTGAAACAGGTGACCGCTAGAGAGAGGGAGATTTGTTGTTTTTATTTTTTTTTTTTAAATTTTTGCGTTGTGTGTGCTCCATTTTGAGGGATGTTCTGCTTCGGACTGGGGCAGCCCGTTGCCGTTATCGTTTGGGTGGCTAAATCAGGTTGTAAATTACTTACAATTGATTTACAATACCATCGTGCGATATGATTATGATTATGAGTGGTAGAAGGTGTGTGTTTTTATTTTCTTAAGATTTCATGCAGATTTATTTATGATCTCGTTGTTATCTGGGTGTCTTCGAGGCGGCAGTACATATTTGTCACACTAAGTCGATGATGTTAACAGGGATCTACTTGCTTCCTGAAAAGGGATTGATAGTGAATATCTATTGAGGACAAATCGGACTGTGGAGTCGCCTTAAGTCGAACTCTTCCTAAGTCGAACTCCCTCTTAATCGAACACATTTTGTTTCGAGTTAAGGAGAGTCCACTGTAGTTGGTTTTGCAAGCCCTTCAGTCTGAGGAGCCGACAGAGACTCTTCTCCTTCAGACAACAGAATGCCCCGAACTATTTCAACTGAAAATTGTTTCCTTAGCTTATTTTGAATTTCATTGTACTCACACTCTTACACATTCTTTGAAAGACAATCCGAAATGAAACGAATTCATCACACTGACTAAGTTTCATGATTAATTGTCATCACGTCGCCAAGGGCTTCCCCTGCCCATTCAGCTGAATACCAGTCCAGTCATGCAAATTGACAACATCCCCTTCAATGCACTCGCCATCATCACTTCATCTTAACAGGGTGTGAACAACGTGATGTACGTATCTCTGGTGAATCATTCATCCAATGCGTTCGGTGTTCTATGTTACGCCCCTATATCAACAGCACGTGGTTGAGTGCGTCATTAAATTGCTTTCTCGCCAAAGAAACCGCCACTGGGTCATCAGATAGTTTTTTCTTCTTTCCTTCTACTAGGCTTCGATGCTGGTTCCTCCACAATCAGCGTCACCACAATAGGGGTTGGTGGTAACATAACGCATAAGTACATATAATTGCTTTCCTTCCGAACACTTCATTATCAACAAAAATTATCTATAAATAACGATCTCCGTTCATATGTCACCGGCAACGGAGGCACGCAACCATCCTCTTTGGGTTTCCCGGAGGGTGCTCATATCGCACCGAGAAGAACATATGATACATTTATGAAGTCCATTCCGATGCTGATAAGGTGCTGGGGTACAAGAGGAACACTGAAGACTCTTATCACCGCCCGCCTTCAATCTTCAGCAAGTGAAACTCATTATGACAGCACGAAAATTTCAAAAAAAAAAACAACAACACCATCTACATTTTGGTGGGGTACAGAAAACTTAAAGGAAATTAATCGTTTTGACAATTTTGTATTTTCCTTTTCCACTCGCTTGTCGGTTGTTTATTTGTATCTGTTCCAGAGAGAATTGTTTCATTTCTTATCGACTAGTCGGCGGCGTTTTGGGCCGATAACGTCGGTATCTTCGTGAAGTGCGAACCAGAATAAAAAGGAAACTATGCTGTATTTGGACAGGGCGTCACGAAACAATTCAAATTCGCGTGCACTATATGTGAGTAATCGAGCTGGTTGTCAATCCTTGAAATTATTCCAAATAACAGACAGAAAGAGGAGCATTTGTTGAAGGTGTCAAGAGGGTTTAAGGGATTTTATTCAAATGAAGACAGATTATCACCGAGGCGGGAATGCAAATAGAACATGAGTAAAAGTGGTATCACAGGGATAAAAATAGAAAGTAGGTGTATGGCATAGATAAGGGATTGGTAATTGGTTTACGATGAGCAACGAGCGACCTTGATAATTGAAGTAAGCAATGGTTGACTTTTGGACTGCGTTACTCAGTCGGTTTGTTTTTTTTTTTATTATCACTTGTTTTGTTCTCTTCAACTTTATGACAGACTTTGACTCATAAACAAATTCTTTTCCATGTAGTGTCTCCTCGCGACTACAGCATCTGGTCATCATCTTTTACCATCATCACCTTAGCTCTCTCTCTCTCCTTATCTCTGCCTTCGTTTTATCTCATTGGCATTAACAGCTAAAAGACACACTCATTCAGAAGTCATATCTTTCACAGAAAACAATTCCAATTCGCATCGTTGTTAATTTTGTCTTGTATTTTATTTTTTTGTTTGATAAGTAAATCCCCGATACGGAATCTGGGTTAACGTGTGAAAGAACTACGAATATTCGCAGAGTAAATATATGAATAAGACAGAAAAATAAAATAAATAAAATTCCAGGAACGCAAGCAAAAACAACAACACCAGGCCAACAGGAAACATCATTAACACCTACATTCTAAACGAGGCCAATAAGACGAGTGTTTCTTTTTTTCATCGTTATATTATGTTGTTTCTTCTGGTTTTGCCACTGCTACCCCATCGATGACATGTTCCTCGTAGATGCGAATTTCTTCACACTTACTCATTGATTCAAAGAACATCTATCAGGTGTTCGTTCGTTTTTTTTTGGGGATTTATGGAGAAAATTCTGACAAGTGAATGGGTAAAGTCTTTCGCAAAACAAATATTTACTTTATAGATGCGTACTACAAGATTGTTTGGCATTCAACAGGACCTGCTATATCCGATGAAGAAATCAATTCGAAATCAGTCGATCTACGGAAACTGCCACCCATGTACCCTATTTGGCCACACACTATCATTCTCCCACACCAAAAGCACCAGGCTGGCAGTATAAGACCGAAACATAACCTTTACATATCCTTTCACTAAAATATACTGTTGCCTTGTCAGTAGATTACACTTAAGTTCAACAGTGCGGCGTCAACATGGTCCGGCCCATGCACACCTCCCAAATTCAAGACAAATTATATCGCATACACACGCCACACGACAGTTCTCCCTCTCAAAAGTGGCGCCAAACTCAGATTAGTTCCATTTCACCACCCATGAGCTAAGAGATATGTATGCTATGCCCACCCACCATCCACCACCTTTTTATCATGTAAGCAGAGCACTCCAATCGCATTAAATTTCATCGCCGTCACCACCACCAAGACCACCACTGTCGCATTACACCCACACCATGATCGGCTCTCGAAAATAGAACTCAATTTGCATTTATCAGGCAAAAAGAAAAAAAAAAAGAAATGTACAAAAATTAAAAGATATTTCCGACTACAACCCACCATGACCCCGGGTGGGTGGGTGCAGAATGCTGTTAAGGAGACATGCGAAACCCTTGAGAGTTTATTGTTTTGTCGTCGTGCACATCGATTTTGCTCGTTTTACCATTCAATGAATAAGTAGCTAGATACATGACTTACGACATCTCTCATACACGCCGACTTAGAGTGCACAATTTCAAGAGAAAAGCGAAAACGGTGACGAACAAAACAAAAAAAAAATCTCATTTAGAAAGTATAGCTAGTGAGTGAATAGTGTGTGTGTGTGTTGACTCCTGTTGCAGACCGTTATTTCTTTTTTTATGATTTTAAGTAGCGGTTAAGTTACAAGCTATAATCCACACCACCAAGAGAGCTACAGCGCCCCACACCTCCCGCGCCACCATCACCATTCTGTCACTCATCCGAGGGGGTTGTGAGGCTGAATGCCTAGCGATATCGGAAAGATTTAAGATTAACAATAAAAGCCAAGCCAGTTGGACTTGTCTCTAAGTTGTTACCCGGCAAATGAAAGGTGGACGAGGCGACGACGAGAGAGTTTGAAAGTCACGAAGGTCTTAAGTGGCCTTTGCATGGCCTTTGCATGCAGGAAAAAACAAAAACAAAAAAATAAGAAACAAAATGAAAAGCCGTCGAAGGGGATTAGTCAAAATGATTTGTGTAAGTCGGATTCGAGGAATTATTTTTATTATGGCTGCGAAATTAACCACTGAATTAAGTGGATAAAATTACTCAATTAATTGTGGGTTTGTCGAGGGTCGTCGTCGCCAGTGTGAGACGATGATGCTCGCTTGGCGCCTAAGTAAGTGAGAGTGACTAGCACTTCAATTGACTTGTAAGACATGAAAAAGCAGCAGTGTTCATTTTCTGAACTGAAGGGAAAGAGTGATAGGGGTGGTGGGAGCACTTTTAATCCTGGAAACCCCACGAACATGACCTTTCGAGGGGTCACGCCCGCCGGGAGTTGACATTTGAGTAACTGCCTACGCGGAGACACGCGGATTTGCTCTCATTGCCGACTGAGAACTCTCGGATAATTGGATTTACAATCTCAGATTTGAATTTGAATTTGAATTTTCCAGCTCATGACGCCCAATCAAACAAATACTTAATCTAACCTCGCCCGTCTAGACACACTCCCAGGAACTGCCGTTTCGACCATATTTCGTCACAATGCAGCCAACACGGTTCTCAGAAACCCACAGAAATCGCATCCTTAATGAGGGTATACCCTTAAGTAAACCATGACTATTTCCCAAGCTCGAATTCATTATCCAGTCGCATGCAGTTCAGCAGTCTGCTGCCTTTAGGTGAAGGACACATCCGCTCCGCTCGGTGAAATCTATTCGAGCCGTCAGATTCGTCAAACTTAAAGATCTCTCCATCTGTCTGAGGGCATCTTCATCTTCAGGCATACTTCATTCATCGAAGTTGCAATGTGATCCTCGGCAGCATTATCGTGTCGTTGTCGTGTGATGCCGCCCGCCATAGGCTTGCGACTCGCTATAATCGTGCCAATTGTGTTGCCTTGCGTGATGATCATCGCAGTGCTCGCGCATTGCCTAACAATGAGTGATGTCGATGCTGCCAGATGCATTTTGTTCCTTCTTCTTTTTCACGTGTGCGCGCACGTACGTACATGTGTAGGTGGGTTGGTTTGCATTGCTCGATGCATTAGATTGAATATCCATCGGATCCCATCCAATTAACCTAAAAATGTCAAATGCATGCGGTTAATGCATAAATCCGGCAATTTCATTGTCTGCAGATACTTGTGTGCGCATAGATACGAGTTACTTTTTACTTTGAAGTTTTTGTGTCATTTTTTTTTTTTTTTTTTTGTTTCATTTTGTGTGTGTGACGCGACATTCCACTGATATTCCGACAGCCTACTCCATGTGGGCCGGAGGGGGGTGTTCGACACTACTATCATCACTGGCACAACAGAATATACCCCGATATGGATGAGGAGAAAGAAATACAAGAAGAAAAAAAAAAGCGAATGCGCGAACCTCTCGCTCCATATATGAGTATGATGGTGTGCGGGTTGTGTGAAAACGGGTCATCTGTCATCGTTGTAAAGTTGACGGCGCGCGGCATCGGTTGACGGTCTGACTATGGCCGTATGGCTTCCGCCGGCTTTGGAAAGGGAAGTTTTTCGTTTTTATTTTTCTTTCATTATGTTCGCGTTTGTCTCTTAAGGCCACCTACATCTTTTTTTGTCTGTGCTTCTGCTGTTTTTGTCGTCATCATTGTGGGCACATAGGCGATATGTGCTAAGGGGGATATAGCCGGCGTCAACTGCTACCGGCATCGGTAGCAGCGCTGTTCTGTGAGAAAACATGCATTAAATGATAAATCTAGCATTCTGCCTTGGTCCTTTATTTGTTTCCTTTGGAGTTTGTCCCCTGGGTGACGAAATAATGATGGATGACGATTCTGACATTGAATACTTTTTTATTTCATTCTCCTTCCTTCGATTCGGTTGTGTCGCTCTGGAGACTTTGGCCAATTTATTTTCCAGGCTTTGAGTTGTGCCTCCCCGGGGAAGGATTTCCTTGATTCAGCTAAGGGAATGCTGGTGTGTGTCACCACTGCTTAATTAGAGCATAATGATAAAAAGATTGAAGGAAAAATTCCAAATTTCTATCAAGTTTCAGTTTTTTTTTTTCTAAACCAAGACAATCGCCACAGTTCCAAGCCACTTGAGTGTGCAACAAGGCCATCAATGCATATCATTGAAATCCGATGCCCGTCACACATTGTTTGCTTACCTATCAAGGTCCGCCTCGTCTCGGCCATCGTAACATCAAACAAAGTCAAAGTTCACTTTTCGCTGTGCAATCAATCCAAGTCGCTCTTTTTAGCCCCGAAGATCTCTCGCCAGTCGCCGTCTGACAGCGAATGTGAAGCACAACAAACAGTGCAAAAGTCAAACGCAGAGCAGAGGAAAAACCGATTCGTTGACAAATATTTTCTATCGGTCAACTGCAGCGTTTTGAAGGCCAACAAACTTTGTTGACAATCGTGAGAAAAACCGTTTCGGGGAATTGTTAAAAGAGACCTGAACCTAAATCAAATCGGAGGACAAGACAATGCCTCAGCGATACACCTTCCTTGGAGTGGCAAGGGTGTACACTGTACAGTATGTGCTGCCTAACTGGATGCTTGTTCCGTTTCAGTGATTTGCTTTACCATTCACGAATAAAAAAAACACACGAAAAGAATGAAAATGATGAATGCACTCCAGACCAAGGCAGTAAATATGAAAAGAAACCAACCTAGAAGGCACAGCGGAAGAATGAAAGAACGGACAGAAGCGAGACTCCAATTTCTTATTGGCCAATAGTAATCATATTTATTTCTTTCCGCCTCGTGTTTTGTTTGTTTGTTGTTTTTTTTTTGTTTGATGGTCTTCTAACATTATCGGTCAGTGACTTGCGAGTGCTGTTAGATCATTCTTGAAGTAGAAGAAGAAGTCTTAGCGTTCAAAGAGGGATGTAGCCCACTCGGCGGACAGAAAATCTCAAATGTATAGCTCGTCAGAGATGTGTCGATGCGACACGCGAAATGAGATTAGATTGGAGATGTGCATGGCACAAAGAATCTGACGATGAAGAGGAATCGAACGAGGGGAGCCAGACGAATGGCGGTGAAAGAATGAATTGATCACCTGTTACGTAGGGAGATACTTTTTTCACCTTCATTATGGGCTTCTTGTCGTTGACATATCGTTCGTCAATCCGGATGTGAAGGTTTTGTTCCGTTTTTTCTTTCTTCTTTCTGCCTCGTGAATGGAATTCATTATCAGTGTTCTTTTCGGGTGATAGTTGAGAGATTTATTTGGAAAAGATACGCAATCAAGGCTTCCGGGTAGCCTGAGCGACGGATCGCCTGTGGGATGAGAAATGAAGAGATGGTCAATTTGGAAGTCTAGTCGTGATGACGAATCGAATTGATCCTGAAGAAAAATGATCAATTTTGGGCAATGTCTGAACGGCAATTAGATCGTGACGAGCGACCAATCGAAGTGTTATTCTCTTTCGTGTGAAAATGAGGATGCATTGGTAAGCACCGACCTTCTACATTTTTCGACACATCTCAGGCAGTCACAAGGACTCACTTCGCTTTCATAACGACGCCTTTAGTCTCTCCATTCATAAACTTCGTCGAATCGATCAAATTGTTAGATTCTCACTTTCTACAACTGAATCAGAGATCCATAGTTACTCGATGCAAAAGCATGCTCATGTTGCTTGGCAGAGGATGAGCCCGTTGGTTAATTAAAATTTACAACTCGCCTGGAGAAATTGGAAATTCATATCTTTTCTTATTCATTTTTTTTTTTTTTGGGATCTTTTATATTCCCTTTCTTCATGGCTGCGATTTGCAGAATACTTAAAACAATTTTCACTTCAAATGTATGTACACCTCGTATGTCGGTCGGTCTGCTCATCGCGCGACTGAAGAGACTATTTCCCACGTTTGTTAGAGTCACGTTTTTTGTTCCCTCCGACTTACCGCTACCTTCCTCTCATTCTCTTTCTCCCTCTCTCCCTCTCTCTGCCTGCCCGTGTAAGGCTTTTTTTTGTTGTTGTTTTTTGTATGAGTATTATTTAAATTATTATGTGTGTTTTTATTTTCTCCAACTGTCGTTTGGGGGATTTTATGTGGCCGCCTTGGTACTGTCGCTGTATCAAGCCATGCCGATCAATTGAATGTTTTCCTATCCGCTCATTCCCCGCCCGCCGTCGTTGGTTGGCAGTTTGATTTTGTCTTTTGTATCTGAAGAAGTGATTGTCAGCCGCTTTGAAAATCATCACCTAACAGGAGAGAGATACTGCATTTGACTTTCTATTTATTTATTATGTTACCCAGCATTGATGCATGGGGTTATGGAAAATGATTTAATTGGATCTTACTGTTGTTCCTTGAGGTACGCGAGCGATAATTCATAATGACTAGTTGTGAAGGGCTTGTAATTTTCAATTCAATCCATAATTTGCTTCTGTTCGAAAGGTAACCTCTATTCTGCGGTGGATTTGAGTAAAAGGAAGCCGATCACGGACTCCTTTCCATTTTGCCAGCTACTCTTTAATGAGAAATTGTGAAAGCCTTTCCTAGTGATTTCTTTAAAGTCTGCTTTCGACCTCTGCTCTATGGATCGCGCGATGGAGTCGTTTGGTCCACTTTAAATCTGCAAAAAAAAAAAACTATATAAATTCATTAATTTATAAAAAAATATACAAAGCAACAAATTTACAACTTACTAACATCAGCTCCCTTAAAAAAAAACATTCACATATGCATGGAGGAAAAAAAAAGGGGGGGAGGAAAACAAAATTACTTCCGCCTTTCTTCTCACTTTCCTCGTTAATTTGGCAAATAAGTGAATTTATTTCGCCTCGCTTTTATATTACTCCCCAAAGTTTCAGTCGCTCACTCTCCCCGCTGTGCAGCCAGTAACGCAGTAACGAGGCTACGAAAGATAGAAGTATACTACTCATCATCTATTACGAATAATTCCAGTTCCTGTGTAAACACATTACCCAAAATTCACTAGAGCGTAGTTAATTTTACGACGTATCTATATATCGTTAAATTTTCTGTGATGTATACGTGGTGGTATATACATTTTGTTTTTATTTTATTCCTATTGAGGCATCTCGCATGTGGCTTGCTTTGCTTTGCAGTTTTCATTTTGTTTTCCCCGTCAAGTATTACCGCGGGTAATGTTCAATTAACTCCGATAATAAGTTGTGATTTAATACAATTGAAATTTTAAGCGTTAGATATATTTGATGAATTGGAGTACGAAATATCTGTGTGAAGATGCTATTTTTAGACGAGTGCTTAAACAGTGAATCTAATTATACGCCGTTCACAGGTAGAGACACAACTAAAATGTGATGGTAGATGCTGTGTTGAAGAGTGAATGATGAAATCTATTCCAAGGTTGAATCGCATTGCCTCTTGAATATTCAATTCAATTGTGAATGAATATGAATTTAAAAATGTTGATTTCGATTGGACCTCTTGGGGGTACTCATTGTATTTGTAAGCTATTGTAGGTCAATCCGATGATGGGTGTTCGTTCATAGTTTCTCAGCGCGATAATGACAGTTGTGTGTGAGTCGACACCTGCCGATGTAATGCTTTGAAGATGCGCACGCAACCTTGATCAAAATCTTACTTGGCGGCATGCAGTAATTTATGTTTATTCGATAATCCTCATTTTAAGCTGTTATTGTCAATTCAGCTGAATTCAGCTAACCTAAATTTATACTCATTTGATGCATATTTCACTTGCCCACGCTGCAAATGAATGGGATTATCTGCCTTTTTTTTGTCTAGTATACAATATCATCCATAAAGCCGCCGCGACGTGGGGTAGTGGCTGTGGTGTGTCCGCTCCTACACTGTGTCCTGAATTTACACAACTTTCACTGCTCCCACCTCTGTAGAATCACGCTGACATCAAAGGGTGTTCCCGAACATCAAAGAGTGTTCCCGAACGTCAAAGGGTGTTCCCGTCTAGAAAAAGCTTCTCAAACTTCGCCCACAGTAGGGGACCTAGTGGGGGCCAGAGGCCAGAGCCAGCCTATGACATCGGGACACCTTTGGTGATGTTCTCTTACATGCATTCACCGAGTCGGATGCCTTCACCGACATCGAAATTTTTCACTCGTGATAGAGGAGTGGCACGTCCAACACGAGTGGGTGCTGTAGAAGCTAGACAACGGGCAACCTCGGACTTTGGTGCCCACCAATATGCAGTAGAAAGTAATAGAAATGTAGCCCTCCATTACCTTCAAAAGTATTGAACATTTCCATAGCCACCTACCGTTAAAGTTAGCAAACCAGGTAAATAAAGCCAAACTTGCTAGTCTGCTAGCTCATCAGTAGGAAAAAAAATTCATGATAAACTGGCTCTAAACAGCATTTTCGACCATATCACCTTCTCTCCACTACCGCCTGATGTCTGTAATTTAAGGTCGCACCAGACGGCCACAGCTCATGCCTCCGATTTCAAATTGTGAAGGTCATCGAATACATTCTGCACTCTAATAGCCATTTGAAAGAATGACTTTCAAGTAATTACATGGAAATATACATTTTTTTGTCTGCACTTTGGCACTGTTGGAGAAACAGAAGAAAAATTTCAAAAGACCTACCAACAAATCACCTAGACACCCCAATTTGTGGTAAAACTTTTTGCGCACATGACGAGGTCACAAAATAGAAGCGTAAACATAACTGAGCACCACTTACGTACCACATTCGGTGACAAACAAAACAAAGCACAAAGGTATGCAGAAAATGTCGCTTGCATTTCGGACAGAAAAACCGACCAACGACAGAAATTCCTTTGGCAGAAAACTGCTGAAAGAGATACACTCCACTTGTGCAATGCTAATATGGCACATGTTTCAGACTACAATAGCTTCGAATGCGCAAAAAAAAATAAAAGTACAGAAAAAACAGAAGGCAAACGCAATTGCGTACTTTGGCCTTTTTGAAATCGTACACCCAGCAGAAAGCGGCTCATACGCGGATATCTTGTGTTTGGTTTGGATGAAATGGATAATAATGAACGGTGTGTAGTGGGTTTTGCTGTGTAGCATGATAGGGGTTCAAATGGGTGTTATTTACCTCTGCAATTACCCAAATTGGGTGAGATTGTTATGAGCGAGAGGTGTGATCGACTTGTCGTTGATCCCCAAATGAGCGCGTACGGATGTCGCCAGCACGCGAACGGGGAAAGATTTTTTGTATATATGCTCAGTTGTAGGTTATCAAAAATTGACATTAAAATTGTAGCCCGCGATCACGCACCAGATACACACTCACACAACGCACAGTGTTTACCATCCGCAGTTCATGATTCAGTGATGAACACCAACTGATTGTCCAGTATGAGCTCATAGATGGATACAAGCACTTATCTAGACTGCCTGCAGGCACACTAGAGTAGATGTTCTATCTACTTTTTATTCTTCCAGTGCAGTGCAGTCATTATCTTAATTGTTATTTGCAACGTTTTACAGTGTTATCAATGAATTATGACAACAACAAAAATGTGTTTGTGTAATAGCACAACACAATGTGAAGCAGAGGCGCCGAATGGGGTGGTTGGAAAGGAAAAAAAAAAACAAAAAAAAATTCCCCGGACAAACGACAATGACATGTATTCGAATCAAGATCATGCAAAGTTTACGGATGATCGCGTCGAGTTGAGAATGCGATGATCAATGGTGGAGTGAGTACCTATAGATGTGTCTATGATGAAATCAGTATCTGAGGGATTTACATTTATGAAATTGTTGACACTCGCGAATGGGTATTCCCGGTGCAGATCACGGAAGCGGTCGTGTACATGTACATCTTCGACGATAGAATGAGTGTTTACTTTTGCCAGAGAATCTGGGAAGTTTTGAAACGGTAATGAAATGAAAAATGTTATTCAATTGGGATTTACCACGATCACGATCCTAGAAGTAATCAATTTTCGCGCTTAGTAGAGGAGTGTGTGTCGCCGTGATCGTTTGAAAGGGGATGGCAATAGGTTTCTTGGAATGCAATCGATTTCCAGTGCGGTGGGGAGACGGAGTGAGTGTAGAGGATGCGGTTGGTGACCACACAAGACTTGTTTTGAACGCAAAATCTCACGTTTGTTTCTGAAATCAATTAATATCATTAGCCTCACATCGGAATTGTAAGAAATGCATTGAAACACGGAGATACAGATCAACAAAAAAAAAAAACGACAATTCCCCGATAAACCAAACGCCAGAGTAACTATTTGCCACAGTGTCCCACCACAAAACTAATTACAACTATCATCTATTAAATAATTTGACTGATTACATGTATTTCTTAGAAGATCCTTATCTCCATTACCAGCATGTGAGGTGTACAACAACATAACACGTACCTAACAGACTTGTTACCAGATAATTCACTATCTAATCACACTCATACACTGCACTCCATATGGTGGTTTTGTACGCCCATTAAGATTCTTTCATAATTTTTTGTGTATTTTTTTGTTTTGTTGTTTTTGTTGTTGTCAACAACATAAAACATACCAAACGAACACATCCAGTCAAGTTAAACTCGATCCGAACTAATTCTCCACCTGTTAAGTAATCACACCACTCAACAACTATCCATTTATACCATCGATCGATCGTAGACAGGTAGCTAGCTGGTAGCTACCTAATACTCTACACTCATTGCAACTGGTTCAAGTTTTAACTATGGGTCTGTTTTGCAAAACAGCCATACATACTCGTATATGTATCGGGTATTATAAATGCCATAGCAACGGCAATCGCACAAGATACGCAAATATTTCTCCTTTCACGCAATCATCAGCTAACGGTGTGGTATTTAAAATTGCAATGACTTTAATATCGTCTACCATTTATTGCAGTTTTATATAAAAAAATAAAAATGAAGCAGACAACAAGAAAAAACAAAAAAAAAATGTGTAACAAAGTTGTGCTTCCAAATGTATCTATATATCTTTTGCGCCCATAAAATCCGGTTCAATTTCAATTGCCAGACAGACAGGCGCAGCTCAGACAAAGTGAAAGTGGTAGATAAGTCAATCACTCATTGGTTTTACTTAAATGTATCTCTGAAAACCTTTTACTTTATATCTTGGTGTTGTTTTTTTTTTTTTTTTTTCAAACAATTATGTAAAAAAAAACAACAACACACATTTACGATACGAAAGAAGCACAGTAAGGAGGCAAGTGGCCATCCAACTGACATGATTGGAGTAAATTTGTTAAGCTTTCAGATTTTGTTGCAAAACAAGTGAATTCTACACAAATAAATTTGTTACCGATTTTAATAATAAAAAAAAAATAAAGCACACTCTCTAGTGAGCGTGTGCACAGCCGATGAGATATTGGTTGCACATGGATTTCGCAAAATACAAAATATATTGAGATATACGAGGTTACGGTGTTTTTTTTTTCTTCTTTTTTTTTTTTGTTCGTTTCTTTGTTGAGTTTCTTTTATGAATTTAACCGCCTCTGGGGACTCGAATTTCATGTGGAGTGCGAACAGATAGATATATATATTTTGTTCATGAATTGCATATGCAGGCAGGGTTTGAATGAAACTGAAAGCGTTTTCCGTTTTATAATATCACGGGGGATTTGGATTTGGATGGGGTTTCTACTTTCTTTGATGATTTATTGAATTACGCTTGCAATAATGCACTCGTCGTCTTGCATTGTGTAACAAAAAAAAAAAAACTGAATCACTTTTGTTCGAATTATTTACAAGCGAGGTTGTCGACTCGTGGGATAAGATTATTGACATTTTGTAAGAGTGACCGCCTGTTGGTGAGGAAATGGATATACAGTGGACGTAGAAGTCTCATGGAATATCAAAATGAGTTCGAGTTCGACTTAGGGACAGTCCTTCTCTTGACACATCGTCGTCTCCAAAGAAATCATTGGCACCATTTTCCAAACATACTCACGTACAGTTCTCATTTCTCGTCGAAATTTTCTACGAAAGTTCAACTCTTAAGTTTATTCGGCTTTTGCCGCCAAAGAATGTCATGGCTTTTCCCCGAAAATCTCTAATCTACATCTAAGTATCGTCGTCACTTTAAAACATGTCACTCATCTAATTTGTTAATCATGTGAGCGAATAGATTCCGATCTCACTCGACCGTACCTACAACGATAACAACGCAATCTAACAAGCACACACACTTTTCACAATCTACTACAAATACGAATATATCTCAATTCGGAGACAAGCATGTATCTAATTACGACCCACACTAACTGACGCACATACTAAATTCACACCACTTACCGTGTAGTGTGCTTTTCAAAGTGTGACCATGCCACAAAAATCCACCAACAGCAGCACACAACAATTCACAAAGACAAAAAAAAGAACGAAACCATAAAAATGACACAAACTACACCCGAATAATGGCGCAATGCGTACTTAAGCAGGTCACGCATGCGTTTCAAACAGACAAAACGCATAAAACTCCGACGAATACCTTGTCCCAACCCCACCAGCCAGTCCATTCACACTCGACTTGAATCGTCTTCTTCGACTTCTACTGTATCTCTTCTCTACCATGCGCCATGTCATTTTATTTCCTTTTTGTTTAATTTTCTATCGAATTGCTCGAATTAAATGTGATGAATTCCAATTTGGTTTAACTTCATACACCGGTGTCGGTTGGTCGAATCGGTTTTTTGTATCCATATGCACAGAGAATCACAAATGAGGTATCAAACCATTAAATTGTATCTGAAAGAAACTAAAAAAAAAATATAAATAAATGCCGGTGCCAGTTTGTAAGCACAACCACATAGATACTGTAACTAACTGTATCTAAATGGTATCTAAATGTTGACTACGAAATGAAAAAAGAAGAAGAAGAAGGCGACGACGTAGAAGTAAAGGTAAGAAAAGAAAGATAGAAAGATAGAAAAAAAAAAACGAATAAAAGCTAAATAAAAAGTATAGGGTACTTAAGAGTCAACTTCAGTTTGGTTCTCTATCTCGCGGTTTTTCTTCAAAACCTCACTTGATATACATAAACGGGCTTCGTACAGTCCATAGAGATACACAGGTTAACGGTGAGCCAAGAGAAGGTGATTACCCACTACCACATGGTAGACACCTGAGGCCGGCTTTAGTTGTTATTGTACTCGTATTTTCTCAGCTTGAGCTGTGTTTTTTTCTTTTCTTCTCTTTTTCATACATACATCTCACTGCTTCTTCTCCTTCTTCGTCTTCTTATTCTTCTTTTCCTATTAATGATGAGCTCATGATAAGTCAAAAATGTATCTACAGAGTGTATCTAAGCGGAGAGCAAAAATTCAATAAAACGAAAGAAAAAAAAAAGAGAACTGGTTACTCGCACTTCGGCAAAGGAAACCAAATTCAATTCAATCAAAAATAGAAATAAGAAATTATTATATAAATATGTTTAATGAAAACGATAAAATAGCTTGATGGCGGTGGGAAGAGAAAGGAGAAGATAATGATGCGAAAGGTTTTGTATCAAACCGAGTGAGAGAGAGAGAGTGAGGGGGGTGTGGGGAGGCCGGGGATAAGTGTGTAAGAAGCTGAAAGAAACCAACGGCCCTGGTTGGAATTTCTTGCACGAAATAACCTGCTTTTGTCTCCATTCGAAGCGAAATGAAGAAGATCCAAGAAGCGTATAGGATTTGCATTTATTTGTAAAGAGCATTTTCTTTTGCACGAACACACACGCACGCATCCGCGCATACAGTCAAAACACAACATAGCCGGAGATTGTATCGATGAATAGAGGAAAGGAATTCAAGTGTTAGTTTGCCTTTGCCTTGGTTTGGTTTGTAATAAATTCTTTGCACAGGCATGTGCATGAGTAATTGCACGTTTGTGACTCCGCCATCAAGTTGGCGGCGGTCTGGGATGAACAAAACCGATATAGATAAGTAGGATTTGGGTTTTTTTTTTGTTCTGTTTCATGTCTCTGGTCTTCACTGTATTTGCATAAGTATGGGAGGTTAAGGAGCTGTGGTGAGAGTAGAATAACAAATCAAGTTGACTGTTCATTCGTTTGGAATGTGTGAAAGGGTATATGGAGCTGATCTAAGTAGTAAGAGTACCCCAGGATTCCATTCACGGACCTATGCTTTGTGTGTATGAATGATCTCTCAGATCATGAAGGTGCGCTTTGGTCACTCACTAGGTCTATTTTCAATTCAAGACGTGTCTGGGCGTGATCTTCGCCCAACTTGTAGTATTCCTGACCCCCATTCGATACCAATTCTAATTGCAGTTCGTGAGCACTTGCGCGAGAGCAAGCACTTATCCTCCCCACTTCTTCGACACGACAATCTCTTTGAATTTTGATTTATCACTCAAATAATTATTTCGTGTTTATTGACAAGAGTGTCTTATTATTATTTTTTTTTTTTTCATAAAGAGAGCGCAACAAATTTACTTTTGAAACATTTTTTTTGGTTGTTTTTCATCTTCAATCACAAGAGATAAGATACGACTTCAAAAGTGTTTCTTGTCATGTTTGACATTATTCTCATTTTACTTTCACCTCACCGCCCCACACACACACACACTCTGCCCACATAAAAGCGATAAAATTAAAGATACAGGCAACAACTGCAATCACAATTTACAAAATGAACATACAAACAATGCCACTGGCAAAAGTGTATCTGCAAAATCTTGATAACTCAACCTTTTGTCTCCCAATTGGGCAAGACACAGCTCAGCTCAGCGACGAACGGAGCGAAAAAGAGACGTGACTCTTGCAAATAAAACATAAAAATAAACAAACAAACAAAATACAACACATCTGGAGATAAAAGTCATGTATCTCATTCGGTTTTTTGGGCCAATTCAGGATTTGTCGTTTTGATGGATGTTTTGCATTTGATTTATTACAATCCCACCACATGCGTTCGGTTAAGTAAATTAGGTGAAAGGTTATAAATCAAAAAAGCGGACACACACAACAATTCAGTTCGTATCTGTTGGATGAAAAAAAAAAACAACTTATTTCACCTCACAACGACTAAAGATCAATGACTCTTTTGAGCTACAACCATAGGCACGGGCACAGGGTGACTTCTAATTGATTTTTTGGCCAGAGACTAGAACATGGAAAGGTAACCGAAACAGTGAGGAACACCGAGAAGAGAAAGATACACAGAAGTGAAGTGTAAAAATGGTTCAAAGATTTCAGAGAGTCCGTCGGTAATTGCACTATTAATTGGAATTTCTACGAATTAACTTAGATTTGATGGCTGAGGGAGGGGGCGAAGGGAAGGGGAACTACTTAAAAGATCATTTATTCGTTGTTGTGTTAATGGGCAGTGCGATGGCTGGATGGGGAAGAGAAAAACTCGTTTCTGGTCACAGGAGAGTTATGCCCTTTGGCGCTGTCAATAAGAGTATTTTCCGAAAAAATACCGATTACTAAGCAATTTTCTAGGTGATCAGAAAATCATTGTGAGACGTCGATAAAGGCAAACAGAGAGAGAGAGAGAGAGCGAGATGATTGGTGAAGAATTGAAAGAACCTTGGGGTGTGCTGTATTTTTAGCTCAAGAAGATTATAGTTTTTTTTTGTGACCAAAAGGCTGGTTAACGAACTCAGCTTAGTGAAAGTTGTGGAAGAGTCCATTGTGATGTCTGTGAGAGGAACCGGCAGACAGGAAGCGATGGTTCATTATGGGATGAGTGATGAAATATGGACTTGTCGACGTTGCAGAGTCTATATCTCTTCATTTTTCATCTTCCAACGATAAAGATGAAGTTCTGACAGGTTGTCCGTGCAGGCAACACCTGACAGCAACAACAGTAGAATGTATTCAGTTGCAAGAAAGTGAAGAAAAGGACATTCCGTACATGCTTCAATTATGAAATGCTACCCATCCTCTCTGAAGCATCTCTCAGAGATGTTCAAGCATTCCAATTGCCTGTCCCACTGACCTACAAAAAATGTCAAAACAAATCACTTCAAAACCCTCAAGAGTCCTCTACAATTACCGAAGGTGTCTCTTACTATCTTATCACCTAACAAATTTCCTTATCGCCAGAATCACCACTTCCCTCATTGGCAATAAACTTAATTTCCTTACACTTGCCCGCTCTGTAAATGAAGAATGCAATCTTCTTTCAATCATTCATTACACAAGGCAGGAAGTGATGAATGAAGATAGCAAACATCGCACAAACAACCTTAGATTCACTTGACTTTGTTGCAGAATGTTTGCCTCTTTCCTCCTTGTACCTTGTTTGCGCGAGTATATCTAATTGATTCGCAACCATATCTATTCATAAATTTCAATTATATTCCACTCGAACTTGGATCGTTTTCTTTTTTCTGATTTTTGCTTAAAGAAAACCCCTAGCGGGTGGTTTTTTTGTTTTCTGCTCATATCTTATCACAAACGGCGAGTGCGGACAACGGCAGACATTCAATCACATGCTATCTGGGTATATCTACCCATTCATATCGCACTCGAGTTGAGATACATTTCTCGTGAAGAGAAATTAAGAAATAAAATTAAAAAATCTTAAGTAAACATTCATCGTGTCATTATTTCATGAAGGTACGTACAATACCATTCGAATGCGAGCGAGGAGATAAGTGCATTAACTTTACGTTACGTTATCTTGATTTTATTCGAGGGCGAGCTTGTGCCTCATGCGGATATCACGTTACTAGATAGGCGATACATGCATAAGCGAGAAGTTTAGGTAATGTCCCCTTCAGTTCACAGACAGATTCAAGTGGCAGTTTGCCAGAAAGTAATGCCAAACAATGCTTGCATTAGGCCTTTTGTTCGTTCGTAGGTACACCCTTAGGATTTGAAATGAAAGTCACTTCAAATTTGAAAGCGATCTACTTTTGATGGGAATGCGCGATGGCGATAGCTGAAGTTGAGATACTTACTTACTTAATCACTCACTTTGATCAAATGTCAGTGGTATGATCACCTGGTCACAATCTTCGCTTAACTGATCAGCAGTGACCTCCATTAAATCGTTTCCCAATCCAGCATCAAGAGATTGACAATCGCCCATTCACACTGTGGCCCACTTATCGCGGCCAATAACCCAACACAACACTGGATATCCAAAACCCGATTAGTCAGAGCCGATACATCCACCAATCACTTTACTGGGTCAGCTATTCAGATACAATATGTATCTGCAATATGACGTACCACAGCCACACGCCCGCATTTTTTTGTGTGTACTATCTACGACACTAATTGAATTATGACGACCTTCCTGTGCGAAATATGCTCGTATGTTATCGCTTCACCCAAAAAAAAAAAAAGAAGCAAAACGAACCAACTTCAACCTAATGACTCAGAAATTCCCCACCCAGTCGGAACGCAGGGCATGGCAAGGCGATATGTGCTTCATTTGTTTGTCCAAATTTAGACCAAACCACTGCTGCCGCATGAATTCGTAATTACATTTTTCTTTCCTTTTGCCTCAGTCAGTGCTTCACACATTTTCATTTCTAGGAACGGAAAGACACTACAGAAAAATATGCAACCAGTGCTGTCTTTGGCTTCCATTGATTTAAGGCCACCACCACCGTCATCAGCAACAGTAGTCAGTTGCCATCGTCGTCGTCGTTGTCGTTGTTGTCGTGGTCGCCGTGTTCGTTGTTACCAAACCGACAGCAATCGACGGCGACGACGACGACGACGACAAAAACGGTTATTTGCCAATAGGATAGATAGCTACAGTAGATACTCACTCCTCGTCATCAGGTTGCAATGCACTGCTGCAACTGTTGTCTGTCTGCACGAGTGCCTCCAAGTGACCAAACCATTCACACAACCACACTCAAACGCACATTTCTCGGTGCCACTGGCACTGGCACTGGCACATTCTCTGTAACTACTCGTATTCTTGTGCTTGTGCCTCTCTGTGCTGCCGCATATGTCATTTAAATGTCTGGGCTGTGTATGAGTGTCTCATTTGCAATTGCTGCCGCTGCTGCCATTGAATATTACCGTTAGGCATTTAGTATAAGCTCTATCAATTTGTATCTATGAATCTAAAGGTTGATGTCAGAGGCATGACACTCAATGCGATCATTTAGCAACAGCTTTGCCTGTCAACCCAGCCATTCATATAGCCGATCGAGACGCGACGCGTGTCGTGCCGTGTGGAGGGTTGCAAATTTGATTGTTTGTCGAAGTCGTTTGCAACAAATTTTCTGTTTCTTGTTCTTCTATTTTTTTGTTGCTTCGTTGTGGGTGGAGTGCTTGAGCAACTTTCATTCCACCATTTGTTGAGCGTCATGAATCATCGGATGGAGAATTGCTTTTGATTTAACGGTATACTTGGTGTCCCACTTCTGATTGCCCATCCGAGCATCGAAAGAGGATTGAAAAAAATTGCTTTGTGATGAATATAGATGATGTCAAGCCATAGTCAATGCCTCAGCCATGAATTGGCATGCATCTAATCGTGGATACGATTAAAAAAAATCGCTGTTTGATTTAATTATAACCTGTTGCTCCGAAACACGAAAAGAAAAATAATAAAAATATTAAACTGAAGTTGCAATCAAGGGCTTCATTGCGAAACTCAATCATTATGGCCTCCGGGCACGAACAGCGGATTTGCTTTTGTCCCGGCCCCGGACCCGGCCGCGGCCCTCTCTCTCTTCGCTGGCCATGCAACTATTTCAACCATTCACGACAAAATGATTCATGGATTCGAAAACTTTCTTCGATTCCTCGAAATATAATTAGACACAGACGAAACCAAAAACAACAAGAAGAATAAAAAGAAAAAATCGCATCGAGTGGATGGATTGGATGGTGGTGGTGGTGGTGGTGGTGCTTTCGTACCTTTCTCTTCCACAATTATACCAAACACCGGGTCGGGCAGCTAGACAGCAATGGCATCCCGGTACCGTCTAGCTCCACGCTGTGTGCATATTAAAAAGTTCAAAATGTGCTCAAGACCACTCAGGCTGCTGCCGATCGCCGCTAACGATGATGGGTGATCAGTGCGCACAGTCTTGGCAGAGTTTCAGTTTTGGCTCTGGAGAACCTCTCCGCCTGACCTTATAATTAAGTAAGCTGCATCGAACCTATGTCGTGTGTATCGCTGTGTGCGCCCGCAGGGTGGAGGAACAAACAATTTTTGAAATTCAAAACCACAAGTAGTGGAACTTCCTTCCTCTTTGACTGGACTTGGTCGGGGTCTCTGCGTATTTGCATACGAAGACGGCGATAGCGGTGATGACGGTGGTTACCTGTCACTTATTTGGATTGACACCCGGGAAGGGGGACTGATCTAGTTGCATAATTTGTGTGAAGCAATGAATGAAGAAGAATAAATAGATTTCACCAAAGAAAGTGAGCTGCAGACAGGAAACGTGAGAAATGCTGCTTCTGAGTTCGCCATATTCGCATGTGGAATCGAAAGAAAATAAACAAAAAAAAAAATAAAAAGACGAAACACGCAAACCTTGTAAGATTGTGTTTGGGAAAGAAAGTAAATTGATTGTCATCGAATCTGAAGAGATTTTCGACTCAATTTTTGAATATTGATTAAAGCTTCATTTTATTTTGTGATTCTGCAGTTAAACGAGGAATTTCTGAGTCAAAGAAGCTGGTTTAGATTGCAGTGGCAAGCGGCAGCAGTCACACTCATGCCAGAGTGGGATCGTTGTGTTCACTAGGAGTGCCTGTGATGAAGATGGCTGACACTAATGCTGCTTAGTTTGGCCAGATTGTAGAGGAAGCAAGCTCCTAACAGACATCATTTCCAGGAGGCGCCGCAATTGCTAACAATGCGCCACACCCCTAGAGGGCCAGGGCTTCTCAGCAACCACTCGTGTTGTGTGTGGTATAACTGGAAGGAACCTACAGTTTTATGCCGACTCCGAACGACCAATTTGAGATGAGCACCTAGTCTCTGCAGAATTGTGGGGTCGCCCCAATCTTGAGGTTCCAGTGGCACAGGTTATGATTCAAATACTCGGCCACCTCCTTAAGAGATAGGCGGCACTTCAGGGAATTCTGTGAGTTAAATGTGACCGCATCCAGCGATTTAGTACCCGCCTGGCTATCAGAACAAACGACCAGACAATGCCACCTTTACCGCTATAGCTTCAGCGTGAATGACGCCGCAGTGGTTCGGTAGTCGCCCGTCCTACCACCGACCAACCGATTTGCGAGACTGTTTTGTAATGCGTCTCAACTCCCATAAAATTCGCATAGCAACCAATAACCGCGTCAGATCTTTCAGTTACCATGTCGCACACACACACACGCACACGTCGTAATCCGGCGAGAAAGTGACATAATCGCGACAAGTTAATTTCTTACATTCACTTCCCTCGTAAGCGATTAAAAGCCAAGTGAATTCGATTAATTTCTCCAACGACCTTACGACAAAGTCAACCAGACCACCTTGCATACATCAATCGTCTCACCACGTGCTCTCGAATTGAAACAAAACTTATTAACCAAACAGAAATCAACTAGATGAAACGTGAAATGAAAGTAGGAGCAAAACACAAACAAAAGGCGTACCAGTACCAGTAGACGTACGAGCCAAAAGAAAGAGGCAAACTAAGAGCCAGATAAATGGATCTGTGTTGCACATGCAAGTACGTTTCAATCGCACAACTGAAAAATCACTGAAACAAGCCGGTTCTGCATGATTTTGTTCGTATTTAATCTTATCCGCTGGTTGTTTCCCGGTTTCTTTCTCTTTTCTGTTGTTCCTCTGAAAATGTCAGTCACTCTGTGTGGAAAGTACTTATTTTTTACGTGCGACCTATAAAGGGCAAGGATCGTGGTATCTTTGCCAGAGACTATCCATTGGCTTGAGCATTGAAAAACGTTTGGTAAAATTTTAAATCTTCCCACCCCACCACGAGATGCTGCCTTAGGCGTCCCGTGCCGTAGTGAACAACCGAAACCATGTTGCAAACTCGCAACAGTATCTCAAGAACCTGTAACAAATCGAAGGTATTCAATCTTTTGCTTCTGCCTCTCGGTGCAACTGCATGGCGCGTGTGTGCTGGCTGGTCTGTGTATCTGTTCTGTTGCGTTTTTTTTTTTCTTTCTGCAATTTTAATCGATCGCTGACTTGATTTGATTGCAGTCGAGTTTGGAGTGACTGCAGATACGAGTACAACTTGTGCAGTTTCGCGCCTGTTTCTGTACTCTTTTTCTTCGTTTAACCAGATGGAGTAATAACTAAGGCTAGGTTTGTAGAACGGCCTTAAGAGTTATGCGGAACTGAATAGTCGAGATCTGTATCTGTTCATGTGTCGACGGTATGAAATTGCCATAGGCTTTGTTTCGAAAGGTTGCGGATGTATACGTGGTCTCGTGTGGGTTGCTAGATATTCTTGGGTGAGGCCGGAATAGAGTGGAGGTTGATCTGTGGCGACAAACGACACGAGTATCTGCAGATCCGGTATTTAAATCTACTAATTGATTTTGAATATTGAATCTTGTGACAATCTGGTACAACCTTGGGGGGGAGGGGTAGCAGTCTATAGAGTGATCAATCAGATGACAGATAGAGCGTGAAAGTGAGAGTGACAATTGCTGTGCAGAAAAAGTGTACCAGTTTGATATTCGATTTTCTATCCGATTGATATGCAAACACACAAAATAGGTGTGGCTGCACTAGATAAGGCATCTTATTCGATTCTGTATACACACATTCCTTTTGTACACATTTAACCTTTTAATGCCCTTAAATATGAATTACTCTTCAGCCTTCAAATGTGTGGGTTACCAAGAAGAATCCATCCCCTCTCGGCTTTTCTATTCAACGGATACACACCCCAGATGATGACAATATTATCGATGATCTCCGAAAATCCACCGATTTCCCAATTCTCTTCTTTCCTCTCAAAGTTATGCTTTTCGATTAGGTTGAGGACATTGTCTGTAGACTGTAACGCCTACGAGTTCTCTCGCAATCTCTCTCTCTCTCTCTTGCATTGTCCCTCTCTAAGAATAGTTAAAGAGACACCCCCGTGGAATATGTTCACTTTATTAAATCCTGTTTATCACACACTACCACCTTACGGGAATCACCATAAATAAAATGTAACATATTGCAGTAAAGTTAAACAAATACCAGCCGAAAATACACAAATGCCCAAAACTTCCACAGAGAGAGAGAGAGAAAGAGAGAGAGACAATCAGTGACGCTTCAGCACTCCCACTGGATGAGTCCGAGTGGGTGGTGGATGGAAATCACCAACCCTCGCCCTCCCCGGTAACTGAGTATAATTGTGTGGGCTGCAGGATAGGACACCGTCCCACAATTTGATTTACCACTTCTGTCAGTTCTTCTTTATTCCATTACACGCCATAGAGGGTCTGTGGCGGAGTCTGTGACGCAAGTCTTCGTCGACTATATCCACACAGCTTAAGATAACGTTGTAGCGAAAACATCTGGAAAGACATATTTGACGTAATATTACGTATCTCTTCGCGTAACAGCACTACGCAAACATCAAAGTTTACCCACTCCCCGTCCAGACAGAGCGGAGTGTGAATGCGTGTGAATAAAAAGGGTTCTTTCCATTTGACGCAACAAGTGTTGCGCAAAAAAGAACACACGAAACCAACGCCAATTTATTGATCAGCGAACATATTGAAGTGATTTTCACGTAGCTGGTGTCAATTTGACGCCTCATTGAGTGTGTACGCCCCCACCCTTTTGGATCCTTTTCACACACACACACACACTGTCCTTCTCAGGCAACGTCTGCAGAGTAGCCTTACATTTCAAAGGAAGAAATAATGCTTATTTTTATCTCAGAAATAAAGCAAACCTCAAGGTTATGACGTAGCTCGACAGAAGCATGACGCATATCCGTAACGTGTTGCTTTCGATGCAGGGGAAAACAGAAATCAGAAAGCACGTGCCTTTTAGTGGGGGTGTTTCCTACCATCTTGCTGTGGTCTCTCGGCTTCCCTTGATTGAATGAGAAGAAGAGAAAATTTCCCTTACACACACACACTGCGACGCATATCGCACAAGGGATGAAGAGAGAATATCCATCAAGAGAGGCAGTGGACAGAGAGAGCGGGGAGAGCGATAGAGAGCGAGTAACTGAGCAGAGGAAAATCACTCATGTGGGTGGCTTATCAGTGTTTGACATAATTTCTTCTTCTTCTTGTGCGTTATTTGTTCAGTTTTTTTCTTCTTCAAGAATATGGGTCAAATTTTTCTCCTCTTCCTAAGCTACCATATGGTTGCATAAATTTTAAAGATAAGACGGAGAAAAAACTTTAAAATTCCATCGAAAGTGACTGCTGACTGATGACAGTGGTGATTTTGTCAATATGCTTGCCTTATCGCAATCAATGTGGTTTGGTTTGAATTTAATCAATAATCGTGGCATTAAAGACAGTCACAGTGGTACTTTAAAAAAAAACAAATGCACTAAATTCAAGTGGAATAATTCAAGACAGTCTAGCAACATTTTGAGTTGTCTAGCAACATTTGATTTTTACGACTGTGATGCAAAAGGTTGGACGTTTTTTTTGCTTACAGTTGGAAAGTATCTCATTAACAACTCATTTCGTATGGTTTTGTAAATTCATCATGAACTAAGAGTGAAGGTTAAATGTTGGCAACCTTTTCAGCTTACGTCAGCTTACTGGCTGTTGGTTAAACGAATCTGCAGAAAAGACGTCATTCTCAGCTAACATATGTTTCTCAAAATCACTCGAATTCGATGGCGGTGCGAAGTCAAATACAATTTTCCCAGCAATTCAAAGAAAATCTGAAAGAAAAAAAGAAAGCAATTCCCAACCTTAGTCTGTGTCTAGAGGGGGGCGTCCAGCAATAAACTCACCGCACGACACAATTTGTGCTTTTTTTTGTTTTGAAAAATTGTTTCTCACCTAATTTAATTGTAATCGTTATCTAGTAACGAAGGAAAGGTGAGGTTTTGTGGCAATAAACATTTCGATAGACCGACTGACTGACTGGGTTTCGTTGGCTTTTGTTTAAGATAAGTATTTATATTCGGAAGGTGGCAATGCTGGCGGTGGGGAACCTAAAAAGGGTCAATGGTCTCGTAAATAGCTGATAAAATGTCTGTTAGCTGTTAATTCAATGCAATTGTAGGTGGGCTGTCAGAGTTAATTTTGGTACCTATTCGTTTTGTTTTATTTTTTTGTTCGACAGCGTTAATATTAGCGTAACACTGCTGGGTGATTTGATAAAACGTGAGTTGAATGACATCGCGTTTAGATAGGCTCTCTGTGGGCAATGGGCGTGTGTGTGGAAATCATTTGGGAACAAGTTGCTATCATGTGATCGTTTTTTTCTTCCTTCGAATTCAGGATTCACAGCCTTTCGTTTCCGTGCGAATTTCTCTTCGCCTTCTTTTGTGTTCCATCCTGTCCGAGTACAGCTAAAGATTCCACATGTCAAAGGGCCAATACGAATACAATGAACTCCCTCCAAGTCGAATTCTCACGGGATATCAAAATTGGTTCGGGAGTTCGACCTAGGGAGAGTCCACTGCACTTGGCAACCTCTTTGCCTAGTCTGAAGTCACTTCATTTGCCTCACCACACCCACACACTAGTCCAACATCCACACACAAGAAAAAATCGTGAAAAATTCTTCTCCCCCAGGGAGAAGTAGCAAGTAGCTTCCACCACCTTGACATGTCATGATCGATCATTTACAAGCCCGCCATCCCGCAGTTTCAGAAGAAGACCATCTCACCTCACAAGGAGCACTGCATAGAGCTAGAAATTTCACAAAGAATCATAAATCGTGACAACGTTTTTTAATGTCATATGCTCTCTGTCTAACTGGCACGACGTGATTTATATCTCACCGAACCACCTACGCATCGCACACGAGCGCGGTACAGCCAGTTAAGTTCTGCATTTATCTAACACGTGTTAATTGACCACAAATCAAATAATTCACACATCAAAGGAAAAATCCTTTGTTTCACAGGCACAAAGTTCGGGAATTCATTCGAACGAAACGTGACATTTTAAATTGTTTCAGATTGCATGAAAGTCACCAACCGGAATAAAGCGCAGTTTTGTATTCCAAATGACTCAACTCAACCCTCTCTCTCTCTCTCGCATTTCTTGTTGAATATATCTGATTGTCCATCAAATTTCATGGATTTTAATTTTTTATTTTCTTTCTGTTTCTTTCAGGTAAGTTACCTGTGATGGGCCATTAAAGTCAGTACACCGTAAAACCAGGGAGGACACGAAGGACGTACAATTTAATGAAAAACTAAAACAAAAAAAACCCAAAACCATTAAAACATCGGATTCATCGATTAATTCTCTTTTGTTCTCCTCTTCCGTCTGATTATCTCTAGATTAGAATGCACCCCAAATGCATAAACCGCATGGAAAGTATCCACCACAATGCGGTGCTAATAGATCAAAACCTGTGGCATCTCATTTCCGTAATGAGCAATGGCGCCCATCAACGAGCCAGAACCACTTCTTTCACATTTAAATTTCAAATCCTCACCGAATTTGCATATCTTCGTGGCAACGACTTATGTAACTCACTCTTTTTTGGCTTGTCCCTAAAGACATCCTCTTCAGCGGCTCTAAGCATCGGCATGTCTTATCCGTTTGAAGTATCAAAAGCGCCCCGATTTGACATAGTCACTTCGAAGGCTCTCAAATCGATCTGAAATCTCGTGGCGGGCAATTGAAATCTTAATGAGCCATTTTCTATTTATCCTAAGACATTTCCTCCAAACCACTCATTTCTAATCCAGCACTCAAAGCTCGGTCACACTCGAGGCGGATGGCAGAGAACAACAACGGAAAATAAAAGCCCTGTTGCCTCCTCTTCAAACAATCAAAAGTGAGATAAAGTACTCGGTATCTTTTGAATTCGAAAGGCCACAGCAAGGGGAAACAAAAGCACACACATTCATTGCTTTGACAGCTATGTGTGTGCAATTGAATTTGAAAATCAATTTGAATGCAAACTAATAAGCCGCCTTGCTAAGTGAAGCTTAAGAAGCTAACAGACCCAAAGCACCGAAAAGAAAGAAAAGAAAGGTTTGCTCTAGTTTCTTCTGTGTCTTTGTTGTTGTTGTTGTGTTTTTTCTCTCTCCTGCCGAAACGGCAGTTGAGTCTCTGGTGGCGGCAACCGCAACCAGTAAGCAATTGAAAAACATTTGTATCCATTCAGCTTCACCTATCTGCGGCTATCGATCTCGTCTATAGTGTAACTGAACTACTTGAGTACACGCATTAAGGTGACTTTCCGTCTATCTGTTCAATTGGTGTTGTATACACGAGTGTACATTGCTTGTTGGTGCCTCTGTCTTGCGATGACTGGGACTGCGACTCTGACGGTCTGCTGCTGCTGCTGCTGCTGGTGGTACGGCTGCTGTTGCGCTGCCCAACTTGTTGGATGTCGATTGCAAAACAAGTGAAAGGCAAATTTCAATAGAAAATAAGAAGAAAACAAAAAAAAAAAAAAAATACAAAAAAAAAAGTAAAAATGTTTATGGCAGAGAGAGAGAGAGAACACGCACACACTCGTACATGGAATGAAAAGATTCCAAATTAAAGTCATCAGTCAATCAGAGTGTGTGCTTCGATGGACATAAGTGGGTTTTCAGATGGATTTATTTTCGGAATTTTATCGAGAGTAGATTTTTAGTACCTTGACATGGGCCATTAGCATTTGCAGGGGGATTATCGTATTCAATCGAACGAGGTGTCGTTTGTAAGTGTGGTCTTGTGAGGGAGCATTGATATTGCATTGGCTGTTGTTGCATGTTGCATCATAAAAATCGAAAGAAAAAACAAAATTTGTGACAATCGATCTTTGCTTGAGGTGGATGTATGTACATACCCCTCTTGTTCCGGTCACATGGCAAGAAGTTGCATAAAGCAAAGTGAAAGTTAGAATGGAATAACCAAAGCAAGACATTTGCAATTCAAACAGAAAATTGCATTCGAGCAGGATTTCGACCCGCGATTACGCTGGCCATGAGGTAATCATTGAAATCAGTTATTCAATGCATGATACTGAGTCTGGTCATTAGACGATGTAATTGAGGCGTGAAGGATACACAGTGCTTGCTGATTTCGGGCAATGGGCTCACGGTGAAAGCAAGACGTTACAAATGCTTGGCATGATTCAGTTACTTGTACCGTCCAAAAACTAAGGTCTTCTTTCTAATGTCTTGGGAACGCTGATGAATCGTCCGATTGGAAGTTTCTTAATGAACGGCATTTGAAGGCATGTCTCATCTAAAACTGGAACATGCAATGCACAAGACAGGTGAAAGCAGGATCGTTGAACTTGAGATTTCTAAGGCATCTGACTGAGTTTGTCATCAAGATCTTTTGTCGAACATGCCCACGTATGGTATCGAAGACTACCTGTGGATTAGAGACTACCTACCGTTCATTTGAAGTCTTTTTTGGATGCGTTCATATCTGATGTCGGTCTCAGACACTCTTTCTCATCTTCATAAATGTCTGCCATTTTGAATCCAATTCCGCCTCCAATTCAGCTTTAATTTATAAGGCTTACACCTGCCCTACGCTTGAGTACAGTGCTCATATCTGGTCTGGTGCCCCAAGGCCTACCCAACCCCTACTAGATAGAATCCAAAAGCGAGCGATTAAAGTCAACAAAATCGCAGACTCGGTCTAACACAGACGTACTGTGACTTGTTTTCCCTGTTCTAATGCTATTGGAACAAACAATGCTCAAGGGAGCTAGCTAATTGCACTCCTTCTCTCCGTGCATTCACCCGCAATTCCCGACTTGTCGGGACTGTTCACAAGTGTACCGTAGTCTTGCAATACCTAACTTTTCGGGACTGTTCCCAGGTGTAACCTCAAGTCTTGCTTTCTGATCCACATTCGAATTTTGACTCCTTTTTCAGGCACACTTCATGCATTTTGAATGCTCTTCTCAGCCCAATATTTCCCACAGACCACAATCCGCAGACATTCAATGTGCACAGGTACTCTATACCGTCGGCACGTGCTGCATCTTGACTCCGACACTTAAGGGATAACCTCTGTGCGCGTCCGTCTAGAAGCTCGCTCAATGCCAGAACACGTTAAAATCCAACGCTCTGTCTCCCCTTACCATTTTCAAAGCTGAAAGAAACCAAGAGAAAAGGTAGAACTTACTTACTTGTCAGACCGGCGACCCATGGAAGGTGCGTGCCTGAGCAGAAAGGTTAGAAGGGTTCGGCAATAAGAGGAACGGCTGGTTTGTCAACTTGTATATTAACGATGGAAGCCATCAATTGCTCAGACTCGGACCGTCCATGGGTCGCCGGCCTGATAAGTAAGTAAGTAAGCATGGTTATAATTAGAAGCCATACGGAAGTACAAACTTTTTAACAGCCAACAGCTAAATCGCATCTTAATAACTTGATGCTCCCCCTTGAACAAAAACAACTCTCATGCACACCACCGCAAAGGTTTAAGGACATCATATCAAACAAAAAATTTAAAAAGTTCATTCATCCAACAACGTCTCTCATAAAAATCATCCTCGCTCCTGTCGTGCCTGCCCACCTCGTCATTCGGCGTGCTTCAAAAGCCCTCAGAACAGAAGTTCAACTCGCATCATGTCCCAAAGAGATAATCATCAGCATTGTTGTTGTGCGCTTATTATGTCAGGAAAGGAAGGAATATCAATGCGAACATATTTCAAAATTCTGTTGCTTTTTTTTTTTATTTTGAACAGAAATCATATAAGAACAGATAATTACATCATTTCGATGGATTACCCGTGTGCTTTTGCTCTGTGACACCGTGTGCCTGTTCAGCCGTGTAACGCCAGCGAATAAACAAACGACCACAAAAGGTGATAACCAGATAAACAAATAAAACGAGTCGCATACGAGAGCCACACAAAATTTACATACAAAAATACAAATAATTTATAAGAACATTTCTGAAGAAGTCCACAAAAAAAAAATCGTTTGGTTTTTGTTTTTTCGTTTTTTGTTTTCTTTTCCTTGCAATAACTGCCAGTGGACACAGTTGTTCGCGGTTATTTCATCGTTAAATGTATCCTCTTCGTTGTCATCACGTCAAAATGGCGGTTCGGGTATTTTTCTCTTTTGTGAAGATGAAGATGACGAGTTCGAGGCTAAGACTCTGGACCAATTTACACATTTAATTATTTCCTAGAGGTATGAGATATCCCAGATACAGCCTTAGGGGCAGCGAATGAAACACGAATTTTCAAAAATCGAAACACACATGTGCGTACATACTACATATATGATGTAAGTGTCAATGGGGGGTGGGGGGGAAACATTAAAATTCATTGACTAGGAGAGCCTGCATGGGAAAGAGGCAAATGAGACGAAGATATGCTTAATCTCAAGAAGTCATTGACTTCGGGGAGTAAATTTATACACACGCACATTTCGTGTTGGTTTTGTTTGGTTCCTTCTTTTATTCTAGAAGTGGAATTTCGCTTTTGGGCTTGGCTGTGTAGCCTGAGGAAAATTAATTTATTAATCAGATGTCTATTGATGTTGAGTGTGTATCTCTCTGATAAGCCAACCAACTGAGTTCCAGGATAGCGACACAGGTTGCTTTGTTTGAGGGGAAGGCAACCAGATTCCTGCCACACACACAGTCTGAGGTGAGCTTTCTCAGTCGCCATTGAAAGATTGCATCATGCGCTGCATGCGACACGTGCGATATTATGTAAATAGTGCGATAAAAATATTCTAAATTTGCGTTACTAATAGCCCTTAGCTCGGTTAAATGGTGACAAGGCATGCCATGTTAGACACGGACTAGATGACATAAGCTCAGTTATACGATCTTAATGAAAGGATATTCAGCTACTATCGGACATTCATCCAAGATCATATAAAATAGCGCGATAGTCGAGGTGGATCAGAGAGCCTGGCTTCGTAATAACAGCCCTTCGTGCTGTGCGTGCTATTGCTCAATCTCGGGTGGATGGGACTTACAGTTTCATGCCGACCCCGAAGTTCGAGAAGCTTACTGTCTACAGGAATACATTGCCAGTGACTTGAAGGAGATGACGCGGTGAATTATGAAAGTTGGTAACTTCTGGAAATTGAACCATGCGTAGGAGTCGACCCTCAATCTCATGCATCTCAAGAGAATTTACTGTCTTCCCCAAAAATCAAATCATTCCTCCTATCTTTCAATCTCAACTCACTTTGCATCTCATTTATTCAGCGAACTGAAATATATCCGAATGGACACATTCGCTTAAGTGACTGCCCAAAGTGAATGCCTTTCCACTGAAGCGTTCAAAAAACAGTCAAAAAAAAAATCTTAATCAACCTCGAACAAGTCATGATTCCTTGAGTAAAAGCAAAAAAAGACAAGAAATCTTGTTCTCGTCACAAAAGCCGACAACTTTCCGCCGGTACGCATCGCATAAAGAACCTTTCACTTTAGCAATATTCGGCATGCATCAAAAAGGAACAACAAGCGAACAGTTTGAAGAAAACCAAAACAGAAAGAAAAAAAAAGGGCACGATGCAGTAGATCCCGTTTTTTTGGGTAATCTCCCCCAGTCACCATCACAAAAGCACTCCATCCCCGATGCCCGTCCATCCAAGTGTAGTTGCAGCACTTAAGTGGTGCGTGCAGTCACTTAACTTTGATCTCACGTTCTAGTTATATAATTTGACTGGTTTCAGGTTATTTTTTCTCGGTTTTCTTCCTCTTTTTTTTCTCTTGTCTTAATTTTTAAATTTTCCAGAAAGATCAATTGGATTACATGTCAACGATGCGAGCGCACAAGTTCAGGGAGTGGGAGCAGCGCATAATCCATATGACCATACGCACACACACACACGCGCGCACAGGCGCACAAGAAGATATGCCTCAGGAGATTGTTTTTGGGCCAGTTCTTGTTTGGTGGACATTTTCTTCGTTGTTGTTGTTTTTTTTTTTGCGCTTGTATATTTCTGATTTAACGAATTAACAAATTTTTCACGACGTAAGTCAAATATGATATGTTTGTGTGTCGGTATGGGTAGAGAGGAAGAGAGGAAGAGGTACAAATGTGTCTAATGGTCAATGAACTTTTTAAGCAGCAGGTAAAGAAGACCAGAAATACAAAAAGTGTTGTTGTTTTGCCATTCTTGCGTTCTTTCTCACTCTCCTCATTCTCTCTCCCATAAGCTGTCGTATTTTTTTGGTTCTGTATTCTTTCTTCGTTTTTTTTTTGCGCAAATTTTGTTTTGATGGCCCACTGTGGAGTATGTTATTATTATGCGTTTGTTTTTTTTTTGTGTGTTCTTCTCCAGAAGGGATATGGCGAAATAAGAGAATGATTATCACGCGCGTGGTGCTCACATGTGGCGAAAGGAAATGGACAAGTGATGTGTATGAACTCGTCAAAAAGAAAAGAAAACGACGGAGGACTATAATAGTATTACATGGACTAGACTTAGCGAAAATGTTCGCACACTCACCATGAGGTCACTGTCTATTTGATTGTTAATTGCATAGGATAGACGTTTTACTGCGTCTACTTTTGGATTGTTAATTTTCGTTGGTGGTCTGTCTGCCTAATAATCTCACCTCCATTTGAAGATGGACGGCTATTTGGCAACAGATTAAATTATAATAATTGACTGATACAAAAAAAAAGTCGAAGACGTGAAAAAAATGCCTTGCAAATATTGGGAGAAATATAAAAGCCAAAGACAAATTCAAATGAGGCACACAAACCGAAGAGGGAAGCACCAATGCAAATGGACTTACATAAGATCGCTCTTGTATGGAACAAGATACGATTGATTGATGGTCGGTAAATATGATTTGTGAAATGTTCACTCGTCAAAATGACCCAAATTGAATATCATTTTTGGGCATGACGGCAGGCAACCAAAAAGAACAAAAAAGAACACCGAAACAGCTGGAGTAGCTTTGATTTGTGTGAAAGAAGAAATCAACTTTCGGGCAGATACTGTTAAATCGGTTGGGGGCCATTGAAATATTGAAAGTTTCCTCGTTTCTGTGAAGGAATTGTAATTAGCCTAGAAATGTGCTTAGTCTCCCCAACTGGGATGCGGCCATTATTGGCATCCAGTGGGGGAGTGAACTGCTTTTGAATAGACTCGATAATTCATCATCTAACAGATTTAAGATTACATACGAGTTACCTTAACGTTCACCGGCACCACCGTGCAACAATCATTAGCAGCCATTTCCGGGTGGTGTCTCAGGAGTGTGAGTGTGTTTATTTCTGGATAACCGATTAATGATAAAGGCATTAGTCATAACTTGTTGACAAGTCCAATTGACAGAGTTCATGGTCAGACTTTTTTTTACGCTGCATTTTTCGCATCACATTTTTTTTGTTGTTTTGTACGCCTTCCAAGTCCATCAGCGTATCGAAAATACCAACTTTATTACCATCAATTATCATAAAAGACGAATACAATGGCCCTACCATCAGTTCTCTGCTCTCTTACATTCCCTCTTCTCCCTCACCTCTATGTTCTACCTTAAATTAACACTCAGATAATAAAATTCTCAAATTTGTGTCTCACAGAGAACACTTATATGCACACACACACACACACGTGGTCTCGGCTTTGGTGTAATTAAAAACAATTCCCATCACGTAAACTTAATCATTTATTTGCAACTTTTCACAGGAGTTCATTCCGCAGGAGTCTTTTAGGACCCGGCTCTCGTCTTGAGATACAATCCACCGGCGTCGGGCAAATTTATGAGGTCACGCGAATCACAGTAGTCACACCGGAAGTTTTATCGCATTCAATGAAAACAAACGTCCTTTTTTGTGCATTCACACACATGTTGCAGATACATAATTCATTTGTCTAGATACATAGCATTATGATTTTGCATGCACCTGCCCTCATTGGCAACAAGTGATTACTTTCTTGTGTTGTTATTTTCGTGCGAACAATTGAATTTGCCTCTCTGCTCTTGTTACAAACGTATCTTCTGAATGTGCTTAGCTTTGGTGGGTATTTTCTTCTTCTTTTTATTTCTGCTGTTGTTCTTCTTTCGTTTAACATTTTGTTCGTTTTTTTTTTTTGTGTGTTGGCTCCGTTTCGGTCTCGAAGTGTCAATGACACCTCACACCTTATTGAAAGAACCGACGAAAAATGTTCTGTGGTTGATGGGGGGGCTTATGGTATTTGGCGAAAAAAAAAAACGTAAATGCCTACCGAATGCGAAGGCGTGGTGTAAAAGGGTGTAAATATTTTGACAACTTAGTCATCTGCGGCTGATGCGCAGTTCATACACACGTATTAAGATGAGATGCGTCGTTTAAGACCGCATGCTGCCACATTCGACGGAAAGGGTCACTTTTCAGTAGTCCGTTGGTTCGGATTGGGATTGATGATGCTTTTTCTTTTTGGTAGATTAGTTTCGGCAAAACAAGGTAATAAATTGCGGAATGAGATAATGTTAAAATTTAACTGCGTATGGGTGACTTCAACTGAGTTGTGTGTGCAATTAATTGTCAACTGAAACCTGATTGCATTCACATTTTTCGGAAAAGGTGACAGGCGCCAGACGATTTGGACTTATTTCGAGCTGATTTGTTACTCAAAGTTTGTAACTTTTGGTTGGCTTACAAAAAAATACTTACATTCCCAGTTCCACAAAACTGATCATCCCCTAAGGACACCCAGAGATCTGATTGGAGGCCACTTGAAAACAAAACAAAGTGAAATTCCAAGAACAAGACCCACTAAGTGGTTTCATTCACTTACTTCAGCAGAACTATTAAAGACTGTGCTGGCTTGAAAGAAGGAAATAATCACTCCTGCTTAGATCATTAAAATCCGTCTCTCTCTCTCTCTTTCTCTGTCTCGCCCTCATTACATCCGTTTAAGTATCCAAATCCATTTGAACAACTGCTGGCGTCTTTATTTATAGAATCTCATTTGATTTACCACGAGGAATACCTTGGAGGTGTGTTTCTTTTTCCAGGAATTCTGACTAAACATGCATCTATCATCAGTACGGTGTGTAATCACTATCGGTAATGAACTTGATCTAGATCCGAAAATTCTCCCTTTCGGCAGGATGGATGGGCTTCTTTGAGTGAACCCTTTTTTCAAATCGCAACCACCAAGGAAACGAGAGAAAAAAAACAACACGCAACTCATAGGTGAATAACCCGAAATAGAACGAAGCCCGTGTTGAGAGGAAATCCAATATCACACACTAAAAGAACAAGAAGAAAAAAAAAATCGAAGAATGAACGCACAGTCCATCCACGGACACAACATTCATTTGTGTATGGTGTGTGTTGGAGAAGAGTTAAATAATCGTGCCAGGGATTTTTAATTAGAAGCGGAGAGAGAGATTGATAAAAAAAAAAAAAAAGAAACCGAATTGAGAAGACCGACCGGTAGAAGCAAGACTATTCACGAAGGAACAACCACTTGGTGGCATAAACTCACTCTATCTCCGGGCCGCGGGATGGATACTCTTTCGGACAAAAAGGGGCGTGTGTAAATTACTCGTTAATAGTCACAAACTACAGGGGGTTCCTACAGCTAGACAAGCCATACGCGCTTGGCGTTTTGTGTAAATGCACACACGAGCACACAATGCACTCCAACACTCGTACAAGGGACTAGGCCCTTTTCCCTTTCCTTTCATTATCCATCTCGCGGAGGGACCCTCAAGGTTTTTTGGTTGTTATTGATTTTATTTTATTCCCCCTCTTGGACTTTAATCGAACATTTTTGTTTAATTTATCGATTTGACTGTGTAGGATACAAAACAAATGAGTCTAGGCTGCAGAACTGGTTCCATTTAAATAAATAACCAACGAATGCTCGCGTAAGAGACCATCCAGAGATGGTACATGAAAGCAGATATCTTCCATGTGCCCCTGCTCGCGATGCAGGCGCGTTTGTGTGTGCGACAATAGCAAAAGCAAAAAAAGCGAAGGGATAACCAACAAATAAATTATGACACCTTGTGAGGGGAGACACCGAATGACACAGTGCTGGTGATGGTGCTGGTGCCGGTGTCGGGTGGAGAGAGGGCGACTACAGATAGATACCTAATTTATGGAGACGACTTGGATTTCTCTGATTTGTTTTGTTCGAAAGTATCTATCTTATCAGCAGGTGGATGAAATGAAAATATGGCGAGAATTAATTGTAAAGTATTTTTCCACCTTTATTTCGTGATTGGAACGATAAATGAAGATACTGAAGAGATACTGTGACTTAATTTTTTCGTGAATTTAAAATTAATGCAGACAGAGAGATATTAATTTCAGATACTTTATTCCTTTGATTGTGTGTTTTTTAATTGATATGATACTGGAAGGTATCACGTATCGGAGATAAGTAATCGAGTCTATTCTTACATAAGACTTTCAGTCTTGCCACTAGCGAGGTTAGATTATACTTCAGAGGTGCATGTTTCTGTTTGCTCTTGAGCTTGGGTCTAGAAGCAGTAGTCAAATTGGATTGCCACACGTTGGCGTCGTTGCTGATGTTACACATCCAATCTGCACCGATTTTCTTTTCATTCAAGTTTTTAGTCAAGTTTACTCAAGAGCAAGTGACAGTCTAATAAACTCTCTCTCTCTCTCTCTTTCTCTCGAGAAACAACTTCAAGCTCACCACATCCTCAGCACATAACAGAACCCTCACATTGGACATCAAAGCACCTATTTCACTGCACTAATAATAAACCGAAGCCATCATCGTAGAACACGCAAATCGCAAAGCAATACCCTCCCCATCTGCTCTCCTTGTTGCGTGCATTTCGTACTTATGACTAGATAACCACAACATCCTATCCTCCTTGTCTCATCTAACCATCTCACAGACGACACAACGAAACCACCTCTCTCATATAACACATCTAATTTGCAAAAAGAAAACATATCTACTCCAACTGTCTGCTGGACGCTCGCCGCTCGCCGCACATAGACTGAAGCCGGAAAATGCCTTTTCACAGTCTACAAAGCGCGCACCCAGAGAGTGCAACAGTCTCGTGTGTGTGTATGCGCATTTGTTGTTGGTCGGCCTGAAGTCGATCTGCTGCAATGCGGCGGTGTCTGCCAACGTTTGCCTTGTGGTTATGACGTTTTTCCGTTTAGGTGGTATGCGATTACCACACCAACGATGCTGACGACCATGATGATGATGATGATGATGATGACGCTATAGCACACACACCGTCTGATGAGAAGTCGCTCGAACCCACCGCCGCCGCTAGCTTGTGTGTATACTTTTCAGTCAAAGTGACGCTAACTATGACGCTACCGCTTCTCATTTCTATTGGTTATCCGAGAGGAATCACATCGCAGCTCATTCACTAAGAAGAGAAGAACGTTTCGCATAGATTTGCTTGGCTAGCTTAGATACAGTGAGTGTGTATCGTATCTCATAGGTAGGTCGTTGCAAATACTGCTGTCGATGTTGTTGTTGTTGCTCTTACTATTATATTAACTGTCGTACATCATGTCGCGTGTTTACAATTGCGTTCGTTCACATCAACAACCGGTGAGTGAAAAGGGAGCGCAGCGGTTAAGCGATGGATAGAAACGTTTAAAGGCATATACACATGTAGCAACGCGCAACTTATTAGTTACTCGGTCATTCACATTGACAAGATCGTCTCTCGATGTATTTATTTATTTATTCATCTTTTTTTTTCTTTTCTTTTTTTCGTCGTTGCTTTCTTCATAAACAGAAGGAAAGATTTGTACATATATAAACACAGCTCCATCCATCTTGGTCAGGTAAATATGATGGAGAGACAGAGAGAGAGAGAGAGAAACGAAGGCCCCAACAATAATAACAATATTATACGATATTCGATGATAAATATGCACAGTTAATGTGTACAGCATGGCAAAGGGACAGAGCAACGAAAGGAAGAGAGGCAATGGAATCCCATGTACTAAATGTGACCATAATTATGAATAATGTCTGCCATATTCGTCATCTGTTGGTTGTACTTATAAGCGTGAATTCTACAAGTTGCAACATTTGCTTTTGCCTTTAAGATCTTGCGCAATGTGATGATTGTTAGCACTTAACTGTTCGCAAATGCTGGCGATGGAGCTGATATATGTAACTTTGTTTTGACAATGTTTAGCAACTTTGTGAATACCTATTACGTATAGCGGTATTAAATTAGAACTTATCACAAGTGGAGGTATGCCATGTTTTACTTCTTGAATCAGTACTTTGTTGTTCGATTTAAGTATATGGGTGAATTTTGTTAGTACATGTGTACTAAATTGAAAATCTATTTGAACTACTGTCTGTTTTGTGCAAAAATCTTGATAATCATTCACAGATTGATGAATTTCAACTTTAGTACATCTGCTTAGTGAGTCCTGAAACTTAGCCCATCTTTACAAAAAAAAACTGTCATGTGTCTAATTTAATCCCGGATACTATTATATGCATACGCTAGTTGCTAGGTGTTACTACTTCACAAATCTTCCGGATATACATACAACATGATTTAATTCTGAACAATATTCAGTGTACTAAAACACGTATCATTGACTTCGTATGACTTCAAAATTAGCTTCGAATAAGTTTCACTCTGAAACACTAAAAATGTGTAGCGTACACTTAAAATGCATAGTGACAAGATAATTATTCCATTTCTGTGTGCCCCACAAGCAAAGGCATTTGATATAACCTAATTAGTACGCTTCACACTCATTGCACCCAATTACTTTGCGACCATAATGAGTTTTAAGAAATCAACCTAAACTGATATACACACTCTGCCTTGCATGCATTAACACCTTTTGCTTTAAAGTATTTTGTTTTGGTTTTATTTTTGGTAGCATTTCTACTAGTAGGTATTGTTGATTGTACGGTGTTAACCGTTTAGTTTGTTCCAAGAATCTTTATCCCGATACCAAATCGGCCTTAATCAAATTGTTCACATCGGTATCGGTCTCGGTCTCGGTCTCATGAGAGTCTCGTACACGGTGTGAATTGTACGAGACCGAACTTTCAACAAAATGTGACATGAATGACTAAATTGAAGAGGTGGTACTAAGATCGTGTCTAGCGTTGATCAGTCGATTTTTAGACCCGGTAACGAGGTGGAATCTCCTATCTATTTTGTTGTTATGCAATCAAAGAAAAACTAATAAAACGAATGAGACTAAAGAAAATCACTTAACGGCGACAAACGAAATAAAGATACACAAACACAAGGCATGAAGCGCAGAGGCAATTATATTTAAGTGTGTGTTTACGAGTAGGCTTTTAATGATTCGTGTGCGCATTGATATTCGTTTTGTAGCAAACGCGTCTATCGAATGCATGCTAAACAGAGAAGAAAAAGGAGCTTAATTTATAGCATTGTTTATTCATTTTGTCGTCTGTTGCATTTGTTGAAATGCTCAACAACAACAAGTTGATGTACTTATTTGCGAATGTATTTCTCCGCCACATTTCTAATCGTTATCAACGGGTTCAAACACTGCCTCAAGGTAGCCATCCTCACGTCTGGAAGATAATCAGCATTTCTTCAAAGTCACATCGTACACACAGTAGAAGCATAAAAAGGAAATTCAATCAACTGATAACGAAAATAATAGTAAATATATTGCGCAATCAATGAGATTTGATATTAAGTAATTGGTAAGCACCCTTCAACAGATAATAGTTTTATCATTTTGGGTATTACCGGCTTTTGTTTGAGATTTTGCAGAGATTTTCTTTTATTTCATATTTTATTTATACTCACGTCATTGCGATTGGCGTTGAGATTGAAGATATTTTTCTCTTCCTTCTGAAGATTATTGTATATTTCATTTTTCAGGAATAGTTAATGTTGCAGACAATTCCGAAAACAATCCGAAATCATCGACCATGGTTGCTTTAACTTTAATTTCACAGTTTACGGTATGATTAGTGACTGGAGAAACAGTAAACCTGCTTTGATAGGCTCAATTTGATTTGAAATACATTGTTTTAACAGATTTAGTACAGTGTACCAAAAATGTACTAAACAGTTTAAGTCAATCCAGTTCATTTGTCGGATAATTCAACAGCAAAGTAAAATCATTTTCTCTTAAAAAGGTCTTAGATATACATATTTAGTACACACATGTGACAACACAAAAATAGCTTGCAACAAAATAATCTTTCCTCCTTGAAGCAGAATTAATCCCTTCACTCTGATGAACACAAGGCAGCACATAGCATAAAACCCAAGCCTATTTCATATTCTGCAATTTTCTACAACCCAACATAAATGGGAGCAGACAGAAAAAAAATGAATACAACTCGAAATTATCCCGACCTCGCCGCCATTGCGCCATTCACCTGTAGTGTTGTGAGAATCTAGCTAAAATAAACCAAACCGAGCAGAACTTTAATGCTTTCAATGCAGAGGACGATTATAGTAATTACCTTTAAATATTTTGTTTAGTATCTAGGCTCTCAAACATCGCACGCTTCAACTGTTACTTCGTCACAATTGTGTGTCGCAAGTGAAAAAAAAAAAAAACGAAAACTAAACTCAAATTGCATAGTTCTACACCGGCAATTAATGAGATTACAGTCATTATTTGTTTTGAACACTCATCCCTCTGTGTCTCCTTCTCCCTATCTTGGTGTATTCACCGATAGAGAGATTCCATCAAGTGTTCAAACAATCACAACGTTGGACTGGACTGAGTATAGAATGATAGACTAACAAAGACAAAAACTTATGAATGAATATTGTTTTTTTTTTTTCTGTGTCATGCCGTATCCTTACCCAGTCGAAAGAGTGCGAGTCTGGCAGAGCTGTAGATACAACTTACGTTCCTCACGGCAGAGCACAAATAGAACTTGCAATTGTCATTTTTTTTATCGTTTTCTGTTTTCCATTCATGGTGCCAAGATCGGTGCTCTTTAAAGATTAGACTTTTGATATTGTTTTTGAAAGGAAAAGAATTTCTTAGCGATGATGTAATAGATTCTGTGTTTTCTGATGTTGATTAAGATGTATACGTAGTAGGAAATTGGAATAAATTAATTCTGCAACCCTTCATTCATCAACAGGAGTGTGATTTGAAAGTACGAGTGATCAACCACAAGGTTCCACCATGTTGCCCAACTTCAACTTTGATTTCTCCTCCGCATCGACCACATTTCCTTCTGCGATTAAACCCTACAAAAGTAATTGAATCTGATGCTCTCACCGGCTCATTCAAAACCATGACCAACCGCTAATTTCAACGATCTAAATTGCACAAAACAACGCGGCGCGGTCAGGTGCATCTCACCATTGTCCACAGATGCGATACGATGCAACGGCCGCATTTTTATATCATTTCACGCCTGCTAGCCTGAAAAGAGGAGCATAAAAGAAAACTAAACTCACTAACGAGGGAGTGAACACGAAAAAAAGAACGCACACACAATATCACAGCTATGTATCTATGCTCGTTGCGGGTAGGGCGGTGGGCCGGTGCGGCGACTGGAGAGAGAGAGAATGAGCCCCCTCACACTGAGGGGTTTCCCATTCATAAAAATTGGCGTCAATATGCTGGCGCCTTGTCGAGCAAGAAATGACACTGCTGATGCCTGGTGGCATTAATTACATTTAGGCACAAGAGAATGGGTGCATGGCTTGCGAATTACAATTTTTTCTTCTTTTTTTCTCTGTCTACATCGTTTGCTTTTTTTTTTTTTTTTTGAGATGGAACTATGGAAGCGTGAGAGGTTAAAAATATCTGAAGAGAAACTGATGACAGATAGCTCACACGAAAGGATTGACACTTGAGCATTTAATGTCATGTACCGAGTTGACATTGTGATTTGAGCTTTGACATTTCGCTTGCGTGAAAGATGTTGTAGACGATTTGTAGTTGTTTTTTTTTTTTTTGTTCGTATTCTTCTTTTTCATCTGGCAGCGATGATGTGAAATGACTTTCACTTGAATAGCTTCATAGAAGTGACTGTGAGAGCAAAACAAAACGAAACAGAAAAACATGAACGCTGCTTACGATCATTCATGCAAATGTCAAGTCGCTCGGGGATCTGTTGAAAGAGTAATTTGTAAAACAGACTACTTGAGATGTCTTCAGCGATATCCGTGGGTGGTCGTGATTGAAGAAGGTAACAATCTTTGTGAAATCTCTCGTCAAGTAGTTGTGTACTTATGTGCGAGTCGTTGAGCACCTTTTATTTACTGCTTCACTCATTACTCGACGCTTTAACGCCACAAGAAGAGGAAGAGTCTGCATCAAGTTATCCGACTTCGAACGACTGATCACGTTGAGACAGACAGAAACTCTAATCAATTGCTTCTTCTGCCCCCCCCCCCTGACTTGACATCAGACTCCCAGTTCGAATGTCAAACATTGAAAGGCACGTCAATGGAAAGAGAGTTGAGAGAAAATTCGCATCAATCCACTCTTAATGGTTGGCAGGTTGGGAACCTTAAGGTTATTCATAAAATATTCCTCGTCATCTATCATTCATAAAGGTTGTTTGTCTAACCCACCTACCCCCATTCAACCTCGATTTCAAACAAAAATAAAAAAGTATAACGGAAAAGACTCTCTTCCACTTGAGTCGCATTTGAGTAATTTCGTCCTTCTATTTGTTCATCAAACACCGGAACCCTCTTGGCCTTCCACCAGACCCTCCCCCCCCCATCAAACCAGACGGAAGAAAGCACAAAGGCATGAGATCATAAATCAAATTTATAAACTTCCAGCCAACCCAACCCAACCACCTTGTAGAATGCTCCGTGTGTCTCGGGCATGTTGACAGGGTGGTAAACACGCACAACACGCTGAAGGTTGAATAATTTCTTCACTCACATGTTGATACTGTCAACTGGTTTCTGTTTTTAAACCGAAAACTGTCATCTGTGCGCGTTTCGATACGAATTTTGCTTTAAAACTCTCTTGAAGTCCTTCCGCTTCTAACTGTGTGTGTGTGTGTGTGTGTATTGTGTATAACACCCCCGCATGCAAAATGACGCATAAGGCAAACGTCTGCGTCTGAACTAATTTTCCACTCTGTCAGTGATTTGTTCGGTTTCGGTTCCCTCTCCAATCATCCATTCATTGTCTCACTTTGCATCTAAGCGAATATGTGCCGTAGGAGGTGGCAGATTTGTTGTTACGCGGTGGGGACTTTTTTTTTTTCAAAAAGTATCTCCCCACATTAACCACGCACACGAACTCAATTTAAAGGGCAACCGAGAAGGATCGCTCTCGAATGAGTTTTCATTACAAGTGACACGGTGGTGACACCCCCGAGTGGCTTCCAGTCGGTCGTTGTGTGAGAGAACTTTATGCGGGGGCTGAGTCCCACATGCAACAGGATGGCAACCGGAATGCTTAACACTTCACTGACATTCTGATAAGGACAATCGATAATTGTGTAATAACGGGCGGATGACAGCCGACATAAATATGAATGTACGGAGTGGACGTAAACTGTTTTGTTGGCTTAGGAGACTTGGAAATGAGTTGGCTTGCGTTCTGCGGAAGTACAGAAGTCGTAGGTTGGTCTAGTGGAAGTTGGAAGATGAGCTAAAAATCGCGTTACTGTTCCCGCAGAACCAACTCCTTAAAACGAGAATTTTAAATTGTATTTCATTCTCTTCTGTCCTGTATCACATTAAGCTATTTTTACAATTTGACAACTGTACTAACGATTCATTTTTTGTTTCTCCTTTCTTTTAGGTGAGTACACGCAATGACTTGACGTTGAAGTATTTGTAAGTAGCATTTCCTGTAGAAACGAAGTCTGTCTGTAGATTAGATCGAACAGTGGTCGAATTAGATTTGGAAAACGGATTGGCGATGTCAAACGTGAGGAAAGAAAATCGAATTGTTGCTACCCCACACTTTGGATAGCATATCTCCAATCACGTTCCATAAAAGATAACTCGCATATCAAAAATGTGAACTAAATGATTTTACGATGCCGAAGAGTACCGAATTATTTTACTAGCATAAACTCGAGATAACCTAAGCGAAAAGTAGTTCACTGGATATTCGCGCAACAAGCCAAAAGCTATTTGACACAAATTCCCACTTTGTCGCTCAATCTCGTACAGACATTAAATAATGAAGACAAACAAAAAAAAAAAAACACGCAACAAACAAACAAATTAAAACAACAAAAAAAGACAATAAGAGAAAACAAATGACTCATCCGCTGAGAAAGTAAGAGTTTTAAGGAATTTCATTGAGCCATAGTGTTTCGCATCACTCCTTTTGTTTACTGATGCCATAAAACATGGTTAGATACAAATTAAAAACAGAGATCCAGCACAAGCGGTCTTACACACACTTGAGCACTTGCGATAAACTACAACTTGTGAAAATGGTGCTTTTCGAATTATATTTTTTTTTATTGCTATTAGCTTTAATGCTGAGTCGTTGAACCGTGAATTGCGCTGTAAGTCGCCGACGTAATTTCAATGTGCTCGATGTACTTGAGCAGCGAATAGATGGACTTAAAGGGAACAGCTGCACGTTATTCAAGACAGAATCTTAACAAAACAAGATTTGTAATTCAAATGCATTGACTTTTACTATTTCCTTCGGAAAAGCGGAGTTTGTTGAATCGCTGATAGGTGATGCTTTACGTTGCCGCTTATCTTGATAGATTCTAAACAAATTGAATTAACTGAAGAGGTCGTCACTTTCCATATTTCTTACTTACTTTTAAGGCCTGCTAGGAAAAAGCTGCCTTCCATCGATTGACGCTGCTTCTAGTCATCAAGACCAAGACAACTTCCTCTTTAAACAGGAGATACGTAGTCTTCCCCTTCTTCTCGACCTAGGAGGCCCGGATGCGAAGACCCTCTCAGCTGAAGCTTTAGTGGCCATGAGATCAATGTGACCGAGCTAGTGTAGTGCACGGATTTCTGCCTTTAAGACTACATATCTTAGAGTTCGCAGTTCTGTCTTCTCATCCATTCACCATCCTTGAAGAGGCAGCATTTTTCTTTCGAAGGCAGCTCTTTGGCATATTTTCATTCCACCCAATAGAAAACACATCGCAGCACCTTTTCACATTCGTTACAGCGACTTACTGAACGCATCCCCGCAGAGGACTACCTGCAGGAGACCTTTCCAAATAGCTCCCTTCCAGTCAACCCAACCACTGATCCCTTGACCTGTCATATTCACCCATAAATATATTTATTTATGTTTTTTTTTTTTGTATGTAAACTAATTAATTACCCGCGTGCAACAATGCAATTAAGCAGTTATGTCACAATCCTCCGTCATTATTCTCCACCAACTCATTACACCACATCCTCCGCTGAGATTGCAATCATAGAGCTTCCATGCTTAGCCCCACATTGGAGGAGGAGTCGAAAGAGAAAGATACAGGACAATTAATTGCACCTTCACTTGGAAACACGACAACCATCGCGCGGTGGACTCTGAGTCTCCACATCGTTCTTGTTTTTGTAGTTTACACTTTTACTCATCCTCCCCCCTCCCCCCGGGCACCGAATGCAGTTTTATTTTCTGATTTTGTTTTATTCCTTCTCCTCTTTGGCGGTACGAGGCCGCTCGCGTCCATCTTATCACTTAACCAACACTAATAATGCAAATTACCATCATAAATGCAGCAAACGTGTTCTCATTTCTCTGCGTTTTTTTTTCTTCCTTTTTTGTTTTTGTTCGTTCTTCATATCTCACCCTGTTCGTCGCTATTTTGTCTTTTCATTATTTTTTCGCTACTCGCTGTCGAACTAATTAAGGCCAGAGCGAGGAAAAATGAACAACAATTCCACAGAATTCTGTTCAATCAATCCGGGGGTATTTCCAAAGTGGTGGTTTCCTTGAAACGTCCGATTCGGAAATTAAATCAAAAAAAAAAAAAACGAATGAAAGTAAGATTTAGTTCATGTGCTCACATGTGCAGCGTTTACGGAGATTAGAGCATTTGAAATAAAGCTCCATAAAAAAAGAGAAACGGGTTAACGCCTTTAGGCGCCACAACAACCGAACAAACCACAAGCATGGTGTAACACCACGTAACCGTTGCACCTATTTGTAGGAGCAGACTTCAGTCACCACCACCACCACTATGGGCAACAGCAGCCGCAGCGGCAATTGATAACATAATAATTATCAAGGAATTTCAAAGTGTATCTATGGCCTGGAACCGAGACTGGTTCTCGAATGCAAAAATTTCAGTCTTCAGGCATGCGATCGAAAGGAAAAGTTGTCGTGGTCGCGTTGTGATTTAAGAGGTTGGTCTTGCTCCACCACCGCCATAGACACCCGATTCGAACAAAGTAATTGTAATTAAATTCATAATGACCATGACCAGTCTGGTCAAATGTTGGTGGACGTGGACGGTTGCTTTGCAGCCAATATCGGGTGTCATGGTCAGAAACAGGTATAACACCGACACCCTCTAATTGGATTACCAAAAGTTCATTTGGACACAACTAACCTAATTCGTCTCGTTTACAAGACCACGTCCAAACCGCTGTGCCGCTCCAGAAACGAAATTTCAAAATCAATAGATTCCCGTGAAATTATACCGAGATCCACGTGCAACGTGCCAACCTTGAACGTGCAGCGTGTAACATCTTACATCCTTTAGCTGGTCTCACTCGAGTGCATGTCGAATTCCTGTCGCTTGGTTTTTTGCCCTCTCAACAAGCACATGAACCATTACGAATAAGGGTGATTGAAGAGTTGCGCTGATGTGCATGTTGTGCTCGATGATTGGTTTCGTTTCCTTGTTTGCGAAACGATAAGAGATTGAAGACGACGACGACGACGACGAAATGAAATATTTTCCGCAAATTAGGAAATGTCAAGTCTCTCTATGAACTGATAAAAAGAAAGAAGAATAGTGCGCGGAAATGTGAAACGCAAGGTGAAAGATACCATCCACTTGAAATGTCTTGATGTTTTACACGGCACGCCAATGTGAATGATGATTGACTTCAGCACTTGAAGCCAGTGAGTGGCGAAGTATCTTGAGAACTTGCTAATTGCGAGTGTCCTGTGCTATTAGTACTGTGGCATGGTTCAGACAGCACCAGCTCGATCCACGTAAATTCAAAATGAACACCCCAAAACCACAAATAATTCGATTGACCTAATCTCTTGCCAATGCAGTCATTCATTATCCGTAAACCAGACTAACTTGCGACCTCCTTACGAAGCTTATTTCTGCACAAAAAAAAAAACTAAACAAAAATAGAAATAAAACCTCCTCCGATTCGAAACCCGGTGAAGTCACTTCCCACCGATCTTTGGCAACGAATCTTATGCAACCGATCGTGCTTGCAAACAATCGTAAATCATTAAAAATTCAAAAATTTGTTAACACTACAAGGATGCAACCACGTTGCCATCATATTTCCTACCACTCACCACACACACACATCTCAATACTGTGTGTGTACTTGACTTTTATCGATAACAGTTAGTTCCTTGTTAGTTTATTGTATTGAATCGATTTTTCCCGCTCACTTTTCCGCCGCACATGCCGATCTACGAGTACCATATTCACGGTGAAGTTTGGTGTAGTTGGGTACGGTTTTTTTTTTTTTTAGTATTTTTGCCAACTTCCTGCGCGCATGCGCATGCACGACTGGTCACATACCAAAGAAGCCGGTTTCTCCGCTAGATGCAATTGCATAGCTAACCAATATTTGAGGCAAGCAGCAGAAAAAAAAAAAAAAAGAAAAAAAACAACAAACCGAATGAACTATATGACTAGCTGGCTGGTGGACTAACGAATGGATTTCATTTCGAGGTGCGACGGCTGCAATAAAGTTGGTCATGGGTCATGGACAAAGTTGAGGTTAGATTGCAATTTTTGTGGGTTGGAATTCCTTTGTGGAATCGTGATGATTGATGCTACACAGGAAATACCGGTGGTTTGTGCACAAAATGCTGTCAAATGCCTTGAGTCCGAAACATGCAACCTGAAACTGGAAGGCCATCTCTCTTCAAGATCTGACGACTGTCATGAGTGAGAATACTTTTCGTTGAATTATTAGAACGAAATCTTTTTCAAAGAAGTCGTAATAAAGATTAGGGATGTGATGGGGGGAGGGAAAAGAACAAAAATAAACCAAACAATCAATTATTCCAAACTGCGGTCACTGACTTGAATTTGTTAACACCCACCTGCTAAATGATCTGCCGTAGTCGTATGTGTGTGTGCGTGTCAAATATATGTGATTCACACCAGTCATTTTCGGGTCCGATCAGTGCTTCAGATACGCTCCACCCTGTCTATTCAACTTTTACTCTTCTTTCGTATCCAACGCCTTCCTTTCGTCTCCAAAATGGAATAGAACTGCGTTCGTTCGTTTTAATTTGTCGCGAGTACAAAAAAAAAAACAACAACACAGACAAAATGAAACAAAAAAAAAAGAACTGTTTGTTTGCCAAATTGTTTTGTTTTGAAAGTCTGCCCAGTGTGACATCAGCCCAAAAGAGAACAGGTACTCGTAAAGATGGCAGACACGCAAAAACAAAATACGGTATCCACCTGCCTCCAGTCACATGCATACACACACTCTTGGGTCGTGTCTCACTCTCGTTATATTGTATATGCATTGGCCAGGTACGTTTTGGGGGGATTTGCTGTAGCTTAACATCTTTTCGGTCAAAGTCAAGGTCATTATTGACAGCACATGCGATCGTACTACTCGCCTCGTCTGTGAAGTGTATGCTGTTTGGCTTTCGGAACACCCTGCTAATTGTCTGTCCCAAATTTGTTGGCCTCAGAGAGGCATTCATTGGATTTATTGGCTATCATCAAATGGATTTGTCTTCTTTGGGTTAAGTTTGTTTCTTTCCCCCCCCTTTTTCATTACTTTGTTTATCTACCCACAAGTCCGATCGGTTCTGATCGGATGAATGAACCCACAAATCTCTGCTGAAGATCGTTGATCTTAGATTGAACAGAGAACTACAAACTATTTGTCTAATGACGAATGTTGTAGCTTTCAGACAAAGGGAACTTGATAAGTAAATCGCTAAAAGGAATTCCACGCCAAATTTTACGCATGCCTTACGCATAAATTGTTCGACTCTTGTTGTTGTTTGTATGTTTGTCTGTTTACACACGAATTTATGCATGAATGCGGAGGTTCATTGAACATTGAATGGGGAATGGATTGTGCGGCTCCATGTGTGTGAGCCTAACTGTATGTATCACGATCGTGAAATGTCTTAGTCATCTGATACGTCGTGACACAAGTGAGTTTCTTATGGTTTTTCCCCCCCACAACCGAATGGTTAATCATCGGAATAGAATGACAATGTTGGTCGCAAAGAAAGTCTGAATCCTTCCAGCCTCTGTAAGTCATAGTCAATGTCCCTACAGCCACATTAGGTATGTCAATCACAACGAAGCCAATTAGAGTCCGACAAAACGAACCCACGATCAATTGATTCGTGATTGTGTCACCAAATTGAATGGTGACATGTGAAAATAAATTTTGTTTTCACACGTCGCGTCGCGGTTTGCTCGGGTTAGTCATAGCTCATCGATAACTAGGCGAACAAAATTCTGATTATGCTCGAAGATGCGGTCGGGGAAAGTGAGACTATGCCTGTCAATCAATCAAACGTCGGGCAAGCACGATAAGAATCGAATCTTCGTCGATATTCCATTCAGTTCATGATCACGATCTCGATCGGAAGGGAGGAGAAAATTTATTTTCCAAAAATTTACACAAGATCCGAAACGTATTGGGCCACTGATCACGGCTGGTTCCGGCTTGGAAGTCTGAAGCCAATCGTGGCGCTATAATTTTTTTCTCTTGCAACAAACGTGTTTCTGTGCAAATTAATTGACCATTTTGCGTACGGCAACTGTCTCAAAACCGCTATTCTTTTCAGCACTTAAACATTCATTGCATTGCAGGTGTTCTACAAGAGAATTTTCACATTTTTTTCCGTATACGAAATACGTAGCGTCCAAGGTTATGCGAGTATCTAATCACTTCCACCTTCACTAGTCATATCTGTAGATACGATATTTTTTCAATTTACCAGATACAAACATACACACATTTCCTCAAGCGGTTTGCTCAAAATAAAACAAAATTCTTCACTTTTACGATAATTTTCTGTTCGTTCCCTCGTCTAGACACAAGCACAATAAATGACAAAAAATTAAAGAGGAAATAAAGCTATATGCGATCTTACTTAAATTTTCATTCTGCTCTTGTTCATTGCATATCGCTTCAGTGATCAAAAAAGACCAAAAAAAGCAAAAAAAAGAAGTCAAATACTTTCAAATTATCGTGAAACCAAAAATAAGAATAGGCAAAGATACAGCATGTCGGTGTGTTACCACAATTATTTCACCATGGATGGCGGTATAATTGCCTGTGATCATTTGTGCCAACCACACCTCAATAAGAAGAATTACTTGTGCGCCCCGATACGTGGAGCAACTCTTGAAACAAGACATGGGAAGATAAAAATAGGTGCCGCAATTGACTCTAACTAAAACAAGAAATGAGAGTGAGAAACGGCAACGGGGGGCGTGGGGGTGGGGGTGAGGGTTACGTTAGATAGGAAGTGGTATGGGCGTCACGAATACATTTCTTTTCATTATTTATTTTTTGCAACAAGTTTTTTTTTGTTTCATTTTGTCTTTTTATTGCAACATTAACGGTGATTGTTGAAGTTTGGTCTTGAATTTAGTTGTGGTTTTTGTTTTTATGGAGAGAGTCATTAAATAGACTGACCAAAATCAAGGACTCTAAAATGAAATTTCAATGTTGCCCAGCAGCATGTTGCACAGCAACACATTTCATTTGATCATAAATTACAATGACTGGCAAAGGAATTCTAAGGCCATTGGTGTCCCGTCTCTCAAGCCTCCATGCCATTCACACCCGTTGCATAAAGCTGAACACAGAACAGACATGCAACAATGTTGTCCGAGCAGCATGTGTCACTTGTAAGACAATCAACAGTGACACCACTCCCTGGTGCACCTTGAAAGACATTTTGATTTATAGTACGAATATAGCACACACGTCCATGTGTGCTTGTGCCTTTGGCTGTGCATGTGCACAGAGGCCGTCCAAAACACCACGTCACCCATGAAAATTCCTTAAAAGCATCAAAACGGACAAAAAGTGGGTCAATGCGCCAGACTCACGGAATAGGAAATAATGCCTTATTTTTGCAAACATTTTTTTTTTTTATTACCGAACAATGAAGAAGAAAACCAAACCAGTTGAGGTCAATTATAAGAGATTTATTCTTTTCCCTTGATAAATTATGGTTTTTTTTTTTTTGTTTCCTTCTGACTGCTTTTAAAGACGGTGAAAGTTTGGTTAGTTTTTCTGTTAAGTCTTGAGAAAATTGATGGTTTCTGACATCGAAGAATTGTGGAAAATGAGCGAGCAACAAAATGAATGGGTGTTATGTGTTATGAAATGATTTATGGTTTAGTATGAAAGATTTTTGCAAGGTAACCTTCTTTCTTTTGTTTTCTTGTTGGATTTGCTAATCTCTGTCATTTACAGGGTTTTTGATTTACTGCACAGTTAATATATGAATAGGACTCTTACTCATAATTAGTAGACGTTCGTCAATGGCTTACAGTTTGGCGATGAGTGTTGCGATGAGTTTTAGAGTATTTCTTTGACTGGCTTGAGGACGAAGATTCTACACGAATATGACTCAGCAATGGGTACCTACCTTTTCAATCAATTTGAACGTCTGTATCGCCCACAAACATTTAACAATTTAAGACAGGAACACATCAACAAGAACCGCGCTTAAAAATGCAACAGCTGTCCCAAACATTGTCAGCCCCATCGCAGCAACTAATCGTCAAATTTACGAGCGACACCTCAGCGATACGACAACCTCTTCGCATGACTAAACGATGAAAAAAAAAAAAAAAAACAAATCAAAGGTGAAATCCCGATATGAAGATCCAGTCCCACAGTCAGACAAAAACCTCAAACACTCTGACATCACATCATCGATTATGTAATCGATGGATCCTAACCTAATTTTGTGTTCACAACTTCTCCCAGAAGGGGGAACGATATAAAGAATAGGGTCAGACGATAATCAAGTGTATCCTTTTCCATGGAACAGAGTTTATTGATCTGCCTTTTGATCAAAGGAGGGACCATCCACACACACACTCGAACATCAATAGTCCACTGAACCCTTCAGTGACGTCGGGTTGATTTTTTAATTTGAAAATCTACCTGTGGTCAGCTATCGCGCAATCTCAACAGACGACAAGTGCCATGTGAAAGAGGAAGCCCTTGCAGGCGATGCAGAGAACGAAAAGGACAGGAATAAAGTCCAGCGCGACGAAGTCAACAAAACAGAATCAAACACAGTCCCCTTTGGTAGGTAGCTCTCTTAACCAAATTACAGGTGTAGATCTTCGTGTATTGGCATGGTTGACTGAATTATGAAGAAGGGGTTAAGAGATCTACCACACAACATAAAACAAAACACACAACATAACAAAAAAACAACAACAGTTAATTGAAGAATATGACAGTGAATAACACACGTACATGGTCGATTGACTGAATGATTAATGATGGGATGCCATTGGGTTCCCATTCGGTGCCGATGCTTGTTGGAGTTCTCACTCATTTCTGTGCGGTTTGCCTTGCCTCTCAATATCGAATGTCATCGATGGACAATTAATTAAATTATAAACTTTTTGAGCAGAGAAAACAAGAGAAAAAAAAAAGCAAGTGGAGAGAAATTTCACTCTCGCAATTAGCGAGTGCAAAAATTATGATGCCATTCGACGAACAGTTCACACGGAACTGCATAGATCGAGGAGCAGAGGAATGGGCACGTGGAAAATATCTGCGCTGAATCATCGAGAACAGGCTTGAGATTCGTGTATCTCTTGATTTGATGTATACAAGCGGCCAAGGTTAGTCGGGCGCGATGAAGTCATTTGTGTCCGTTTTCGAATTGGTCAATCTATTTTTCATGCACATGGGTGTCGTTTTTATGTGTACCCGTGCCTTTATGGTGGCATTTTGTTTTTTATTTAGATCTCATTGACATGTATGTATGAAGACAGGTTTGAGGACTACCATAAACTCATCGGCAGATAGGCACGAATAGGTAGGTAGCCTTGAATTTCCACGCGAATCAGAAATGGTAATCACGGCTAGACTCTATGAATTGCAATTAAATTGATTTAAAGTTAATTAATTTGTTGGTGGTAATCAATCGACTGTCCTCAGCAGACAACCGTCGTTGTTGCGTATACTCAATCATTGATAACCTCTTTCGAAAAAAGTTTTGATCAACTCGTGAAACTTTGATTTTACGTTGAGACGACATCAGGAAATGAAGATGGGCCATGGTTTAAGTTGTTTCGTGATTTGTATCGAGTAAATATTTATGCCGACACATCCCGAAGTTGGCTACGATAGCTATCGTGATTAATTTGTGGCCACCTTGATCGCCTCCGGCGACTTAATCACTTGAAAGGTTCCAGGTTCATCTGGATTTCATCTACATTCGGCTCGGTTAACTTTCACAATTAGCAATCTGTCATCTGAGCTGTGTTGGCCTTATTTTAGCACCTCTCGAATAGGATCATCATCGACATCTACTGACTTTTTTTTTCTTATTACTCAGCTGCATTTGGGGCATATTTTCACTTGTTGTCCTTTTTAGTTCACCTCGCAATCGTTTCGTCCGAGGAGTGGTACCTGCAAGCTAAGTTCAGCAACTTTCTGAAGCTAAAAAAAAAATGTTTATCACTTGAAAATATCTCCGAACACACCCCGAATCCATTCAATGGCCACAATTACAAGTCCTAAGCTTTCTATTGAACCACAGTATCTTTAGAAAATCATACAAGTTTTTGGGATGAATCCAGCTGAAGAGCTACGCTTCAGATGGCTCTTCAGAAATGAAATGAAAAAAAATGTGCTCAACAAACTGTATCCAAGCAACAATGGACAAATATCTCGCCCCGGGCAAAACAACTTCAAACGAAACTCCCAAGTACTTGTACACTACGCGAACCAACACCGATCTCAATGCCTCCATCATCATCATCATCGCCATCGTGAGCATCATGTGTGCGCGCGAGCGTATCTATTGGATTCCCCTCAAAGTCTGTACACGATCAATGTGTGGCCTGAGTCATGGCCTATTACATAAGCCAAGTCAGAGATCTCATCATCTCAAATGAGAGAGCATGCCCAAATGAGCAGTGATTGTGTGGTACGGGCTAACTTCATTCGTCTCATTCAGGTCTTGAGAGTTGAGAGCATCATGTATCAGTGTATCGTTTGTGAGAATCACTCAGTGAATCAGATGAAAACTTGAAAGTTGAAAGAAAAACACACACTCATACTTGAACACACATTCCCACCGACAACCGCAGAGAAATGGAAACAAGAAAAAGTAAGACGCTGGACTCGGGGCACAACGCGAAAGAATTCACTGGTTAACGGTGAAATCCGGGATTGTGTTTTGTAACCGTAAAGAGTCACAGCGCGCAACGTCGATCAACGCCGGCAAGATGTGGGCCTCTAAAGAATGCACATTCTTTGGGTGAAGGGAAGCAGTCTGTCTGTAAGCGGTTTCTCTTCTTCAGCGAAAGGAAGAGGTTGGTTACACACACCGCTAAACTGCCCCCAAGATGGACTGGAGACAGACATTTTCATCGTTTTTCTCTTCCAAAGTTACACTCTCGTACTTGGCCAAAAGGAAAGGGAACAGGTAACAGGTAACATCAATCGATTTGAATATCTCTGTGCACCACAGCACGTCGCGGATCTCATTCATTTAAATTTTTCAACCACACCACTGACTGACACTGACATTGGTCCGGTGCTGCAGTCCATAGTCCCGAACCTGATCGATACGAGATACAGCGAGAGAGAGAGAGCGAGAGACTGTGTAAAACTCGATTTGATAATTTATTGACACACGAAATTAATTTCTTTTTCAAGGCGTTTTCTGCATTCGAAAATAAGGTACGTACCCGTGACAGAAAATGAAAAGAGAAAGGCCTGCTTGGGCGCCGAAAATCGAATCGCAATTCAAAGACATTCCGCTGAAGAATGCTGTTCCACTGGGCGACGCGGCGGTGGTCGCCGGCAGAGGGGGAGGTTAAAGGATATTTATGCTGCACACGTGTGAAGGGAATACCAATTGGTATGCTTCGATGACCTACATACTGTGGGGCGTTAAATAAGTAAAATACCAGGATCGGGCATTTTAGTGGGCACTTAATTTAGTTGAGGTCTTGTAGGTGGAATTTTAATTTACCTTATTTTTGCTTTACTTGCTCTTTTGGACGTTTCCAAAAGTAAGGAGCCAGGTTTTTGCATAGAGCGTGCGCTTCAGTCTTAATTGAGTTTTAATACGAGTGTTTATTGTGCGAAATTGGACAATATATCTCGTGTCTGGATCTGGGGAGGTGTGTGAGAGCTGGGAGTAGTAGGCAGCGTTGACGCATGACGCATCACGCATCTGCTATTCACAGCTCACTGGTCAGTCATCAGAATGAACACGAAATGGATGATATGGGTTCGCAGACGAATCACCAGCATAAATGACTGAGACTTTTCAGTGAATCATCGCGACAGGCTGATGACGACAGACCCTTTAATGCAATACCCAGCATTTAACAGCTGGCTCACTCATTCCCTCTCCATGACAAAATGTTTAGCTTAGGCAATGGATGACGACTAGGTTGAAGAGCCGACCACCATTTGCAGTCAAAGATACAACCAACTTGCCCAGCTCCTTATGTCATCTTCACGCCATTTTAAAGACCCGCGTACACACGAAGCGTTCAATTCAATTGATTGCAACAAATTATTGGTTAATCATGTCAAGATAGTCGCAAGTGTGTAGTTCAATCTTATCTAATGAATCCGATAGCTGGTCTAATTTTGTAAAGAGCCTAAAATTGTGTAATATCCGCACACACGCCACTCTTTCGGGTAATTTATGTTTTTGCCCCCCCCCCCCTCCCGATCTGGCGCGTGCACATTCTTGATTTTCTATTCCCCATTCGTGTATTGGCTGACTCTCCTTTCTACGAGGCTATCGTTCATATTGCGAACAGCAAAACAAACAGAAAGATGAGCAGAGAAATGAAATAATAATTATAAGTGCATGTCGATTGGCACGTGTATCTTCTTCTTGTTCACCTTTTTAATCATTTTATGGCGGACTCTGATGGAACTCAAGTCAACTCTTTACCCTTCTCTTCCTCATCTGCGGCCATCTTGCAGTGAGGTGAATGTGCGCTCTCCCCCTCCCCCTTTGGCTTGTCCATCTGCATTTAACCGTAATGAAATCTGATTTTTCCTTTTAGTGGAGCAGAAATTTTAAAATCCCTCCAAATGGGCATGTGTCTAGGCTGGTCTGTTAGAACGCATTCATCAATGAATTCCGTCGCTCATTAACTGGCCCAGGCACCAACACCTCACACCGAACTCGCCCACCAATGCGCGCTTTATCAATTGTATTTCGTTTCAAAGATCAACATTTTGATATAAACTAAACAGTTCCTATGTGTGTTAAAAAGAGAAATTTTCCATCGACACAAAATTAACTTATTTTCGATACGGTCCGATGAAAATTGTGGCCGAAAAAATTGTCTGCATGATTGTTTATTATTCTTAAATGGTAATTTCTCTGGGCAGCACGGTGAAATGAAATGAAAAACATTGAAAAACTCATAAAAAATGTTTAATCAATTGCGCAATGTGCTCGTACAGCACGGTAACGAAAAATCAGTCAAAAGCAAGGAACGAACGGGTGTACACACACACACACAAAAGAAAGAAAGAAAAAAAGCGAAAACAATTTCCGCCATGAATTCCTGGATGGCGATTATCTAATAGATATACGCGTTCATAGTGTTATGTTAGATGGACATTTTGCATGCAAAAAAGCCCAGTTCGACAAAGCACCTTTCGATTATTTTTCGATTGTTTTTGTTTTGGCGCTTCTGCTAAAAACTGAATTACTGAATGAGGTTAATTAAGTGCCTACATGTGTTCATTTATTACAAAAAGGGGTGGTCGTGAATGTGCAGTCTTTACATTTCAGTCGCTTCAATCGAGTTGTTTTTGTTGTTTTTTTTTTTTGGTCTGGTTATATAAATGCGGATAATCGCTGTGAATTACCCTTGACAAATGCGCCTGTCCATAGATAGGGTGTAGATGAGTATTTTTGCAATCAGAATTCGCATTTGTTTTGAATGGCAATTGAGTGTCAACTCTCGTTGACTCAGGCTTGCAATATTTTCGTGTGCAAACGTTTAGTTGATGAATGAAATTCGTTGTAGGAGCAAATATTCTTTCCGGGAACCTTATAAGTTACAGATGTAGCCATTTAAGGTAAAATCGAATCCTTTTCAAAGAGACCATGTCACGTTATACAAATTCAAGGATCTTTACGCAATCTCCCATCAGAACTAAGATAAGAATCTGACTATTTTATTTATCTAATTTCCCTTACATATTCTCTTGTTGTTACGTTTTAATACACAATTTTGTCTACAGTGCACCCTACTACCCACCTACCCCAACAGACGCTCCTCAAACTCACACTTATCTATAATCTTTTTATTTTCTTCTTCTTACAGTCGGATACCCTAAAGCTATCAACAGATTCAGAAATGTCAGATTGGTTTCTGGATCGTGATGTGAAAATACCCGCTGTCATACTTAACGACAAACTAATATCGGACGCATTACTTGGCACACTACCAATCAAATCGGAACATTCCTACAGTCTAAATTCCGATGGCGATTCAATGCCAGACTCCCCAAAGAGTCTGCACACAAAAATGGATGGTAAGTAATTTTGAAATGACTTAAAGATGACACAAAAAAAATAAATAAATTCCATGTATGACATCAACTGTCAAGTGTTTCAATCGCCAAGGATGTTTAATCGAAACACGTTCGTTCAATTGAATAGTCGCACTCTCTCGTACTCGATAGTAAAACAAATAAGATTCAGAATATAAAAGAATTAAACTGTCGCCCACATGTGCGGATGCTAATCATGATGATAATAACTTTACGCAAGACGTCAACAATCAACAGTCCTATTGAATCAACTGTTAACACCAACATCGATTTGTCTCATATCAAACATGTTTGTTACCGATTCATTTTTTCTATTTCGTTGATACATTTACAAAAAAATATGTACTTGCCAGCAGTTTTTAAGGATTCATCTCGGTTGTTTTATTGAAACACCATCACCATGGCGGTGCGCCGTAAATTATTAAAAAAAAAAAAACAGAAATGTATGCAAGCTACCGGTATTGCATTAACCTCATTTTTGCATTATTTATCAATTTTTTATTGTATTTACCAAAAAGCGCTCCAGTAATTACCTCACCCTGTTCTTAATTTCAAGAGAAAAAAAAATGAAAAAGAAATTTCTAGATACACACGAATGTGCGTATTTCAACGAAATCTGGATACATAATTTCGATTGAGGTTAGATCTCAAGCAAATAAGTACCGCGTTTTTGATCAATCGTGTTTGTCTTTGACGCCACAGTCTGTTTCATTGAATTTGAATAGAAAAAAAACCCCTGTGCAAATTAACGTCTTGTAACGTCACACGCCCGTCACACACCTGCAAAAACATATTGTTTCAATATTTATTGCGTAATATTTAAACAAATGACTTCGTCAAGGATCGTAAATCAACCTTAGTGAAACGATTAAACAAATTGTCAGTAAACCAAATGACGGTTATTATGTAAATGTCTATATTGAACTAAAACCAACAAACAAATACAAAAAAAAAAAAACAACAACAAAAAAAACACAAAAGTGGAACATTAAGAAGGAAAAAAACAACATTCAGTACGCCATATTGTCTTAATTGATTTTTTATCTTGTGTTTACTTTTGACATTGATGTTTAAGTGAAAAGTTAATAATTCGTAATTAGGCGCATAAATTGTTATTTTGTTTGGTTAATTGCTGCAATTCATTTCACAGCCGAAACTAAAATTTATACTTGGCTAAACTGAAATTTTTCATACATTGGCGCCAATTAACAGTGTTTTCTTTTTTCATTTTTTTGTATGAATATTCATTTCGAAAGCACTGCGGTCTGATTGCAGGGACGAGATCAATGTTATAGGCGCATAAAGATAGTAAAATATCTTACATCTACGATAAGATACAACTTTAGGTTGGATATCGTTTTAAAGATATCAATTCATTTTTTTCGACTACATTTAGAAAAACTTTCAAAATCTCTTGTCATGCCTTTTACCGAATAAATAGCATTTACAAAGCATTTTTTTTTTTGGTTACATGTTCATAATTAAGCAACTTTATCGCCGAGAGATAACAATATTGTGATCTGAATTGTTTCCCTGCCATGGGCGTTGAATTATTAGAATTCAAAACTCTTACCTTATGATTAGGAAATTCCCAGACAATGCTACCTGCGTTTAATCTAGAAACAAAATTGGAAAATTTACTGCTGCTACTGAAGATGTTAATCGAAGACCTTGTGATAACAAAGTCAATTAAAATACTTTCGTTAGACAGAAGGGTGATATTTAAATTATATCAAATATATCTGATGGTATATTTTCCAATCCAATGACAGCAATGATCGTCATCACATGAGTGTAACACTTCCAAGAGGCATGCTCTCTAAAATAGCATCAATATAACGCACAGAAGTGAACCGAGGAAGAATCTCTTTGACCAACCAAGTCACGATCAGAACCTGAATCGTTTTATGGACGTTACGTTGAGATACTTACAACTGAGACATGAGCGTGCTATTGTCTTATTGCGATTCACTTTAAGAGCAGCCAGTAAATGGTTACTGCCCTCTTTCTAATGACGATTTGTGGGTTTTCTTCTCATCTCATCCTCAAAAAGCAAGAGAAATAAAATATAATTGAGTAAGAAACTGTTCAGATGAACAGATGACCTGAGAATGATGTTACTTATGAAACATGACATGCGCATGCTCTAAATTCATACCAGTTAGGGCAGCAATTAGAATGATCTTTATCGAAACCGCCCCCCGTTGAGCTTTGACATCAATTTTTTTTTTGCTTGTTTCTTTTTCTTCAGATATGGACGATGAATGTTATCCTGCTATATCAATGAAAACAGCAACCAGCAACACACGTCGCCTGTTTGAGCCGTCACACAGCATGTCATCGATGATGACAAGCAATACAACAAGCACACATTCCACCCTGTCTAGTAGCAATCCAATGTTGACAGCAACTTCACGTGCCGGCACTATAAACATTTCCAGCAGTGGTGGTTGCAGCGGCAGCACAAACACATTCAGCCTATCAGCCAATAGTGGCAGTAGCAAGCTCACCAGCTCGCCGATGACAATTAACCTGCGCTCAACAAAACAGCAACAACAACTACAACAGCAACAACAACAGCAACAGCTAATGCAACAGCAAGCACTAGCGACCAGCATACGAAATGATAGTGTTTCCACATCAGCCTCCTGCTCAGATATTGAAATCGATGAGACCTGCATCAAGGATGAACCGATGTCGCCGGAGTCCAGCTGCCCGCCCAGTCCAAATTCACAAGTCTACAGCCGTGGAATGAGTCTAAACATGGCCAACATGGCTGCTTCCACAAACTCAGACCTCGTCTTTGAGCACAAAGTATGTCACTCGACTTTGTCACTCCTCTGGAAAGCCGGCTTCTAAGTATCGTCTTTCTCTCTTTCAGAATGGTTCCCTGCAACTAACACCAGCCTCACAGAGTCTCCTGAAATCCCAGCAATTCATATTTGGTACTTCGGGTCAAAATATAGTCATACCAAAAGTCAACATCAAAATGGAACCATCCTCTCAGCAGAATGGACAAGTATTTGGTTTACCACCAACACCGCCATCATCGTTGCCGAGCGACGAATCTGAAGGGAATCAAAGTCCCGAGCATCACTTGGTATCCCCACTGTCACCGCCTGCACAACAGCAAGTTACCACAGCATCGTCGGGAGCGGCAGCATCAGTCTCAACAACACCCACATCGCGAAGGAGCACATCCAGCTCGCACAGTGCGTCCAGCTCACCTGCCTCACATGCTAGCAGCTCATCCCGAGCATACAGTGGTTCATCTACCAGGCAGCCAATACATACACCATTGATAAGCTCACAGCCGGTAAGAATTCAAGTATGATACAAAGTTTAACCAATAACTAATACAGCGTCATTTCAATTAATTGCCGTCGCCGAGTTCAAGTGAAATCGAATTTTTCGCGACAACAGCAAGCGTTATCGCTTTCGCTGTGTGGATTGTGAATGATTGCAATTCGGCGAATTTCGCATTTAATTGAAATCGAACGTTTTTTTTTTCTTAACCATTGATCTTGCTATCGGGCAGAAACTCAAATAGTTTACCTTGCAACATTTTTATCAATTCCGATTAGTTAATTTGTTAGCCTCAATTCAGCAATATTTACGCGATTTGTTAACACTTTGTTCTATTTTTTCTCTCATTTTTCAGAAGGGATCAACTGGCACCCTTATGCTGACTGAAGAGGAGAAACGCACACTACTGGCTGAAGGTTATCCGATTCCAACAAGATTACCCCTCACCAAAACAGAAGAGAAGTCTTTGAAGAAGATTCGAAGGAAAATCAAGAATAAGGTAAGCAACCTGCAACGATTCTCTCAATTTCCCTTTCATTTTCATTGCAATACTCGTTGAAAACTGTTTAACTAATGGGATTTCTTTCGATTTGTTTTTTTTTTTCTTTGCTTACCTTCAGATATCTGCACAAGAAAGCCGTCGGAAGAAGAAAGAGTACATGGACCAGCTTGAGCGACGCGTTGAGATACTGGTCACCGAAAACAGTGACTACAAGAAACGCGTCGAGTCTCTGGAGGATTCCAATACAAGTCTAATAAGTCAGCTTCAGAAACTGCAAGCGCTCATCAATAAGCAGAATGCCAAAAAGGCTTAAATGCTAAAAGTCTCTAAGAGTAATACCCCTGCTACAACATATAATCTTCTCAATTCCTCTCTCTCTCTCTCGCTATCTCTCTTTATCTCTCTCAAAGGATACGAGAGAGAAGTAAATAGTATTTAAAAAAAAAGAAAAGAAAAGAAAAAAAAAGATATATAAAAAAAAACAAGAAAATGAACACCAACAAAATGTTAATAACGTACATTAATTTATTGCAACGACCAAATAGACAAACAACAACAAAAACAAAAAAAAACATAATGAATAAAGAAAAAAAAAGAATATACGAAATAAGGATAAACATTCCATCCAGGAAACAAAAAAGGCTAAATGGAAAACTGTCTTGCAAAACAAAGGTAAACACATTCCATTTTATTTTTAAACAAACAAAAAAAAAAAAAAAACACGGTAAGCCAGCAAGCATAAGAGATATTTTTTGATAATTTTTATTATCACTTAAAACAAATTTAAAACAAAAAAAAAAAACTTCATGTCTAAGGAAAATTCACTTCGCAAAGTGTTGTACAAATATTTTAATTGTTTCAATTTTACAACTTAAAATACAAAAAAGATGAGAAAAAGAAAAGGAAAAAAAATATATTTACACATAAAATTTGTATGTAAAAGAATAAAATATATACAAATATATATATATTTGCTTATTTTGATACACATACACAAATTACTTCTATATATTCCGTTATATTTTATTTTTTTTATATTTTAATCATGACAAACGAAAAATAAACATATATTACTATATATGTTGCAAAAAAAAAAAAAGAAGAAAGAAAGTAAATACCTAAAGAAGTAAGAATAAATTGTCTTGTTGTATAAATGGCTGTAAATTTAATATACAAACAAAGTAAATGAGAAGAAGAAGAAGAAAAAAAATGAATGGAAATCAACTTAAAATATTCATAAACTAATGTAGCTTTAGTCTTAAGGTTTTAATTTAATTTTCTGTACCTATCGAAAGCATAGAGGAAATCCGGGAAAAATTGCAATCATTCTAATTTTGTTGTTCTGCTGAACAGACAAACAATATTTTTTTAGAAAAAATTTTGTTCTTGCTTCGCGTCTATTGAGATGAAGAAAAAAAAAAGAAAGGAAACAAATATTTCTATGTCCATCTTTTTCGTGCAATAAGCTTCTTTGTTTTAGTTTAAAATGCATATCTACATAAATGTAGTTTATTTCTGCACTGTTGTATAGTCAATTTTTTTTTTTTTTTGTTTATGTTTATTACTTTTTATATATAGCATTTGTTTTGGCTTGTTAAGTGAAAGCACGAATTTTTTTAAATGATTTAATTTTGTGGAGCACGAGGACATTTACGGGGAATGGTGAGTTCAGCTTGTGTCTGGCTGAAGAGAGGCTTATAGTCAATTTTAAAACACATTATGTTTTAATAATGTTTGTTCGAGAAGAAACGGCGGGTATACACATATTTCGGTCAACGAGTAGAATTGGATTGGAATTCATAACAAATTGATGTTGCCCTTATAGTCACACGTTAGTCCCGTTCTAGAAAAAAAAAAACAGAAAACGTTCGCAACATCCTTAAGCTTATTAAACATTGATTCCACTTTGTAGAGATACCTTTCTTCGTTTTATTGTGTTTGCATTATTTTCTCTATACCGCAACACTTTCGTTCGTCTGAATCCTTTGCTTTTAAACCATAAAAGTCTCTTGTCATAGACGCTTCATTTTGGAAAGCTATCAGTTGTTATATTTGCTTGGGTTGGTGTGTACATAATATGATCGACTTGCCTAGTCTTTGAATGCCCTCTCAAAATATGCTAGAATTGCCCCCCATTAAAGCAGATTTTTGCGGTAATAAACGGGTGCCAAGATCGGATGGCGCTTCAAAATGATTGAATTGATTATTGACTGCTTTCTCAGGATAAAATCCAATACCTTAAGTAGAGTACATATGAAGAATATATAGTCAACCGAGTTTGAGATCTCAATGAAATCGCATTCCCCTTTATTTTTCCTGTGACATCAGATTGACCTTCCCCCAGCCAGGCAAATCGCAAAATGTTCTCCAATTAAATAAGATATTCTTACTATTATTGTTTTTTTAATTTTTTTTTCTTAGAAAAAATGAATGCCCTAGTTTTGTTGTTTTATAAACAACATGCATGGTTTCAGTTCTGTAACATAAACTAAATTATTTGATTTTTCTTAAATCTTTTACAATATTTACTAATTGTTTTTTTTTTAATTTTTTGTGTATCACTTAATATAATTTAATTTTACATTCACACTTCCGAGCCCCGATATTGTTCTTTTTTTATTTAATTCCTTTTTGTTTTAAGTTTTCCTGTACAAAGAAGATTTAAAAAAAAAATAAATCCAGGACTTCCATTCGGCTAAAATAGAAACTCAAATAACTACGATGGCATACAGAGAAAAAGTGAAAATGTATATACAAATCGAATTGAGAGAATTTTGAAGCAAAAAGAAAAGAAAAATCGAACATTTTATTTTTATTATAATTTATTTTTGTTTTTACTTGTGCAAACATTGTTTTGTTTAGTTTATTTTATATTTCAGTTTTTTATTTTTTATTTTTATTATTTAACTTGGAACCCAGAAAACACACAATGATATACCGTAGCTAAGCACATTAATTTTTGATATTTTAAGTTTTATGCTTATAGTTTCTAAGTTCGTCGAATTAGGAGTGTCTTAACATTGTCCCTAGCTCGTAGTTTGTGTCCAATGAGCACAGCACATTTTATGTAATATTTTAATCGAAAATAAATTCCCGCAAACATGCTTTGCTGTACTAGATTAAGAGAAACGAAAAAAAAGAAACAATTGTCTAAAGTTTTGTTTGTCATGCAAAATATGTTTTTTCCAATGAAAAATGTTATATTTTTTTTTTTTTTTAATTGTTTAGTCTATGTTAAGCTACATTAAATAAACGATAATCTTCCATAAGAAATCATAATAACATCAAAATAGCTTTTTTCCTACAATACTTATAAGAGAATATACAAATTGAGGACATGTAGTTTTCGATTTTGCGTTTATAGATTTTAAAAATTTATAAAAAATTTATTTGTGTTTGTTTTGTTTTGTTTCGCAAGAAATCAATAATAAAAAATTATTTAGCTCAATTTTGTTATATTTAAATGAAAAGAAAAGGAAAAGGAAAAGAAAAAAGAAAAAGAAGCATATTTTTTACTAAGACGATGTCCTTAAGCTAAATATGTACACATAGTCTTGCAAGACAAGAGAAACTTCAACATACGAAAACTAAACTTTTACGATTTACCGTGTGTGTGTGTGTGTGTAGGAAGTTTATTTGAAGACGAATAATCAAAATGCGAAAGGCAAAAAACGAAATATATGTCAAATAGAGAAACATGTTACAATGAAGTGAAAAGATAACTAAGAGAAATGAATGAAGATAACTAAGAAAAACAATTTCTTATACATACATATATATATATATATATTTTTTGATCTTGTAATTGTAAAATAGAAAATATATATACTATATAGCTACATCTACATATACATATATATACATACATATACAAAATAAAAACTAATATTGTATAGAAAAAAGCGAAATGAGATGTCTTTTTTATTTGCTACGAGGGTCACGAATATGTTTTCTATCATTTGCTTTTCCAATGGACATGGTGAATATATTCATAGAGTCGCTCTTCCTAGGGATGAATATAGCATAGTAAGTTGGAAACCTTGCACAGGCACCAATGGTCTGGCGTCCATTGGTAGTGTCAAATTCGTACTGACGAACCTCCCGAATCTTTCCTTTTATTCCACCGCGGAACTACCGCTAAGTATTACTTTGCGACGGACGGATTCAAGCTTTTTGCTTCGTCACGGGGCGTATTCCACGTTGTCTACCACGTTTAGGCAGGACATGACGGACTCGAATCACGGTTTCGCATGAAAAGATATCCCCGGAAACAACCGTGACCAGTCTAAGATAGTAGTTTAACTCGCCGTGTTTTCGATTTACTTCAATCCTTGTTGTTAGTCGGTACGTCCATCTCCCTTTTTGGAACTCGTTCCATTGTTGTTGCCACGCTTCTATACTGCGGCTTCTTTCGAGTTTCTTCGCTTGGTTTACGCTCTAGCGAGTCTGATTAACGAGTCAATGGCTTTGTTCAAACTGTTGTGACAGTGACAATCCCAAAAATTGCAAAGACCACAACTCTCGCCTAAATACTGATGAAGACAACCGTCTAGTAAGCTAAAAATAAACGAATCTAATATATGTACAACAGCCTTTTCCGCTGCAACTGGTTCTCGTTGCCCGTAAAGCCTAAATAGATTAGATTGCTGCCATCGCACCCATCGTATCATGCCCTCTCATTGTCCAATCACCCTGACGCGACCTCCTGATAAACCTGAAAATAGAGTTTAAGGGGATATTGGTTAGCTCCTGCAGGTCCTGGAAGAAATGTTCTCCCGGAGTTCTATATCTCAACTGGCAGAGACTGTGGCAGAGATAGTGAGGAGTCTCCTCTTCGAAAATGAGAGACGGACTTTTTTTTTCCTCTGATAACAGGTACTTGCCCAGATATCTCTGTCTTTTGTGGACTAATGGTTAACAAAATCCCAGTGCATGGTGTGGAATTTTATTAGATTCTCCACAGAATCTTCAGGCGCCTTCTTCTAATATCCCTAGTTTCCTTAGGTGCTCCCTGAGTCTCCAGTGCCCTGTTAGGATACGGAGATTATTTTTGCTCACTTTGACACATGCCTCATACCTCTTTCGGTTACTAGCAGTCAGCCTTGGCTTATTGCATCCCATCCTTGCCTATCCCATGTACTTGACATGCACATGTTCATACGCAACAGTGTTTACGTCATCCCCATCTTCCCTTGCCACCACCTGTCGCTGATCCAAATCAGTTATGCTTAGTTTTGAAAAATCAAAATCCACGAGTTGTTCGCACAATCAACGACACCATTTCTACAATCGCTATCAAATCGTAACCTTAAGTACATTTAAGTCCTCTAAAACGGTATGAAGTAATCTGTTTAGACAATGTTGCATGCACGTGCACAAGTACTTCACATCGGTGTAGTACATCAGTCTCGCACACGAACAGCATTACCATGAAATATGAGAAATACGTGGTGACCTTTGCAATGATAAGAATCACAGTTGGGGTATTGCACCCTTTCCTGCTATTTGTTGCACATAGCGCGTGTATAAACGGAAATGCGATAAAGAATAAGTGTCCGGTGAGAGTGCAGACCTAATTAAATAAATTTTAATTGATTTTATAATATAACACGACCACGTGGTTGCATTTAAACACGCACATACATATGTACATACGATGAGATGTGACATGCACTCGATGTGGTCTTACATAATCCGACTGAAATTCTGATAAACATCCGAAAGCATTGAACACCCAACTAACATAGGATGAGTTTGGATTGACGGAGTGGACTTGAGTATCTAGTACTGACTAGTTGCTTCAAGTACTACTGGTGTGGCATTTAAAAGTTAAAACTGGAAAAAGCTAACAAATCCTTACTAACCACTGTGGATTTTTTCAGGTGAAAATTTCGATGTCGGCGGATGCACTCCAAATGTATTTCATTCGATTAATAGACACTAGAGAACACACCCACAGGTGTACAGAAGTCGTAGGTAGCCTAGGTGGGCCGCTGTGGCAGTTGGAAGTTGAGCTAGGGAAATCGGCGAAAATCCCGTACTAACCACTGTGGATTTTTTCAGGTGAAAATTTCGATGTCGGCGGATGCACTCCAAATGTATTTCATTCGATTAATAGACACCAGAAAACACACCCACAGGTATACAGAAGAAGAAATCGGCGAAAATCCCTGAAAATTTCGATGTCGGCGGGTGCACTCCAAATGTATTTCATTCGATTAATAGACACTAGAGAACACCCCCACAGGTGTACAGAAGTCGTAGGTAGCTTAGGTGTATAGTAAGGCATTTTCAGCCTTATCCTAGCTCATCTTCCAACTGGCACAGCGGCCAAACTAAGCTACCATCGAGAAATGTCGAAATCGAAATTCGAAAAAAAAGAGAGAATTTTAGAAAAGTTCGAAATTTGTCCGAGAATTTTAGAAAAGTTCGAAATATCTCGGAACAAAATTTGTCCGAGAATTTTAGAAAAGTTCGAAATATCTCGGAACAAAATTTGTCCGAGAATTTTAGAAAAGTTCGAAATATCTCGGAACAAAGTTTGTCCGAGAATTTTAGAAAAGTTCGAAATATCTCGGAACAAAATTTGTCCGAGAATTTTAGAAAAGTTCGAAATATCTCGGAACAAAATTTGTCCGAGAATTTTAGAAAAGTTCGAAATATCTCGGAACAAAATTTGTCCGAGAATTTTAGAAACGTTCGAAATATCTCGGAACAAAATTTGTCCGAGAATTTTAGAAAAGTTCGAAATATCTCGGAACAAAATTTGTCCGAGAATTTTAGAAAAGTTCGAAATATCTCGGAACAAAATTTGTCCGAGAATTTTAGAAAAGTTCGAAATATCTCGGAACAAAATTTGTCCGAGAATTTTAGAAAAGTTCGAAATATCTCGGAACAAAATTTGTCCGAGAATTTTAGAAAAGTTCGAAATATCTCGGAACAAAATTTGTCCGAGAATTTTAGAAAAGTTCGAAATATCTCGGAACAAAATTTGTCCGAGAATTTTAGAAAAGTTCGAAATATCTCGGAACAAAATTTGTCCGAGAATTTTAGAAAAGTTCGAAATATCTCGGAACAAAATTTGTCCGAGAATTTTAGAAAAGTTCGAAATATCTCGGAACAAAATTTGTCCGAGAATTTTAGAAAAGTTCGAAATATCTCGGAACAAAATTTGTCCGAGAATTTTAGAAAAGTTCGAAATATCTCGGAACAATATTTGTCCGAGAATACAGAACCTACAGAAGTCGTAGGTAGCTTAAATTTGTCCGAGAATTTTAGAAAAGTTCGAAATATCTCGGAACAAAATTTGTCCGAGAATTTTAGAAAAGTTCGAAATATCTCGGAACAATATTTGTCCGAGAATTTTAGAAAAGTTCGAAATATCTCGGAACAAAATTTGTCCGAGAATTTTAGAAAAGTTCGAAATATCTCGGAACAAAATTTGTCCGAGAATTTTAGAAAAGTTCGAAATATCTCGGAACAAAATTTGTCCGAGAATTTTAGAAAAGTTCGAAATATCTCGGAACAAAATTTGTCCGAGAATTTTAGAAAAGTTCGAAATATCTCGGAACAAAATTTGTCCGAGAATTTTAGAAAAGTTCGAAATATCTCGGAACAAAATTTGTCCGAGAATTTTAGAAAAGTTCGAAATATCTCGGAACAATATTTGTCCGAGAATTTTAGAAAAGTTCGAAATATCTCGGAACAAAATTTGTCCGAGAAATTTAGAAAAGTTCGAAATATCTCGGAACAAAATTTGTCCGAGAATTTTAGAAAAGTTCGAAATATCTCGGAACAAAATTTGTCCGAGAATTTTAGAAAAGTTCGAAATATCTCGGAACAAAATTTGTCCGAGAATTTTAGAAAAGTTCGAAATATCTCGGAACAATATTTGTCCGAGAAATTTAGAAAAGTTCGAAATATCTCGGAACAAAATTTGTCCGAGAATTTTAGAAAAGTTCGAAATATCTCGGAACAAAATTTGTCCGAGAATTTTAGAAAAGTTCGAAATATCTCGGAACAAAATTTGTCCGAGAATTTTAGAAAAGTTCGAAATATCTCGGAACTAAATTTGCCCGAGAATTTTAGAAAAGTTCGAAATATCTCGGAACAAAATTTGTCCGAGAATTTTAGAAAAGTTCGAAATATCTCGGAACGAAATTTGTCCGAGAATTTTAGAAAAGTTCGAAATATCTCGGAACAAAATTTGTCCGAGAATTTTAGAAAAGTTCGAAATATCTCGGAACAATATTTGTCCGAGAATTTTAGAAAAGTTCGAAATATCTCGGAACAATATTTGTCCGAGAATTTTAGAAAAGTTCGAAATATCTCGGAACAAAATTTGTCCGAGAATTTTAGAAAAGTTCGAAATATCTCGGAACTAAATTTGTCCGAGAATTTTAGAAAAGTTCCAAATATCTCGGAACAAAATTTGTCCGAGAATTTTAGAAAAGTTCGAAATATCTCGGAACAATATTTGTCCGAGAATTTTAGAAAAGTTCGAAATATCTCGGAACAATATTTGTCCGAGAATTTTAGAAAAGTTCGAAATATCTCGGAACAAAATTTGTCCGAGAATTTTAGAAAAGTTCGAAATATCTCGGAACTAAATTTGTCCGAGAATTTTAGAAAAGTTCCAAATATCTCGGAACAAAATTTGTCCGAGAAATTTAGAAAAGTTCGAAATATCTCGGAACAAAATTTGTCCGAGAATTTTAGAAAAGTTCGAAATATCTCGGAACAAAATTTGTCCGAGAATTTTAGAAAAGTTCGAAATATCTCGGAACAAAATTTGTCCGAGAATTTTAGAAAAGTTCGAAATATCTCGGAACAATATTTGTCCGAGAATTTTAGAAAAGTTCGAAATATCTCGGAACAAAATTTGTCCGAGAATTTTAGAAAAGTTCGAAATATCTCGGAACAAAATTTGTCCGAGAAATTTAGAAAAGTTCGAAATATCTCGGAACAAAATTTGTCCGAGAATTTTAGAAAAGTTCGAAATATCTCGGAACAAAATTTGTCCGAGAATTTTAGAAAAGTTCGAAATATCCAAATGTATTTCATTCGATTAATAGACACCAGAAAACACACCCACAGGTGTACAGAAGTTGTAGGTAGCCTAGGTGGGCCGCTGTGCCAGTTGGAAGTTGAGCTAGGGAAATCGGTAAAAATCCCTTACTAACTACTGTGGATTTTTTTAGGTGAAAATTTCGATGTCGGTGGATGCACTCCAAATGTATTTCATTCGATTAATAGACACTAGAGAACACACCCACAGGTGTACAGAAGTCGTGGGCCTCTGTGGCGGTTAGAAGTTGAGCTAGGAAAATCGGTAAGAGTCCCTGTCCCTGTGGATTTTTTCAGGTGGCAATTTCGATGTCGTTACAACTTTACGAAACAAATACAAATAACTAAAACGCATGGCTCGATTATAACTATTATTATTCGAAAAAATGGTGAGAAAACCACCAACTATTAATACGTACAACATAACTACAAACTATTTCGTATTGCCTAAGTAGAATCGGTGTCCTTAGGTGTTTCCTCTTTACCATTTAAAATGCCGTTGGGAGTTTGACTGTGGCCTGATAGTTGATTACTAGACGATCGCTTTGATGGCAGCTTACTGTTGCCATTTAGAATTGTCTTCATCATGTTCAGTTCGTCTTCGTCCGAACTGGCATCAGACATTTGACGTGGCGATAGGCGGCAACCACGCGCTACATAACTATTCAGTTTATCCACAGATGCTAGGATTAATCCCAAAAATGGTGGACTCGGCTTGAGGGGTCGCGACAAATACTCTGGGTGATATTGGGTTGCAATGTAGTACGGATGATCCATCAATTCCATGATTTCCATTCGTTGTTTTTCTATATCGGTACCAACGAAATGCATTCCACTTTTCTCCAACTGTGGCACATACTTTGGATTCACTTCATACCGATGTCGGTGCCGCTCTTCAATCTTCTGTGGATTGCCGTACAATTGTTTAATAATGCTCTTGGTGTCTGCTGAGAGTATCGTTGTACGCTTTCCCAGACGCATAGTTCCGCCCATTTGTCCTGTATTATGCTCCGGCATATCAATAACCACCGGATTTGGTGTGTCCGGGACTATCTCTGTGGTATTGGCATCTTTCAAACTAAGTACGTTACGAGAGAATTCTATAACGGCTGCCTGCAGACCGAGACATATTCCAAGGAATGGAATTTTATTCTCCCGACACCATCTACACGCCACTATTTTGCCTTCCATGCCTCGGCTTCCGAAGCCCCCGGGCACAACAACACCCTGGCTACCACAGAGTTGCTGCCAGGCTTCATGATAGAGGCTGGGTGACTGCTCACGTGTCTGTTCCTCAAGATGACACGCCTCGATAAAAGTTAGATTCAGTTTGTAGCCAACTGCTAATGACGCATGCTGCAGGGACTTCGATACGGAAGCATAGGAATCCTCAAATCGTGTGTACTTTCCGACTACTGATATTTTGACCGCTTTATGAAGGCTCTCGCTGCGTCGTGCCAAATCTTTCCACTGTTGCAGACATCTAAATAAAAGAGAATCCGTTAATTCCATTCGAAAACGAAAACATAACCCCACTTACTTGACCATCTTGACTTGAGGAATGTTCAACTTCAACCGTTCGTTCAGGAACTCAACCACGCCGTTCTCCTCCATCAGCAATGGAACGTGATAAATGGAATTCAAATCATGAATGCATATCACTTGTCCGGGGGCAACATGACAGAAATTGCTGATTTTCTCCTTGACTTCGGAACCAATCGGTTTCTCTGATCTGCAAACAATAAAGTCTGGACTCAAGCCAAGACCGCGCAACTCTCGCACCGAACTTTGTGTTGGCTTTGTCTTCGGCTCGCCCGTTGCACGTGGAGACGGCACCAGAGACACATGAGCGCAGCAGAAATTTTCGCGTTTAACACGAAATTGAAACTGTCGAAAGGCTTCGACAAAGGGCATACCCTCAATATCACCAATTGTCCCGCCCAATTCAACTATGCACACTTGTGGTTTATTCGAACCACGAACTGGTGTGTGCGCCACACGTTCCACCCATTCTTGAATGGCATCTGTTATATGGGGAACAACTGCAGAAAAACATAAAATCCTATAAGCACATGGAGGTATCGTTGGATGGTTAGGAGAATATACCTTGAACGGTTTTGCCTAGATACTCGCCGCTTCGTTCCTTCTCAATGACTAACTTATAGATCTTTCCTGTGGTTATATTGTTGTCACTGTGAAGGGTTATATCCAGAAACCTCTCATAATTGCCCAAATCGAGGTCCACTTCTCCACCGTCATCCAAAACGTAAACTTCACCTGAAAGATGCGAAGAAATGATTTGTTTAGTTTAAGTTTCTTTCTGAGGAGGTAGCAAACATTCAGCTACGACGAGCATGTTCTAATTTTATCATATTTGCTTTATATATTCATGTACTCATCATTTGGCAGTAGCGCCAAGAGAATCGACAAAAAAAACTACACGGCACATTGCTCATGAATTTCTTGAAGACGCAATAGCATAAGTGGTAACAACAACCAATGATACTTGCACAAGAAAGCTGAGAAGTGCATCGACATTAAAGCAACGAAACGACTTGCTAGCGCAAAAGGAGATGTTTTGTAACCCTAATCTACAGACACATGAGCAGTGAAGGTTATCATGTCGCAGAGATTTGTAAATTAGAATTCTTCTAGTACACGACACGGAGACATGTGAATAGGAATAAGACAGCAATGCATAACGTGTGCTTCCTGCACCCGCATGCCTTGTACGAATCAGTCAATCGTAAACAAGAATGCACGCTGTGGTTGTGTATCATTGATTGAATACTTCCAAGAGAGCAGCATTGCGTTTAGCTTTAAGAGAAACATAATGACGAAGTGCTCCGAAGTGCTCCATGACGTTTAAAGACTCCATCAGCATCACTTGCCGCCGCACGGGCAGTCAAATGGATTATTTTAAACGTAATGACGTGTAGAATATATGACGTGATCTGAATCGAAGAGGGAGAATAAAACGAAAAACAGTAATAATTCTAACAAATACGTATGCTAATAAGATTTACCATGTTCATAAGGTGAAAATGTTCCTGCATCAATATTGATATATGGATCAATTTTAATCGATGTCACATCCAGACCGCATGATTTTAACAGTGTACCAAATGAACTCGCTATAACACCTTTGCCAACGCCACTAATCACTCCGCCAGTCACCAGAATGTACTTCATGTCAGTTGAGGAGAACATATTTGTAAATTGATTTTTCTTCAAATCCCTGCCCTGTTTGGTATTATTAATTGCGTATATTTAAAAAAAAAAAAAACACTTTCTTTTCTTGTTCGTTTTACAAGGAGAAGGCTCAAAACAACACGTGTAAATTGAAGTAGGTATATGTACAATAGCACGCCTAAGTGAAAGGCATCGAAAATAATTCGAAACCGACCGGAAAAATATATTAATACAAAGTTAATCTTAACTATTACCAAGGGCACTGATGATTTACAAGAATATTGCGCGTTTTTTCTCCACTTTTTCAACGAGTCAATTTACTATTTCTGTTGAACTTTGAAAATGCGACATACACGCTTGCATGACCATGTTGCAAAACGTCAATTTTGGAGGAAAGGCAATGTGACGGCAGACTGGTTATTCTCGATTGTTTTCTTCATTGTGAACGTGTCGTAGTGGTGCCAATTCTTTCACTTAATCAACAGCAGCTGTTCGGGAATAATTATGGGTGTAGCGAAAATTGTGTAACATATTCTACCGTTTCATGTTTGTTGTTAAATTAACAGATTCTTCACAGAAAAATAAACAAAAGAGACGATCAAAACGAAGTGAAAACATTGTGAATCGCTGAAAGAAAACAAACGCAGAGTAATGCACCAAAGAGATACACTCATGAGTGCGCATGGCATGTGCATCGAAAGGAGTGTAAATGTGTGCGATATCTACCTGTTGATCTATGCTATACCGCTATCTATCACCAGTTGCACGTGTTCCAAGCGATTAACCCCTCCCTTCAGAGGGAATGTTTTTTAATTTTCTTAATTGGCAATATCACAATTAACTAATCAACCCTAAGTTGCATTTGAATATCTAATGTCCTCAGATATTGAGCAGGTTAATATGCGTTTGGAAATCAATAAGCACTGTCATATTCCGTTGAACATTGGACACAAAGTGGTCATATTTTGTTGGCGGTCCCTGCGTAAGTTGTAGTTGAAGGCACAAGTTTTACACAACATTAGGCACAAGTCTGCATTTCAAAATGCAAATTGGATTACTCTATATTTCGCAGGTAAGTTATTCATTTTTACGGTTTACTCAGTCTATAATGTATGTTTGAATTTCATTGAAACTCTGAGTCTGATACATATTTTTGATATAAATTTTAACGCATAGTTTTTCTTTTCTAGCTTTTCGGACTGATTCCATTTAATCACACAAATCGGAACACAGTTATCTCCGATTTCGCTCTAATGTTAATCATACCATGTGTCTACATATTCTCCTATCTGATGGCAACCTTTGATATATACTCGGTGAAGAATCTATCGAATTGCAACAGCATATGTAGCCTCGGCAATACTTTATTCATTCATTTGGGAGTTTTTGTGTACGTTATTGATTTTGTGCTCGGTCTGCTACGCGGAAAGTACTTTTTTCCCGAGTTCTATGGACGGCTGGATGAAATTGATGAGGTATTGAAGAAATGCCAGCATAGCGTTAAACTGAAGCGAAGAACGATCAATTTCTTCAAATCCTTCGTGGTATCGGCGTTAATTGCTGGATTCATTTATGCTATATACTACGACGTTCAATTTCTCATGGAGTATGATTAAAATTAAAAAACAAACACATTTCATATAAAATAATCAATTCTTACAGCTATTTCGGTGGTCTATTCATACTCAGTACAATGACGATAACCTTTCCATTTGTTGCAAGTAGCATAGTCCAAGCGCAATTTGTCTACTTGGTGACGATGATTTCGGAACGTTTTAAAAAGCTGAATTTCCTCCTGGAGACACTGAATTCGGAATGTGCCAGAAAGAGTGTACCCATTCAAATCTTTGATATCGAATCCGAAGTTACGGTTAAAACATCAAAACTACAATTTCAAAATAGAAAAGCCGATGTCAAGAAGAAAGGTAACGATTCAGACGATGATGACACCAGCGAAAGTGAGGAAGAATTCGGCAATGTCACCGAGTTACCAGACATCGAATGGTAAGCGAATTGAAGTGTGCGAATGGTTTGTGGAAGCGACACTTTCTTTCCGTTTTGCAGCACAACATCGGAGGAGTGTTTGGCGGACTTGTTCCAACTGCATGATAAAATCCTCAAACTAAGCATGCTGACAAATCACGAGTATGGACCACAAGTTGTGCCGTACATGGCGGTATGTTTCGTCACCAGCATCTTCGGTATATTCTTGGAAACAAAAGTGATATTCATCGCTGGAGGACGTAGTGCTTTACTGGATTATGTTGCACACATCTATGTTATCTGGAGTCTGATCACCATGGTTGTGGCTTATTTGATTCTTCGACTTTGCTGCAATGCCAATGGATACTCAAGACAGTCTGCAATGATCGTCCATGAGATAATGCAAAAGAAGCCACCGTTTATGATGGGCAATGACGTATTCTACAACAAAATGAAATCGTTTACCCTGCAATTCCTTCATTGGGAGGGATATTTTCAGTTCAACGGCATTGGAATGTTCGCATTGGATTACACATTCATATTTTCGGTTTGAAAACTTTTCTCTTCAATCTTAGATTCATAACGAATGCCTTCACTCTTTTGTTTACAGACTGTTAGCGCAGCAACGTCGTACCTTATTGTTCTCCTGCAGTTCGACATGAGCGAAATACTCAAAGGTGAAGGTTTAATCGAGTGAAGTGCGTTTGTGGTTTGGTCATTTACACTTTATTTCAAAATTTATATCAATTTCATATACATACAATGCGCTCTGGTCAGAAAAGGGTTTAACAATTATTTTCAACATATTTTTCTGTTCTTCGTGAGTTGTACACTTTTTAAAAATAAAATTAACAGTAATCAATTATTGCCTTAGTACGTCCATTATATTTTGCAAGAACTTAACAACCTCTGGATTCTGAAAGAGAGCTCTTTTCTTCGCATTCAAAACAAGACCCAAGAGATCTGGACACCGCTCCTTTTCCTTGGGCGACTGTAAATCTGGATTTTGTGAATTTCCATCACGACTTCCTTCGTCATCGCCAGCACTGGCAACCGGCATCGTGGATGCAACGAATCCAACCACGCTTTCGGTGTCTTTTCTACTCACTGTAGCCGAAGATGTTGACTGTTTCAATTTCGCTCGTTTCGTGCGACGGCCAAGGGTTGTGGTATTGGGTTTTTCCGTTCGCTTTGTATACTGTTTACGAACCTTCACTTCATTGTTGTTGTTGTTCGTATTGTTATTATTGTTATTTAGCGATGTATCCGAGGCGGATTCTTGTATTCGCCGTTTCACATGAAGATTTAACTTCTCCTTTATGTTGTTATTGATGGGCCTATCGATCGTAGTTCCTTGTGGGGATTTTAGATTCCCCTCGGTAAGTTTTTTCACTAAATTACTCATTTTAATAAACACCCGCTGCGCTCACAGTGATGTGATAGGCATTAGAAATTGCCACTGTCATTTCTTGTCAGTGGTGCCAAATGTCGAATTCTTTTAACATCACAATTATCTGTGATAATAAATTTTAAATTGTTACAAAACCCATGGGCGATTCTCTGCAAGACACTTAACTGCAGAATGAGTGCAGTTAGTGCAAAATATTAAGCTCGTGCTAAATTCACTGCGGCAATCAAATTAGCACTGCCTACAACATATTCGACGGTATAATTTTCCAATGCTGCCTATTCGGACATAACTCTGCGGACATAACCACTGACATTAACAAAAACTGACATTCACAATGCGGCTGTCTCACTCCCACTTAAAATATCAAATTTCCATCCAAAAACTGTGCGAAGGAAGGGCATTTCGTTTATCTTGTGCGAATTGAATTATGAAAATAAAATAGTTAATAGTGGATAGAATTAAATGCAGTATTAACAAAGAGCATTCTAAATAGTTAAAGTGTGTACAATTGAATGCATTGAATTGATAAAAGCAACCCGAATACGTTTTTTGAATACAAGTGAAAATCTGGAGAACACAAATTCCAAGCATTGTTCGCTGAAGTACAAGTCAAAGAAAAGGAGAAAAATACGTCTGTCGTGTTTTATATATTCCGTAATCGTTTGTCTCGAGCCAAAGCTATCAACATATATCTAAGAAAATTAGTAAAATGACTGCAACTGACCAAATGCGAGCAATGCTCGACCAGTTAATGGGCACAGCAAGAAATGGTAAGTATAAGTAAAACAAAAATATTTTTCTGGTATCAATGAGGTTATAAGAGCTTGCATATTTTTTTGTAACTACATATGTAAATGATGTGATATTTGTTCATAAATTACGATGGAAAATGTGGTTAGTATACACACAAGTGATGGGGGAGCACTAGCACACCACTCGCCAGCTCCCTCCCCCCTATAATTTCCAGTGTGTACCTGTGTACGTATGCACATGTGTTCGTAGCTGAGTATGTGTTACCTTTTCTATGACGGAGTTGAAGTGCATAACTTTGACGAATGCAATCCTGCACAGAGTATCTAGAAAAGATGTGAAAAAAAAAACAGGGGGGGCACAAACAAAAACATAATTGTTTATTCCAGAACCTGTTGATGATGCTTGTTTTGCTTTTGAGCGCACGTTCAGTATCTAAAGATAAATAATTACTCACTTAAATGGTTTAAAGAGTGCGTTATTGTTTATTTAATTGATTAGTTGCATGATGAAACCTCTTTCCCATTTTCTTAATGTATGTAATTCATCCTGTGTATCTCTAATGAAACTACAAACTTCTGTTTACAGGCGAAGCTGGACGCAACTTGAAGTTTTCCGACCCAAAAGTATGTAAGAGTTTCCTTCTGGGATGTTGCCCTCATGATATTCTCGCTTCAACGGTAAGTCAATCAATTTTATTCAAATTTACAAAACATACATCACAGGATATATAGGACATATATTTTTTATTAACTTTAAGTGAAACTAAACTAGAAACACAATCAAAGCTATGTTCAAAAACTTCGTTAAGCAACCATCACGAAACTTACAATTAATTTTTGTTTTTGTTGATTTTTTTATTCGATGTACTTTTCAGAAAAATGAAAGAATTATCAATTCAAATAGCTAAGCGCTTCGAATTGTATGTATACTACTTACAAACTTTTATTTGAATACCAATTTAAACAAACAAAAAATAAAAACAGACATTCCCATATTCGAGTTCACAATGAATAACTTAGCTCTAAAACTGCTGCTGCAGGGGAACGTTAAACTGTTTGAGATCTTTCTTAACACTTGGCCATGCACTTTGTATGCAATAGGACACTGATTTTGTATCTATCTGACCGCAACAAGGAACGTGTGCGACAATCCGTGAGTTGTTGATCAGGATATTTCTTTCTTTTGTTTTCTTTCTTCCTTAATTCTATTTCTACTAATTTCATTCCAAAAACAAATTAAAAAAAAAAAAAAAAAAAAATCACAATTGAATTCACATTTAGTTCTGAAATACATTCCTGAGTTGTTGAGGGACTAAACATATGTAGAAAGAAAAACGCGTTCCAACTTTCTACTGCCCCTGTATTGTGTATTGAGCCAGGAAAATTGTAAGTAAATCACAAAAAACAAAAAAAAAAAAAAAACAACTTAATTATTATTTGTTGAATCGAACCCCACTTAGCAGGCAGCACAGAATGATCAGGATTTCGAATCTAAAGAGAAAAGAAATTCTTCCTTACACAACGTACGTATAAGAAACAATAATATATATTCAACAAAAATAACAGACAGAGTATGTTAATAGAAACAAAAAAATCAATCAAAAAAACAGCGTCGAAACTATAATTTTTCTTCCATAATTTTTTTTGAGATGATCTCCCACATTGTCTAACCCGCTGGTGGTGGTTATGGTGTTTCGCTTTTGTCTGCGCATCTACCCGTAGTATTCAAAGTTGGCTTCATTTGGTAAGTCACTTAAAATGTAAAGTGTTGTCATATAAAACAGAAAACAACAAAAAAAAAAAAAACTATAAAATATGGATATGCAATTATCTTACTAATATTCATTGCTAAACTTTGTTTACTGCATGCTATGAAATATCTTGTGAAATGAAGCATTTTATTCTAATTCTTGTATACGTTTAAGTTGCGTTTGCGTTGCATTTGAATTTGATGTTGTGATTGCCTTTCAATCCACGTCACAGTTATTCTCTAGAATCCCTTAACAGAACACGATCAGTGTCAGTTATGCCATGCCATAAGAAAATATGAATTTGTCCAGTTGCCATAGCCTCAACCTGACTGTTTTTGGTCTACACTTGGAGACTTTTATTGTTTAATTTTGTACATGTTTCGACTTGGCAATAAGGCAACTGAAACTGACTATAAACACATACTTCCCCGAATCATTCCTTTTAAATGTTCCTATGTGCAAATCAAATCAAGGCAATTCTTTGCCATTTAGTGAAAACAAATTTGGCAATGAATATATTTGAATCATTTGATTGATGCTGAATTAACAACATTTTACATTGAAAAGAATAGATATCCTTAGAAACTACACTTTTCTGCAGCGAGCGGAATAACAAAACAAATTATTACACCATTCGTGTTGGCGTTCCTTCCTGCGCGCTATAGACATTGGTTTTTTTTGGTACGTATTGTCAAATAAAATAACGAAATCACCTCATGAAGCGATCTTCCTATAGACGTTTGTTATGTATGTATACAAATAGTCACCTCATATGACGCTAATTTCTAACCAATTATATAAAACGAAATGTAAAACATTTTATGGACAACTTTACGTGTTTTTTGGTACGTATGATATAAAAAAAAACAAAAAAAAAATAGCTTTTCTGAGAAGTACTCGGTATTAATTGAATAGAAAAATCGGTTAAAAAAAATGGAAGCTCCTAGCGTCTTTAACAAACCATTAGACTTTCATTTGGTGAGTAAATATTTTCGTTATCTTATTTCATTAAATTATAAACAACAACAAAAAAAAAAAAACAACAACCCTTATTTGTTTAATCGCGCGTGATATAAAAAGAGAGAGAGAGAGAGAGAGAGTGAAAGAAAGAATGAAAATGAGGGCTAAGACGAACTTTAGGTGAACTATGGTTTATTGAACAATTAGATCAAAGCCGTACTCTTGGTTGCTTGAGATTTGATTGAAAAAGGTTTCCACATCGTGGGGTTTACTCGATACGTGGATGTAAGTCTAAAACGTATTACATACTATATTGTTTTTTTTTTTGTTTTGCTCCAAAATAACATTGATATAAATTATAATTTACAAAATTTTATCGTATAATTTTGCAAGCGAATTTTTCGACGACCCAGTGCGTCTGAAAGAGCACTTCTCATAGAAACCAGTCAAGTCTACAATACAACAGATCTTCAATTGTATTCTAATGGTGTTGTGCTATAAATAGTGTCCTATCACAACCGGTTTTTGATTGTATCTGCCTGATTATTGCAAGCAAATAGACAACTTCTCAACACAAAAAAAAAAAAAAAATGATTGAAATTATCGCACCGCGACTCTACCATCCAGTCCAGACTCATGAAAACATGCCACGAACCAATGCCGCCCCGCAGCAATGGCAATGATTGTTTTTATTTTGTCACTTAATGATGAGAACGTGAAATGATACTCATATACACCATCCAACTTGGTATTCACGAGCTGATTCCATTTAGTTATACGAATGAGTGACCCTCTATCAAGTATATTCAACCACCTTCAGTCTGTGTTATTGTTCTGCGACCGCGTCAAGGGAGAATTTCCATTTGATTCTCTGGTGTGTGGTTGATGTTTTCGGTTTTGATTAACGTGATTAGTTTTGCACGAAAACCCATGCATTTTTGTTTTTGTTTTCGAAACCGGAAATCTTAATAGAGGGATGAGTCGCAATGATGAGTGACGAGATTGATGGAGAGATGTGAATTAAGTTCGTCGAGATTGCGCTTTCAAATTGAAATTGAAATTGATTTCAGCATGGCGAAGTACACTCAACCAAGTTCTCGTTGCAAATGGTGTTCCACATCGTTGAGCGATTGGTATGACTTGAAATTGCGCAGTAAAGTTTAGAATTCTCGGTATTTGAAACAGGTTTTTGCTGCGATAACCATTGACTTTGACCTTCCTACCGACCATTGACTAAGAAGCCTGTATTCAGTTTTGCCTAATTCTTCTATTGATTACGTGGCGCTCGTTATGATTCCAATTGGGATCAATCGAAGGAGACATTTCCATCGAAAAAACAGGCACTCTTGTGCCGCTTCCATAATTCAATTCCACACTTAGTTGTATCTGTCGCGTATAGATGTTAATTTCGTTGTTAATTAAGATTGCAGAACAAATACATTTAGCAAAGTGTGATTTCTGAATGCAAAGTACCAGTCATTAACCTGTAATATCAAACATATTTTGGCAAACGTTTTTTCCCCAGATTAAGCCTCTACATGCGCCATTGACTTTTATGCGATTATCACATCTGCTATGTATGCGAGAGTGGCTTTTGAAAGGTCGCCCAAGCTTAGTTACGACAGTGTTACACACGTCTACGCTCCCATTCCCCATCAAATGGTAATTTGATTCAGATTATCAGCTAAACCGCCATTGGATCATCAGCAACCGGCAACCGGTTTTGAATATAGTGATCGTCGATTTCATTTGCTTTGTTAGTTTCTGCAAACGTTTTTTCTCTTTCTCCCACACATAAACATGTTGGTCTAGATAGTAGAACTTGCTACGTTCATGGGGGAAAATCCATCGGAAACACCATTGAGATAGACATGTATATGCTCTTCATTTGAATCCATTGCAAATTGTAAACAGATAAGAAATGAGAAAGATGAGGTCTATCTGGTGGATTTCGACATAATCGCTATTCCCGGGGCAAAAGGTCACTCAGCTATTTGATAAAGGCCTATCTACGTTTCTATTTCTTCAGAAAATCGTTCATTTTGAAACAATAAAGCGTGCGGTTGAATAACAACTCAAACTCTTGGCTGGACGCGATATTCCTCAGATGTTATTTTTTCAAAATTTGAAATGTTAAACACAAAGAATATTCTGCACAAATTAAGAAAACAATAAAAATGGTTCCATCTAATTGGTATTCATACTAGCCACGACTGCCCACATGCGATCGGTCACAGGCCTCAAGGCTGTTGACATAATATTTCGACTTCGAGCCCACTTCCTTACGAAGCACGTTCCCCATTTCAATCGCATCCTTCAGCTTCAGACTAGCCTTCAGTGCACGCAGAGTTCATGAAGATGAGCAACTTCCCTCCCTACACACATCAAATGGCGTAAAGTTTGTCAAATTGTTGTTTCCGACGTCACATTAACGCATGGAATTAAAGTCGTCGACGAAGCGAAATTAAATTCCAACAAAGAGAAACGTCGCCGACATACATGCGTGTTTGCACAGATTGCGAATTCATGCCATCGTGCTAGCTTGTACAAGTCTGAAGCACTCCTCTCTGTTGATTTTCGATAAAATAAACAACTTTTTCTTCCAGTTTTAGTCTAATTTTTATTTCTCACATAGGTATGCGTGTATATATTGTATGTATGTGTGTATATTTAGACATTTACTATTTTAGACTTTTAGATTTACTGTTCTCTTAGTTGTTGCACAGAAAACTCACGGTAATTTTTTAACATTAAATTTGTATCCCCTTTTTTAAATAATTACAAAAAAAATATATATTCACTTAATCGATTCGAAAGCACAACGATGGTGCGCTCTCCCCTCTTGTGGAAAAAAAAAAACGATTTATTAAACTTGCATCAAAATCAATACCAAAGGCACAGTTAGAAGTTGGTTCTGGTTAGTTAGTGGTTCGCACCTCTGCGAGAGGTGAATTTGAGTTGAAGAAGAGGGTGATGCGGGAAGCCATGAAGCCGCTAAAATTGATTATCACAAAATGTGCAAGGATCTCTTAAATGTCGATTATGCTTGGAAAGTAATTTGCAAAAAGCTAGGCGATTGATGTTTTACATGTATTTGGGTTTGGGTGTCTTCCTAGACTATCACTGTAGACGCTCGGAATGGGGTAGTCTAGTGTATGCAGTAGGCAACCAAGAATGCAAAGATTGACGATGAAAACATGCCGAAGATAGAGTTGGCTCCGCTAGAGGCTTGTTGAATCTTCGAATTCGCGGGCAATTCGGCGGTTGATGTCCTCTGCGTTGGTATGGCATTCACTTCTGCGTTTTGTTGCTGTTGCACTGGTTGTTCAGCTACTGCGGCTGGTTGTGGTGCTGGTGGTGCAGCTGCTGCTGGATCGGCGGCTGGTGGTGGAGGGGCTGGATAGCAGGCAACTTGTTGTACTTCCTTCATTTTTGTTGCATCTTCCGGATCAGTGACATTGACCATAATTGGAACACATATCAGTCCGCCTGGTGGGGGTTGCTCTCCTCCAGCTGGTGGTGCTGAGTTTTCAGTACCAGGAGCGAATGGTGCCAAGGCTGGAGCTGATTCCCCTGCTGGAAGTGGTGCTGATCCAGGTGGTGCGTTTGAATTGTCGAATGTGCCCGGTGCGAATGGTGCTAAGGGGACTGGAGCTTCTCCAGCCGCCGCCGGTGGAGCTGCAGGTGCAGCTGGTGGAGCAACAGGTGCTGCAGCTGCAGGTGCTACAGCGTCGGCTGGAGCTGCAGCAGCTGGGGCAACTGGAGCAGCAGCAGGGGCCGCAGGAGCACCACCAGCGTTGATTACAGTAGTTCCATCGCTTGTTGTCACCGAACCCGGTGGTCCATTGTTGATGATGATGATACGATCCGATCCATCTGAACTGGCCGCTGGGGCAGCAACCGGTGCTGATGAGTGGCTAGATCCAGACGGCGTCAGTACATGTCCCAGAATGGCTCCTCCCAAGGCACCCGCAATCAAACCGGTACCTGTAGAGATGCACAGCAATTATATTTGAATTCTTAAAATTAACTGTGCAAAGGAATCTTACCCAAGCCAGGTCCAGATGAACCTCGTTGCATCACCGCTGGCGGTGGAGCTGAATAGTATGTAGCGCCGGCCGGAACATGCCCAGCTGGATAGTAAGTAGCTCCTGATGGGACGCCACCAGCTGCCGGGTAATAAGATCCACCAGCTGGGAATCCACCGGGTGCGGGATAGCCTCCACCTCCTGGGTAACCTCCAGCTGCTGGATAGGATCCATGTGGCACTCCTGATGGGTAATATGTAGCGCCAGCGGGCAAATTTCCTCCAGATGGGTAGTATGTTGCTCCGCCGGGCATTTGTTGCTGTGGATATCCCGATTGTAGTGCGTGGTTATTCGACGACTGGATCGGTGTGTGCACACCGCTTCCGAATCCCCCAGTTGAGTTGTTCCTTGGCCGGTATGCGGTTCCTGCATAATGGGCAGTATTTCCAGTGTTCGATGTTCCGGTATTCGCGGGCCGATAATTCGTAGCTGGCTGATAATTGGAAGCAGGTTGATAGTTAGTCGCCGACTGATAAGACGGTGGAGCTGCATTGTTTTGTTTATACATCGGTGGTGGCTCGTTTATGTTTGTCTTTGCCCCACCAACCGGATTGGTCGCCGTGTATGATGGCGGTGGTCCCTGGGCCTTTGGCACATTCCAGCCAATAGGAGCAGCCGCTGCAGGTGCCGCAGCCGGCTGTGCTGGAGCGCTTGCCTTTGGTCGATTCGGTTGTGAATTGTAATTCGAATAGCTCAGTTTTGCTGCATCCGCATGGGAATTCGATGATTGCTGATAGGTTGGCTTCGTAACGGATGTCACCCGCCGGGTGCTGCTGCCACTGCTGCTACCTCGACTGCGGCCGTAGGTGCGCTTACCTTCGGCAAGCTGACCAGTGGCCAGCAGCAGTGATAGCAGCACAGCAATGTACTGCATTTTGTTGCCCATCATGGGACGACTTATTCGATTGATATCGATTAACTGAAAAATTTCTAGAGAAAGAAAAGAACAAAGGAAATGTTTAGCTAACTTTATCCATGGCGATGGACTGGGATGGAGTCAAATTAAAAACAATCATTTCCGTGTCGTTTTGGATTATTTCTGGTTCGAATTGACTTTCTTGTCACGTAATTGTTTTTATTAACGATTTACGAAGAGAATGACGTGGATTTGGGATTCACCGTCCTCGCGGATGTGCTTTGCTCAAACACAAGTGCATTGTTATGCTTCCAAAAGTGGCCGTTTATATTTTTTTTTCTCAATAAATCAGCAAGATAAAGTGCATCATGACGATAGCGTGCTTAGATCCTGTTGGATAGCTCCACAGACATTGTGGCGTTCAGGTATAGAACGATACTTGATCGTACTAAGATCCGAAGGAAGGCGAATTCATGCTGCTGTATTTGTTTTCTGATAAACCCGCTTAGTCGAGATAAACTGATACACAGATAATCCCGTGCCACTGATTAAGAGATGCAAGAGAGAATGTGTTTGGCTATGAATTTAAAGATTATAATATTTGCTGACGATATACGAACTTCCGACAAACTCACGTCCAATAAGAAAAATATGATTTTCCCTTCAACCATGCGAAAAGAAGCCACAAAAAAGAAACGCCGAGCGTTGTTATTGTATAATCGTCATCGGGGAAGTGCTTAGTTAGTTCACATGACTTGAAAAGAAAGTCGAATTACTTGTGTGCTGTGCATGCAACACCATCTCAGTTCACCGACATAAACCAACGATACTTTGAAATGCAATATGCTTGAGTTATGAATAATCAAAATTATGTGTAAAAATTTGTCACAAATGTTTGCTTTTGTTGTCACCAAATGAACATGAGACTGATAGTTCGCGTGCAGTGATGATTCACATCAATTTAATTTCATAAGTGAGAAATATTGTAGTCCATTGCTGGTATCCACTATCCACGTAACACAAACTAGCTGTAATTTACTAAAGTGGATTACACGCTTTGTCTTTTTTTTTGATTGCAATTTGTCACAATCAAGCGGAGGATACACAGATGTGTAGTGGGAGCCTCGCACTAGGGTTGACATTGCAGTGGGGTCCAAAGTGCGTAGTTGCCATTCAATTAGGCTAATGCACTGAGCGATTGTTGATTATCCCCATCGGCATAAGTGTTTGAACACGTACTTGCTGGCTATCAGTTCATCAAGTATGTAAATGAACTGGCATTGCCTGTTCTTTCTTTCAAAAGCCACACCAAGTTGGCTAATCAATAACATGTCCATTTCGCTAATAAGCACGCGAACAAGTTATACTCGGAGCTTCTACCAATTGTCAGATAAACGGCAGTAAATTTGGATTTCTTTCTCAATAAATAATAAATAATTCAAAAGCGGAATTTTCGAATGACGCATTTCGATGTGGAATACTGTGCTGGCTTCAGCGACCCGGTCATGCACTGTCTGAGAAGTTTATCTCACGAGATTTGTGTACATGGAAACCTGTACTGAAACCACTCGTATTCAAGTGAGTTCTCTGTGCACAGTAAATATGCATTGTTCACATGTTCACTTGGCATTTGTTTCAAGGTGCAGTTTTCTTTCAACAAAACATGGAATAATTTGTACATTCGGTCTCGACTCGACCACTGCAGTGTTATTTCGGTATAGTTCGCAGCAAAGACCTGGCATACAAAATAGAATTGTTCAAGGTCGGTGGTTTCACCATGTACAGATTTTCATATGACCACTTATTGATTTTTGTCGTTATGTGTGCATAAACATCAACACGTCGAATTTTGAAGCAAATCAAACAAATTAGACGACACAACTCTAAATGAATACTTTCAATTGCATAAATTAACAACAAACACGCTTAAATACGTTTTTTTTTTTCTTTTCTTTCTCTCGATTCTCTTTCGCAGAAATATTATGTGTATGTACTTGGATTTCTTGTCTTTTCTTTTTTTTTCTATATATTTTCTTACACTCAGGGGGAATTTGCGTTTCTCCTCTTGCGTTTATTTGTAATCCCACTTAACACGACGACGACTCAAAATGAACTGAATCGTGAAACCATTCACCAGTTGAAGGCGAATCTCTCGAATTCACAGTGCTCACGCCAGGCCACACACCACACACCGTTGAATAGGTTTTTTTTCTTTTTTCTTTTGTTGACTGAGCTGTTGTTGTTCCATTCCGGGTGTGTGTCGGTGGCGACAGTAGCATCTCACTATCAATTTAATTTTCTTCTCGCCGTTGTTGTATTTTCCTGAAATCATTTTGATATCATTTCCCACGTGATTTGAGCTGAGGTCGTGACGTCAAAGCATGCACAGAGATTTCCTCGAAATCCTTGTTGTTTCGTTTCGACAACGTTCCATTGCATGATGATTTGTTTTTCCCTCGTTCGTACTGCGTACAAGGTGTAAAGAGCAGAGCAGATGTTGGATAGTGAACATTCAAAAGAGAGCGTCTCTTAACAGTTTTGTTGAGATGATTTTCTTTTATGTAATATGTACTTCCCCTCGGTTCATTTTTGAATTGTTTTTGCCATTCGTGAGTGAGAAGCGTTGGCGCTGGCAAACGTACTTTAGCTGACAGATGTTTTTATGAGAAATAATTTACAAACAAAGTGTTGAACACCAACGAGGGCTACCTACACAGTCTCAAGCAACATTTGACTACAGCCCGAGTGGATTCCAACTAACTGATGCCAAGTAGTGCATATTTAAAATGCCTTAAGCGTAACAACTTCCTTGTTGGGCATGGTCTAGGAAGTTGTTTTCGAAGTCTGCACAAAGCTTGAAGCGGAGCTGTTTCTGAATGGAGTGTTTACTTTACACGTCCACCCATTACGTCAGACACATAAAGATGATTCGCCTTATGTGCTGAATGTGTAAGAATATGATAATCTTCGAGTACAAAACAAGTTTCTGTGTAGGTCATGAATCATCGCAAGCCCATTCAGATGCCTTCTTTGGAAATCGTTAAGCTTCCAACTGTTCTCTTTTGACTTGGCTTGAAAAGTTACACATTTATCTGCTTGATGTACATGCCTACGTCATATGTGTATGTTGTTCCAATTCGATTGGTGGACGCTGGTTGAGCTAACATTGTGCGAATTGATTTTTCTCTTTTCTTCTTCAACTTTCTACGATGAAGAGTGGAGATAATAAGCAGAGTCCCAAAAACACTTCCATTGTGTTTTCCCAATTCTCGATATGATGGCGCGTTTGATTGTTAAATAACATTGCCCTCGGGCAGCGTATGACCGTCTCAAGCTGATTTTAGAGGCGATATGGATATGGACAGTTCTTTCAGTTTCTATTCTGACACACGGAAGGACTGTTGGACAAATTTAACAGACAGATATTGATAATGGCATTCAAATTGCAGGAATAGAAAGGATATGGTCGAAATAAATCTGCTGGAAGACAAACAGCCATTCGGCTATCACTACACATCATTGTCTTTGAGAATAGCAGTGAATTGCTCTAAAGAACATCCATTTAATCGTAATTACACTCCGGGGCAGGTCACTTCCTCATTTCAATGTAGTTCTGCTAATGTGTAGAATTTAAACAACGGCCGGCCAGCTTGTCTGACTTTCACATTGTCTTGTCTGCGCTTAATGACCCAATTGCAATTTTTGTCTTCGTAGTGTTCGAGCCAATGTACTGATGTTTGTGGTTGTTCCACTGCAAGATAAGACTACGTACACGCATAACTAAATTGAAATGCCCCTCGAAACATCCATTCCGTCGAAGTTCGCTTGCAAAATGTACTTACTCAAAAATCAATCCCCCCTATCCTCCATGACTTAGGTGTAACACAAAAACACTCTGTTCTGGCTTGTAGCTAATCGCTTTCAATCATCTTCCTTCCCTCTAGCGTATGGATCTGGGGGAGTGTCCCAAAGTGCATGACCTGGCATTCCGAGCTGACTATGAAAACGCGGCAAAAAATCGCGATTACTACTATGACATTGAGGTGAGTTATTTTCATTCAAAGACATCCCTCCCCCCCCATTTTCTAATCATCTTAAATCTGATTCCATACGTAGGCAATGGAACATCTTCAAGCCTTCATCGCTGACTGTGATCGTCGCACAGAGGCAGCGAAAAAACGATTAGCCGAAACTCAGGAGGAACTAACAGCTGAGGTGGCCGAAAAAGCAAACGCTGTACACGCCCTTGCCGAGGAAATTGGTAAGAAACTAGCTAAAGCCGAAGCTTTAGGTGAAGCCGGCGAAGTAGAAGAGAGTATCTCGTTGATGAAGGAAATTGATGAGCTGCGCGCCAAGAAGGTTAAGGCCGAACACGAGTATCGCACATCGATGCCAGCGTCAACATATCAGCAGCAAAAATTGCGCGTCTGTGAAGTGTGTTCAGCCTACTTGGGCATACATGATAACGATATACGTTTGGCTGATCATTTTGGTGGAAAACTTCATCTGGGATTCATGGCTATACGTGAGAAACTCGCCGAACTTGAGAAGACCGCTGGACCAAGAAAAGCAGATCTCCGCCGAACAGGCAAGTACCATGAGCGTGACGATGATAAACATAAGTCGAGATATTTCGTTGGAGGTCGTGAATTGGACAGACGGTCCCGTGTGCATCGCTCCCGCAGTCGTGATCGCAAACACAAGTCAAGCAGACGTTCACCAAAATCACGCAGCCGTAGCCGCAGTCGCGGTCGCAGCAGTAACCATCACAACAACAACACCAATAACCGCAGGAGATCACCGTCCAGAGACCGGTACCGCCGTTAGGCAAAAAACAAACCCCCCAATCACACAAATATCTCGCCACTTCAACATAGTAAATGATTGGCAACAAGCGCAATCATTACGCACTCACGTATGTAGAATGGTGTCCTGTTGCATAATTTTCTTTGTAAACTAGGATAATTATTATTAACCTTTAAAATGTTCACATATTATTTTTTCATATATAATTTGTTTTTAAAAGAAGACGGTGAGACGCGCGCACTTCTCGGTCAGTATGAAATTATTATTTTGTTTCTCAGTTTCTGTTTCAAAAAAGGTCTTTTTTTTTTATTCTAATTTCACGGTGTTGCTTCAATCGTGTACAAGTTAAAGAAAATATAAGTAAATACATACAAACAAAGCAAATAGCAATAAATATGAAAACAATGAATATTCGGCATCGTATATTGTTTATAATTCATGTAAGTGGAACAATAAACTATTTTAATCGGATTTCAATATACATATAAATAAACTTTAGAGAAAAAAACGCTTGTTTCTTTTGTAAAAACTTTTCAAAAAAATTCAAAGATTTTTTAAAAAAAATTCAACGAACTGATACCGATGCCATCTCTGTTGAATCTAGTACTTGCACAATGGTCTTCGCTAAACCATATTCAACCGCCATCTATCCGCAAAATTGAGTGAAACAGTTTTCAACCAAATACCAAGCGAAGACACATTCGAGGAAATTCGACACACAAGTCGGTAAGAAAGTGCATACGGTCGTGTCTTGGATGGATATTGAAAACATGTGTACTCGCTAAGATATTGTGTAGGTGTTTGTCCTAACTGGATGAGGTCTGCAGCAAATGCACCGAGCGAATACCACCACCCTAATTATTCCCAGCTCAGACACCTGCTGTCACTTATGCTCGACTGGTGATTTTAGCTAGGAGAAATACCACGATTTTCTGAATTGCGATCGTGTCTGAATCAGCTCTGGAAAAATAGTTTGCATACCACCATCGTGGAGGCAAATTCAAAAATGTTCGATTTTCATACAAAAATCGATCAAATCACCAGGCCACCAGAAACGCCGAAAAAGCTGTAGGTAGTCCATACAAAACTACGCCCATTGGGTATGCAACAATAATCGTGTCGTGGCTGATCGGCAAAAATGCACCCATTCGGTATGCAACAAATTCGTACAGTGCGTCATCAGACAAAATTATTGCATACCACTTTGGAGTCAATTTTTTTGGGATGCCTGCTACTTTTGCTGGGATTATGGTGGCCTGGTGATTTGATCGATTTTTGTATGAAAATCTAACATTTTTTGAATTTGCCTCCACGATGGCAAATTTGCATGGTTGTTGCTGTTCTTTGGTGGGATGGTCTGGAATTGTGACGACGTGGTATTTTTTGGCGAAAATTCTAAATTTTTGATGGAATTTCATTTTCTATGTATTTCATTGTTGTTGACGTTGGGGACGGTAAAATCTGCTGAATTAAATAGATTCAGCGGCTGACTTAAACAGATTAGTCCCAGTTCAGCATAATTTTGTGTGTGGAGGCAACAGTTCAGACTGACCGTCATGCACACTTGGCATTGCATTCGACGTGCATTTTGTAAGCGGGGTAGGGCAGATTAGAGATCAATCATTAATAGAAACACCCAATACTTTTTATTTGGACAATAAAGAAGCTACAAATTGAGTTACAGTCGTGCACTGTACATGTATGCAATCACGTGGAATTTTATGAATTGAGGCCAATTTATTCATCATCAGAAATCGCCGAATCGGTCGATACATCAACGTTCATGGTGGCGGCTCTTCTCTTCTCCTGTTCCATGAAATCGTCATCATTCATTCTGTAATTCTGTAAAATGTATTGTTGCTCGTGCGGGCAAACGTAGCGCCTCTTTGCGCCGGTGTGTACGTCGTGAATGCATCGGGTGCTGGGATCGAAGAAGCCTTCTTCTGCATCATACATCCCATCTGGAATCGGCCTGGGTGGCTTGTCCTTCGTCAGGAAGCTCTCCCCCACCGGCGATATGCCACGAACGATTTCTTGCCAAAACCGTCTATCGCCGTTTTGACAGTACTTCCAATTATTCTCTGTGTACCTCAGGCCATCGGCGAAGTACAATTCATAGTTGACGCATTTCCCATCGGCGAATTCTCCGCACATTTTAAACTTCGTCGGATGTAACAGCGTTCCGCGGCCATGGAAAACACCGTGTTTAAATTGTCCTTGATATTCGACGCCGGTGGGAAATCGCAAGCATCCGTAGCCGGAGGGGTTGCCTTCTTCATCGAGGTTGCCATAATATCTGGATCCGGTGCAGTACTTGTGGCACGTGCTCGTGCCCGTACTGTCCCCCATGGGTGAGGCAGAATCTTCAGATCTTCTAAATGATTGTTGCTTGTTCGAAAGTAATCGTGAAAACGTACAATTCAAAGGTGTGCTGATGAAAACGGGGTGAATTTCAGAAGGGGTTTCCTTTTGATTTTGCTCCACACTCCGCACATTCCTGAACGATGATTTCAGAGTCCATAAGAAATTGTTTTATTTTCCAATTTCCTCAACTGAGTCACGTTGGGGTTCGATTTTTGGCCAGTATCAATGACTCACAGTGCTAACCAGTGGTAGGCAATCGAACAACCATTTGGCGAACAGGAATGAGATAAAACCATCGAGGCAACAATACCCTTATCTTGAAGTTCAAAGTTTTCGTTTAAAGTGCTATCTCTGTGTGTTTCCGTTGAATTCGAAACGGAGTGTTATCGAAGAATTTCATCACGGTGAAAGTAAGCCCATTTGGAGGAGGAAGCTTGCGTCGTATTTTTCTTCAATTCAAAAGTGAAGTGATAAATCGATTATTTGGACAGCTTAATCTGATGGTGATGTGGTAGACTGCAGTGGACTCTGTAAGTAGATGGGTATTGCTACGATTCGACAGATTATTACTTGACTCGTTCACAGTCAGTAGATATGAAGGGTTTTCTCTTGGAAAACTGAGGCAGTGATAGCTAGGTAGGTAGGTGCATGGGTGGCCTGACAAGCTTGAGGCCGTGGCTCAGTTAGAACAACATGTTGGGTCGAATGTGCCTCTAATAGTTGATGATTAGAGACCTACCGTGATACCTTTCGGGCCGGAGTATTGGTTTCCATCCGCTCGAAAAGTCTTCGAATCCACCCCCGAGGGACGGCGCAGTAGAGGAAGACCGCGACTCAGGTGGCGCACGCAAGTGGAAAGGGACCTCAACCAACTATGCGTGCGAAACTGGAGACAGCTAGCTAAAGATCGAGTTGGCTGGAGACGCTTGTTGGTTGAGGCCCAGGTCCACCCCGGACTGTAGCGCCACCTTAAAAAAACCGTGATACCTTCTTTTGCTTCTAAGACCATCGTAGACCGGTTCGTAAATGTGTCGTAGGAGGTTTTTCAGTTCAACCCCGCGCTAGTCCTCCAGCTCATCTTGTTGAGAAGCTAGGCCTTGGCCCTCTACGGGCTGTACTGCTACCAATATTATTGTAGTCTTCCAACTCGGCGAAGAAGAACTTTCCCGAGAACTGCCTTCTTTGCTTTCCTAGGTGGTTAAATTCTATCTCTTCCTCATCTCTGCAGCTCCTGGAAAATTCTTTACGCGGTATGCTCAGTTGCGATGCATGCGTGTCTATGGCACAGTGCCCGGTGAGTACTCCTATTAGCGTTCACACTTCTTTGCGGCTAAAGGTGATCAGTGATGTTGATCTCTCATTGCTCAGCGTTGACCACAGCGCCCTTGCTGTTGCTCCAATTACCAGACCATGCCATCGGATTCTGGCTCTGTCCATGGCTTCGTCTTCCAGTTTCTTCCTTATTTAGCTCAGCGGTGTGAATGCATAAGGAATTGGCAGAGATTCTCCCAGCTCAGATCCATTTTCCCCTTTTGCCCCCTTTGCCTTGGTACCCAGCACAGATCAACGTGTTCGCCGATAATATCTCATTAACGCTTTGTAACCAGTTTAGACGTCAAGATCTCCGGTGCTATGGCCTTTATTGCCGCTTGGCTGTCGGAAATGATGGAGAACGATTTGTTGGTTATGCTGTGTTCTCTCAGTGCAAGTGCTGCCTCGTGTATCGCAGCCACTTCGGCTTGGAAAAGGCCACAGTCATCTCGTAGCGCCAGGGATTTTTCGAATTGGTCACAGAAGATCTCTGCGCCGGTACCCCCACTCGTTTTTGAGTCGTCTGTGTACAGGGACAATTCACCTTCTGCCACTACCAGTTGTTCTCGTCATTGTTTTCGGTCTGGGGCTTGTGTAGACAGAAGGTTCCCCGTTTGATTGTTGTACTGTCCTGAAAGCATTGGTAGGCACGGAGTTGGTTTAAGGGAAAATATCCGATCCGAATGAGTACGGTTCAGGAATTTGGCAGAGAGTTACATAAGACTGTCCACAACAGAACACTGGGTGCTTAGAAACTAGCTTAGATTAGGTAGGAGTGGCGGACTTCATAAAGCAGAGACTTAGACCAAAGTAGGCCCAGTTCTCCTAACATTGTAACCAGTAGGTGCTTACGATGAAGCGGCTCAGCTGCTGGTTGTGATGCTGGCGCTAATTAGCTCGTTGAGATGATTGAAATAGTAGGCCGCTAGGTGTAAGTAGCTACCGGCCTGCCAGAGTGCTACACGAGGAGATTAGGTGCTTTGTGGTTTCTATCAAGCAGCTTCTGTACAAATCGTTGTATGGAACAAGCATCATGTGAGTGTGTATGTCAATTGAACAATGCCCGGATATGACGCCGATGAGAGTCCTGAGATGTGTGCTTAGTGGGAGCAGACAGAATGATCGATCAAATTTAGGGCTCGCCATATTTCCATTGTTTTAAGGCAGGTGCTGTCTTCTATCCACTTGTGATTGGTGTATTTTAAGGAGATGGTGGGCTGTAACCATCGGCATGGAAGGTGAAACTCCTCCTAGTGTTAAAGAGGAGGTTGTACCACACCCAGCGAGTTCATCGGCTTTGCTGCTTCTCAACTTGTTGACAAAATGTATGTTCGTATGTTCGATTCGTAAGCAAAAAGCAGAATGCACATACGAAGACCCCCTAGTTCATCTATTATTGAAGGAGCTGGATGAAGAGGCTTCTTCGGGACACTGTTGATGACACTAAATTTTGCACTGTAGCGCCTACGGCAACCGGCACTCATCGCCAACAAATTTTTGAGAAAATCATCGATATCTGCACAAAGAAAAACAATTTAGTACACAAACATTAACAACTGTGTTCATGTAAATGGGGCTAAATCAACACCTTTCACCGTGGTCGTTGGACTTCGCCAAGGGTGCGTCTTGTCACCTTAACTTTTCATTATATATATGATCTGGATGTTGCAGCGCAACCGAAGCGAGGAATGTTTCACATTGGGAGAGTTGAGGACAAGTGCAGACGACTTAGCTATCCTCACATCCAGACAGACGGAACTCCAGCACGCACTCGAAAGATTTGTGGCCGTATGAGCAGATGCAGGCATGCAGTTTAACCTGGGCAAATCAGAGGTTATGGTAATTTTCAGAGCGTCTGTTCGATGCACTCTACGTGTGAGTGGAGTCCTATTGATGCAGCTGGAGAAGATTAAGTGTTTCGGGGTCTCTTTCATGAGTGATGGGAGGAGTAATGCTAAGCATTCCTGTCGGATTGACCAGGCTGGGTCAATTTTGAAACAGCTTGGAAGATCTGTAGTCCGGAAGGCCGAGCTTGGTGTCAAAGCCATGTTAGCGGTTTTCAACTCAGTACTTGTTCCAACTCTCACCCATGGTCATGCAATTTAGGTAATGACCGAAAGAATGAGATCGCGAATACTAGCTGCCGAGATGAGTTTTCCGGCGTTTTCCAAAACGTCAAATCAATTGCGCATCACACTACAAACGTAGTGACAAAGTAAGCGAGCTTTTTGCATCATCACATTTGTTGATGCTCTGTTTGCAATAGTATGCATTGGCATTACCTTTTTTGCTTGCGTTTTGGAATGGTTGCCATTCCAGTATTGGAGCAATGATGCGTTTTGGAAACCGCCCTTCTTCGCGCTGTTGTGAGAATTACTCGCCGTGATAGACAGTGCGCGAGGAATTCAACGTTGAACAGCTGCTTCTTCGAATCGAAAGGGCTATGCTTCGAGGGTTTAGCCAGGTGGCACGAATGTCCCCGTCATCACGACGTCCGAAGCGTGCCTTGAATGCGACTCCAACTGGTAGGACGAGGTGGTTGGACCAAGTCCAGAAACTCGCCTTGGCATAACTCCTGATGAGTTAGAGTCGATCTCGGAAGATCGAGTGGCGCGTTTTCGTTTGCCATATTTCCCTGCAATCCTGCAACAAAAGAAAAATCACTGCGAAGTTGATCGCAGTTTGACTGTCACATTGCTGTTATGAACGCAGTTTACGCGCGAAACACAATGGGGCTTTGCTGCTGGCGTTTTCATTCAACACACTCAAATCATATGCTATGCACAAAATATAGACTTCGTGCTTTCTGGAGCGAAATGAGAGCAGTCATAAAACGTAAGAGGGCAGATTCACGTAAGGATTTTTCGACATGTTGGAAAAAAATCAGTGCGAGAGGCGCTTTCACTCACACTCCCTTACAAATTGAGAGATCTTCGCTCAAATTGAGAGTCAACCGACATTTGAGGAATGGCAACAGCTGACTGACGTTAATTTATCGGGTGAAATTAGTGGAGTAGTAAGGACACAATATTTTTCATATGGGATTTGTGAATTGAAAACAGCTGATAAATTGAGTTGTCATTTCAAAGCGCGTTTGAAACTCTAGACTCGTAACGTGAAAAACGCCAGCAGCAAAGCCCTATTGTGTTTCAGGCATTACTGACTGCTGTCATGCAAAGGCAATGCAGCTTATTTACATTTATGAACGCAAATCTTGCAGGGCTGCCGCAGTGTGACGTTTATGAACTCGGCCGATATCTCGTGCGTGCATTAGCAGAAATAAGAGAGCAAGGAGATATCCAACTTCGGCGAGAATTTCCCCTAGTCCACACCGGAGAGAAATGTGAGAGTAGTGGAACTCTCTTGTATATCACACATACTCTTACAAAAACCATGGATCCACCACAATATGGCGGCCGATTCGTGGATTTTGTGGGATAATGGCGGCAGATTCGTGGATTTTGTGGGAAATCGTCGGCAGATTCATTTATTTGCCCAAACTCATGTACTTTTGTTCGGAGGGTGTTCAAAAGGTGCTCTCTTATTTCTGTGCATTAGCCTTGCGACCCCTGCAGTGGAGCATGCGGGTCTGACGATGATGAAGAAAAACAAGTGTTTTTTTTGTTTTACTTTGTCAATGGATAGGCTTTATTTTATTACTTTTTCTTCTCTTTTCGTCTAGTTTTGAGTTTTCTTTTTTTTTCTTTTTTGTTATCCATTTCTATCATTTTTTGTTCAGTATTCTGATCTTTTGTTGTTTCCGCGTCTGCGCTCATACTGTCAATATGTTTAATAGATAAATAATTTAATTTTTGATTACAATATGTTTAAGTCTAGTTTAATATATTTTGTTTCTTGTTGTTCTTTAATTATTTATAAATATTCCATTACTACCAATAATATTCAACTACGAAATAAATTAAATTAATACAATAATACACAATCGACTAAATCATAGATATTTCCTTTTTTTTTCTTTACTTTTCATTCTAATAACAGCAATTTGGCACTGCCAAAAACAATGGGTTTCTTCTGCGAAAATTACAATAGTTCATTTCATTTAGTCCAAAAAGTGGTTACAAAGAATATAGAATATATGCGTGGTATCCACAGTAAACAATAATAACAAACAAAAAATAAAACGAGAGGAAAATTTTACAACAAAAAAATGCGAAATATTTACATTTGATGTACAAAGTGGTTGGTTTCTTGTTCGCCTTGCGTGTGCTTAGGATCGGCTTCAATGATCGCTGCCTGCCTAATTCAGTTATAATACAATTTCATTTATGCTAGACCGCCCATACACACTCTATCTAGTTAGTCTACGCAACAAGTTAACGAAACAATGGCGGATTGTGCTTTACGATGCGTATGTATGCAAATAAATAAATTAAGCATAACTACTTTTTTATATTTAATATGCTGCATGGAATTTGATAAATACTTTCATCACTGGGGACTTATTTTATTCTGCGACTTTAATCTGCGATGGCACACAAATAGATTGGCGGCCAATCTTTGCAGGGTTTTTGTTTGCCGTGGGGCAGTTTTTTTGGTTTTTGATATGCTGTTGCTGTTGTTGTCATTTTTTTTGTTTGTGATTTTATTGGCCGCATTTGTTGAGTCCTTTTTGGGATCGTCGTTAACACGGTAGGGCCATGTTAACTAGGTGCACGAGTAGAAGGGCTCGTCGAATGGCTTGACGCGGACACGCTGCTTGTAATGGTATTCCTTGAGGTATGACTTAAGTCTACTGGGGATTTCTAGTTCACTAATGCCATCGTATGTGGTGTGGCTGACGATAGTTGCTCGACATAGCTGCTGCAGAGAAAATGTTGTGTTTCGGTGTAGGGGAATGGTCAGCATTGGTTCGAAGAACATCACGCACGACGGATCCTTGTAGTGCTCCAACAGGCCAGTGACCGTGGATGCTGTGAATACACCGGGATCGTGGCAGTCGAAACTGAATCTGTGATTGAATTGTTCGATTCGAGCGTGCAGCGAACGGCCATATTTGCGGAAAGTCACCGAAAACAGATACTCCTCCTGTGCCGAATCGCGAAGCAAGAACGTTCCTTCTGGTTTTCCCTCCAGCAGTCGCTCAGCTTCATAGCGATCCATCTTGCCCCAATAGAATGTTGATTTAGTTATTCGCTCCAAGTCCGGCACCAAACAGTGGATGTAGTCGACCTGCGAGTGCACCACTGTGCCGTTTGGAGTTGTTGCTGTTGACATTGTTGAACAAGGTGAAGCTGCCATTGAAGTGGAGGAATCAGGCGTTGTTGGAACGGGTATGTCACCAGCCATCAGTCGGATTGCATGCTCCTCAATGTTTGCTATTGGCCCCAGGGTGACCAAATGTGAAGAAGCCGATGCGGTCGGGTATTGAACGACAACAATTTGTGGCGATGCCAATGGAATGATGACATCGTTGGCTGGGGACCAAATCGCCAGGTGATTGCCAGTTGTGGGGCAATCATTTGAGACCGATGAAGCAGCCGCCAGCGGTTGCATTTCAGCCATTGTATTGTTACTTCTTGCTGATAATTGGTTTTGTTTTCTGCTACTGCTAGGAAGAAATTTGTTGATTGCATCACGGCACGTACACTTGCAGCAGCGCCACTTCAATGGATGACCTGAGGAAGATGACGATGATGACTTCGCATTGGATGACGAGGGAGCTGTTGAGGACTTCTTCCTTCGGCAACAGTGCTTTTTGGCTTCTGTAAGGAAAAAATTAAATCTTTTATTAGCCAAGAGTTAAAACGGAAAAAGGACATTCGTTGTAACTTACCGTCTACACATGCTGTTGTTTTCGTTCTCGCTGTGGACGAGGAGCATCCTGAACCGGCAGCATCTGCATCAACGAGTTCCGACATCGCATCACTGAAGCCACTACTACTCGTGCTGCTTCGATTGCTTCCACTATCATTGTTATTACTCCTCTGCCGCACATCATTCGCATTGTCCGTAATCTGGCAGTTTCCCATTTGCCTCATCATTATATTAAAATTCTGTACATTTGTTCGGTTTCTTCCATCAGCCCGCTGATCATCCTCGACGAACGGTAATGCCGTAAAATTACTCACAAAATTATTATTATTATTACTCATTATCGATGGGTTTACATTCAGATTATTCAATTTAATCTCGTTGCCCTGGTCACAGGTAATGTTTCGCTGAAAACTGGCATTAACTGTTAAATTCGAACGTTCAACATTCAAATTATTATTACTATTAACACCCAGCGATTGTACTGACGATGCGGCAGTTACATCATTCTCGCCTGGCTCCATTTTTGCCAATTGAATTTTGATAATTATCTGTCGTGGTCCGTTCGATGAACAATTTGAATCCTTTCGTGTTTCAAAACGAAAATGTTGCGTATCCGTGATGACGTTGATTGTCGGCCCAATATTACTACTGTTTAGTTGCTGTTCGAGATTTCCTGAATTTGATGATATTGATGAACTATTTGTGTCTGTTTGTGAGATTTCTGTTAAATCAGCACCTCTTGTGAGGATTTTTGTGGAATTACGCTTCCGCTGACTTTTATTCGTGGCTACTTGTGAACCTGTCAATGTGGTTTTACTTAGACGGTGCCCCATTAGTGTTTAGATTTGTTCAAGAAGTCAATGACGACTTAATGCGAATTGTATTGGAATTTAATTGTGGTCTCTTGTCTTGTTGGTATCTCGTCCAATGATTGGAACTTTGATTCATTTCTTGTTGTGTAATCTGAAATTAATAGGAAACAAACAAAATTTAATTAGTACATTTTACACATGGAAAGTAAATATAAGGCTGGAAAATAGCATATCTGCAAACTCATGGCTGTTAACTGAATTTGGGAGCTTCACTATCTACTAAACAGAATCATATCTTAAAGCAAACAACTGAAAAAAAACATGGTTGGAAACAAACGAAGAGCTTTTATACGTACATCGGCTAGTTCATAATCGTTCCAAGGCTACATTTGAATACATATATGATTATCTCAGCACCAACGTCATTGATACGCACACACTTGTTTGCACTCCTCTATCTTTCTATTCAAACATAAAGCAGAAATTCTCTGAAACCATCAAATCAAACGTCAGCACTTACAATTAAACAAAAGATCATGAACTCATGCGTTATATGCTGGCCTCAGGAACTTCATAAACTCTGTCATTGTAATTTTAATTATTCCCTAGACAGGCATTTTTACTTCATCAAGATCCATCCAGTGATCTTAACACTGTTTCTGTTGCTGTGCTAACGAGGAACATACGCTAACCACTTTGATTTACGTCAACACACAGTCGTGAGTGGATGCCAGTTCAGTTTTTTAATGGAGTCTTGCGATTTGATTGAGAAGTAATTTTTATTTTGTACGCACATACATATGTACACACATCGCTTATCACTGTCACACGGAGGGAGGAATGTTTTTCATTCATAAAATTCATAATCGACAAACATTGGTTTGTTGAACTTGTTGGGCCTTGAAGTTTGACGAGCTGTCATGTGTCATAATTGGACAGGAGATACGTACGTAAATGTTCACGTTTCCTACATTACAAATGACAATCGATTGCAGTAACTACGTGAATTGGTTTAGTAATTGTTTTATTTATATTTCTCCACCGCACTGAAGTAGGCAGACAACGACGAGCAGGTGGTTAACAACGGCGAAGGTGCACAAATGTCAAAAACCCATGTGGGGGTCAGATAACGTGGGACAAATATGGTGACTTACTTGAATTTAACCATATAAAGAGAGACACAGAAAACCAACACTGAGTGACCAACAAAAATAAAACGGCGCATGTATGGACAAATATGTCCGAGGAAATGCTTTTCAGTATCTCTTTCGTCTGAGTTATTGATGAGGCGAAAGATGAACGGAACGTCGAGGCGCACGTCATGTCGAAATTTTATGATACCACTTCCGCTTGGAGTTGTGTTCATTTAAGTGTTTCATCGGAAATCGGCTTTTTTTTTTTGTCGATTTGCGGTCTATTTTTGGCAGTGATTACCATGATCTTTTTGACACCTACTTATGCATTGAAAAATGTAGGTTTGATTGGACACACAGTGGGAGAAGAGAGGGCATAAGGGATAGGAAATGGAGTTGAGAGTAAGCGGCGCGATGCAGTAGATGCTTCATTGATGGTGTGGGATGTGCGGTGACCAACCAATTGACATTTTTATTGCGTAATATTAGTTTAGGACTGATTCTAGTATTTAATTGTGCAACGACTGTATTTCAGTATTTCAGAACCATCATCCTCCACATCTATAACTTGCACCTGTTCGAAGATTCACCTCGCACTGCGTAGAATCATTCAAACAATGAACCCAGATATCAATCACAGAAATACTAAGCTTAACTGTAGGTAATCACATTTCACTTTAAAAATAAAATAAAAAAAATTGATATGAAACTATGAATCATCTGATAAGCGAACAATTTTGATTGTTAAGTTAAACATGTTCGATTCATAAGAACCTATTTCACAATATGATCCCATTTGATTGGTGCTCTGATAAAATTCCAATTAAATCGTCGTGGTCGTGTAATAGTTGTATATTCAACTCATAGACGGCCGTACAAATTATTGCGTCACAATCTTCATCACAGATTACCACCAACGGTGGACAGACAACATTTCATTCGAAATTTCTGCCCCAGGTAGTGTGTAACATCTGTCACAAGTGAACTGATAATCCAGCAGGCTGTAATGCATACATACAACATTTGGCACAACACACTCGGTATTTGAACACATTTTTGACAGACAAAAACTCCACAGACACCAGCGCTTCGGCTGAATTTGTGAGACCCTTCGAATAAAATCTGACATTCCAAGAAGGAGAGAGAGTACACTATTTTTCTTTTTCTTTTTTTTTATTCCGCTCTACCTACTGCAGGAAAAACATTCCATATGACATTTTAAACAGGAACTGTCTTATCACGTTGATTCTTCGAATTATTTCGGTTCTATTGAATTCTGGGCTATAAATATTTTATCAGACTTGTTTTTTTTTTTTTTTTCTTCCAGTTTGCTCGCGCTTTCGGTTTTAATCAACAATTTCTTCATAGAGAAATCGAATAATGGAATCCCGAGAATTGTATCAACATTCGTTGTTTGATTCTCGCTAATTTGTTATTCAATCATGTCAATGACTTTATAACCTTAATTAAATTCACTTGAAAACACTCGAAAAGACTGACAGATTTATCTTAACGCACAGCGCACCAACGAATGAAACCACCAATTGTCACTCAGCACATTCCTGAACCAATGTATTTGCTATTCCTTTCCTTTCGGTTGCAGGATCATCACAAAAATATTACAATGATGCAGGCGTTCTAAAGGCGTATCCTTAAAAGCGTTCTCTTTTAAAATTTCGACTATTGCGAAACCAATTGAGGTCACTCGGTTATGACTAACTAGACCGTCGGTCTTTACACTGACAACTCATGCACAATTTCGAAAAAATTCCCCAATTATTAACAGAAAACCAAAATGATTTATATTTTTTCTAGCACACAAAAACACACACCTGGATATTCTCGAAAATATTTCCACCGATCATGAACAGTTCAGTTTAAAATTGTATACTGCTTCCAATTTCCACGAAAATTAAATAGAAAAAAAAAAAACATTCACAGAACACCTCCAGTTAGATCCGAGCAACACAAGCGACTGAACTCAACTGAACAGACTGGGACTGAGTAGCAGCGACTGTAGCTCTCGCCATCGCGATCGGTGTGAAGCAAAGTGAACATGAACAATTGTTGACCAAGGTCTGGACTGATACTGGATACAGCCGACAGCGGCTACACTGCTACAGTGAAGTGAAAAACCAGCGTGTTCTACGAACGAGCACGATCCGAGGAACGCAGACCGGTGGTGAGCTGAGTTCCAAAACGAGAGAGGGAACTATCACTTTTGCCTGCTGACGGTTGAGTAGTGTGTTGGTGGTGACGCATCTGCGACAGACTCTGTAACATATAATTTTTGTATTTTCTTTAATTTTTAGTGATGTCACAAGACCGTATGAAGTAGTGATATCGTCGGGGCTCGCACGAGTGTGCTTGTGATGTGATTCATTGTTAGATCAGTTTTTGTTGCAATCCCCTTGAAATGGGGTTACGTGGTGACTGGCGGTGAGTGCACATGTCATTTTGTTCTTTCGGCAAAAAAAAATGGGGGGGGGAGTATATAAACACGAGTCTAGACAGGTGGACGTTTTGCCAGAGATATTGACGACCCAGAATGCGCGCTCCCGGTGACATCGCACATGAGTCACACTCGGAACTCGGTGTATTTCTGATTTCTGGGGAAAGACAAGCATTTTGTATTGTTAATTGGGATTACTAATCGGCGAACAGAGGTAGAGAAAATAAAATATTACCCCTCAAAAGCTGGGGGAGAAGGAAAAACCGCAACCACTTTTAATAAAGCAAACATTAACGCATCGTCGAGTTCGATGAATGATGTCAAAATAAGGAGAATATTTTTTCTCTCTGCCCCGTTCTTGTGTATAATGGGATTTCCAGAAATTCGCAGGTAATTGGGTATATTTAGAAAGAAATACATCGAGAGCCAGCCGGAGATGGTGTAAAAAAGAATGTGTGATGTGAAGTACGGCCCGGTGAGTTCATAAGAATTGCTTATTATACTTTTTTTTTTCTTTGCTCTTTCTCTCTCTCTCTCTTTTTTCACAGGTAGCCGGCAACATAATTTTTGGAATTCAATTGAGCTCGATCTACTACTGTGAAGTGGGCAATAAAACTACAACGCAGACTGCACACAGTCGGAAGTGTACGCAGGGAAGAGCGTAATAAAGTTATCTAAGAGTCAACACAAGGTGTACATTTATTGGTAAATGTCTTGTTTGAAATCTTAGCAAAATGTCAACTAATAATGAGAATTGTAGATTTTTCCCTTGACGTGACAACAATGACACAGTGATTTACGACACCAGTAGCAAGCAAAGTGCAATGCAAATGTCAAATCATTTCTGCTTCCGAAAATGATTTACGAGCAACAAACATTTAGAAAAAAAAAAAACGCCTGACCTTAGACACGAAATGAATCGTTTAAAACGTCAAGGTTGAAGTTAACGAACGAAATAGTTTTCAAAATGATCACACGCTGCGCGGCAAAGGGTTTAGTTGTTGAGTCGTTTGCTTGCGAAATTTATCAGAGCATACGATACGGTCAGTTCAATGGAACACACAGAGCAGAGATGCATATCTACGCGTGTACGAATGATGAACGTAACGTATAACGTAACGTAACGTGAAATTATTCATAAATTCTTTTTTTTTTTGTTCTGTACTCTATACAGAATAATTTCAGTTAAGTAAACAAAATTTGAAGTAGAATTTTTTATGAATCACTTTCGTAAAATTCAAATAATTTGATTCATGACTACTAAATGAGTTAGCATGCAATCATCTTGTTCAGTCACAACTTGACATGTTCGTTCAATTGAATAGGCCCACGACTTATGTAGATCTCGAATGACGTGACCAATAGATAATACCTACTCATTCATTCATTTAAACACGAAAATATAAACAATACGCACACGTGGAGGATATCTAAATTTAGTTTAGTACATGATGTCCGCCTGCTGCGCTTGTTGACAACAAATTAATTGTCATAAAAAGAGAGTTGATTCAACATAAATTCTCATGACGGAAAGCAGCTGGGCTTTGAATGGTGTTTAATGGCATACCTAATTGTGCTTGGAATTTTTGTTTTCTCTATAACGAACATTACACAAGATGTTATTTATATCGTAAACCTCACTATGACTGGCTGCCAATTGTGCAACGCACGCGTCCGCAAATTGTGCCAACAATTCTCTTCGGGAAATTCAAAGCTATTGTGACCAATTCTGAGGTTCAAAATGAATAATATTGATTTTTCTTACAATAAACATTACGAACAGCATGAAGCTAGCTGCTGGGGGGCACAATTTAATTCGCAATATCCTAGATTTCAAAATGCATATTCACAATCTCATGTGCTGCTTCATTTTCTAAGAATACAATCCACAAACGCACAATCTACATGCATCCATACTCAAAGAGAGACAGAACTGGACGTACATCCTAGTGGAGATGTGCCTTGCACTTTGGTTATGACCGCTAATTAGTGCACCCAGTGAAAGTAGCCAAAATTTAATTAGTTATCTGATTCTAGGAAACTTAAGCTCTCCATGATGTGTTGGGAAAACTTTTATCCTGTTAAAAACTAAAAGTTCTACATTTTACACTTTGCCTTTAACGCTGTTGGTGCGTTGCGTAGTTATTTAGCATTTTAACTTTTAGAAAAAAAAAAACAACATTAATGACTTGACGAGGTGTGGCGTGTAATTTAAAATTGTAATTCCATTACATGTCAGAGAGCTGGTGATGTATAGTCCTCAAATTGATTCATACATTTAGAGTGAATTTAGAGTGAGTGTTTTTCGAGAGAAAATGTGGATTCAATTCAAGATTCAACGACGATCTATACAGGGACATCGACCTAGTCAAAAAACTGCGCATCAGTCGCTTTAGATGGCTAGAACACGAATGATCCCGCCTGCAGAGTCTTCGAATCTAACCAGAGAGGGAAAACGCAGTAAAAGAAGACCACGCCTTAGATGGCGCGCACAGGTTAAAGGGGACCTCAACCGGCTTGGAGTGCGCAACTGGATGCATTTGGGCGGCTTTTACACGCGCTAAATTCGTCGCCTATTTTTCAATGTTGTAGGCAAGGGAGGTGAGACAAAAGGGATCACACAAAGGAATTTGTAGAAATCGTGAGTAAAAAGTTGCACATGTAGAAGCGGCCTAGCTAAGGACCGTGCTAGCTGGAGAGGAGTGCTAGTTGACGCCCAGGTTCATCCCGAACTGCAGCGCGGTAGAGTTTTCATCAATCATTCGGATTTTAGGTATTTATCTCTTGTCCGCCTATTGGGGTAACTTTACACTTGTCAATCAGAAGAATGTGAATAGTTCCTCCGCATGACAGTCGACGTTGTTTGAATCTTGGCTTTTGAAAAGTTCATCACGATCGAATTTACGATAGTTCTTTCCAATCTGTTTGTCGTTTTAGTCAATTGCGCGTATCAACTTTGACAAAGATCTTGTCATATCGCGATCGTATCTACAAATCAGTTTCTCGAACTTTACTTCACTCTAGCCCAATCAATTGATGAACAAAAAAAAGCCAGCAAAATGCGTTACAACACATGTTAGTTTTATCAATTCCGAGAAAATAAATTCAATTTTTGTAGATAAGACAACAGGGGTATTCCAATTCAGTAGTAATTCTCAAGAATTCTGACTCCCATCGGTTGCTGATTAAAGCTAAATATGTAATGTGTGTCTACAATTATCGTCGATGGCAATGAGGGCAATCAGTGAACCTAATTGGTCTATTATAGCCGACAGTTGTCACTGTGAAATGTAAAAATCGCTGCAAACTTTGTATTGCATCCACCAGAATAGTTTCAAACAAAGTTTCCACGAGTCGACAGATGGCAGTTAAGGAATGAAAACTGTTTTGGCACATTTTTGAAATTCCTTCACCTCAAACACGACATGACAAAAATTGACAATCCACTAAAGTATGCATGCTCGTGAAGAAGCTCATCTTCTTCGCCCGATTTCAATCAACAAAGTGTCACGATTAAAGCGATAATAGATTTTCAGATTTTATGACCGACACACGTTTTGAGTTAATAGTTTATTCATCACGTGCATATACAACACAGCATAACTTGTGCTCTGTTGTACAAATAGAATCATGAAGAGCTAAATTGTCTAAGAATCTCATTTCGTTTTGGGTTATTTTTGTTGAGCACTTTCTAATGCAAATATTTACACCGTTTGTTTGGGCGTGTGTGTGTCCTCTTGTGTGCGAGTGGCTGGTTAGAAGCTTTGTTTGACACGAGCAAATGCAATAATCTACTTCTTTTTGCTATTATTAAAATACATACGCACTCATACACGCGCGCAGCGCACAAATGATCATATGTATATGAAATGGAATGTGGTCAAATGACAGACGATGTCGTCATTGTTGGTAAATGTAGGTGGGGCGGTGTGTATTTCATTGCGTTTCTTAGAAAATAGGGGGTGTGTGCTGTTGTGTTATGTGTGCGTCTGGCTGTGGTTTGTTCAATTTCTTGAAGTGGATTATTCTTTTATTCTCTTTTTGTTTTACAAGTTTTTTTTTGTTTTTTTTTTTTTTGTTTTGTCCCTTTTGCTTTGATATGTATTCAGTTGTAATGTTTGTTTTTTTTTTCTTTGTCGGCTTCCAAAGTGACACAGATGAGATATAATCACGTTTGTGATGTCAATTGCGTGTGCTAGATGGAATGTTGAGGTAGACCAAACCTTACTCTGTTTTGATTTGGCGTAAAGCAGGAAGGAATTGTGTACAGACAGGATTAATGTCTTGACTACATGTCTGGCTTATCGAATTCCACGCAACGACGGGTTGACAATCTATGCATTAAAAAGCAATTGAATTGAATTTTTTTCCTGTATAAACTTCATTGTTTAATTACAATTATAATATCTAATTACACAATGCGCTAATGTGTCGTTTTTTGTAACGAATCAAACCTCAACAGATGCATAATCCGGAATCATAAATAGCATACAATGTCAATATCGAATATATAATTGCGTGTCCATTATTTGACAGTGTTGAATAATTCATCGAAAGTCCATTGAATTGTTGGCTTTATTTTAATTCTTTTTTTTTTTAATCTGTGATGGAAGTAAAGCGAGAGAGAGAATATCAACAGCTAGCCACAGTCCACTTTGATCGCATACATTTTACTTAATAGTCCACACAAATCCCTGTGTTGCATAACAACTCACAGCAAATGTCCACCGGACCAATATTTTCAAGAGCAACCGAAAAATTAGCACCAGCACGTCCATATACGGGCATTTATAATGAATTCAAATTGACAAATTGCAAATATAGCCCCGACCAATGGAAGTTTGTAATGAAATTAATTAACACAAGCTACAATTCGGGGAATGCATGAAATACCAATAAAAAACAAGTTAATAATGTGTTGATTGATTGTAAATAATTTTCATTCATCGATATGACCTTATTAGATTTCTTGTTTTCTGTTTCAATTAAAAAAAAATTCTAACGATTTTTTCTAAATGAATACTAACACGGCCTAGAAGTAAACAATGATAAATTAACAGCCGCCCATCGAATGAAGTTGAAGCTAATTTTTGAAAGAAACTGTGGGAGAATCAATTGTGTCGTTTGAAATCAATAAAGATGGGTGTGATCTTTGAATTGAATGAATGTCTGAGTGTAAAATTAAAAAGAGGCGGCGGTGTCGATCCCTATGCACTTGAACCTCGACTTTTAGATTCGAATCCCAGTACGATAAAACAAAATGTTCACGTCCCCACCTCTTTCGAGTCATTGACAACGCTCAAAGAATACACACAAGACACCACTGTGGTCCAGTATAACGAATTATCGATATAACGTATAATTTTTCAAATGCATTAGTGTCTCTATATAACGTACGCAAGAAAGAATTAACACTCGATATAACGAATGTTTTTGTTGCATGACTGTGGATGTATGAATGCGTAAGGGTCTGTTGTCAAACTGGTAGATGCTTTAACTTATTGTTACTTATTGTTCGCACATTTATTTAACGTTAAGCGGCGTTCACACTCAACAGTTTGTTGATACGCTTGCCAATCGTGCTTGATTGGCCAAATTGTCAATGTGAACGCTCGTTACTACAAGTTGGCAGACGGTAGACAAAGTATTTTGACGTTTTTCCAATTTGTTGTCAAGATAATTGTTGAGTGTGAACGCCGCTTTTCGTACAAGGAAAATTGGCTCGATATTACGAATTTTTCGATTTCGCCTGGACATTATCATTCGTTATACTGGACCACCCCTGAAATTCGCTAGAAAAAGCTTCTCAAATTGGCCATTTGGACTTTCCTAGTCGGCATAAAACTGTAGGTGGTGGCTCGTGGCGTTGTGGGTATGTGCGTCGACTCCTACGCACTTGGACCAACCTGTCTAGGTTCGATTCCTGGTACGACAAGAAATACTTTTCACGGCCCCACCTTTGAGTCACTGACAATGCTCAAAGATTAATAACTGTCTAGTAATAACTTCTCAAAGTTGGCCGTTCGGAGTCGGCATAAAACTGTAGGTCCCTTCCACTTGTGAAGGAATAATAGCACGAACAACACGAGTGGTGAAAACGAGACATTGGCCATCTATCGGCTGTAGCGCCACCCAAATTTTTGTTATTAAATTATTATTACTGAGTATACAATTTAATTATATCTATTATTTCTAATCCGTTCTAGCTGAGTTGGTAAACGTCAAAAAACTGCCTTTGTGATGCTATGCAATGATTTTTTGATGTTGCGATGTATCACGATAATCTATTGCTTTTTTTTGGGTAGCGACTGCTTTCACATGACGTTTTAGAACGCATCATTGCCAAATGTTCGCAACTAAGAACGCTTGACGTTCCAGTACTGCGCTGTTTACGAACTCAGACCATCTTATTCAGCTCACTCCACTATCAGTATAGTCTAATTAGACCTGAGCAAATAAATGCACAACATAGCGGCGACCATCGCTTCTATTGCGACCGCCTCCCCTCTGCCAGCAGAGAGGGCGATCTTATTATCATGTCCTCCAATTAACATTGCTTTCCATCGAAACTTGTTGACAATATTAAACACGATACATGTGCTACTATAAGCATATGATTAATAATTTTTGGCGCCAGTTAACTTGCACGTATGTTCTCAACAGACACCAGACCATAACACAATATATTCATATCAAAATAAAGTACAATATGAATTGCCTAATCAAACAACACTGTACCACATGATATCCAACGAATTAGGATGGTTAAGTTGTTCCGTGTAAATGCAAATTGAACTTCAAATCAAATCAAAAACGTCGTACATTTTTTGAATAAAAGCAATTCGAGCTGCGCCCCTATATTTTAACGTCGTCGGTCGTGCACTCTTCGCTCACCCTAAGAATAAAACCGATGGATTTTATTTTAGAAATCTTTGACCTTGTATTCGATGAAATTCTTTTGAAATCTCAATTTGCTTTTCAAGGCCTTCCAGGAATAGGTATAATGATAATTGAGTTATGTAGCCTATAAGAAGTTCGAATTTGATTCTGCAAGTGTATTCATCCATATTTCTGTGTATGTTTGTATGATTTGTACGTTTTATTGGAATGGCCAAGGGCGGTAGTAGGTATGTCGGCTGTGTCTGTGTTCGGCCGAGGTGTAGCAAAGTGTGCACGCTAATCAAATAGATTGTCTAATCAGTGAAATACCATGAAATGGTAAGTATTCGAGAGGTAATGAGAGCGCCCAGATTAATATGCTCACAGTGATATTTTAATTAAACTCATAACCTGACAGACGGACAGGTGTGTGAATACAATTCTTGGTTGAACAGACCAAAACCTTAATGGGATTCTATGAATTACTTTGCAGGCGTCAGAATAGGTATATCTTCTGTACACATTAAAAGCACACGCAATAACGAAGGAAGCGATGTAAGATTTGAAGAGCAACTCAGAGTGGTTTTTTACACGGGAAAACCAATCAAAAAAGGATTCTTAAATGCAACAAAAACCACACCACTTGACAAATTTTTACAAGACACCCAAACAAATATGAAAACTCCGCAATTTGTAACACGAAACCGAAGGTTTTCTAAATACATCTTTCTTAGCGACAAGGCGACACACAAATAGATAACATATAATCGCTTACCCTGAATTCTATTCATATTTCTTGCAATGAGTACAATCCAATAGAATCAAATATTACCATCTGTCGTCAACCTACACTTATTAGTAAAACAAACAAATTGCCTACCCTTGGCAACGCCCAATATTGAGTGTACAAAGAAAAAAAAAAAAAAAAAAAGAAAGTCAACGCCAAAATCACGCATCCACTTAAAAGAAATTTTCGAAAAAGGCATCATCATCGTCTTCTCAGAAAATCAAAGTACCCTTCTTCTTGAGAAAAGAAATGTTAAGGAAGAAGAAGAAAAAAAACACACAAATTGTAATCAGAAATAATCACACTTGGAGGCAAAGAGGAAACAGAATACTCCGTCGCGGTCGTGTCGTTCGTCTTCGTATTCTTTTGCGCCGCAATATACACTTCTGCTAAAGCGTATTTCAACAATCCGCTCTGTTTCCTAACTTGTAGCCGGCACGGCACACACCATCAACAGCCAAAATAAATAAAAAAAAAAACGAAAAAGAAATGAAGTCGTTGTGAGAAAAACAAAACAACGAACACATAAAGAAAAAAAAAAAAACAAAAAACGAATTTCAGAAATAACTCAATGAAATTCCACGAAACATCCATAAACATGCTGCTTGTCATTTGTATTTGTATGCCCCCCCCGTACTGCTGCCCCTCCGTTTCTCTACACACTTCATTCCGCGCTATCGATTGTTGTCTTATTTTACTTCACTGATCGCTCTTTTTAGGACTAAGCGCCGCACATCGATTCATTCCACTTAATTCATTTTTATTTGGTTCTTCTTTCCTCCCTCAACCACTCCTCTCTCTCTCTCTCTCTCTCTCTCTCTTCATCCCTCCCTCATCCCTCACATTCACTTTAATCGCATTACTGTTTGGAATAGTACGTACCTCCTACTTCAGAAATGCGTTTTGTTTTTTTGGTGTTTTTTTTTTTCGCAGCTAGAGGTGTGCCCATGCTCGTGGTGTGAAGGAAATTTGGTGTGTGTGTGCGCGCGTTCTTTGAAAAGTACCTTGCATTGCAGAGCGCATCTGTTCCGAAGTTATTGACCCCCAAGGTTTATTCTGTCTCCTTTTCTATTTATTTCTCTCTCTCTCTCCTTCAGCGGTGAAGGGCTGGCTGTCAAATGCCTTGGCTCTCTGTGCAGGATTTATTTGGTTCTGTCAAACGAAAAATCCCCCCACATGCAATCACTCAATCACACGTGTCTTGTCGAGTGGAACTGTCTATATTTGTCTGTGAAATTTGATGTTCATACAACCGTAGTCCTGTTACTTCTGTGGGATTTCCATTTCGAAAACGAATTGCTTCTGTCAAACGACTGTGAATGCTGCTGGTTGTAAATTTGACACTCTTTGTACGTGACAATACTTAGCGAAGAGGTTTAGCTTTCGTTTACACAAAATGAGTACAAAGTCAGACGAAAAACATTGCAAAGAATAAATTTGACATATTTATGCACATGTCTATTTTCGGAGGTGTTGTTTCCTTGACCATCTGCAGGCGATCTTGACAGCGTGGACTTTGGATAACAAAAGTTGTTTACCATTGGAAAGATTCGTCTCGCCAATATGCTAAGGACAAAAAAAAACAACACTTTAGTCTCATTTTGACATTGAATCTCCTTTGGATTTGTATTCACTTTAAAATCATGTGTATTTATGTTCAATTTGTATTTGTTTTGACGCGACGACCGACGACGTGTGCAGGAACACAAAGGCTATCTGTCAAAGCGTTTGTATGCTAATGACTCCTCTAGATGTAGTGCTCGTGTACGATTTTTGAGTACTTGCCCTCGTTTCGTTTTTTTTTTTTTCATTTTCCCCAATTGTATCTCATTTTGATGATCAACGAAAAGAGAACGTCTAAAAATATCCACTGTCATCGTATAATAAACGTTTTCATTTGAATTTTGGGAATAAATCACCGAAAAGGTTCGTTGTTCGAAATGTAAATGTCATGATTATTTTATCAAGACCGTTTTGCATAGCTTAAAGCTTAGAATAAATACGGTGAGAGAAAGACTACATCTTGATTGGATTGATTTTATTAAAGCATTGTTGAGGGAGTAAACAAATTGATTTATTTTGGTCAATTTTGAAGCATAACCTGGAAGGCGTGATATGAAGAAATCTGATAATGTAGAAATAGCCGACTTCACAGTTGATTGACCACTTCTCCATCGACGAATTTTAGAGACATTTTGACGGTTATTCACTAATTTTTGACAATTATTCAAGAATTGTTGATAGTTCTTCACGAATTTTTGACAGTTATTCACGAAATTACGTAGATGGCACTCTCTGATTGGTCTCTTTTAAAAAAATGATATAAGAGATGCGGAAGGAATATATGAGGCCCAGGTCCACCCCGGACTGTAGCGCCACCTTAAGTAAGTAAGTAAGTAAGGAAGGAATATATACGGTGTGCTGAACAGCTTGTCAAAATCGCCATCTTCTTGTTTTGTGACGTCACTCAGGGTCCGTTTTTGACACTGGACAGATGTATTGCTTAAGCTTGCATCACAATTAAATTTCGTATATTAAAGAATGAAGAATGAAAAACAGAAATTGATATATATACGAAAATGCAACGATGTGCAGTAAAAGGTTGCAGAAACTATAACGAGTAGGAAAATGTTGAAAAGAAATCCATTTTTTGTTTTTATGCGTGTGAAAAATGTTTATCTGTTTCCACCTTTAAGTTTCAGTTGACGTACAAATTCCCCCGATGACGTCACACAGGGTCTCAATAGAACTGTCCAGCACACCTTATGTTCCATCCACCATGGATATAAGAATGCTGTCAAAAATATTTAGGGGCAAGAGAGGGATAGAAGTCGGCTATCTCTTTCAGATTATTATGGATTCAATCCTGTAAAACCGCAATCAAAATACAGTGGACGCTCACAAAATAGAACTTTCGGAAATTCGAATCTTCCAGAAATTCGAACTTGAGCCCTTAATGCATTGAATGCTCTAAAATTCGAACTTGGGGGTTTTATTCCTGAGCGGTTTTTTTCTTATATTTGCACATATAGGGGAATCCCCAATTTTGTATTAATTTTGCTTCAACAAATCAAGCAGAAAAGGGGAATTACCAAGTTATGTGCGAGGTGATTCCCTTCGCGGTTTTTTTTGTCAAACTTAGGCACATATTTGGTCTTCAGGCTCAAGTTTCCAAGAAGTTATTGGTCTGGTTTTCAGAAGTTTAGTTTTAAGAATTTTGTACTTCTGTCTGATGAACTCAGTAGCGATGATGAGGCTTCAGATGACAACGAAGAAAGACTATGTCGTACCAATTATTACTCATTCTGCATTGACATTGAAAACGTCAATAATTGAATCAAATGGTGCAAAAAGAGTGAACGCACATGACCAATATTTTGGCCCTCCGTAACGATATCGTTGTATCAAGTTCAATTAAGCCAAAAAAAAAGCAAACAAAAAAGAATAATTGTTAAATTGGAGTAGTTTCACTTTTCTTTTTACTTTTTAAGTGAATTAAAAAAAAAAACATCCAGAAATTATAACATTTCGGATATTAGAACTACCCCAGGAACAAAGTGATTCCGATTTCTGAGCATCCACTGTACCAATGTAGGAAATATTTTTCGAAAATGCAATCATATTCATTCTTGGTACTTAATTCAATTAAATTCTTAATGTGAATCTCCACCACTCACAGGCACAGTTTATAATTAACGAGGAAATGAAAAATTAAATTATGAGTTCTTGAAATCATCGCGAGTACTCGAAATACACTTCAAATGAAATACGATTCTCCACTTCACTCTCCCAGGAATCAATTAATTTCTAATCTTTTATGTCTAGAGCTATCTTTCCCAATAAATGCCGAAGCGCCTTGAGTCATTCGAGACGACCTATGAACATTTGAAGATTATTTTAATTAGAAAAGTATTTGAGGTTCGTTACTCCGCAACTTAAGGATGGGCAGGCCAAAACCTTGATCACATCTCATTTCAGGTTCGACATTGGCGAGCATTTTGCGGTCGTTTTCAGTTTTGGCATCTGTCACAAGCTTGCGTGTCGTCCTTCAATGCGTCTCGTTGCTCTGTCGGACAGTCAGTGAAAATAACGTGATGCGGATGGTTTTATGAATTCAACGAATCCTTCTATTAATAGTCTAAAGCATGTTTCTGGGAAAAAAATATCAGTCAGTGAAGAACATGACATATGGGGTTTCTTGTTGTTGCATTCCAATACAGAAAACATTAAGTCGTTTATTAATGAAAGTTTAGTGGTGACTGGTCAAATTATGCCGGATTTGCTTTTGATTTTAACATCCCGGAGTGGCATAGTAGAGGGGTTTTAATCGAGAATTCTTGTGTGTGTGGGATGTAAACTCAGCATGGATGTGCGGTCAGCTTTAACGTGAAAAGCACTTCGTTAAGTATTAAATTTCCTATGCAATCGAGGAACTTGACGATATAGTGTACCTACATCGTGTCGGAAACGGGCATTTGGTAGACAAAATCCATACAAATCTACAGTGTAACCATTTAACCATCACATACTGTGGGGAGGTCACTGCAAGTCGATTTCGATTTTCACGGGATATCAAAATTAGTTCGAGTTAGAGGGAGTTCGACTTAGAGGGTGGTTTTTTGTATGGAAAATTGAAGGGGAATGCCAAAATAGGGCGTTGGACAAAGTAGTTTGAGAGAAATTCGACATAGGAGAGTTTAACTTGGGGAGAGTCCACTGTATTTGCATTTTATTCATTACAAAGAGTCACAGAGACCGACAGATGCACGCACAGAAGAACGACGTCTAGTAGTGCTCAATGTTGTGAAAGAATGCCGAAAATTAAGTCTCACAAGAGCTCATTGTAAACACAAAGTAATCCACTCAAGTAATCGATGGAGTTAGAGAGTCGAAAACCACCCAATTGGCAGTGGACAGAGCAGATTGACGGTTATTCCAACCCTCATCAAGCAACAGGTGGATCACCAAGACGACTTTTCATGTGGCTCGTTTGTACCATTGTGATTACATTTCTCTCCTGACATCGACAAGAAATTTAAATATAACCCTGAAATAGGTTTATCTTCCTTTATTGAGAGATTTTTCGTTTTTTTTTCTGTGTCACTAGGCAACTGAGCATGAATGGGTCAAAGAATCGGAATAGATTTGCTTGTTATTTCTGTTGGAAAATATTTAAAGCACCGTCCTCGGTCTCTCTGAAAATAGCTGGCATTCAAAATCGATTCAAGCAATTTTAAAGTGACTTTATTCAACGCATGAACGTGTAGTCTGCACAGAAAAAAAAGAGACCCCCTACCGAACTCGATAATTGACTGCCCTTATTGTGTATCTCGACAGTTTGACGGATTTAATCGCTCTCGTTACTTTTGAACCAACACGATGAGTTGTACCTACATTCGTTTATTTTTGTTTCAGATTCTCAGTAACATCAAGCAGTAGGTACAGTGTAGGAAAAAAGAGTAATTACCACTCCAACCTGGGTGTACCCTTTTTGTTTTAAATTAACCCCCCCCCCATCATTAACAGCTGCCACTCCAATTGGCCTTACTACACAAAACACACACACACACCATTGTTTAACTGCTATACAATTTTAATTATATCAATTATATTGTTAAACTTTAAATAGCTCACTGATTGACTAGCTATCCAAGTTTTAATAAAATTACGGGAATCCAACTTAGAAGCAAACATTCAGACCTCCTATGTGTGTGTACGTATCTATCACCTTGGCGAATGTTATTGCTCGGTGGTGGAGGTTTTATTATTTTTTGTTTGTTTTTTCTTGGAATCACGCAGGTTATTTGTTTTCATTTTCTCAAGCCAGACGCAATAGTTTGCGCTGCTATCCCCCCCCCCCTCCCCCCCTCTTTGGTGGTTTTTTGTTATTTTATTGTTCTGTTTATTTCGTAAACATATGAAAGAGCGGAGAAAGATAGACAATCTCTGACAGTAAAAATCGACGACCAAGGCGAATAGTGCTTATTTTTTGTTTGGTTGCTTTTTCATTTTAAATTTCTAATGTTACGCAAAATGTTGTTTGGTGTTCGTGTGGAGAGAATACGATTTGCAATTCATTGGCAAATCTCACCGCTACTTGGAATTGCGTGAGAGACTCGCGATTATCTTCTTCTGATGATGGATTATCAAATGATTTCTCAGGAAATTTCATAGAAATTTGTTTTCGTCTGAGATTGGTTTACAATGAACTTGGCAGTCGATAAGAGAGTTATATCTTATAGGAATAGAGTTGAGATTTGGTTGTTGATTTGTGGCCCGGCAAATGGACTATAGGCCAAAGGCAAATCCTAGAGAATACCAGCCAGTTTCTAATCAATACACACTACTTTTTCATTGATTTTAAGGCGGCATACGACAACATTCATTGCAAGGAGCTATTCGGGATCCCGGAAAAACCGATCCGGTTGTGTCGATGAACCGTGCAGTTCAGCTCAAGGACTACCGAGCCATTTGAAACCTGCACCCTGGACCGGCAAATGGACTAGGCAAATCCTGGAGAAGACCGGCGAGATTCAAATCGATACGCACCACCTTTCCATCGATTTTAAAGTAGCATACGACAGCATTCATCGCAAGGAGCTATTCGATGCGATGGCTGAATTCGGAATCCCGGCAAAACTGATCCGGTTGTGTCGATGCACCGTGCAGTTCGGCTCAAGGACTTCCGAGCCATTTGAAACCTGCATTTGGATTTCGGCAAGGAGATACGCTATAGGGTGATTTCTTCAATCTAGTACTGGCAGCTGTAAGCACAGAAGACACTATCTTCTACAAGTCAGTCCAACTCTTGGGTTGCGCAGATGACATCGACATCGTCGGGCGTTGCCAACGTTCCGTAGTGGAAGCTTTTTCGGCGATTGAAGAAGAAGCGAAACGAGGTAGTCTAAGAATAGATGAAATATGCTGTCGACCAAGAGACGTTCCGGCACAGACCACCTGGGGCAAAACATTATAATCGAGAGCTACAATTTTGGTTTAATGAAGCAGTTTGTCCACCTGGGGCCCTACGTGAACTCCACGAATGACACCCTAGTTGTGATCCGTCGTAGAATCGCTTTTCGCAAGCGTCTGTCAGAACAGCTGGGGTCGAAACTTTTGACTCGAAGGACTCTTTCTACAAGACCCTCATTCTGCTCAGTCCTGCTGTATGGAACCGAAAGTTGGACGTTAAGCAAAACAGCAGAGCTGTGTGTTGGTACCTTCGAGAGAAAAAATCTAAGAACTCTAGAGGAGTAGACACAACCGCGAACTCTACGAGCCGTATCTCGGTGTGAATGTAGCCTGTAAAGCAAAAATCCGACTGACTCGGCCACATCGAGTGCATGGACAACAAACGCTCCAGCAAAAAGGGTCTTCGAATCCAAGCCTCCCGATTCGAAAAGAAGTGGAAGACCGAACAAAGACCAAGTCATCGCGAACGTAAGACAGCTTGGTCTGGATGAATGCAGGGAAAGCAGGGTGCTCAGGACCGTCAGCAATTGCTCAGACTCAGACCCTCCATGGGTCGCCGACTTGAGAAGAAAAAGAAGTACGAATTCCATTCAGGTGAGGGGTTTATAATCACTCTTCAGAAGGCAATTGGCGGCCGTGGCGTTGTGGTTCAACGCACTTGAACATCCGTGCCTACGTTCGAATCCAAGTACGGCCCACCTCTTTCGAGTCGCTGACAATGCTCAAGTAATACAACTATCTAGAAAAAGCTTCTCAAACTTGGTCGTTCGGGGTCGGCATAACACTGTAGGTCCCACCCACTCGTAAGAGAACAATAGCACGCACAACACGAGTGGTTGCTGAGAAGCGAGACAGTGGCCATCTACCGGCTGTAGCGCCAGCAAGTTCTTCAATCGTAAGCGCCTAAACATTGTAGCTGAGAAAAAAACCTCCCAGAACACAGCACATAGCATCCCATTTGACTAAGTACTCCCCCGTGCTGCTGACACATGCCAAAAAAAAAAACGTAACAAAAACCCAAAACAATGTTCCAGTCGCCAACCACGAGGCATTATCAACAAACAAAAAGGCAAGCTTTAAATTCCACAACATACCTCTGCAAAACTATGAATATCCGACCGTTAATTGAAAATTCAACGTGTATCCGCATAACATTCTCCGCAACTGCCTGAAAATAGATAAACAATAGATTAACCAACAAAATTCCAACTGTCTGCAAATGTATAACACCACACCGTATTGAGACATTTGGCATTTGATCAGGCATTCGTTTGCCGATAAATTAGAGAATACTCAATTCCCACACACACACACACACATTCGCACCCTCGGCAAAATAACGGTATTCCAATGAAATTTCGAAACTCATCGAATTGGAATTCAATAAATTTTGTTCAAGAATATTCAAAGAACCGTGACCACTGAATGATTGTGAGGGGCGGCGGACGATCGATTGAGTGAAACGTGGCAAATCGTTGAAATGGCAAACGTGTGCGGGTGGAATTGAATTGCAAATTCAATATAGAACCGTTATGCACAACTGGCAACCGACTTATGACTATAACCATCTGACGTAGACGCCCATATCTATGTTTTCTCCTCCATACATAGGTACATATAAAAAAAATAAAGACCCAACCAACTTGTCTTCTGGGAAGCAGAACAAGAGCTTTTTAAAACGATTCTCAGAAACCTGAGGAGGACATTTAACGCAGTTTATTGCCTGCCACGTTCATATTGCGGAATTTTCTATGTTAACACTTGAATTGTTAGATGAAGCTCGGACGAGCGAAGGAAGACCTCGATATTTCCGGAAAATGTCTGGAATAATTTTCTCAACAAATTGCTATTCCCGGAATGAGGTCAAGGATACAAAGGGGAATCGTCGCGTGTTCCTGTGCGAATTATTCGTGTGAGTGTGTGTTTGTGCTTGGGCGTTATCAATTTTGTGTGGATGACAGGAGAACTTTCGAAAGCGACTGGGGCACACAAAGGGGGCGGGGAATAGGTTCGGGTAGATTCGATTACAAATTGTTTCCTGAATTTGACGCTATTTGGCCATCGGCCGATTTCACTGTCACTCATTTGACAGTTGTGTCATCAATGACTCTGGCGTGGTGTCATTGGGGTTAAAGCAAATGTTGGGCCTATAATCGAAAGCAAATCTATTGAGGTGTTAACTGATTCTCGACTCGGACTCGGACAAAGTCAAAAAGACTTGCAATCTCGATGCACACAGAATGATTGTCTCGGGAAATGAACATTGAAACTGTACGAAATCGAATCGCAGTCCCAGCTCATTTAAGAGTCACCCACGCACAGCTCATTAAACAGTCGAGTCTCTCTCGCAAAAGTAACAACAGCAATGCACATTGAATGCGTACCGATGAAATTAATGAATCGATTCTGACCCACTGCAGTGCTAGTGAAAATCTCACAACAATGCCAAGAGATAAAACAATGACCGCGGTATTCTTTAAGTCCATTAAAAGCGCATAATTTCAATGAAAGAAAAGTAAATACAAGGACATGCGAGTACCATTTTTTTTTCACCTCGAACCTCGATGGCATCATGCAATTATAATTCCACCAAATCGTGTACAATTATCCTCGATTTATGCGAGTGCCTCATATTGCCCGCAATATTCTCAATAAGTATGCGAGTGGGTGCCAGGTGGGTGGTCTTCAATTCGCTTAACGGTCAGCTCTGGCATGGCAGAAGAGGCATCTGTCTATATGTTGTGGGCTTCGCGGGTATGATTCGATATTTTACTAATTGGATGAATTCCACGTACTGACTTCGATTGGGGGAAAAAAAATCCTTCACTGTCAAGTTCATCGTTGCTTCCACTCACACACACAATGATCAGTGGTCATTTGAATGCTCAACACGCAGACAGCGGCTAATGAATGATGTGTCAAAGAGTCCGTTGTCCGTGTTGCCATAGAAACGCAAGTATTCAATTCACTTGACCATGCACAAACCGGAAACGTCCGATACGTTTTAATTTGATATTCTCGGAAATATTAATTGGATTAATATTTTTTTTTATATATATTTTATTTCGCCAAGTGGCCGACAGTTTCCGTGTCCTGTGCACATGCCAACTCGCGTCCGTTTATGCCAGTCGCGATTTCGAGAAGCTATGATGTGCAAATACATGTGTGTACAACTTTCAATTGAACTCTTGACCTCAGCACTTTTAAAATACCGTTGCAATGTCAGTCATTTCATTTCACCGAAATCGGATTTTTGAAGAAATCTGTGTGGAACAGTTCCACGTACAAAAACTCGTGAGAGTATGCCGCAGACCTTGCAAATTAAACGACTATCGCATTTTTTTCGTTTAAAAATACAGTGAGCGGTCGATATAGTGAACAATCCAAGATAGTGAACATGCTATATTTTACACAGGCTATTCTAAATAGTGAACAATCCAGATATAGTGAACCCTTGTTTTTTTAAAAAATTGTTTGAACCTGTCAGCATGCAAAACCATTTCTACAACTCATTAGTGCATTCAGCAGTATGCATAATTTTACATCGCCTAAATAAACAACAGCATCGAATGCTAATACAGTGGCCACGGAAGAAGCTATGTACCTTCTGAACCATATAACAGGACTAGCACATACGGCAGCCGATTTAAACAATTGGAGCGAAGATCATTTATCTTCAGATATTGAAGAAAACGAAAAAGAACAACAACCGGACGCTGATAATCCCATTTGTTCAGTGTCTTCTAGAGATGCTGTTCAATTATTTGAGAAAGCACCTGAGAACACGGATGTTTTGGTCCTTAAAAGGGTGCAGGAGAAGGCGATATCAATTGATAGAAGTTGAAAGAAACCGAATTACAAACTATTTTAGCACAAGTTAAGTTTTTTATTATTATTTAGTATTATTTTTGTTGTGTTTTACTTCATCTTACGGATGAGTTGTCTTTGTTGAAAGAAAAATATTCCTTTTTTTTATAAATATTGGCTTGTTTTTTTTTAGTAATTACATAGGAAAATTGTAATTTTATTCTATTTTTGATGAATCATACACATTTTGATGCAATTTGCTTTAAGGAGTCTACGCTCGTTACAGTAAACACACCCGGTTCTTATTAGTTCATTATATCGAGCGTCTACTGTATATTCGAATGGATAGCAGTCTGCGATTGACGACATAAGGCCGCCGCGAATGTGAGGAGAGCACCGATTTGTGCCTTCAGCAAGGCAAATGCGTGTATCAAGTAGATGACTCCCATAGGGACAAGGAAATGCAACATTTTAAGGGCCGATGTTGAATGTGAACCACACCTAAACGTCAAGCTTTTTTCTGCATTTCATTTGACATTTCTCAATTTCAGACTATCTCAATTTGAACCATGAAAAGATACACAATCGAGCAACGCGTTACAGTTATTCAGGTTTATTATGAAAATGGGCGTTCAAATCAAAATGCATATCGTGTACTTTTTTACTGATTTTTTCGGTCAGCATAATCGACCAATTTGTGTTCACAATCGGTCGAATTGTGCGCAAAATTTCAGCAAACTGGGTCTGTAGGAAATGTGATAACACCTGTGCATGCTCACTCAGTTCGTCCTGCGGCTTATGGGCTGGGGGCGTCATCGGGCTGTACTTCTTCGAAAATGTGGTCGGCCAGGCAGTTACCGTGAATGGTGTTCGCTATAGCGAGATGATAATGGACTTCTTGTGGCCAGAAATTGAGGATATGGATCTGGACGATATGTGCTTCCGACAGGATGATTCCACTTGCCACACAGCCAACGAAGCAATCACTCTTTTGAGCTACAAATTCAATGGCCGTGTTATCTCATGTCGTGGCGATGTTAATTGGCCGCCAAGATAGATGTGATTAGACACCGTTGGATTTTTTTTTCTTTGGGGTTATTCGAAAGAAAAGGTGTACGTCGATAAGCCAGCAACAATTCAAGAGCTAAAGGATGAGATAATTCGGCACATTAACGGCATAGAACCTCAATTATGCTTCAGCGTCATCGAAAATTTGGACCATCGGATGGAGGTGTGCCGTGTGTCGCGGCGGCAATTTGGCCGATATTTTGTTCCATACATAATTGAACCATACCAATATTATCATAATAAAAAGAAATGACAATAATTTCCTAAATAATTTGTGTTTTATTCACAATCAACATCGGCCCTTAAAATTTAACCACCCTTTATATTTTATAATACAACCTCGCAGGGAGCTTTCAGCAAAAACAACCGACTTCGCCAAAGTCAATGACCCACAATTCGACACAGTTTGCTATTCATGAAGCAAACCATGCTCATGTCGTTCACCAACACCCTGAATTCGAATTCACATCTCTGAATCGTTGCACAAATCGGGCATACAAAACAACATTGAATTGGAAATCAGACTATAGTCCCTTCAGCAAGGAATGCAATATATTCAATTCCAGTGGCGGTGGTGGTGGTGATGATGGTGAAAGCACACAACCAACCAACAGCATTCGACATTTTGCAGGAAGTTGAATACAAATTCATGAAAACCAACACATTTCACCCAAAAGAGGTATTATCCGTACATTTCTCATGAATGCCGATGCTGAACCACTTCTATGGACATTATCTTGGTAACATTTCGATAAGACTGCCAACAGGGTTTCGCCCAAAAATGTTTTCAATCATTATCCTGCGCCAGAACAACGTCAACTGTATCGAGTATGTGTGTGTGTGTGTGTGGGTTGGTGGGTTGGGTTTGTGTGTTTTGCAGATTTTCGTTTCGCATACAATGAATAAAGGGAACACTGGCACTCTGTTGAATTCATTGTGAAGAATCTGAATAGATTTGCATCCTATCTACGGGAGAGTATTGAATTTCTTTTCATGTTTAACTGGCAATTGTCCTCGCCCAACAATCGATTTCTATTGGAGACCCTTTCAATGCGTTTCCTGGGAAGCTATTCATCATTGATTCCCTTTAATGAGAGAAGTAATGGGTAACTATAGTCATAATAACATCTATTTTTCTCATTGTTTGTTCTTTTCGCCGCCACAATAGTACCCCTAGTGTCTGTATCCTTTTTCCTCTTTCCCTGTTTTTTTTTTTCAGGTAGCTGCCCACATCGAGTGTAGCAGTAGAAGGATATCCAATCAGTTTATTTGCCAGAAAAGGTGATAAATACGATGTTACCCAGCACTCCCGTGTGTGTTCCTTTTTTTTTGTTCCCTCATTCACACAGTTATCTTCTACATGCACACTCATCAAGCATGGATAAGCCGAGTTACACTGAATCGTTTTTGAAAAGTGAACAAAAAGTGTCTCTCCACTGAGACGAAACGACTGCAGAATTCGTATTTAGAAAGCCAGTCAAGAGAAACGTCGTCGTGACTTGCTGAAGGGATTTCTGCGAATTTCTTCTTCTGCTTTTTTTTTTTGTCTCTTTTCTCTTCCTTCACTAAACCGAAACCTCTTCAGTCTTCACAACTGAGATGAGGAATAAAAGCAAAGCAAAAAAATAACTCAAAATGAAAGGAAAGCAAGCGACACACAGGTAAAAAGGACGGTAGATGAGTGTGCATTAGATTCTCATATAAAACATTTTTTTTTTCCTCAAATTTTCGTTTGAAGTTGGTTTACTAGGAAAAAATACTTCATTTTGGTGCGCCCCCATTTTTTTTTCTTTTTCATTTTTTTTTGACAGATGCCTTTGGTTGGCACATACCGAGAGCACACCAGTCAGCTCCTCTTTCACAGTATATCGTATGTTTGTGTCGTCTGCTTTGTGGTTTCTCAGAAAATAGAGCACACCTTTGCGCCACTATAACCTCATATTTGTCATGCTAACACTCCTCCGTTCCTCTGGAGCATGTTATGATTGCATACACAGCACATTCATACAAGCCGCGCGAAGCCCTGGCGAGAGGTCGAAGTACTCTGAAATAGAGTCACTAAGTCGTATTGTGGTGCCTCTGTTGTCTGTGACAACTCTAGCGGAAAAATCATATCTATGATAAACACACACATTTGTCATTTAACAAAGCATGACATCTGAATAGAGAGGAAGAGAAAAACAAAAAAACGAGGCCAAATATTCTCGTTCTCTTCCCAAACGAAGGACGACGACGACGACGATAGTTGTGTGGTCTTCTACACATCGCGTCGTAAACCAAATTGTATTTGTGCCCTGCTCTGGTTCACACGCGAAATGAGATTTAGAAATGAAAACAAAATCATACAGCCAACCAACTGGCGAAAAGATGAAACGAACACGACACGAAAATTAAGGAGAGGCCACAACGGCTGAGTTGTGCCTTCTCAACACGGAAGTGAATCGCACCGAATGTTTGTTTGCACGGTACTCCACCCGTGGGACAGATAAACCAATTAAATTAAGTGTTGACAGAGGAAAGATTTGTTTTTCTTTTGATGGCAAGTTGAACTTAGAGTTAGATCAATAAAATTGGTTCGGTTTTTTTCTTCTTCTTCTTCTGAAAACCGGTCTATCAACACACATTTTTATGACTGCGAGCAAAAAGAGCTGAATTCTCACACGTGTAGTGAAAATTCACGATCATCATCCGATTAGCAAGTTTTTGTTGTTTACCAGGTTTTATTGCGGGCGCCATTTGGTCTGAAGTAGATCGATCGGCATGAAAATCGGGAGTTCCTTGATTTCAATCATCGGCATCCGAGTGTTCCCCCTTCTCAAGGATCACTCGTCCAAAAGGACGTGCGAATCAAATTGGCTTCTCCACCACAGCCGACGTCGCGTCACTGGTCAACGAACTTCCGCAAAGCAAGCCAGCACTAGGTCCGCCACTGACCTACCACACAAACTCTAGATTTTGTTTCCTAATCTCTCTTGTTCCGCCAAAACAGAATTAATCGGTTAGTCAAGCAGTGGAAGCAAACAAGATACGCCCCCCAGCCTCAAAACGTTGGTTTGGTGGCATCTGCATACATAATTAAACCTAATCTACTCGTAAATTTCCTTTCAAACTAGAACTCAGAATCGAAGAAAGAACAGAAAACCTTGCAACAAACCACCACCAGTCGGACCCCTACACATATCCGTTGTCGAGGGCCAACACACCGTCATCTTCCGTCGCGTTCGCGTCGATTTGCGGCGAAGCAGTCTTTTGATTGCATACCACAGATACCAACCTGTTTTTCGCAGGAACTTCATAAATCATAATCAAAAAATTCTCAGAATTATTTCACCATACACACCTGAGCATTGAGAGACGGACAACGTGTGGACGGTGTGTGGACGTACAGTTTAGTCCAGTGAAACTACACGCGAGACGCTTGCAAACACGGCAAATGCTTTACACGTGTGCGTGTGTATGAGTGAGTGGTTGTGTCACTGTTTGCGTCGAGACTGCGCACGCTTGCGCTTTGCTTCACCTGCGCGAACAGCCACACCAAGGCAGGCGAACGACAAAGAAGCAGCACAAGACCGCAGACAGAGTGAGAGAGAGAGGAAAAAAGTGAAAGAAGAGGCACAAGGCAATAAAAAAAAAAAAAAGAAAAAAAAAATAGTCACTTCGTGGAAATCAAAATAAAGACTCTTGACATAAAGCCTCGTGTAGCCCCGAAGCGGTTGTTCGCCGAACACCACACAATCGCGGGCCGCCTCCCAGTCCTCTGCATCTCAACCATTTCGACGGCTCGCGGGCATCTTGACTCCGGGGACTGTGGGGGCAGCAGCACCAGCACCAGCACCAGCACATCGTCTTACAGTTGCCGTCATTTTCGATGGAAAACTGAAGAAACGAGTTCCACGAATTTTATGAATGGAGATTTAAATACAAAAAAAAAATAACGTACATCTGTGTGTATGTGCGTGCGTGTGTGTGGATTCACAGCGGCGGCAAATTCAAACTCAAACTCTCACTCGCCGCCTGTAGTTGTGCGATGAGTGCAGTTCCAGCAGTATCCAGCAAGTAACATGTTTTGTCCGTCTGCCTGAATGACTGCAAGTCGAAGAAAATTCAGTTAAGTGCGATGTGAACCAGTCTAACCGTGTGAGAGCAACATAACACCGCCAGCCACCGTGCCACCGACAGGCCACAGCCACCAAGTGAGTCTCGGCAATAAGATCTTAACCGCTTCGCCTTTGGAACTCGGAGAGCTGTTCATGGGAAAAGGAAACAGAATGGCTGCCACAGCTGCTATGTGCACGATATTGTTGTTGTTATTGGTGGGACTTCATGCGAAGCCGTTTATATGGTGGAATAAAACCAAGTGAATCCGGTCATCTACCGGTTCGACGAGAGAGGAGTTCTAAGCTTGCGGCGAAGTACCTAATTGCAGGTTCTCTTTAGCATTTCATTCTGTTGTTGTTTCTGCCTCTAAATATGTTTTCCTCCGTTTACTTGTCGGAACGGGGATACGACTCGGAAGCGGCTAACACGCACACACACATATACACATGTTAAGCTTTAATTAGTGACACTCAACGCGGAATCGCTGAAGGGGGAGGCGCTGATGATGATGATGCGACGGTCAATCTAGTGTGAGGACAAGTAATTTGTAAACAAAATCAGAATAGACTCGAGAATGGTTCATTGGCTTCGGGGCGAATCGAGGACAAGAGCACTCGCGGTGTGATGGCATTTTGTCATGAGCGTTCAGAGAACAGGGATGACGAGCCTCTGGCGAAATGTGAACGGGAGACCTTGGCGAATATGAATACACACATATAGAGGCTGTTTGGCAGCATCGCAGGTGATGTCAGGCGTTCGTTAAGACTTCCCAAACTGGAAACAGCTAGACTTTGAATTAAAATGTCTTCGGAATGAGTGATGGTGATTTATGGAGTTTCTCCGATCTCCGTGAGAACTAACAAAATAAGTCTTCCATTGGGAGATGGATCTCCAACTGGGATTGCCAATTAATTCTGCCTCGTCGAATGGTTATTTCATCATCATCAGATCTTGATTGACAACAGGTTCCTCTCTTCCACGAGCACGAAGAGAATCTAGAGCGTCTTTCAATGACTTCTGTAGAAACTTCAGCGATGAGGATAAAGTGAAAACAATGCATGAACACACGCTTCGTCCTCTCAGAAACAAAAAGAAGACTGCTAGGCAGCTAGCCAAACTTTGCTAAAACCACGGGAACATTCTGCTTAAATAAGACTACAGTGGACAGGGTTTAGTGGTAGCACTATGGACCACCAGGTCTATGTGAGGCTGAGCCGCCAACCCCTAAGTCTAACCTAACCTATGGAGCTACTATTTTAACTGCCTCGAAGATCTGTCTAATGTATAGATGATATTCTAAAATAATCTTAAAACCACCAGAAATGGCCGAAATCTTTGGCTGGTGCTACAGTCCAGGGCCTCGGCCAACGTGTGTCTCGATCTATCACGGCCTAGTGCTAGTTGCTTCCTGCTACGCACCTTCAGCTGATTGGGCTCCCTTTCCAGCTGCGTATTCCACCGGCGGCGTGGTCTTTCTTTGCTACGTTGTCCCTCAGCGTTGCAGTCGAAGACTTTTCCGAGCCGGAGCATTGATGTCCATTCGCTCTACATGACATAGCCATCTGAGACGAGACACTTGAACTCGTTTTACCAGAACGACGTCGCTGTGCAGTCCGTTCAGTCTCGTCGTCCAAACACCATCAGTTCATGCGGGACCAAAGACAATACGAAGGACTTTAAACTCGAAGCGACCAAGAATCAGTACAACAATCAGTCAGTTAGTGTCAATGCTTCTGCGCCATACAGCGGGAGTGTGATTATCGAGGTCTTTTGTGAGGATATCTTGATTCTCCGCAAGAGCGCTTTATTCCTCACGCCCAAATACCCAGCTTGCGAGGGTGATCCTTCGTCGAATCCAATCGAAATGATCGAAATAGACACAGACTATAATCGATTCAGAATAGGAAACGCAGTAAGGTCAACGGGGGAACTAGGTTTGCGAAGCCGGGTGTGACTGCACAATGGTCGAAGTGGAGCTTGGGTTATACTAAAAGGCGAGCTATCACCCTACCGCCATATTCGCTGAGCACATGTATTTCCAGTGCGTGTGTGAATTCACACATTTGCATACCTATTATACGGTAAATAGCCAATTAACCGCATGTTCGCACTAACCGGTGGAATTTTGTGTATTTTATGCAAAATACCAGAAAAAAAATATATTTAATCGAACACTGAAAGGGAAAAAGAAAGGAAATAAAATAAAAAAAACAAGCCCCCGACTTTTCGCATTTCCTCCAACTCAGACAATGAGTGCGAGGGACTCACGAAAAGAGGAGACCTAGTAAACAAAGCACTTGCCTGTAGTCAATGAGTAGATATTTTATTTTGTTCTATTTTTGAACACAAGAAATCCCGTCGTCCGTCTAGTCTCTCTCACACACACACACGCTCACAATCTCCTTCTCAGGTCAGGTGGTTCGACGAGAGTGTTTACCAGATTATGTCGACAGAAATATTTACTCAAATTTGTAGATGATATTGCAGGCGGAAATCTAAATTGTGGTCAAGTATGGTAGTCTGAGCAAACAGCAAACAGAAGGTACACTCTGTAGAATGAGAGAATGTGCGAAACGATGAAGATACACTGCGGGTTATTTGCTATAAATAGAATGAAGACACAGATAAGAGTTGATATGTGGTTAAGCCAAACGGTCTGACTGAAATGGTGACCTTTTAACAGGTCTTCGCTGACAATTGAAGTTAATTTGATAAGTTAACTTTATATCGGATGATTACGCAAGGGGGAAAGAGTAGGGAGCACGTAAAGGGAGTAGTTCTTGACGCTTTTGACGGAGATCCACAATACTTATGCGAGTCCATACAGGGTGGGCCATCTAGTGGTGTTTTTTTTTTTTAAATCATGGGTTATTTTGCACTCACAGCTGTTTCCCGCTCGAAATCTTGACAGAAAGCCAGTATCATACCTCCGCGGTACGAAATGAGTCGCTTTAGGATTGAACACCGTTTGGGGAATATTGAAAACTTCTTTCAAAGTGAGTGCTGTGTAGCCCAGACATTGGGCTTTTTTTTTTTTCAAAGAAGAAGTCTTGGCCGAAATGTGGCACCCACCGCGACTGCTGTACGCACGTTTGTTCGTGAGACTGGCATGCTAGTGGACAACACTCATGGTCCCGCCGTCGTACGGTGCGCACAGATAAGAATGTGGCTGCTGTGGCCGAGAGTTTGAGATTCAATTCACGATCATCAACTCGCCATCGATCTCAGCAGATCAACACTCCACGCACTAGCCCGAGGAGAATTCTGCACAAAGATCTCGAATTATTCGCTTACAAGTTCCAATTGACTCCGCAATTGAATGCGCGCATTTTGGGGCTGAGAGCAGCTTTAATTGGACAACGAAACATCATCTTTTCTGAGTAGGCGCATATTCAGCTCGGCGGCTTAGCTTGGAAAACCCGCACATTATTGTCAAGAAGCCAATGCATCCACAGAGAATGACAGTCTGGTGCGGATTTTGTGGAGTGGTGGCATCATTCTTTCAAAATGAGGCTGGGTACAACGATTCGGTCAACGGTGGGCGTTACAGAGCCACGTTAACCGCCTTTTTTTTTGCTGAAATTGAAGACACGACGACCTCTGGTTTATGCAGGATGGCGCACCATGCCGCACAGCCAAATTGGTAAATCGTGTTATGAGCCGTCTTGGCGATGTAAATTGACCGCTTCGTAGCTGCGATTTGACCATTTTGGACTTTTTTTTGTGGGGAACCGTGATTATTCCAACAATCCGGAAACGATTCAAGCGCTTAATGCCAAAATCATCCAAGAAATCCGTAAGCTACAGCTTAAAACCATCAACAATGTCTTGGCAAATTTGGGTGGCAGAATGCGCTACTGCGAAGCCAGTCGAAGCATTCACTTGAACGACGTTGTATTTCACAAATAATGGGACTGTTTGTTCCTACTAATAAAGCCTTCTGTTCATTTTATTGTATTTTTGAAATGAAAAACTTCTATTTGGCCCACCCTGTATAATATTGTGCTTTATTTCGGGGTCCAGGATAAGGCCTCGTCTCCTTTGGGGTCGTTGAATTTTGGAGTACCTCCATAAGCCCTTAGCTGTGAGTTTCATCGCAGCGATTGCACTTCTTTTCAGTCTTTAGTTCAGCGGATAGGGGTTTTGTAATTTTGCGGTTGAATAAATGAGTCGCATTTCCATTTTCTTAAGTTTTTCTTTGCCGACCAGCATCTCCTCTCAACCAGTGGATTTTCTTCTAAATTCCCCCATCAGCTGTACCGTCAATTGAATAAGAATACATATCCATTCGTATATTCTGTCGTTCGGAGATTTTCGTTATTCTTTTTTTTTTAAATCACAATTCCGGAAAATTTATTATCGACCCGGTGTTCATGGGATTGCTATTAGGTTTGAAAAAAAAAAACATAACGATTCTGCAAACACACACAACTCCCCATGAGGGAGGACAATTCCTCGAAAAGAGTAAACACATGTCTGTGCATATATTTTAATACATCTAAATATTTACGCAACCATGTGCAAAATGTATATTAAATGTATATGTACCTAATGCAAGAGATAAACTTTTGCAGAGGAAAACAAACACCGCGAACATGTGGAACTTACCCCATCGTTTGGTAACGAAATTCGAATGAAAACTGGTTACGAGCACGCTGGTGAACTAGGGTTAGGTATGGGTTTTTATTTCCTTTCATGGAATCATTTAAATTGTATTTTTGTTTTTATTATTTATTTTTCCACGGAAACCTTTGAAATAAACGTGTTCAAATGCGGTCAGGTGTCTAGGTTGGTGGTTTGTTTTACTGCGAATTTTTATTGACGAGAGACTCAGCGTGGTGGCAGAATCCTGTTGTTGCGGCCAAATTTGACATACATTCTAGTTTGAATTTTTAATCTGCCGGTTATAGAGGTTAAATTACGGTAGAAGTCGTGAGTAGCCACCTCGTTTAGTTTTTTATTAGTTTAGTTTCTATTCAACAATTAGTAAAAAAAAATCATTCGAATGAAGCGAGATTCGTTCATAACGAAGAATTAGTCACCCGTTAGTGAACGTTATACAAAATAAGTCTACCCACGGAGAGTCTGAACACGAGCAACGACTGCCTTTCATCGTTGCCTGCGTACCTTAAGTCCAGCCCTCAAACAAAGATGTCCCTTTGTTTGTCCCTAGATTCTTCGATATCCTTGAGCCTGGAGGTTGCGAGAGACCTTTTTGCAGCAGATTGAAGACATTTTACAGAGGGGCCAGCTTTACCAAATTCAAATAGATCTTACTACCTATGCGTGGCATCATCATTTGGAAGGAAAACGCGGATCTGGCATCATCATTTTGAAGAAAAACGCGGATGACCGTGTAAAGAAGGCGTATGTGGCTTTCTAGACGGGCCTTCGTTAAAACATGTGATCTAAAACCACGGGTGGTATACTGGCTACACACCATGGTAGCAAGACCCATGGCGGAAATCACTGGAAAATAAATATATTCTCAAAGATCGGCCACCTAGGCACACCAGGCCCACACACAGGTTGCCCCAGAACAACACCCACGGCAGCACTCGAGGCCATTATCTGCCTGCCGCCTCTCGACCTGTTCTGCAGCAAAACAGTGAAGCTTTATCGACGCTAAGTCTCGGAGTAGAGGGTTTTTGGAGGAAAAAACCATACGGTCACTAACAAGTTGGACAGCATCACAAAATATCGGACAAACAGACGATCTACAGCCAACCATTCCACCAGCTTTAATCAGTATTTTCCCGACCGGATACAATGGCAGGAACAGATGGTAATGGAAGAAGAGGGGATCGCCTTATACACTGACGGCTCAAAGTCAAGCGCGGGTCCATGGACGGGGGGTCTTCTATAACCTCTTCGAAAAATCCCTGGCACTAAGGGACGATTGCAGCGTCTTTCAAGGCGTAGTGGCTACGACACACGAGGCGGCACACATGTTGAGAGCCCACAACGTAACCGATAAATCGATCACCAGTTTCTCTAATAGCCAAACGACAATAAAGGCCACAGCATCAGGCATGCCGACATCGAATCTCGTTATGCTGTGCAGATAGAGCATCTGTGAGATATCCTTGACGAACGCGGTGAACCTCTGATGTGTGCCGGGACATACTGGAATACAAGGAAACAAAAAGACGGACAGCATCAGGAAAAAAAGGGATCGGGGCTGGGTGAATCTCTGCCAATATATTATGCACCTACGCCGCTTATACGCTTATACAGGAAGAAACTGGCAGACGTAGGCCTGGAAAGAGCAGGAGCTCGATGGCTTGATGTGAGTATTGGAGCAACGACGAGGGCGCAAAGGCCGACACTGGGTAAAAACTGGTCAACATCTTTCATCGACTTAGTCGCAAGGACGTGATAAGGTTAGTAGGAGTCCTTCCCGTGCCCTACAGTAGGTACATATGCACTGCCAACGAAAACTTCACCAAAGGTGGGAATTGGCCCCCAGTGGCAGATGGAAAATTAACTCGGAAAAGGCTAAAAAATCCTACTATACACTATTGATTTTTGAAGTGCAAATTTCGATGTCGTCGGATGCACTCCAAATGTATTTGATTCGATTAATAGACACTAGAGCACATACCCAAAGGAGTACAGAAGTCGTAGGTAGCCTAGTTGGGTCGCTGTGCCAGTTGGAAGTTGAACCAGGAAAAACCTCAAAAATCGATTTTTTTAGGCGAAAATTTCGATGTCGTCGGATGCACTCCAAATGTAATTGATTCGATTAATAGACACTAGAGCACATACCCAAAGGAGTACAGAAGTCGTAGGTAGCCTAGTTGGGCCGCTGTGCCAGTTGGAAGTTGAACCAGGAAAAGCCTCAAAAATCCTTACTATACACTGTCGATTTTTTTAGGCGAAAATTTCGATGTCGTCGGATGCACTCCAAATATATTTGATTCAATTAATAGACACTAGAGCACATACCTAAAGGCTTACAGAAGCCAATGGTATGTCTAGAAGGGTCGATTTTTGTACGAAAACCTAACGCACAGGTGTACACGTTGGTCTAAGAATGCCGTCGTCTCTCCTTCATCCGGAACTCTTTGAGAAGCCCTCCTTTTAGTGTCTCCGGATGTAGTTGTTACACATTAGAAAAAAATAAATGCATTTTCTTCTCCAATTTGTTTAACAACGACATGCACCTGTCAGTTAGGTATGCGATAAGTATCAGCACACATTCCAAAGGCAACCTATGTACTACGCCTGGCTTCAAGCAGCCATTTATCCAATTTTGACCACAGATTTCGGCTCGATTTGAATGTCCTTCATTTGAAAGGACGAGATTAAGCTCTAGTCAAAAATAGTAGCAGGTATATATATTGGAAACCAAAAAAGGAATTATTCCACTTCAAGTTAATTGAAGAGAAATAAAATTAAAAATGATGCCAGCGCAACACGCACACGTCGCTCAGAACGAACGAATAGCATTGTACTTCATTGTTCCAAGCCCAGATAATTCAATTCCGTAAACCTGAGATCCTCTTAGTTAACGCGACAGATTTATTTTCTGTTCATCCCTAATTAGCCCGCAAAGGGATTATAGTCGAAGGAAGTTTTAAGATAATAACGTCGGCTTAGTTTTGAAAATGTCACCAAGTTGCTGTCGGCACAAGGCGATCCCATCCGCTCTCATTTCTAGAATTATTCAAATTCCAGTTCGTCTTAAGCGGAACAAATCTGATTAAAACAAGACCACACAAGTGACACAAAACGAATTCTAGAGAGCCGCCTTTTGACTATTCATGATATTCAAATGAAAGACAATGACTATCGAAAACAAACACATTCCGAGAAACGCTAAATACGACGGAACCATATAATTAACAAGTTCCCATAACAACGGGAGCAAAACGCAACGAAATCCATGAATCAGTTGCACCGTCACAAATTGAATTTTATCATCACTGACTTGTCGAAACTATTCAACTGTCATAATTGATAGCCCAGTGAGTGCATTCGATCGGAAACTAGATGAAAGCTTAAGAACAAAGTGCTTGAATTTCACCCAATCGGTTATTCATCACTTTGCCGTGTACAAAGCATTCATAAATAAGTTACCTCCGGTGCTGACGGCTGCGTGGAGTGTGTACTAATATTCTATTCATTGTAATATTTTATGCAAATCCTTGTCCGAAGAGGATTACACAATACAATCGTTGGACCTTCGGAATGTTTGCTGATATTTATCGCATACTTAATTGATAGGTGAATGTCGTTGTTATACAGATTGGAGAAGAAAATGCATTTATTTTTTTTCTAATGTGAAACAACTGCATCCGGCGATAGTTGGCAGCACTAAAATGAGGGATTCTCGAAGTGTTACGGATGAAGGATGAGACGACGGCTTGCTTTGGCGTGTCAGTGATTTTTACAAGCAATAAATGTAAAATTGAGTTTGAGTTTCCTTTATAAGATTAAGTAGTTATCGTTGCAAATGTATGTCATGAATGTCTATGCAAGGAATTTAGTGTTCATTTATGTGGCTGTGTGTGTATACAACTATTGGCAATGCTCATACTACTAGCAAGCATTGGGAATCGATGGGGATGGAAACCCCAGGTCGGTCGGTCGGTGCTTTATCAGCCTGAGGGGGTCGATACTTTGTTCAATTTCCAGTCAAGAGAGCTGTGGAATGGGACTCTTACTGAATTAAACGATTAATTTGAAGCTTAGGGCGATGATAGTTGTCAAGCTCTAACTACGGCAGAGATAAATAACAGGCATTGCATCGTAAGTGTAGAACAAGAGAAATTCCATCTTAGAAGTGCTTAATGCGTAAGATAATTTGAGTCTCTCTCAACGGAAGCAATCAATTAACCCATCTTCAATTTCAATGCCTTACATCCGTTCCAAGCAAAATCAGAAGGGAGACATCAAGTGCATCAGTTGTTCGATGTTTCTTCATCAAATATCTCTCGTTGACAAACTTCCTCACCGAAAGTCCAATTGGTATCGTGTTCGTCATCGTAGAAGCCTCAGCTGCATGTAAAGGGTCTTCCAATAGGAACTTCCGAGCTTTGACAGTTCATGACGGCGACAAAAGGTCCGCGCGCTTAGCCCATTTTAAGGTTGCCATGAGATGATGGCCATTTCTGGATGAATGGATACGCCAACAACGATACCAGTGCAGATGAGATGTAAGAGCGTCCAGTGCATCCCGAAAAAGTCACTGTTTTGGTGCGGATTTTGGGCTGGCGGCGTCATCAGTGTTTGCCAGGCCTTGCTGTAGATCGATGACTACAAACATCTTTTGGCCTGAATTGGGTGATATGGACACTAACGACATGTGGTTTCAACTAGCACGACGGCTGGGTGTCACACAGCTCACGCCACATTGCACGAGCGATTCGAGGGTATAGTCATCTAACATGGTGGCCACCGTGATCGCGCGGCTTGATCTCGTTAGACTTTCTCTTGCGGTGGTTTCTGAAGTCGTAGATCTATGCGAATAAGCCACAGTCAACATAACTTCTGTCAACGGTCAAATTCTGCCGGCTTTATGCGCCAGAGTCATGGGAATCCGGACATTTAGGGTGCGCGCGACCCAGAGGAGCTTCGATGGACATTTGAACGATGTTCAATTTCATACAGAATGGCATCGATAAGCTTGTCAAATGAATAAAAAATGTCGACGACATCACACACACACTTTGTTTCATTTAAATTGAAAGATCGGAAGCCCTTAATGAAGGACATTTTATAACGCATGAACAGCACCTCTTCTAGCTCTACATCTTCTTCGGAGAGTAAGATCACCTGACAGCCTGTCTATCTATTGCTAAGAGCCCTATAAAAGGAAAACGAAACCAACTTCTAAGCACTTGCAAGAAGAATATCGAATTTCCTTAAAATTCAACGAATTTGAAGCAAAATTCCAAACTTTTTCTACGAGATCTGGTTTCATTCACACATATCCTAGTCATTCTCATCCATCAATATCCTTCAGAATCGTTGAAATCATAAAATTCAAAATTTGCCATCTCAAACCAGAAAAAGTCCAACCGTTTCATTTACCATGTTACTGCATTTTTTCCGTTGATTTTTCTCAAAAGTCGATTTTCGCGATGATTAAACATTCAAATTATGAACAATTGATGGGACTGTGTGTGGTTGACTAATTATATGTGATCCTCATCCCATTTTTCTCGATTTTCGGGATAATTAGGGTGAAAAAGGGATTTTTCGATTTTAATGACGTCTCGAATCGGTTGGCGCAAAAATATGAAATTCAGATTTTGACTCATTTTTTTTTAGTAGCATTGCCTGGCAATGACTGTTGCACTTCCGAAAGCACATAAAGTGGGACTCCTCATAAGTCGAACTCTCACGGGATATCAAAATTTGTTCGAGTTAGAGAGAGTTCGACTTAGAGGATCGCTTTTTGTATGGAAAATTGAGGGGAACGCCAAAATAGGGCAAACAAAAACATCGAGTTAGAGGGAAATTCGACTTAGGGAGAGTCCCACTGTACCCACATCGACACATTCAACTTCACAGCGCTTGCCCATCGCATTTCACCTCCGATTTTCTCTAAAGTCACGTATAGGTACTTCAATATTTGCCCTTACACTTCAACGGGTTTTAGAGCGGCGCCATGTTGCTCTTAAGATCACACGTACTCACAAGACAAAGTGGATTTCAAAGAATATCCACTCCCTACTCTGTGATGACAAGAAATTCTACAACAACTGCCCCAATTCCTGACGTCTCGTTCTCTCAATCACATCTAACACAGTTGTTAACACGTTCGCGGACATAGTGGCATATGCCGCTCAATTTTGTGTCTGTGTTAGCTGCGACTTAAATTTCAACTGTCCGCGAACGTGCTAATGCACACTACCAGATCTCGACTGTCAATGTTACGTGACAGTTTCGGATCACCCTCTGCCTCCGCAACAACTCGCTAAACTAGTACAATAAAGCTTACCCATATCTAATCATTTTATGATCTTCATCGTCTGAAACCCCAACTGGACTTGCGACTTTCCAAATATCTGATCAACATGAAATAAATTTGAACTAAATGCAAAATTCCTTTGCCAGCAAAAAAACAAACAAACAGAGAACATTAATAAAAGGTCAAGCACATCATCAGACAATGTCAAGCCTCTTTCTCATTCAAGAGCATAAATTATATCGTCCTCCGAGAGTGGCCAATGTCTTTGCTCTATCGATTGCGATTTCTTTCACCAGAAACCTTAAACCACCGTCTGTATTCAAATGACAATGGCTTGCTAACAGAAATAGAAACAACGCACGTATTCGGGTATCTTCCCGGATATGTCCAACACTCTAGCACATTTTTTTTTTTTTTTTGTTTTGCTCTACCAATCTACTTCTAGTCGATTAGCTTCACATGTGGACAACATTTTAAATATTCTTACGTCATTTTGACCATAAAATTGCGTTCTTGGAATTCCCTCAATCAGTGTAAATTTCTACTTCGGCCGTCCGACAGCCAGTGTGCCAGAGAGGGACGGGACGAGCGCCCATATTGATATTGAAACACTTAACTGTATGCAATCGTTTGCCAATCAATCGATATGGTTTCGAGAAATTCTACAAATGCCATGCATAACTTGATGTCAATACAATTTCAGTGATAGAATTCTGTGTGTGCGTATAAGTGATTATTTGACGTCAAAATAGATTTTCACGAAACAATTGACGTTTCTGTTTCCTGTTTAATTAATTTTGACACACAGACAGGGTGGCACGAATGACGTCTGTCAATTATTGTCTATGGAAATCTGGTTCAGTAGAGCAGATCCGTGGGGGGGAAGGGGCAACGATATTTTCTTCCACACAAAAAAAGCTAAAAGTACAAATGACATGAGCTGACAACACCACCATAACTTACGGATGACAATTAGTTCCAACAGCAGATTGACTACGGTGAATGGCAAATAAATTTTGTGAAACAAAAAACAATCGTTGACATATGTTAAACAGGTCGTCCGGACTCGAATCGGGCAGGCATAATAAAGAAAATTCAAATTAGAATGAACGAAAAAGTGCTTCACCGTTAGTGTGAAAGGAAGTGTCAGTAGCGGTGACATCTGTCAACCGATTTAAAATATGACTTTTAAGCATTTCTGACAGCTAGACGGATAAAGAAAAGAACAAGGCCATTCGTTGAAAGTTGCTACCGCTGATTAAACGATTCCGGATGTTACACACCCATTAACACTTCGCCCGATCAGAGGTCGGTCATAAAACGTTCACTGAACTGTCATTTCTTGAGTGACTGGGACAACAGACATGACATCTTTATTCTAGACGAATGGAAGAGATCAATTTTCTTCCCAATTACGATGATTTATGTGTCATGTTGCAATTTATGTAGTCTGATTCATGGAAAACTTTCTCAATCTTATGTATCGAAGAGTGGTTCCGGGAAATTTTGTTTTTCTCACTCTCAGAAACTTATTTCGTTTCGCTTTGCATTCAGATTCGAAGAAATCCTCATCATAAACACGAGCTAATGAAAACAACATCCACCACGACTCGCCGTTGCATCACATGTTTCATTTTCTATCTGCATCTGTAACAACAACATGACCGTTTGTAAACATCTCCTTCACATACAGACACTGCCACCGTTCTGGTGTGTCCTCATTCGGTAGCATTCTCAATTGGTGTTTTCTTGTTCTCCTCCATTTCTTCTTTCTCATTGTTGTTGTTCGCCACTACTTGTCTTCATTTCTTTACTCAACAGTAGCTTAAGCCACACTCGTCAAAAACTGACGTTTATTTCGAACGAGATCCGCAATGAGAACAATCATCTTTTTTTTTTGTTCGCTACTTTGTAGTGATCAGCATAATGTCGGAGTTTATTTTTTGAAATGTTGTATTTTTTTTTTGTAGAAGAGAAAGAAAACACCCATTCTGTGTTTGTAGCAATTCGAGGAAAATCCCCCCCCCATTAAAATACACCCACTTTATGGGGGATTTCTAAGAATACTCATCTGTCGGCTGTCGGCTGTCGACAAGAATGAATAAAAATATGTGCCTATTGCATCATCACCTTGATAACCTCATGTGTATTCTTGATTATGAGCTCTGTTTGCATGTCCTTTATCTGGGGTAGTCGGAGAGTAAAAGAGCCAAAATATGCCTAGAATACTGTGCAAACATTATTAGGTAACTGAAGTGTATAAGTGATAGAAGGGTGGTGGTTAAAGAAAGGAGACCTTTTTTTTGAGAAACAGTCAGTGTTGGCTTACTAAAGTCAGTCGAGCAAAATGTTGTTCGTATTAGCTGTCAACACCACACATCGAAGCGTTATGTAGTGTTACCAGGAACATCAGGACGCCATGTTGGATGAGGATTAGATAGCGAGAGAAGTTCCCCACTCCTAATTCATGGCAATTATCAAGAACTGAAGTCTGTTCACAAGGAAGGGATCATGAAGCAAAGGGGCTTTCATTTCCATCTGAAGAGCTTCTGATACTCAGAGTGTCTTGATTTTGGGGTGTTTATCGGGAAATAAATGCATCCACAATGTGGCACAGATTGGATTAGAACCACATCTTGATAATGCCTCATGAGGGAGCAAGTTAAGCGCTGAAACTGCAAAATGACTTCATCATTCTGGAGAATATTGTACCGAACTCACGTTAGAGGCACGATCTTCCAGAAGTCCGTACAACTGTTAGCAGACGCGGATGACATTGACGTGATTGACGCAAAATATAGAGATCCGTCAATGGGGCGTTTGCTGGCGTTGTCTGACAGTGAACGAGAGGATAACGAAGTACAGTGGAGTCTCACTTATACGAATATGAGGTGGGGTGACAGAATATTTTTCGTGTACAGTAATGGCTCGTTAATTCGGAATGGTTCGAGGGAAGGTCATTCCAAATAGACATGTTTTCCAAATAAAAGAATTTCGAATTAAAGGGCTTTTACGGTAAGAGAAAACTTCCTATAACTGAATACTTCTTATAAGTGAATACTTCTCAGAAGTGAATACGTGAATAGTAGCAGGGTTAAATGGAGTATCGCCGGGGAACGAGACATTCGTATACCTAGCTGAATATTACGTGCCAGTGAGCTTCGTAGAAGTGACTCCACTAGCCTCGAGAAATGACACACTACATCGATGTCTTATATAGCTTCGAGGTGGCCAGGGACTGCGTCCACCGCGGCTCCATGGTAAACAGTACAAAAGAAACCATCAGCACCGAGATCAAACGCAGGAAAACCCTTCACAACCGCTAGTTCTTTGGGCTCTAGAGGCAATCGACTAATAAAACCTTCTCTTTATCTCTTATTACACTGATCATCCCAGTCCTGCTGTGCGGCAAAGAGGAATGAACAATCTCAAAAGCTAAGACCGGAGTGAAAAGTCTTGTAATAAAGTCGTCTCCCTAAGGATCTCAGCGGTGAACAATCTCAAGAGCGGATGAAGGAATTCTTGGTCTTTTCGAGAAAGGTTCTGCGTGCGATTATTGGTTCTGCTTGCGTCGATGGAGCAGATTCAACTAGAATAGCGGTTGTGCGGACTGCACATCGACATTAGCTTAACCAGGCGGCTCCGGATCCAACGACTAAGGTTAATGGGCCATGTGGAGCACATGGTTAACTTATCTCTGCTCCGGACTTTCCAATTTCTAACCCCTAGTGTAACGCAACAGAGAACATTCACTTCTAAGTTAAGGCCGCTCCGCCTAAGTTGCTTTCAGTACGCATTTTGGGACACCCTTCCCATTCTGCTGACAATAGTCTACCACAGAAATGATTGCGAAAATACTGATCAAGGATGTGGTGACATTTTCAAAGAAAACTGATTTGTCATTAAATCGTTGACATGTGTCAAAAATTCACGCGAATATTCGTGGTTGCACTCAGCGCAAAACGAGTATAATTTGACTCATGACAGATGTAATTTATTGTTGAAAATAAAAACAATTCGTGTGAATAATTTGTTTTTGTGCTTTTTTCCAATGAATTGATGTAATAAATTGCGATTCTTAAGAAATCAGGCTGGCGCCACAATATGTTTGTTTGTTTCGGTTTTTACTTTAGATAAGCCCTTCCCCCATGCAAAGGCTTAACGTTGTGCCAGTGTTTAACGCTAGTAACAAATGTCCGATTAGCTAATAATTTCTGTTCAATTTCGATGTGCACATCTGTTGCAGCACCTGTTTGGTTTTGTAGAGAAGAATAGTGTGGTGAACAGAACATGGTACTAGAAGCGTGACACACTCACTAAATGAATGCACATTCAAAGTGGCAATAAAAGACACGCTCCATAATATCACGTTTCAATTGATGTCATGTCTTCGGATAATCATTGTATTTCAATGCACAGGGGCAATCAATAGCCAATAAAAAGCTGTTAATGACAATTGCATGGAATTGCAGCCGAACTTACTAAATAAGAGGAACGTTCGTAGAATGTGTGGGCGGTCGTGGACGTAGTGGAATTAAAATGAATCAGCTCAAAACTGAGGACAAAAATAAGACTGAAATGACATGAGGATGATTTCATTTTATCATACCTGCCAGAGTCTGATGAAATTTACCGCAGATTTTGCAGGTTTGTGTTGACTTGGCAGACACAGGCAAACAATCAGCTGTCAGTTTAAGAAGACATGACATAAACTCGCGTAGACAACGTCACATGCTCGACGAGACAATTCGTCTGGCTGTTGAGGGTCTATGATCGACATTTGATGACAGCCCAGAAATGCGAGTGAATTTTTCATAAGATTCCACGAAGTATCCTCTGACAATGATGTCATCTTTGACACACGACTGACTGTCATAGATTTATTTGTCAATTTTTTTTTTTTTTTAAATCACTGGATGTCGACGACCCTATCGGTGACATTAATTAAATTATTGTCAAAGTACTTCCCAAGAGAGAACGTATCTACTACGAATGGACCACACAAGAGGAGCAAATACAAAGCTAAAACGTATAAAATGTAGTGTATATTTGTGTGTACAATGTACAACCAGTCATCAAGCCAACGACGTCGTAGTGAGAATGCTTTAAAGGAAAACGATTGCTTTACAAATCTATGGTCCCCTGCTGCTGTCACAGACTTACTTTGTCGACATCGTCATTCTCGTCGTCGTCGCAGTGCAGCTGGGTACAATGACCCAGTTAGGAGTTGCTGATGCAGCAAAATACGAGTAATAACGAATCGTGAAATGGGCCGCTGCGCGGAGGGAGAAAATAGCCGCGAAAACATCGTTGGTGTGTACTGTGTACCACCCCATTGTCAGCGCCGCAGACAAAATACAAATCCAATGAGAATGTACTCCCTGCATAAGTGGTTTAGAAATGTTTCTCTCTCTTCCCCCTTTGGTCTGTCGGTTTGCCCATTTTTTTTGTTTGTTTTGCCATCTTGTTGTGGCTATGTGGGTTTGTATCTCTCCGTCCGTGTAGGCAACAGTCAGCAAAATAAAATGAAAAAAAAGAAAAGAAAAAACACAACAAGCACATGTACATATGTGTATGTGTATCTCATTGAACAGGAGGGAAGGCCGGGAAGGTCGGCAGAGCGGCAAATGAACAAGAGAGAGAGAAAAGAAAAATAACTGCAGAGAAATGAATATAATCGCATGATGAGTAGTACTTACGTTTTCCGCGCGCACGTTTCGCTTCAAGACCCAGGTGGCATGTGTGTAATCCAAGTCTTGTGACAGATTGATTTGATCCACGAACAATAACTCAATAAATTCCGCTTGTTATTCGCTCTTTATTTTGGTCGAAAATTCAAGATAAATCCCGCAAAACAAAACACACACAAGATGATTAACTAATTTATGATCATTCATTCACACCCGCGCTATCCGCTCGACATTTGACAACAACAGGGTGTCGCGCTCACGAACGGAACATCGAAAAAATTAACAAAAAAAAAAATGAGAAAAACTAGAAACACTGGTTATTCAATACTTTGCCACACTCGTATATTCATTTTTTTTCCGCAAGCATTTTCCCTCTCACCACTGACTATATTTCGTTTTGCTTTCGAACTTGATTTTCCTGCCAAAACAATTTGTGAAATAATGAAAATGATCACAAAAATCACGCACGTTTTTCTCCACTTCCACTTGAGAATATTGGTCTCGTCAAACTTAAATCGGTCGTCGTGTAGAGATTCAATAAATTCAATAATTCCAGAGAAACACCAGAGATTCATGTACATAGAGGGAGAGATTCATCAAATGGTCTGAACTCTTGACGTGTTGTTTCTGTCGTGTTTTTGTGTCTACTTCCGTTTTGATGGGGATGTGCTTTTTTTTGCGCGAAAAGGAACAACAATACAAGTTAACTAATTCGTTTAACCGATTTATGAACATATATACACATGTATGAACGATTGAAGATTGTACCTCACGAACCGTTCGCAATTGGCTTTGTCTGACGACTGAATTTGGTGCGGTGTTTCTTCGTGTGACGACAGATTCGATTTGCTTGAGTGTATTTGAGGGAGACTCCGATGTGTTGAGGAGTATCTGTGTGCAGAGAATGTGAAAAGATAAATGAGGTACATGCTTTTTGTGCGATGGTGTTGAGTGGAAAATGTGCGTTTTACAAGCAATACGGTGTTGCTGTTGGTGGGGTATTCTGCGCGAGTTGTTGGTACTATTTGGGATTTGTCTCGGAAATGACGACAGTCCGAAGTGGACCTGGGCCTGGATTCTTTTGTGGTGGGTGCTATTGTTCCATCATGAGTGAGTGGAAACCATAGTTGAAAGGCAAAGTTTGACAAGTGTTTCTGGACGGGAATAGCTACTCTTTGATCATCTTGCCAATTGCACAGTGCCTTCATCCTAAACAGATGATTTGAATCCTTGACTGCTTTAACACTGACAGTAGTTTAGAAGGGATTTGTCAGTTTAATGCCTCATGTTCGAGATTAATTTACTCGTGAAACGACTGGGCTTAAAACTCTTTACGAGAAGGACCAACATTATGCTCTACAAAACCCTCATTTTGCCAGTCCTGCTGTATGGAGCCAGAAGCTGGACTTTGAGTAAAAAAGCAGACCTGATTCTTGGTGCCTTAAGAAGAAAGATTCTAGAAATTCTAGAGGAGAAGACACAACGGCGAACTCTACGAGCTGTACCAAGATGTGGAAGATGTAGTCCGGAAATCAAAAATCCATCAACTGCACTGGCTCTCCCACATCGAGCGCATGGACATCAAAAGCCCATGTAAAGAGGGTCTTTGAATCCGAGCCTCATGGTTCGAGAAGCAGAGGAAAACCAAACATCTGGTACAAAGACCAAGTCATCATCGGTCGCAAGACTGCTTGGCCCTGCTGACTGAATGTAGCGTGCCCAGGATTATCAACGCTAGAAGACAGCTATTGCTCAGTTTATCAGACCCTCCAATGGTTGTTGGGCTGATAAGTAAGTAAGAAGTGTGTATTGTCAGGTATACCAAGGCAATTTTTGGACGTATGACATGGAAGCGCTACCGATTATGGCAGACAATGACATCAAAGAAATGTGCCACGGTTGCAGTGTCGGGGCGTGCTAAATACCAAATATGCCACAACTTCCTTCGCATCTGTATTTAGTTGCTCTTTTAGACTTCTCTTGAGCTCCATTGCAAACATCGAAGTCTAAAAAGAGCAACTTGGCAGATTTGATGCTGCTTCTAGCTTTGCCTCTTGCAGCTCTCACCAGCAAGTCATCGCGGACGTAAGACAGCTTGGGCTTGATAACTGGAAGCAGCGTGGACAGGACTCTCACACAGAAGTAAGCAATATTGGCGGTGGCCCAATGAAGCATTCGAACCGCAAACCAAGTCTTTCAGTTTGTATCAACTGAAATGTCGCAAAAAAGTCTGAAGTCTGCAGCAGTGCTGCTACTTTTGCGGCCTTCACACTCAACAATTTGTCGACGACGATATGCTTGACGACAAATTGGGACAAAAGTCAAAATGCTTTGTCTACCGTACTACAAGTCTGGTCAGCTTGCAGTAACGAGCGTTCACATTGACTACTTGGACCATCAATCACAGTTATCAAGCAAATCGTATCGCCTATTCATTCAAGAAAACCCCCAAGAAACAGACGAAATGTACACTGACTCCACTACCTTCTCGAAGCACCACGGCATTTCAGACCGAACAGAGTACCAGCCATCGTACCCAAACGCACACATAAAAAAAACTCCGCTCCCATTTAAGTATTCAACCCAAATCCACATACCCACACGAAGACAAAACATCCAATTGGCCTCTCATAGCGTGGTCGAGCAAGAAACGAATACAAATTCTCGCAAATTTTATTTAGTATGAGTGAGTATCTATGAATGAAGGCTATATGCCCGTCTGCCGTATGCCATGCCGTGTATCCGTACAACCCGGGTGAAGGTTTTTCAATGGAATTCAAACACAAGCGCATATCCCATACGCCGTGTGCCGTGCCGTGTCGTGTCTAGATACATTCACGCACATATAGGTGTATGATATCTATGCCAGATTGCCAGATGCATGGTGATCAGAATCAGATACAAATTCATGAGAATTCAATAAGATAAAAACAAAATAATGGAAAAAAAAAGAAGAAACCGAACACGAACAAGAATAGGAACAAGAATTGTATGAAGAGGAAGGCGACAGAGGAAAATAAAATATAAACAACATGAAAGAACCGAGGGCCTTGCCAGGCAACGGCCACCACTGAGTAGCAGCAGCTCTCGGTGAGGTTTGTTTTGCTTGCTCGTCATCATCGGGTTGTGTTTACCTTAGACATTTTGGTGGAATGATAATCGACTCACATCGGTACAGTGTACACATGCACAACGCCGCGCCGTTCGATGCGAGTGAGATTTGTTTTTAATTCTTTTTTTATTTTCTTTCTTTGTGTTGTCCACAAGGTGCAGGGAGAACAGAAATTCCTTGGCGGTCTTGAAGGACTTCTTGTTATTCGGTTGAATTTCATATCAAATTGGTGAGAGTGTTGCCAGCTTTGGCGCCGTGCAATTAATTATGTCCCGAGTTTGACTTTTGGTGACAGCTGTCACGTAATTATGTTCCTGCATATTTACAGGTGACAGCTGTCAAAAAAATCAGTCTAGATTTTGATAAAAACAAACTCCAAACTTCACAACTGACCTTTTTAAACTCGAAAATTCTCCCAAATTGAAATAGATTTCGACGAGTTCATAAAACTTATTTAACTCACTCTGATGTTTATGTGAGGCCGCCGGCTAAACAAGACGGATTAGATTAAATAAGACTGCCGAGGGAATACAATATCTTGACCCTCATGCCTTCTGGGTATCCCTTATCAGCCGACAAATTCATCAAAAAATAAATATCCATCTTTCAGTTAACTCTGAAATATTACGAACGGGTGCTGCTCAAGTGTGAGTAATGGTAGTCATTCCCAAAGCCCAACTCAATGTTTGTGGGAATGCCAAAATAGAATGAGAAAATATCCATCAAATTTTGAGGAGACACTAAGAACTCGAACTGTTTGTATAGGGAAACGAGCCCCTATGTCAATCATTGACAGATGGTCTAAATGAGTCGGGTCAGTATTTGATTTTGTTCTTAGACTTTCCCCCTGAAATATGTGTGCGGTGTTATCAAGGGGATCGATTCGGTTCTTTAATGAACAAATAGTTGTTGGTTTGGTGCGAGTTCCTCGAGAGTTGTGTTGTTTGTGAAAGGCACATGTCAATATGTCACTGGTCGTGTGGAAGCGACAAGTCAGGTCTTGTTTATTCGATCTGTCAAAGTATGCACTTGAATCGTGGATTTGTAGTTCATTAGCCTGTGATAGGGACGAAACGAGGGGCAATCGGTTTTGGGAGCCAATCGAAAGTAAAAGCTGGAATTTGACGGTTCGGGACAGACTGAAACCAGAGAGTTTCGATTCAAATTAGTTCTGGAGCTCAGACTAAGATAAAATGTGTAGCATTGACTTAACGCGGGCTTGGAACTGCTGGGGAGACTAGAAAGCACAGGGTTCCGATTCAAATTAGTTCTGCCGCTCAGGATGAGACAAAATGTAAGGCCTTGACTTGACGCAGGCTTGGAACTGATGCAAAGACTGGCAAGCACAGAGTTCTGATTTAAATTGGCTTCGGCGCTCAGGATGAGACAACATGTAAAGCCTTGACTTAACGCGGGCTTGGAACTGCTGGGGAGACTGGAAAGCACTGGGTTCCGATTCAAATTGGTTCTGACGCTCAGGATGAGACAAAATGTAAGGCTTTGTCGTGACGCGAGCTTGGAACTGATGCAGAGACTGGAAATGACACGACATGACGATGGGGTTGAAGGAAACTCAGCTGGCAACCTGTTCACATTTTGTCTAAGAAGACTAAAGCTGATGCTAATTTTTGTTCTTTAATTTGCTTCAAAATGTCCACCCCACTCGGGTACGAACGAGAAAACTTTTCAAAAACCCATTTTAACGGAAAGACTGATAACTCAAATCCGTCCAACACAATTTGATTTACATCAAAGCCTCCGCCAAACCACATCAAAACCAAAAGTGAAAGAACCACAGAAAAGTTTCAACACAAATCTTTTAAACTCCCAGAGAGAGCACACAAACACTCCTCCCGAAAAAGCTGGATCGGCATTCCCAGTGTTGAAAGTAAAAATACCCACACCCATCCACCCACCGCGCCAAGGCAAAACCCATTAAGCAGCAATCTGATAATATGATCGCCTGATACCACAGGCTCCGTGAAACAAATAAAAATACCCAAAGAGCCACGTTCTCCCACACGCCCTTGGGCCAGATGGATAGTTCATTCGCACATCCATGCCACACGCACTCCACATATCGGGTCGAGCTGAGGTCGTCTGAGGTCTACTTTGTCAGAATGTTTACCAAAATTCAAATTAAGCACCCCCCACAGGGTGTGACAGTAGAACGATGCTCCCCGGCCTGTCATCGAGCTCCGGCCACCGCTTACCCGAGCAAGAGAGAGACAGGAGTAGACCGCAGAGCGGAGTGACAGAACAAGGGAATGGAAGAAGTGAACAAGAAAAATGTATCTAAAAATCCTCCCCTCTTTTTTATTCGGATCCGGGTATCAGGTGCACAGAAATTCCAGCAGGCTCCCACGTCAGAGAAAGGAGGCTTCGATTATACTTTTTAACATGGCGAGTAGGTGTGTGTGTGCGCGCTTGTAAGCAGACACAACGAGATGAAGATGACGGAGGACGAGAGGATGGAGAGCACCTACAACTTGACAAAAGAACCTACAACATATCTCGTATCCCTTTTTCGTTGTGACACCCCACATGCGCTGTACACGATGGGAAAAGCACATTGGCACATTGGCACATCGTGTACATAGCACACGCGACCAGGCCTACCCCTATCCTTTCACAAAGTTTTGTTGTTCTCTTCTGCTTCTGCTTTTGCTTTTGCTTCTTCTTTATTCATTTCTCCTGTGATGGGCTCTGCTGGTGGTGGCTGGGTGTAGACTGTTTTCGGTTTCGTTTGCCTTTACTCGGAATTCATTCACAAAAGGAAAATACTAGCATTGTGGGTGGATTGTTGTAAGCCGCCCAAGAAGTTGTGGTGCCCAAGCGCGGGGGGAGGGGGGCTTACTTTTGGCTCCCAATTAGAGTGGCGTACATACGCACAATACGTACGTAGAGTGTGCCACTGTGGTGAACATGTGCAATGGCTTTCGATGTGAGAGGATTCTCCGCTTTGGCCAAACACGTTCGATATTCGACATTCGACTGACGTTCTGGGAGCTAAGTGCCATTACGCAGGTATTCTGCTGAATTTTGTTTGCGAATTTGCTTATGCTACGACACGAAGTCGATGCAAGTCTTGCCAGCGCTGGCGGTTGATCTGCAGAAACTGAAGAGAGCTTGTTTGTAGTCGGGATTACGATTTAATCTTTAAATTGTAGGGGTTAAGCCCTTTGCCGCCAAGCAGCTTGTTTGAGGATGATATGCGGCCTAAAATAAACATTTGCACTTTTGCCTGGTAGTCAGTGAAACGAGCTACAATGTGATGTGCCACACACTAATGCAATGTAATCTCGATTCGGAGTTAAAGCGATTTACTTAATGACAGGCTACCTTCCTCATTAAATTAACGATCGCCCTAGACATCCCTTGGAGAAGTCCGCATCCTGAATTAGCAGAATCCACTTCAATCGCAGGCATCGAGTGTACATAGGTGAGGGCACCGGCTCCGGCTTCGGCTCCGGCTCTTTTGTTCCTATCCCATTCAATTTAATTGGACCATCCACTCTTGCAGCCGAGCACTTCAGTAATTAAATTAATTAGTTTCACCTCTGTTCACCTCTCACACTCTGCGCCACCACCTCATTGAATATGAAAATTAACACAAATTAGAGTCTTCACTCAGATGAAGTTTCCCTAATCTCCTCCAGCAGTGCCACTCTAAGCCGGACCTTTGAGCTAACAGCTACGAGTAGGTCCGGCTATTTACTGCTTCTCCTCCATCTCTTCCTCAACCGCAACTAGCCACCATCTCCTGTGCACCTTCGAGTACCTAGGTCCGGCTATTTACTACTTCTCCTCTCCCTCAGCCGCAACCAGTTACCATCTCACTCACAGATGGACGTCCTGTGGGCCGGTGAGTGGGTGTAAGATCTCTGCCCTGAATGTCTTCGTCTACAAATTCTAAGAAACTCTTTCCGGCAAATTCATTATTTTCCTCATTAGTTCCCATCTGTTGTTTGTGATTGGACGGTCATTTCGCCGCCCTACCCCACCCATCCGCCTTGAAGCGTTGTCGCTAGCACATACTTTGTAGGTACCAGCTCATCGGAGAACTTTTGCTAGCATCATGGTCTGGTTGAAAAACAACACTCGAAACCACCAGTCAACCACCCTTCCCCACTCCCACGTCAGAGTAATTTGCTTTCCTTTTGGTGCTTATGACTTCAACCGAATGGAAACATTTCGATTTCAAAGTAAACCCTTGAGGCGTCTCGGTGGGTTGAAGCTGCAACGACCGAGGCGGGTGAGCAGCGGTTCGCTGCCAAGGTGTGCTACTGAAAGGTGAAATAGAAACAAAGTGCCTCAGCGAACACTGAGGGATTATATCTTGTTTCGCTTTTCGCCGAAAATTGCTTTTGTGTGTTACAAAATTCTGCCGAGTTTCTGTTAAGTTTTTCTGTGAACATGGAATTTGAGAAAACAACGACCAAATAATTCGGAAAGAACACAGAGAAAAAAAAAAGGAACAAAAAAACCAACCGTAATATAAATCCAAATGGATTTATGAATATGTGTTGGTTGGTGGTGTGCTTGCGAGAAGTTCTTTTTGTGGGAATTTCCCAGAAAGCGGGATAAACCTTGAGCGCTACACAGACTGGCCGAGGGACCGGGATAGCGATTGCCAAGCTTTGCATTAGAGAGTGCGAGGGATTCATTCATACTTGGGATTGTTTATTCGGATATTAAATTACCAGGAACAAGCTTATGGATGTACGTACGTACACAGGTGTGGGCTGGTTGAGCGAAAACCGATAGAGACGAATAGAAGTTGCGCAAATTAATGCACAGCTTGTCAAGGTCTTTAATGCGGTTTTATTCTGGCGGGAGTTTGATCGCGAGTGAGTGAATTGGGGTACAATTCTAACAACTTCATCATCATCTTTTGATTCGGAAGATCCACTAAAGGGGTCGCGGGAGCAAGGCCACTCGATCCTCCGCCATCGACTCGAACTCTTCAGGAGTTATGCCAAGGCGAGTTCTTGGACTTAGTCCAACCACCTCGCCCCACCTGGTGGAGTCGCATTCAAGGCACGCCTCGGAGGTCGTGATGATGGGGACATTCGTGCCACGTGACCAAACCATCGAAGCAAGGCCCTCTGTTCGAAGAAGCAGCTGTTCAACGTTGAGTTCCTGGCACATTGCCGTGGTTCTCAACCCTATCCCGGCGAGTAATTCCCCGCACCAGTACGAAGAAATCTCATCTCGGCAGCATGTATTCGCAATCTCATTCTTTCGGTCATTACCTGAATAAAGGGGGCCTTGCTTAGGGGATTCAGGCGGAGGTCTGATAGCTCGCTTAAACGGTAACGAGACGTTGTACCGTCCATTTGCTAACCTCTTCGTTGTGTTTTTGAAGAAATTCTCGCATGCTTCATCTACCGTATTTTTGTGTCCTTTGTGGGGTACTTCCTCTACCTCCCAAAACCTTTGCAAATGGCGACTGATATTCACTACCTTATCTTTATGCTATGTTTAGTCCGAGACACCTTGCAAATCAGGATCCATCCAAGTGGGGTATTCTGAGCAATTGGGGTCATTGCTCCTTCGCTGCGTATGAGTTCTGCGTACACATCAGATCTCGAGATATTTAGACTTCTCCAACTGCTTCAAAGGGACTAAACTAACATATAGAGGGCATTGAAGTGGCGGAAATAAGCTCTGATTTGTCCACGTTAACCTTCATACCAGCATCTGTACATATGGCCACAAACCTATCGAGTGCGCGCTGGGGTTCGCGCTGGGTGCCGTCTGGGAGGATGTGAGTCATCTGCAAAAAGAAGACTCCCAATGTGAAAAATTCCTCGTCTCGGCTGCGCCGCAAGTTGCAACATCCAATCCATATATACAATGTAAAGGAGAGGTGACAAGGCGCACCCTTGGCGAAATCCAGCGACCACGGTGAAAGGTGTTGATTTAGCAGTTGGCACCATTTACCTGAGCACAGCTGTTACAGTTTGTGTATAGACACTGAATGGCCGTCAAAAGAGTACCCTCAATCGAGGCACTCTGTATATCGGTTTGGCCTTCTCGAGTGCCATTCATAGGATGAATAGCTGGTCGGTGGTACTACTTTACTGACTTCATTGACTAGGAAGGGTTGTCTGTGAGCAGGCCAAGCAATGGAGGTGATCAGCACAGCAAGCAATGGAGGTGATCAGCACATATTTCCAATCAGATCCCAAACGGATTTGTGCACGTCGAGGTCTTTGACGGAACTCTTGCGAAAGTGGGTCTGTTCCATAGCTCTCGAGTACAGGTGGAGACAAGTTAGAATCTGGCAGTGTTGAGGTGGCTGCAAAATCCTGACATCTGGAGTGTCATTGCAAATGAGCGTGGAAATCGGAGACGAGGCGGAAAGCTTAAAGTTTTTTGTATACAAATGACGAAAGGTTGTTGCTTCCCTTGGGACATTGTAGCACTTTTTTTGATATAATTCGTCACGGGGATGCAGTAAAACAAATGAGAACCAAACGAAAATATCGAACTTGTCACTCATTTGACATATCTGTCATTTTTGTCAGCATTGGCAGAGAAATAGGGGTTTTCAGAGACAGCTGATGGATGATGCAAAAAAGAATACGACTTCAGTTCATCCTTTCAATCGCAACTTCAAAAAATCTGAACCCGCCAGCAGTTCATTCGGCATCAAAAGATTAAAAAAAAACTTTTTGTCTGAAACTTGATTGATCGCTTATCTGGCTTATAGAACTTTCTCCTCACAAATGAACGCCATTTTGCATATTAATACTTTCCTTCAACTGGACCCGTCCGTTTGGGGCGGGCGGCGAGTTCCTCAATTGAAACAAACCAGAGCAGAGCTCTGGTAATTATTCAGATTCTGTAAGTATTTTAATCCTTATTTCCTTACGATTCCCTACACCTTCGGGTTCGGCCTTTTGTTGTCTCCTTCACTTGAATCTTTCGCGAAAAAAAGGGGGAAAATAAATCAAAAAAGGATACTGACCCAACGGTGGACTCGGGTGGGAGATTGAATGAAAGCAAAAAAAAAAAAAGGTTTATCACATCTTACCCAAATTCGCAGAAACTTTCGATCGTAAATAATTCTCGTATTACTTTCAATCGACATTCTTTGCTTTTCTATCTCATCCCATCTTTCTCGCTTCACATTGAGTTCTTTACAAAATTTTGTTCGTTCTCATTTTTTTTTTTTTTTTTTGCTCTCCTTTGTTGGCACACACATATATTCGACTCGGGGGCATTGTAAGGTTGATGATGCCCTGTTGTTGTTGGCGGCGGCGGCGTCGGTGATGGTGGTGGTGTGGATCATCCTTCTATATCATTGAGTCCCTCTCACATTAGCACAAAGGAATCCAATTTACATGCCATTCGTTCATCATCATCGGAGTTTGTTGGCATTTCTTTTTTTTTTATTCCTCCTTCCATTTTTCTTAAGCCTTGTTCCTGTGTGGGTGCGTGTGTTTTCTGCACAGTTCAGGGGGCGTTGAAGGCGGCAGAAGGGTAGAAAGGAATTTTCGAGTTCATTCAATATCGGAAACCAAGTGAGCGTGTTTCGGGCCGATGGAGTCAAGGAGGGAGGGGGCTTTGCAAAATTCCATGACACATGGGAGGCCTTAGGCCCATGACTCATACTCTTAAATTTCTGAAGCAGCAGTTGATTCAAAATATAGAACGGCTCATCTCCATCTGTCGGTGCTCTTGACTGGAGGCAGTTATAGTGTGTAGAAGTTGGATACTCTTTGAAGAACTTTGATACGTAGTCAACTGGTTGACTTAAGCATTATAATGGAAAAGAAGGAAACTGTAGACGAAGTGCCTCAGGATAGTTATCAACGAACACCTACACTCTGTTAGACAACTCCTGGAGTTACGAATGTAGAGAGTTACACGGAATGCTGCTGAAGTTAAGGGGTGTTTACTTCAAGTGGAAACTCGTTAGAAAGTTCACCACAACTACGTGTAGGTATTTCGAAGTTCATGTTTCCCCTTGAAGACTTCAAAGGTTATGCTAAAACGAAAATTCAATAACAATCGACCGCTCTCAAGTTGTATGCAATGTCTCTGCACATTTCCGCAAAACAAATTCAAGTGCATAGATTTTTCCACTTCAATATATGTACATTCACTCATAGCGTTTGTTTACCGGCACTTCGAGGGGTTATTCCCCACCACCAACCGCGGAATGTTGAGAATCATTTGCACGAGTATTTATCAAATTTCCACGCAAATGCATACGGAACTGGAAAACATTTCAAAATTCCTGGAATTCATAAATATCCACCAGCGATTCGTTGAAACGAGCGAGCCCCTAAGTGCTTTCGCTTCAATTTTAATCGTTACCGGATTGAGACGGAATTCTTATGTCACGTGTCACAGTTGACACTTTAAAGAAACTGTATGACACACAACGTTGTGCGGTAAAAAAATAAAGCAGGAATAATCGAGGTCTTTTGATGATTTGAGCAGATCCTAGTTGAATTTCAATCAAAATTACCCTCTGCTCAGTAAGTACACAAGAAGTAGAAATCAGTCGATTATCTGTGCGTATTTGCACACCGATAAAGTGTGCGTCTAATGGATGGGCAGACTGGAGGCGGTTTTTTTGATTGCGCCGGCATGACTGACACGCGGATGTGAGACTATGGAGACTACCTCATTGTCGGCAGCGGCGACTTGGGTGCGTCGATGAAGTCATGGGTTTTCATTGAAGTCCGTGCGTCAGTCGCTTAGTGCGTACGTTTTTTTTTATTCACTTTTCATTCATAAGTTCAGTTCCTTCATTGCAGCACATCACATGCGGTTAGGCGCTTTTTATTGATAACCGATTGTCGGTTGTTGTCTCGTTTCTGTTCAAATATTTACCAAAATCGAAGTTGACCCCTTCAGGGCGACTTTTGGTGAATTTAATCTCGGGTTTGGGACCCTTCCGGGAGAGGGTTTACTCTTCAATCAGGCTGTTGCCTGGTTTAACCTGTGTTCTTTTTCATTTTCTGAAATAATTCTAGGACTGTGGTAGTTCTCTGTTGGCAGATAGAAGCGACGTGGCGGAGTGAATTTATGAACATATTGAGATTAGAAATGAGATACCTACTGCAGAGATAGTCGACTTTTGCCGCTCTTGCATTTTTAACAGCGTTTTCTCGGAGCTTGGGCGGACAGTCAACTGTGACGCCGCTGATATCTCGATGGTACCTACTAGATTTCTGAGTGCAGTCATCACTGAAGTGGATTTCGAAAACTTGGGGTTCCCTTGCTTCTTCTTAAAAAATACGTCGAAGATTGCCTTCAAAATTGAAAATATTTGACAGCGTGATGGGTGCGAGTACGATAGTTCCGAATTTTTCAAAAACTAAGGACAATAATAATTTAATTTAAATGCAGGATTAAAGAACATGTTTTAGGCTTTCAAACCCGTATAGTAGATTATTGTAAGTGTAGCCGTTGTTTTTTAATAGCTTTTTTTTCTTAAACTGCTCCTACCTCCTAAACAGGGGGAGATAGACGCCCTCCCTTAGTAAATAATGCTTGTTTTGGACCCCTCTACCGAAAAAAGGTATCAATTATTGGTGCCAAAGTTATAATACTCTCTGGAATCGCAGATAACTCAAGAGCTCCAACAGGGACCTGATGTAGAATTCACCTAAATCACCTAAATCATGAGACTAAATGAACCGAATTACATGCTGCCACCTCCGCCTGCATCATCAACATTTCATCAACTTCTAATCGCCGAGAGGTCCACAGAAAAATCCCATTCAATCATGAATTATATTTGACATCATTGCATTCATAAGCCCGAACGGCAGCAAACGCAATTGAGTGGGCACAGCCAGTGTACACACTCGACTCCATCAGTGCTCAGATGCAGAAAGCATTGAACTACCACCACCAGTGTGGCAAAAGTGGCATCTGGCATTTTATGCATGCAAAAATGACCACATTCTATGCAAATTTTGATTACACTTCATTAAGGGTAATCTGTCAGTGTTAACAGGTTTAAATGGTTACATTTAACTGGTGTCGGTCGGGAGTTGTTCAATAACCAGTTGTCGCATGGCCGTGCTGTGAACTCCTTTGTGCAGACCAGTTGCAACGTACGGCTGGGCTTACACAACTTGCCACCGACGGACCACTACAATAGAACTTCACGTTCGTAAATCATTTTCCAAATTTATCAACAGCTGCCGGCATGATAATCCCAATTGGGAGCCGCTGCTGATAAATGTGAAAAAAATTACATGGAATCTGACGGGAATAAATAACGTCGACCGACCTCTCTCACGTGACAGGGTGTTTATATTTTTCAGCAGTTCCGCCGAAACCTTACAATTCTCGGATGCAGACACGAGTTTGTCCATGTCAGCACGTAGTTAACATAAATTTAGCTCACACCCTGTCTGCCGGTCGGGAACGATCATCGAGTGACTTCGTACAAATCGATAACGAGTAGCACTTCGAAGAAGTAGTAAATGTCCAAATATCTCATCGTCACGCCTTACGAAACAGATTTTGTTACTAATTTTAGCACACGACACGACGCAGCGGCAGAACATGAGCTACACACAACGCACAACCTGCGACGATGGCAGAGTGACAATGCGACAGCGTCACGAGGAGATTCCGCGAAATTTCCAACAGAAACATAAAATCTCTCGTTATCGCCATCCGGAGAAACAGTGTCACCATGTGAACGGAACCCACACACACTCGGCAGTCGGCAGAGACTCTCGCTTTCTTCCTCTCATTCCGGTAACGTCATCTTTCACCCGCCGAATCAACCGTATGGGGTCCCGGAGTCGGGATACAGCTTCATAAGCGTAGGTATGGGGTACAGACGCTGCGGATAAATAAGCCGGCGTCGGGATTCACAAGCGCCTTGGCGGGGGATACAACAACACTCTGGCTGGAGTCTGACATGGCGGTCATTAGAAATGTCAACAGCTGTAGCCACCAGAGTCGCCCCCCACCCTTCGGACCGCACTGAGTTTTGCGATTAATGATGAAATCCAGTTCGTGTTGCGACGAATTATCGTCCCCGTGTCAAAAATGTAAATGCGGACGGGTGGACATATACATAAATTAAGGTCGATGTTCTTTTATATTTTTTTTCAGCGTAGGCGGCACTTTTTGTTGCTCCATCAAAAAAAAATAATATTTAAGTGTAGCTGATATACAAAAGCAACGACCAAATTGCATTGACTCCGAGAAGGAATGACGCACTTTGGAAGGCTGGAAAGCGTAAATGGAATTCCCGGAACTCCAAGGTGCTTGCGAAAGTCTAAATTTCGATGAATCTCATTCGACTAAGGATCGTTTTTTTTTTTTTTGCTTGCTTATTTTCATTTTGGATACCAAACAAAAGCAAGGCTAGCTGACTAACTCGAAACAAAGTTCTGGGAAAAACAAATTAAAACGGCATGAGTTTACGTTGGTAAGTAATTGGAACAAGGGTAGGGACTTATTCAATGACGGTTGTGCAATGATTTTCTGTTTTGTTTTTTTTCGAGAAATTTGAAACGTTCGCAACGCATTAGGCTTTAGTTGGAATTTTGTATTATTAACGAGGTGGTAACGAGGTGAGCTGGAACCTGAGACATGCGAGGGATTTAATTGTTGCTGGGCTGGGTTTGACATGTGTCATTTATTTAGGTTTCGGAGGACTTTATTTGAAAAAAAAAAAATCTAAGCTTGTTGTCTGTAGGATCGTGTCCAGTGTATTGTGGGAGCGTCGAAAGTCGTTTAGGCACCATGGCTGCTCGACTATGATATGCCCCATCCACAAAAAAGGCGATCTTGCCTCTTGCAACAACTATAGAGGTATATCCCTGCTCAACGTCGCCTACAAGATCCTGTCCAGCGTACTGTGTGAACGTCTAAAGCCGTTTTGCACCGCACTAATCGGCAGGTACCAGTGCGGCTTCCGGCCCGGCAAATCGACAATAGACATGCTTCGAGAAGGAGAGGAAGACCGAATCTCCGGTATAAAGACAAAGTAATCGCGGATGCAAGACAGCTTGGTCTTGATGACTGGAATCAGCGTGCCCAGGACCGTCAACGATGGAAGGCAGCAATTGCTCAGGCTCGGACCCTTCATGGGTCGCCGGCCTGATAAGTAAGTAAGCTGCTCGACTATAGATCAAATATTCGGACCAAGCCAAATTCTGGAGAAGACAGGCGCGATTCAAATCGATTTACACCACCCTTTTATCGATTTCAAAGCCGCACACTGCAGCATTCATCGTATTCGAACAATTCGAAGCGATGGCGGAACTTGGGATCCTGGAAAAATTTATCGAGTTGCATCGCACCACGATTCAAGGACTTCCGAGACGTTTGAAACTGCACCGGATTTCGGCTGGGCTGTGGTGTGACTTCTTCAACCAGGTGCTGGAGACTGCGGCGGTTTGCTGAAAACGCTGACGTGTACCTACTATGCTTTACAAGTCACTACAAACTGCTGGGTTAAGCAGATGACTGAAGAAGATTGATGACTGGCGTTCAGTCAAAGGGGCAGCATAAAATACATGTAGTCCAGCAACAATCGTTCCGTCACACACCACTTGGGACAGGACATTGCGATCGACAGCAACAATTTTGAGCCCAGTTCCGTTCGTCATGGAAGGCAGCTACTGCTCAGACCCAGACCGTGTGAGAGCACAGCCTCCGAAAAAGGAGTTGTCTACGGATAACGTCTAGTTCGTTCCGTTTGCTTTCAAACTGTTCTCGAGAGAAGCCCATCCGATAATGGACACAATGAAGTTTATTGGCCACAAAAAAAGGAGACCCCTTCAAGTGCGCCAAATACCGAGGGATAGGTCTCCTAAACATCGCCTACAAGAAGCGCCTGAAAGCATTCGTGAATAGCCTGATAGGTCCTTATCAGTGCGGTTTCAGGCCGGGGAAGTCCACCATCGACCAAATTTTCACACTACGGGAGATCCAGGAAAAAACCCTAGAAATGCAAAGCGACACCCACCACCTATTCATCATCCTGGAGAAAATCGTGCGAAACTCAAACGCCAACACTAGAGGCACGATCTTCCAGAAGTCCGTACAATTGCTAGCATACGCGGACGACATTGACGTCATTGATCGAACACGGCGAGCTGCAAAAATGAGTTTAACAGTGAATGAGGGCAACGAAGTACATGCTGTCATCGAGAAAGGACTCACAACATCGACGTCTCGGTCAGAACGTTACCGTAGGCAGCTTTAACTTCGTAGGCGTAGGCAGCTTTAACTTCGAGATAGTTAAGGACTTCGTCTACCTCCGCTCCCAGGTAAACAGTACAAACAACATCAATACCGAGATTAAACGCAGAATAACTCTTGCCAACCGCTGTTTCTTTGAGCTCAAGAGGCAATTGAGTAGTAGAGCTCTCTCTCGAAGGACCAAGCTAACACTATATAAGACCCTCATCATCCCTGTCCTGCTCTATGGCGCATAAGCCTGTACAGTCTCAAGAGCAGATGAAGAAGTCCTTGGTCTTTTCGAGAGAAAAGTTGTGGGTTCCATCTTTGGTCCTGTTTGCGTTAAAGGTTTTTGGAGAAGAAGACACAACCATAAACTGTACGGGCTGTACAGCGACATGAGCCTCGTCAGGCGTCTACGGATTCAGCGCCTAAGATGGCTAGGCCCTGTAGAGCTCATGGACAACACTGCTCCAGCCCGAAGAGTCTTCGACTCCGAACCAGTGGGACAACGCAATAGAGGACGCCCACGAAACCGATGGCGTCAACAAGTGGAGAAGGACCTCAACCAATTGGTGCGCGAAATTGGAAACAGCTGGCTAAAGATCGTGCCAGCTGGAGAAGCTTGTTGACTGAGGCCAGGTCCACCCCGGACTGTAGTGCGACTAGAAGAAGAAGTTAATTGGCAGTATTTTGGACAAATACTAAATCCCAGGCAGAGGCTTAATAAAAGTTATTTGATTGGCCAACCAACAACTGGTGCAGTAGAGGTGAGTGGGACCTCTTTCGAGTCAAGGTGTTTCAAGTTTTTCTAAAATCCAGTTGATTGATGTGAGAAAACTCGACGCTCGACACTTGAAAACATCGTCTTGCTGTTGTTCTGAATGAATTTTGGGCACATTCATGGTTTCTGTGGCGCCAAGGTTTTAAAATGCTTGTCTGATCTGGCAGGCGTCTACCTATATCAACATTTTTCTTAATTAACAGTACCGGGTGGTCCGCTTCGCCGGATTAAGGGCTTTGAACTATCTTTCCGCGTGCGGCAGGTGCCGCTCACGCAACTTCGTCGAGATCTAAAAAGAGGCATTTTCAAATCTTGGCGCCACAGAAACCGTAGAATTCCCGAATTTTGTTGCAACCAGCTCAAGTCATGTAGGCACTGCGTTTCAGCCAAGGAAAGGTCTCCAGCTGCACTGAATACCACAAAAAACACCTTCATGAATGAACGATCGCCACAAAACACAGGCAAAGCCCCGGAATATGTCTCAAATTGTATTTTTCCAATTCCTCCAAGTCCGTTACGAACGAGTAAAAAAAAACCTCTATTCAGTCATTAGAAATTGATCAACTCATTCACAAACAACAGGTTTAAGTGCCAAGAAAGACGACACAATGGAGTCAATAAAAACAGAAATATTTGTTATGAGCCCACATCTCACGATAAACAAAAAGAAAAAAAAAACAGAAGAGAACCAAACAAACCGGCACATCCGCAAAAGATCATCAATCTCATGGCGCCCGGGGCCCACCGCGTATCACTTCCCACACTATTTGTTGACATTTCGTTAGATCCAAGCAAATTAAAAGAACACATTTTTTTTGGTAGTCTCTAACGTGACTTGTAATAAATCTCAATTTTATTCCCCAGCCCGAGAATCCCACTTAATTGAAATGACCAATAAAACTCTTTTTTTTTTCAACCATACGGTTAAGCATGTGAAAGTGGCGAAGCGGAGAGGAGGAGCGCGCGAGAGAAGAGAGCAGAAAAGACAAAAAAGGAATGCAAATTTCCACGAAAGCAATCAAGCCCCAAGGGGTCGTCTGTTGCTGACCATAAAGGTGCAAATTAACTCCGCCAACTAACAATGCCCATCATCTCCGTCATCTGCTGGCAGCAAGTTCGCTTATATTTCAACGCAAAGAGTACATACATAAGTCTCTTCAGTTCAGACAAACGCCACCAAGAGTACCTATCTGTCCAATTATGGGAGAAGAACTACGGCAGTGGAGAAGAATGACGGCAAGGAGGAGGAGGATGAACATCAACATCTTGCAGGCACCTCGATGCGATGCGATGATTGAAGGTGATTGAGGACTCCACGTAGCCGTTGTTGCTGGTGTTCCTACTCCCACTGATCCCCACTGACTGCTGCGACGCCAATTGCACATCACCAAAAGAAATTATGGTTATTCATGGAAAAATAATTTCTTTGCCAACGCCTGACACCCTTTGCATTTCACCAGGATATCTCTTTACAGTGTACAGCACCGACACGGACACCGACACCGACAGACTAATGCCCGGGGTGGAAACCAACAAAAATGCGAGATGCTGGATGGAACGACGCTGATCCACAGGGAACGGTAGGCAACAGAGGTGCGGATAACGATGAGGAGACCGACAAGGCGAGGACAAGACGACGACGGACAGACGGAACAATAAACGTGTAGAGCGCAAAAACTGTGTGTTTTTTTTTTATTGAAGTTTCCAGTGAAACATTTTATTACAGTCGGATTCTAAGAATTAATTTTTAGAGTAAAGTGTCTGTCGATGGATGGTGGTGGCACAGATGGGGCAACGAACAGAACTGTTTTCTCCCAGAGATTGGCTGTGCCAGGGCGCTTTCTGATGCTGGTCGTCATTTGATGCCGACGTCTAGCTGGCTGCTGGCTACTGGCTCACTGTAATGTTGATGATGGTCGATGGGTAAAATTTGTGTGCGGTTTGTAGATGCGCACCAACGCATACATACATAGATGATGTTAAGCGAAGCATATAAGGGTATTTCTAGGATTTAACGAAATTTTCAGAATTAATCTCTTCAGTTTTATTCTGTTGGGTTGGGTTGAAGCACCATTTAATGGGTTCTTAAATGAGATAATGTTGAATGTTGACCGGCAACACGCATTGTCGTCGTCAGTAGTGAATGTCGTTAAGAGTGGTCTTGTTCTTGTTTCACTGTAAGCCGAGTGTAATGGGAACGGATAATGAAGAAGTAGAAGTACATACCCATGAATGTTTGACTGTACCCGGATAGGAAAGGTTTAATTAGATTTGAGGATTAAAAATAAGAAAGGTGAACCTGAATTGCATTGGACAATTCCTGAAAATACTCACATAATGTGGATTTGGTGACAGAGTTACATCGAGTTCCAGTCTATAATTCAGTGTACATTGAATAGATACACTTAACGAAACTTATCGAAACTTAACGAAAGTGAAAAAAAATCTAGATTTTACCTTTGAAGCACTTAAGATAAATGCACCAGTGTCGTTCATATGTAACAAGAAACTGAATATTTATCATACTTTGCATGCGATCACATTTGATTCTTTATGTACAGCAATTGATTCGATTGAATTGCTACCCATTCCAAGTATTTACAGACGTTGATTGCCCTTAAAGAAATTACCGAAGCCATTCACTGAAAGAACCAATTTCATTTGAAGCCTTACAAATAAATATTTTTTTTACCATAGAATTCATTTAAACCCACTCATTTAGTCGCAAATGGCATTTCTCCAAAACACCATCGTTTCTCATGCGATCACCTTCAGCTGCGCATGAGTGATATTCAAAGAAATCCCACGGTTCTTAAAAAGCAATTCCATACTCGCTAGTAATGTCTCTGCCTCTGTGAATAATTGCGGTATTAGGCAAAGCAACATTTTAAGAAATCCCAAAGAATCATTTTAATTTCGCGACAAGTAGGTAAATATTTTTGTTTACCCCACTAGAGAGGCGTGTGCAATCTGTATTGCCAGTGGCGCAATAACGTCGTCACAGAGAATAGTACAGACACGTGCTGAAACAATTCAATGGAAACGTCAACACAATCTCTGATTAAGGCTAATGCACTGCTGTGAGTATAGCGTATTTTCATTCACTTCATATCTGCTATCGACAAAGCCGCAGCTTTAATGATAATGCTTCTAAGTATATGTATGCCGACCGGGCATTCTTGTGCCAGTTACTGGTTATCAACTGAATAGTGCTATTGATTGTTTCTGTGAATTGGAAATGAATCAAACTGAATTATGCCACAGAACACAGGCCAGTACAACGGGGGGGGGGGGGGGGGAATCTTTCAAGTTATGCCGGCACTTCAACACGAGTGCTATCATTTTCCGAACACACAGAACGCGCCCAAACTCGGAATTGACTCAGCAAAGGGACCCGGACCCTCCACGAATAGCTAACGCCACCGTCCTGCTGTCAAAGTTGAACAAAAACAAGAACAATTTCAGAACATCCATGCCTCAATAAAGATGTTAACTCGAAACTGAGGATGAACGAAAGACACTGAGCGAGAGGGGAGGAGAGGACGAACAGAAACGAGTTCCAACAACTAGGGGTGAAATTAATTGGTTCAGGTAGGTAGTAACACAACGAGGTAGCCAAACATAGGGTCACCTTGTGCTTGTAGGCACCAACGAAATAATCATCGAAACATGGTAGCAAAACGTGATAATACCGACAGGTGCTAACACAAAATGCGATAAAATTTACGTAACATCTGTTCTGGATGTTCTCCTTCGGCGCGTAATCGTTTCGTCCTTCATCCTGCCTGGCATTCCATTGAAAAAAAAAAAAAACTCCCTCTGACACGCATGCCTCAGCCACCGCACAAACGACCAAGCGATTAGTGGGACCAATGTCCGACCGAACAAAAAAAAGATTGCTTTCCGGTTAGGTTAAGAAAAAAAAATCATAATAAAATACCGTTGATTTCACCACGGACGAACGAAGCAGTGCGGTCGTCATTCGTAGGAACCCCATCCGGCCGCTACCTGTTAGGCCTCATAATGAATTCAGAGGAACTTTAATAAAATGAAAATCTTTATGACGGTTATGTCGGCAAGTCGTTGACAAATTCCTCGTACACGATGCTCCGTTTCCGATAAGACCACGATCGTAAAATGTCAAATGATTTATGAAAAACGATTTCGGACTGTTGAGACATTTCAGATGGGCCGAGAATGACTTGGAATTTCATCTGACATTGGACACCGATATGGAATTCGCCTGCTTTAGATTTTTTCTTATTTTGACAGATGACAGTTTTGCAATGCGACAGGGACGGCTGTTGAAAACTGTAAATGCGTGTGGCATTTACAATAGGCGACACACCCATTTTGAGTGAGAAAGGAAAGAGAGAATTGCGTAAAAAAAAAGAAATAAACGGGTGCGCTTGTTCAGAGTGAAATGAATTCTGGGTAATTCTTGACACAATGGTGACAGGAGTGTGATGAGAAAGAGGACATCTGCTCTTTGGGTTTATATAAAACAGCTGCTTTCATCGAAAGATTGTACGCAAGTCTGACTTGGGGAATGGAGACAACTACCAGTAATTGTGATGTAATTGTCAATCGTTAAAGACACTCACAGCTGGATGGATATGTGATTGATGACAGTTAACGAGGAGAATGCTGATTAGACAGACATTGGGAGAGGTCTTTAACTACGCATCGAGGCGGCAGGGAATTAGATATGTTAATGCACTGACGACTGTACATTTGAAAGAGAATGAAATATCAATTGGCCTATCTGCGGCCGTAGTTGGTTAATAAGACCTATCTTCTTCTTTCTACATACTCCCCAGAGTTAGTGCACAGAACAACGGTAGCGCAATGCACAGAAAACATGGCAGGTAGTCGAAAGTTTATCCATTTCCAACGTAAGCCCTTCAACTGCCAATCATGCGATGATGACTCTGAACGTTCCCATAGTGAGATCGCATCAGAGGAAATTCCTGTCATGTGACAAAAGCGCAATGCCATATAAATTCGTTCAGCGAGACGTCGACCGCGTCTGAGAATTCAAACAGGAAAGTCTAAATTAGTTCCACAAACAATTCCCACACAATTTTGATTGTTAATTTTCAAAAGTCATTGGCATGATGTGGCACAACACACAGATACAACTAATTTTCACGCGCCCCCTAAAATAACCCCGATGACCCGATTGTACGACTTGGTGTGTCTTCAGTGAGTCAGTAAGGAACTCAAACAATTCGCCTCCTAATTAAGCAACAAGACTAACGACCACAACCATAAAAGCACACAATTCGTCTCTCCTCTCCCATCCAGTGGACCTCATTTAGAAATCCCAAAAGGCCCATGGAGTGTAACTTCTAATTACAGCATCGGGACGGTTATGATGAGACGCAGCAGTTCACATGAGTTCCATGCCATTTGATGGCAGTGCTGATGACGACGACGATGATGATGATGACTGCAACTACGAAACCGACACGACGACGACGACGAGTCATAAAAGCGAAACATGAAGCAACTGCTGCAGTTGAACCATTGAATTGACCTCTTTCGAAAGTCGTTTCACAAAATGAATTAGAAGACAGACATGACGACGGAGTTTGGCGACTGAAGATCTCATCATTTTCTGCAGGGTTTTCTACTCAGGCATGCCTTGGCCGATGGTTCGTGGCTGATAGCTAGCGCTGCGGGGCAAGTGGAAAACAAACTTAAAGTCCTCCTCGATAATGGTTAAAGTAATTTTCTTTAAATTCGATGCGATGTGTGCGCGCGATTGTGATGAAAGAGGAAACTTCAATTAAGCTATGCACTGTTCAGATAACGATTTGTAATGACATTCGGCTGCACACTGAACTGAACTAAATGGCGACTTCGAAGAACGAATCTAGTTTAAATGTCAATTTGATTGCAATTAAGAAGTGCTTATGTTAATTTTGTCATTTAGCTGCTGTGCTGATTTCTAATCTATTCTTGGTGGGTATAATTACATTTTAAATGACACTAGATTTGATGTGCAATTAAATTGACTCTGACGCCATTTCACGCTCTGCCTCGCTTTAATGCTCCAGAGGTGTGTCAAATTTCATAAGAAACATTTTCTCGCCTGAAACATGAAGGCCTCATCGATGACTTTCAGAAGAACTGAACTTTGTGAAAAAAAAAACCCACAAGTCATGACTTTTAGCAAACACACAAATTCTCGCGATCACTGAGCTGTCCAATTAGTTGCATGAGATTCTTTGAAGCCACACAAATGAATAATCGAAGCTGTGCAACCGATTCGTCGTCCACCCACCACCGCATGCTCGTGAGACGTGCTCGGTGAGCAGTAATTGCTTGTTGTACATATTCCCTTTCACAACAGAGATCCATTGAGGGCACCGTGACAACTTGACACACGCTTAAGTGTCATGTCATCATAAATAAATTAATTCTATCTGTTTTCAACTTACCCTATGATATCGTGTGTCAGTGCGAACGCACGAGAGAATCCCTTTCAGCTGTCATCCTCCACAGATGGACATTGTACCATATACCTAGTCCTTTGTTTCGGACTTGATATGATAAAACCCCATGATGGGTCACTGTAATCCAGCTGCACTTACATTCAGCAGTGACATCTGCCTTTGTCATGTGGCCAGTAAACTTCACATGCACCATGTCCTGTATTGCCCCTTGACTACACAACCAACACCATCCCTTCCGATTTCTTTTTTTCCTTTGAAATGTTAAATGAAATGCTCTCCCGATCTGACACATGAAGCACAGCACAAGTGGCTCGCATCCTACACAGAACGTGTGTACAAAAAAAAAGTGCCTGTGGACATCAGAAACAAAAACTCTAGAACTGTCACTCGGTATTTTTTTCCCCCATTTTATTGGCACAGTAATCACTACCGCCAAAGCGAATGGATCTACAAAAACACAAGCAGAAGACAAAAAAGAAATAAAAAAACCACGCACAAAATCCAAAAACGGAACAAAACAAGTTCCTTGGACCTCTGACTACCTTTCGAGAGAGTTTCTGTTGTTTTTTTTTTAGTCCATTGTGCCTTTATGATGCGGCGCAAAGAGCTAGCGATAGACAGACAAAAACCGATCCCTTTGACAAGGAACACACACAGTTCCAGGAAATTTAACATTTTTTTTTTTGTTCCCTTTTGGATGCCTTGCGCCAGCGTGAATGCTTGCCTCAGACATTCGTTCAACTCCTGATGAAGGTACCTACCATAAAGGAACGAACAAAAACACACAAAACGAAAATCAAAAGACCTAGTGATGTGCTCGTTGGGATGGTTAACTTTTTTGACATTAGGTGTTGGACATGATGTATACGTGGTGGAGTTATGCACGGATACAGGGTCAGAGTGAGCGGACGGACGTTGAAGATAAAATTGCAGACCGGAGGGCGAAAAAAAAGGATATATTATTTTTTTTCCGGGAATTCCGTTTTCACATTCCACGATGTGGTGGGATTTTTGTCTGATCAAACGTCAGATCGTCGGATCGTATTTTTTTTTTTTAGAATCCTTTTAACGAATGCGTTGACAATCATTTTGTGTCAGAATTCATACAAATTTTGACACCTGACAAAAGGAAACTGTATCCCTGTGTGATAAAAAAAAAATCAGAATTCAACTAAAAAACCACTTGACAGGAAGCCAACCTCTCCTGCGTTTGACATTTGCATTCGAAACTACGAAACGATGGCTCACAGTGCAGCATACCATCGATGCAGCCGTTTACTAAAGTGTTCACACCTTTAAATCATTTCCATGGAATGACACTTTGTCTTCGAACTCCTGTCATCGTTCCTCATTAGCACGACCATACCGCCATACCTGCGACGATTCTATTTAGACAAACTTCATTAATAATTTTCGTAACGAATTCGCTAGTAAATTGTCGAAAAGCGTGCCCAACATCACTAATCAGTCCTGTCCGCCTAATTGCCGAGCCCCGATGTTGATGTTGGCATTTCTGGATGTGAGTGACTCCAAAAATAAAGGCAAACAAGCGTACCCATGGTCCCTGGATAATCAAGTGTCAAATGAATGATTGGCCACACTTGCACTGATTAAATCAACGACTTCCGGAAGCGCAACTCTTTGCCAAACTGATGGACACATGCGTGCGAGTACCAACATTGTGTGCTGTGTGTGTTCTGTGGGCAGGTTTTGTACGCTCCAAAGAAAGTGCAAACACCTCTTTAGTGATAGGGTACATACGCTGTATGTGATTCGAATGCCAAATAGGGTTTTTCGTTAAAGCAAAGCTCGTTATGAGCGAAGACGGAGATGCCCTCCATTCATTTGGCATTCAGGGCACAGTAGCAAGCAGCACAACCTCTGCCAGCGACTGACCGGGAAAGTACGCACAACGGGGCGCGCTGATCAGAAATTCAAAGCCACGCCTTCAAATGCTTCCTGTTCGTTTACCAAACAGTAGCCACAAGAAATAAATGATTTCAATCTCATCTCTTGTACACTCTCTCGTCTGTGTGTGTGTGGGTGGGTGTATGTCTCTATCCATTTCCCTATTCACAAGCTGACACATGCTACTGACAATTGGCAAATGTCACTCACTGTCACTGTCGCACCAGTCACTGTTGTTTACAGTTCGAGGGAAAATTTATGACAGAATCTCATCTGAGAACCGATTCAAATGCGAAGATTATGGGTTCTTGTGAACCGGAAATTCTCGAGGGTTCAATTCCCATTGCCCACTGATTGTTTACTATAGAATAACCGTTTTTAATTATCACCCCTGCGTGTCTCGAATGCATTGTGTTCGTGGAAAAAATTGTACACACACACAAGCAAATTGCGGTTTTTACCCAGAACCAGACGGATGTTCCAACTAAATGGCTGGGAGGTCTCCCTAGTGGTCCCCGTGTAGTTAGTTGGTCGTGTTGCGCTCCATGCGTGCAGGTGCAATGTGTGAAGCATGCGATAGGATTTACTTCAGCAAAAAAAAAAAAATTGCTTTTTTGCATTTTTGCCTTTTTATTCGCTTTACATTTAATTTATGAGTGGAATACTTAATTAATTGATTTATCGCGGGAGAGGAGTGCGTTCAGCACTCTGACGTGCAATCATTGGCGGGAAAATGAGCCAAAAACAAAGGCAGCCAGCCCCCAATGGACAGTCGATTGATGGTGACGATATGAGAGATTTTATAGAGTATTGGCGTCGTGGTCTAAATAAGCAATTACGTGGGCTTACACACTTGAGGTTGCACTGGCGACGACGACGACGCGGACAACGAATGTTGTTGATACTGATTGTCGATTGTTTCCGAGAATTCATGATGTCAGTTTAAAGTCACTCACTCGCCGCGGCGATGAATTGCGAAGCAGTTTTTGACAATTGATGTGTGACAATGGGGTACTTTGGATTTCATTGAAACGCGCTCACTGATGTAGATTAGATAGGGTTTGTTATATAACGCTTTGGCTGGTTGTGTTCAATGGTAAATGTGTACAGCGAGTTCTGTTGAGATTGCCAAATATGGACTTGTGCCACAATCGGGGACATTCCCGCATTTGGAAATTGTTGCGCGATGAAACCCACAACTGTACCCGCCAACTGAGGGAACTTCCGATAGCTTACGATTTTCAGTATAAATGAGGCAATTAAATCGCCGGCAAGAGGGCTTCCTTCCGCTCGTGTAGAGTTCAACGGTTTCTAAAGGCCGACAAAAGGCTTTGAGTTGCCGCCAATGCTGCGATGTGAGACGAAGCGGATATACATATGGTAAATGGTGACAATGGTTATCACTGAAGAGTAGGGCGACGCGGTGTGCGTGAGAGATTGCCGGAACGTTTGGGTGGATAAAGCGAAGTCTCGGCGTAATTCAATGCTTTCATAAAATTGCATTTTGTCAGCGGGGTTAGTGGAGACACTCAACAGAGTGACGTACCTACCTCTTCAACAATTCGCGTTCCCACTAGACTCAACTGTGTCATCCGATGGGAATTTCTGCACAAAATGCAGCTTCTTCGGATGAAAACGAACGTAGCACAAACTGGATCTATTCACGATCAGAGTTGTCGAAAAAATATTTTGAAAAGTGCCCAAACTGCTGCCAAAAAGTGCCATTTTAAGGCCATTGGTACCACAAACGGAAATACAGCGGACTCTCCCTAAGTCGAATTCACGAATTCACGGGAAATCAAAATTAGTTCGAGACAGAGGGAGTTCGACTTAGAGGATGGTTTTTTGTTGCGGGGAACTGCCAAAATATGGCGAACAAAAACTTCGAGTTAGAGAGAAATTCGACTTAGGGAAAGTCCACTGTATATTAAAATATACGTTTTTGTATGTACTTTAATAACATGGCGGCCGTGGCGTTGTGGGTCTGTGCGTCGACTCCAACCCACTTGAACATCGGTGTCTAGGTTCGAATCCCAGTACGACAAAAATAAGTTTCACAGCTCCGCCTCTTTCGAATCATTTGGCCGTTCAGAGTCGTCTTACATAAAACTGAAGGACCCTTCCACTCGTAAGAGAACAATCGCACGTACAACACGAGTGATTGCTGAGAAGCTTGACCCTGGCCCTCTATGGGGCTACATGAATAGAAGCAAACCTAAATGCATTAAATGTTTAAGTAAATAAATAAATAAAGCATCATTCAACATCATCAACGAGCGTTCAACTATTTCAGATGTCAGATGTAAGAGATGCAGCGAGGGCAGATTAGAGATCAGGCTCTGTGCAGTCAGGATGGAACCACTATATCCAACAACGGTATCGGAGCATCAACTCGGCGAGGATATTAAGCAATGAGCTATGTGTCGTACGTCCTTCCGTCTGGACAACGGATCCATTTTAGCCATTTTCGTCTCTGGTTCCAGCTAATGTCTCATTGGCGGCTGTCAAAGCCGAACGAACTTCTAAAAGGTCGTGCATCTAGTGTTGGCAAGAGCTGGCAATTTTCTGCGTCTTGGTGTTTTCGAAAGGGAACTTAATGGAGCAGACTGAATTCTCCATGAATCCTTCTCTTTACCGATGAAGTGCCACCACCAGTTTTCAGAAAAAAATTTGTGAGGCCAAGAGGCATTACGTGGTCATCATGTCGTAGTGGGTAGGTGCGGATTCAATCCCCGACACGAGCAACTATCACCTTCTGCGCGTCACTCACAATGCTTATGATGTAGATGTAGAAACTTTATTTGTGGCAATGTCTAAACTACAGGCCAGCGGCCAATGTGTACGAGGCTAGGCACTTCTAAGTAATTCTTCCCTTCATCTTCGGATCGAGTCGAAGGACAACATTTGCGAGACAGACTGTAACGTTCAGTTGAGCACCTGGGACCACCGAGCCGATAGCCTTCAATCAGCCATCCGTCAATTTTCCTCGTTGTGCAGGATTAAATGTTGAGAATAATTCCTAAGACAACAACAATCTGAGAATATTTTGAAGTCACTCTTAGTCCTGACTGCACAGAGCTCTGTGCAGATTACGATAACTTTGGCGTCAAGAATTGATAACTGTTTTCGATCGAGGGGTCCAACAAGCAAGCAGAGGGGGTATCTCGCCCCATTTAGCAGGTAGTGGCAATTTAAAAAAAAAAATTATTAGAAAACAATGGCAACACTTACAGCGGTCTACTATACCGGATTTGAAAGCCTAGAACCTGTTCCTTTGATCTGCATTTAAATTAAATTATTATTGGTAATAGTTTTTGAAAAATTCGCATGCAAACTCGAAATGTTGATAAAAATAAAGCTTAGGCCAAATATTACTATTTTTTGTTGTTGGTTTTTTTGGCACTTACGTGATCGTCCTTTGAGGCAAGTGAATGAATAAAAATAAACGTTTGCCAGAGTGTCATATTAAATTGTTTTTAAAGTGCCATAATGGCACGATCGAGCCCCATCGGCAACGCTGTTCACGATAGTCTTGGCCTCACAGCACTCGACGTTCACCATGTTTTCGTCATTCCAGGTCCTCAGCATCATCGGTCGATGCGTTCCGGTGAAATTTCTGATCCAATACACTTCAGCCTAACTAATGAATATTACAGGAAAAGTCACCAGTCTTTCATCTTCGGTAAACATCTAAGAATCTCTTCGGAATTGGCCACACAGCTCGTCACATTCCCTTAGTCATCCGTGAAATTTCATTTGAATGAAATGTTCATTATCTAAAGCTTCAATAATTCCCAAGCATAATGGATTCATTGGATTCGGCTGAAAGAGGAATGGGAGGGGAGTTCCTACACACCCCCCCCCCCCCACACCCCCAACTTGGAAGTGAAGACAATTCAAACCAATTTGTGATAATTTCATATTATTCGGGATAGAGTTCCGGGAAGGAAAAATAAATTATATTTGAAAAGTATGCGCCAAAACAGAACCAGGGTCTGTTCCCAGAATCGATTTAATTCGAAACTCGACGAAGCCACAGGGTTGATCGTTGGACTGGTGTCTGTGCAGAAATCCTAACACAAGCACCATCACGACAGCCGCTGCCGCCGCCGTCGCATCCATGTTCCGACCAATGTTTCATAAGGCGTGTGTGGGGGGGTATAGGCGGGGGTTGGTTGTCTCCCCCGCACGTTTGTTCGTGTGTATGCTTATAGGGAATTGGGTGTATGCCTGCCGGGAATGGGTGTAATTACGAAAAGTTTCACTTCTCGGAAAATTCCATTTGTAGCGTTGCATGAGTTCTGTTCACAGGGTTCACAGGAATTCCAAGGCGAACGTCTATATGTCCGGGACTACGATAACCCCCTCCTCGTTATGGCGGTTGGTTCCTTTTATTTTCATTTAGCTAGAATCCATTCTGCCCCAACTCAGCCAACCAAGAGCCTGTATCTATCAGTTTTCAACACGCAACTCGGAGCAGCGAGCTCGTTCCCGATTCCGGGAAGAGTCTCCCCTCTTTGAATCCTACTCCCCCTTCAACTAAACATCGCTGCTAGAGGCACTTTCTATCGTGAAGAGAAAAAAAAAAAGGAAAAACTGGAAATACTTTGCAGTACAAAAGGGGGGAGGGGACGCTCCAGCTCGTGTCTGTGCTGTCGTTGTCATTGCCACCACCAGTGCACAGGGCTGTTCGAGGAAATCCAAATCAATTTGTGAGCGAAATTTTCAATTTCAGCGAAGTGCAGAGAATTGCTCTCGTGAGGGTTTTGCCAGCGCTGACAGAAGGCGTACAGCTATTCACTGTGAATAGGCGGGCACATGCCGTATGGCACTACACTTTCGTCCTCGTGGATTGCAGCGGCATACTTTGACGAGTTTTGAGGTCAAGAACATCCATTACGCGGATCTCTACATTCGCAATTCCATCTCTGAGGGTTTTATAGCCGTCGTGGGCGTTCGCGATTCATGAAGGGAAAGCTTCAATCTCTCGTGGGAGGGCGTGTTCGACATTTTCGGTTCGACAGTCGCCCTCACCTTAAAGTTTCTCGGAAAACAATCGATTCATCAGAATCGGCATCTAGATGTGGTGAGTTGGCCAAAATCGTTGATGTTTTCGCTCACTCAACCTTTGGCGTTTTACGACAGTCGTTGGCGAGTCATTTTGATTGGCTGACACTGGCGCTCAAAAGGTCGCAGACTTGGTGGGAGATTTTTATAAGTCGTTGGGCAATTGTCCGATTAAAAGCACGGGTGTGACATGACTTTTATCTTTCGATCAAATCTGAAAATCTATCGGTCGGAGCATGCAGCATCCAACTTCGATCAGGTGCTCACGAGAGCTTTTGGGCGAGACTGTACGACCGCAAGATGATGGCGCACTTATGTATAAGAGACAAGAATTTAGGGAGCACACGCAGTTCCAGCTCCGGCGTCACTGACCTTATCTCAGTTTCCATGGAAAATCAAAACAAAATAATCACCTCATCGCGTCGCGTCCAAATGATTCATCGCCTATTGTTCCATGAGCCGCCATGTGCCCGTGGATTTGCGCGTTGCGCTGCGACTGGGTGTGTGTGTGTGCGCGTCCACTTGAGTGGAGTATTCCGCGTAAATCGCCGACGAGGAATTTGAAATTTCGGCCAAAGCCAAAAAGGGAAACCAACAAAAGAAGAGAATTGATTCGGGATCGCGGTGGCAGATCGAGAACGGCCAAGAGGATGGGAGAGAGAGAGCGTCACGACGAATTTACATACAAAACGCAACGCGAACGCAACTGCTGTATGCCGTGCGATGAAATATGATATCGAGTTGGCTGCTTCTGGTGCTTCCAATGAGTTAGCAACCCTCATTCCTTTGTCAGGCTACACCTTTTCTCCGGATTCCCAGTGCGAATTTCGATAATGATCTGCTGGCTGCTCTCCCCTCGACTGACGGGCAAGCGACCGACCGGCCGACCCTTGGTGATGAAATGATTTGCGTTTCCAAGGAAATCGCTGCCATGATGATCTTTTTGTTCAAACCGGCAGATGTCTGGAGTCGAGAGGAGTTCGTGCGAGATGTGCGACGACGCAATAAAAATATGCGAGGGATGATCTCGTCGGTAGAATTCCACCGAGACCGATGATGAGTCACAGCATTTTGGCGGCAAGACCACGCCACCGGCCTGAAGAGGGGCTTCGCATGCGAGTTATGGTATAATGAGTCACATAATTGCGCCGAATGATGTGTGCGCTGTTTCCCCCTAATTCACGAGAGACAAATGCATCAAGGTGTCGGAAAGTGGGCATGCAGCATGCACACGTGATGGCTCAAGTGGGGGTGTGTGCATTGCACAACGGGTTTCCCTTTTGATTGTAATCAGCTTTGAGCACTCGGGACAGTGACTCATGAGATTACGAGATCTAAGAAGCACTCATAGGCCAGGCAAGTGTGGCAGATGACGCATGTTAGTCAGCAATCCGAAAAGGATGAGGATTTTAATGCGAATTCTGAAGAGACCACTAATGGGGAATGTGTTGAGAGTGTGCGTCATGGTCTTCGCCTTCGTTTTGGGCAGCGATTCGTGGAACGTGTGCCGAATGGGCTTGGATTTGAAGTGGTGTCTGAATGGATCAGAGGCGCATGGTTTGTACCACCGGTGTAGATGAGAATTTTTCTTGTGGCTTTAAGTGGATCTTAGGCGGCCGCAAGGGGAAGTTTGAGCCGAAGATTCAAGAAAAAGTTGATAAGCGACTCGAGATCGACGAGCAGTTAGTTCTTTTTCTTTCTTTTCGAGGAAGGTGAATAGAGGAGAAGGCACATCCGCGAACTCTAGGAGCTATACCAAGATGTGGATGTAGTCCGCAAGGCCAAAAATTCAGCGGCTGTACTGGCTTGGCCAACATCGAGCGCATGGACACAAAAGCTCCAGCTAAGGTGGTCCTCGAATCCCAGCCTCCTGGTTCGAGAAGGAGAGGAAGAGCGATCCTTCGGTATAAAGACCAAGTCGCGGACGCAAGACAGCTTCGCTTGAAGACTGTAAGCAGCGACCGTAATCGATGGATGGCTCACGCCCTCGAAGGGTCGTAAGTAAGTCCGGAGTGGAACTTATTACCGCCGGTTTTTCCTCCACCCTCGGCGATACCAATCGGAAGTGTGCCAGACCAACTGCGGAGAAGGTCGTGGTTCTTTTCTTTTATGTAGTCAATATGGACGCCACGCGAATGCCCTTCCGATCGACTGCCCGCCCTTGTGAATCGCAACACAAAACAGTTTTTCGCCTTAATATCCAATTTTTTTTTTGTTAATCGTGTTGTGCTTGATCATGAGCCCAAAACACGGCATAACTACACTAGAACCCGGTTAAGACTCCAGCGGTGCGGACACTTCGCACACCACTACGTCCTGAGAAGCTACCGCTACCCTCCTTTCATACTAGAGAACAAGGAAAAAAGTAAACGAATCTACATGGATTCGAACCTTTGCCCCGGTAACCCTTAGTCGGGTGCCCTATCCTTGCGATATTGCATCCAATTTCTCCCTCAGATCGTCCAGGCCTCCTCCTATCTTCTCGGATTGCTGATCAACCACAACCTCTTGCCTACTCTTAGGGGAAAACCTTTCCCGAGGACATAGGAAACATGAAACAACCCTGCCTGCCTCTCTATCTAGCCTTATCAGCTTTTTTTAAAGGACACGATGCCATTAAACATCTGCTAGCTACCAATTTGTCTCAATTTATGGCGAAGTCTAGAATCTCTCGACATTCACGGAACAATTTGTACGTGGCTTCCATTTCCCCCTGTCAATAACCGCGGCCAGTTTCCGAGCAATTTCGGCGGCACCCCGCAAATATTTGCTCCTTGATTCATGCTCAAAAGCATTGTAGTACAAACTCGAGTGTTGTGCAACACCTCTGCACTGCGTGTGCATGCTTGTCTCACGAAAATCAAAACAATTTAATAATTTAATTTCAAATTTCCCAGAAGCCAAGAACTCAATGTACAGAGAAGCAACTATCCGGCCCGTCAGCGAGGGGGGGTTCTCCTCCATTTGCCGTCCATATGAATGTGTATCTATGCAAGCATGCGGCTCCGGATCCCATATCGATTTGATGAACACTTTCGGATGAGAAAATAGCTCAACTAGCCTCCTAACACCGAATATGATCCAAAACAACAACACTCTAAATCGGATACTACACACAGTCCTCCCGGTCCCGCACAAACGTCGGCAACCATCCCGCAGCGAGACAACATACGCAGTGGCATACAAAGGCATGTTGCAGGGCTGTACAATTCCGAGAAATCACCTCTTCAATTACCCGCCGAAATTGCACGCCTGCTGGCGTTCGTTGCTGTCGGTGGGCACATGCACAGATCCAGCTACAGATAGAGCGAAAGATACACGTCTTCGCGTAAGTGGCGCACAGGCTCGGTGCTCTGCCACCCATCAGAATGCCTGCAATGCGATTGCCTCTCACGCTTGGGCGGCTTATTAGAGTAACCGCTTACCGCACACTGTAGCCGATATGAGCGGGGGGGGCTTTGCTGAAATGCTCACAAATATTCCCGCGTGCGGTATAAGCTCGTGTCTCGTGTGGGTTTCCTGGAAGTGCATCTCTTGGCAGAAGCGTCGTTCAATTTTCGGATGTAAACGGTCGCATGTATGCACATTTCCAGAGGCGTTGAGACAATATCACTGATTGCCCTTGGACGAGGATATCTCAATTGTGTCAAAATGAGTTTCATTTACTTGCATTGCGCTACTCCCACCGGCAGCCGTTCACGGTAAGTGGTTACTGTGTTGATGTGGCTCCGTCGATTTGAGGAACTTGTTCTCAAAGTAAATCCGGATTTGAGACAATTTCAAATTTCCACAGAAACTTACGCACTCAAAGGGCTGCTTGCATTTCGGCAATCGGCAATCGGCAATCGGCATAGCAACCAGTCGGCTTAGTCTCCTCCGCTTGAGAGCAGATGGTGAAGGAGTGAAAATAGCGATGGAGACGTACATGCATACACAGGGCAGCTTTGTCAGATTAAAGTGACTGATGAGGAGAAGATTGAGGCTGAATTCTGAAACCGATGCATAGTTACGTTTGGAGCTTGCAGTGAAGGAGTTTCCTTTCGAAAGGAATTCATTGAAAAGCCTTGAGCGCTTTTAGGAGAAGAAGTGCACACTGGATACTGAACTACGCTGGAAAGCCAAAAGCGTATTGCCGTAAGATGGTAAAAGGATGCTTCACATGGTCCACTGTCTAGTTACATATGTAAATTTAAGAAAAATTAAATTTTAAGGGCCGATGTTGAATGTGAACCACACCTAAACGTCAAGCTTTTTTCTGCATTTCATTTGACATTTCTCAATTTCAGACTAACTCAATTTGAACCATAAAAAGATACACAATCGACCATCGCGTTTAAGTTATTCAGGCTTATTATGAAAATGGCCGTTCAAATCAAAAAGCATATCGTGCACCTTCGTGATTTTTTCTGTCAATTTAATCGTCCAAATGTGCGTACAATCGGAAAAATCGTGCAATAATTTGAGCAAACCGAGCTCGTACTGCAGAAAATATTGCTGCTGTTCGCGATAGTGTGGCTGCCTTCCACAGAGCCTTCCACCTTAACTCGTCGTCGTGCCCAACAATTGCACCTCTCACGCTAGTCGTTGATGAACATTATGCATAAAGACTTGCATTTACACGCTTACAAGGTGCAATTGACTCAAGAACTAAAGCCTCTTGACCATTTCAATCGTCGTCAATGGTCAAAATGGTGGCAGGAAATGGCAACAGTGGATGATCAATTTTCGAAGAAAATCATCTTCAGTGATGAGGCACATTTTCACCTCAGTGGATTCGTCGAAAAGCAGAATTGCAGCATTTGGGTGAATGATAATCTCAGAGTGATTGTCGAAAAACCAATGCACCCACAAAGAGTTTGGTGCGGTTTATGGGCTGCCGGCATCATCGGGCCGTATTTTTTCCAAAATGAGGCCGGTCAGGCAGTTACTTTTAATGGTGTTCGCTATCGTGAAATGATAACGAACTTTTTATGGCCCGAATTGGAAGATATGAATGTGGACGATATGTGGTTTCAACAGGATGATTCCACTTGCCACACAGCCAACGAAGCAATGACTCTTCTGCGCGACAAATTCAATGGCCGTGTTATCTCACGTGGTGGCGATGTCAATTGGCCGCCAAGATCATGTGATTTGACACCGTTGGATTTTTTTCTTTGGGGTTATTTGAAAGAAAATGTGTACGTCGATAAGCCAGCAACAATTCAAGAGCTAAAGGATGAGATAATTCGGCACATTAACGGCATATAACCTCAATTATGCTTCAGCGTCATCGAAAATTTGGACCATCGGATGGAGGTGCGCCGCCGTGTTCGCGGCAACCATTTGGCCGATATTTTGTTCCATACATAATTGAACCATACCAATATTATCATAAAAAAAGAAATGACAATAATTTCTTAAATGATTTGTGTTTTATTCAAAATCAACATCGGTCCTTAAAATTTAATATCTGTACTCAGACCAGACATATGACAGCATTCATAGAGACGAGCTGTATAGAGCCATGTCTAGTTTTGGCATCCCTGCCAAACTCGTCCGTCTGTGCAGGATGACGATGGAGAACGCTCGCTGCTCCATCAAGGTCGGTAACGATTTCACCGAGGCCTTTGATGTCAAAAGAGGACTTGGACAAGGCGCACTCATTGTCGTGTGACTTCTTTAAAATCAAACTTGAACAAATTGTGCGTAACTCAAACGCTAACACTGGCGGCCCAATCCTTCAAAAGTCTGCGATATTGACATAATTGGTAGAACAGAGCGGGCTATCACTGGTGCGTCCACTGATATCGAAGCGGAAGCTGTCAAAACCGGCTTAGCAGCAAATGAGGGCAAAAAGCTACACCTCCTGGCCATTCCAAAGGATGACGTGATTAGGAAGTTCAATTTGCAAAAGATGTTCACCATCAAGCTCAACACTGGAGCAATGAATCCATAGTCCACAGGCTGAGCAGTAACACGATCAAATGGTAATCAGATGAATCAAGAACTGACGGAACAAGGGCATGAGTATTTGGACCACAGACAAAATACTTCGAAATCATGGGCAAACGCCCCAGCATCTTCCAGCCAAAAATCTATGTCATAGACAGATGCGTTCTCAGCAATAGGAACTAAACCAACTGCGACATGGCAATAATGTCGGACAGTCGTGCTGTCATCTTGGCACTAGACTCCTACATCATCAAATCTATGCTTGTGTGGGAATGCCTACAGAAGCTGAAAGAATTGAGCAGGAGAAACAGACTCTGCTGGATACCTGGCCATACAGGGATAGAAGGCAATGAAATGGCCGACTCCCTAGCCATGAAGGGAGCATCGAAACCTTTCATAGGCCCTGAACCGTTCTTTGCAGAAGGAGACCACGTCCTCAGAGAAGAATTGAGGGAACTAGAAGAAAGATACCGGACAGAAACATGGAACAATACTCACGTCATAAAGAAAGCAAAAAAATGTTTCGGCAAATACAACCGGAAGAGGTTTGAGACATGTATAAAAATTAGCAAAAATAACCTCCGCATCCTAACTGGCTTCCTAACAGGGCATTGCAGACTCAGAAAAGGAAACTGGGGATACCAGAAGAAGGTCTCTGCAGATTCTGTGAAGAATCTAATGAGTGTAGCATTGGCACATAAAAGAATAAGATATCTTGCCAAGCACCTATTATCAGAGGAAGAGATGAAATCACTAGAACCATCTCTCATTCTCAGATTCCTGAAGGAAACTGGCTTAGAGAGAGTACTCTAGAAGAAATCTCTTTCACCTACATATGCACAACAGGAGTCCAAAACGCTTAATATACATCTGGAAGGAAGTGTATATGAGGGAATTCGATTTAGAGCAAGGTACGAGGGGCGTTCAATATATTCTCGGTATCGGGGTGAAGCCAGTAATATCAAGTAATACAATTATTTTAGTGCATTCATGTAAAATTTCATATAAATGTGATTATTAATTCGCGTTTTATCTCTAGTTAAACAGAATCATAATTTCAACTGAGACGATAGTGAGAACGCGGACGGTGTTATGGATCGAATTGTTACTGGTGACGAAACATGGGTCCACCACTATGACCCTGAAAGCAAAAAAGAGTCCATGCAGAGGCATACAAAAGGAACAGATCCCCCGAAGAAGTTCAAAGTCACTCCGTCTGCCGGGAAGCTCATGGCCACAGTTTTTTGGGACTCAAAGGGGATCTTGCTCATTGAGTACAAAAAAAAAAGGTGAAACCATCAACGCCACATCCTACGCTTCCACTTTGCGGGAGAATATTAAAAAGAAAAGACGGGGTAAACTCGCAGCGGGTGTGTTGCTACTTCATGATAACGCTCCTGTTCACAACGGCGCGAGTTTCCAAGGCTGCTTCGCGAGATTGTGGTTTCGAAGAAATCCACAGACCTTGCCCCTAGTGATTATTTCCTGTTTCCGGATTTGAAAAAATGTCTTCGTGGAAAAAGATTTTCGGATGATGAAGAACTCAAGTCGGCAATAAATGGGTATTTTGCAGGGAAAGAGGAAATTTATTTTTTTGAGGGTTTAAAAAAGTTTATCTCAAGATGTAACAAATGCATTGATGTTAGGGGAGAATACATTGAAAAATAAAAACAATTTAAATTGAATTCGCATTTTCCTTCAAATCGATACCGAGAATATATTGAACGCCCCTCGTAGTAAGGAGGCACAATAGATTTTAAAAGGTCGCGGTGCAACAGACCCTCAACAACAATAACAATAATAAACGAAAGCAAAACCGAGTATATGCTGTCAACAAGACATCGATGAATTGGACAGAAGGTCACAATCGACAATCATTACTTTAAGGCAGTAAGGGACTTTGTCTACCTTGACTCTGCTATAAATTCTTACAAGAACACACGAAGAACAACTCTTGCCAATCACTGTTTCTTTGCACTGAGAGGGCAATTGAGTAGTAAGGGCCTGTCCCGAACAACTAAGGAGATTCTGTCTAAGACATTGATCGTTTCAGTTCTGCTTTATCGCGCTGAGGCATGGAAAGCGGATGCGGATATCCTCGGTCGGTACGAGTGAAAAATTCTTCGTAAAATATACGTATGCGTTGACGGACTTTGAAGGAGGGGATTTAACGATGAATTATACGAGCTGTACAGCGACATCGACCTACTCAAACAAAAAAACTGTCCATCAGTCGCATAAGATGGCTGGGACGTGTAGAGCGAATGGACAGCAATGCTCCATGGCGCAGTCTTCGAATCTAACCCAGTGGGAAAACGCTCAGTAAAGGAAGACGTCCACAAGTTGAAGAAGACCTCAACCGACTTGGAGTGTACAACTGAAGCCAGCTAACTAAGGAACGACTTGTTATTTGAGGCCCAAGTTCACCCCGAACTGTAGCGACACCTTAGTAAGTAAGTCAGACCCACAGAACTCTACACTGGAGCACTCAGACTCAAAAACCCGGTCCATTGTACTACCAGGCAGCAACCTATATTTAATGAAATTGCATGGTATTCCGGTTACCAGCACGTGCTTCTTTGAAGAGGAGCCTACATCATCAGCTCACACCTCATCAGCACCCAATAAATGCCACCTGATCCGATCAAAGGCGTGACAGTGGCAGAGGAAGTGCTCTGCAGTGTTGTCGTCTTCTCCACAGGCGTCGCAGAGGGTTTCATCGCTTAGACCAAGCACATTGAGGTGTTTGGATTTTTTAGGATTTTTTACAGACGTTTGGGAGCTTGCGCTTGGTTTGTCTACATCCTGGAGAGTCATGCTACCTCCGGTTGTAGTTTCGCGAAGTCCAGCCATCTATGGAAGCCCTAATCGAGGAGGCTGTCCTAAGAGTATCTCCTCTGATCCTTGTCTACCAAGTTTCATCGGCGATCTCATTTCCCGTGATTCTGTGGTGGCTCGGGACCATAAAAATCTTAGCGAATTGAACCTGCCGATCCAATTCAGAGAAGACTTGCATTCTTGGACTATCCTGGAAGTGGTTAAAGGGTTGAGTAGGGCCATAACACAGCTTAGCCCAGCCAAACCCTTCCACCTGTTCTTCACAATATAGTTCGTGGCCATACGGATCGCATAAGTTTCCGCTTGCAAGACCGACGCAAATTTACCTAACGAGGTCTCATGCCCATACTGCGACTTGGTGGACTGCACTCGATTAGGACTCGCTCAAACCGCCCGACCGTATGCAACGCGAATGGCCTGCGTATGTCTCAGTCTCTCGGCGTCCGAAAACCTCTTGCTAGTCTTCCTGCCGATAGACTTAATCGGTAGACAGATAGCGATCAGTTTGAAGTCGCTGCATTTGTGGAAAGAACTCCGTTCTGGACGAAGGACCTCTCAAACTGCATCCCAACTGCAACATGCGATGGTCAGACTTCCAGTATGATCTGAACGATCATACTGGAAGTCTGACCATCGCATGCTGGATGATGCTCTACGAATCTGAACAGATGGTCGAGGGGCGCGGGCCTCTACTCTAAAGCCGATAATTTTAGCATCCAACTTCCGTGTGTGAGGGGACACTGTGATCTTTCAGACAATTGCGAAGCGCACGAAGGGTCTTTCTGATTTCAGCACTCTTTCCGGGTGGGAATGTGCCACCCACTCCCATCTACTTGCGCTGAAGCTCGAAACGCTTGTTCACACAAACCGTAGATGGTCTACTGGCACAGGATGCCTCACTATGTATCAATTAAGGCCTACTCTTGATCCGAGACGATCATACAGCCTGATCAGAATGGATAGGCCGAAACTCAGAACTGAGGCCTTGAAACCATTGAAACACCTCAAGATTGAGCCTGCCCTACAAAAACTTCTGCCGGAGCTGCCGAGACGAGGAGGAGGAACTACTGTGCACCTTCATTGTAATTGCAGCGCCCTCGCCTCCTCAAGCGGAAGTCACTCGGGGCCCACTTCTTCAACAACCTGTCCGAATTACGCAGCATTAGTGTCAGCTGTCTATCAACTGGTCTGCGAAATGGGATAAAATGCGTAGCACAATGAGTTCACACTGGCAGCTGCCTGCCGTCATCCACTACAACCCAACCGTTCCATTGTGCCACTGACCAGGGAGTAGGTATTGAACATTTCATCGAACGAATTGCCCATAAAATCCTATTAAAACCCATTCAACAGCAGCATTTAATCCGAACCACACACAAATAAATGCCACAACCAACACAGTATCGACAAGAGAAACAATTAGTGCTCGAATGGTAATTGAAATTCATCCATTTTCACAGATATGCGCATTTACATGTCGGCAAACAAATGTATCGTGTTATTAATTCTTTTCAAGCTCACTCCCAATATCGTATTCCGTTTGAGCCGCAATTCCAATTTAGTGCATTCGCCAGGAAATCCCGCAGAACTTGCAAGTAGCTCGCGATTTAAATTAAAACAAACCACGCGCCGCGTCCTTGCGGGGCACATCTTGTTCATGTTGCAACTCTGTAATCTGTGTATGTCATTATTATTTGGAAATTAATTACATGAAAAACGAACGTGTGAAGCACAGCAGAGGCCTGTGTTCCTGGTTTGCCACTGATGAATCGGACAAACGTGGGGCCCCCTCCCTCAAATATGCCATATGCCTGTCCCACGAGTCCTCTTCAACCTTCGTTATCCCGGTAGAGCTGCACGTAGGTACCTCGGACCCGACCACCAATCTATTTCCGAATCCATCAGGCGCCACCTACACTTCCGTTCATCCATTAATAACGAATACAGTTGAAGAGTTGTTTAATTGGATTTTCTTCGGAAAGAATGAGCGTGGATTTGCACAGTTGTTGCCTCGTGCTGCCGACCGGTTGGCTGGATGAAGTGTTCTCCCTACAATTATTGTCTACTGCTGGACAACAGCGAGCACCCACCCAATGGGATTCCAAGAAGTGCGCGCTTCATAATGAAAATTAATCTTATTTTCCGTTGCACACACTTCGGCGTAGCAAAACAAAACACCGTAAAGGGCACGAAGCCTGATTCATGCTTGAGAGAAGTCCTATCCTCCTCTTCATTTTTGCGTAGGTTTCTCGGGACGTGGCACAGCGCCAACGAGATAAAGGCAAGGAAAAAAGGGAAATTCTGCGAAATATTGAATAACAAGTGACGTATCTGCACATCAAACCAACCATCAGACTGCGATGTGATGAGTGCTGAAGCCCGAATGATTATGGATAAATGTGTGCCCTTTTCCCTTTGAGGTCTCAATGTAGCGTCGCTCGGGTCGGTTGGATTCTCTCTCTCTCTCTCTCTCTCTCTTTCTGTCACTTTGGTCTTACCGAATTTTTGTTGCCGTTCCGAAGCTTCTCGGAATGACTGAAAATATGGATTTCATGGGAATTCGAAAGACTCCCAGTTAGATGTTTTTGATTGGTGAACAGTGAACACAAGCTGATGGGTCGACTGTTCAGTGAAAGGTTCACGAGCGGGTGAAAGATGAAGAATTTCGAAGAAGCTTACTGAGTTTGAAAGTCTTTGTCAACGTGCGGCAACATCGGTACCTATCGGCAGTCGGTTTCTGAGAACGGATTTGAACAGCGCGCACACACTGCTATACTGTACACATAACAGATGGCAGCCATATTGGGCTTTACTTTGTTCGTGCTGTAATCTGGTTTCGTACACGGCGGGGCTGATTCTGTAAGTGTACGTAAAAGAGGGATTTCCAAGAAATCCTTCATTAGATCCTTTACGTGGGAGTTCTGTGTCCTTGTGTCAACACACATATCTGTATACAAGAACAAGAACCGAACAGAAATGAATTCTAGTGAAGTTCAGGCTTAATGCCATGGCATACAGTTGTGTTGCTTGATGTTTGACTTCTGGAAAAGGATCGATATCCCTCTGTGGCGGCATCTGCGCAGGCTCGTCTCAGCCTTTGAATTGGAATCCATGCTGAAAATAGCACATAAGAGGCTTTTATAGCGAATCTCAGTCTCGTACGTGCGATAAATTGTGAACTCTTGAAACATCAGGGCCAATGCCATGTCAGTCTGGCATCGGCTAGAAGACTGAAAATGCTTGGATTTTGAAATGATAATCAAAGAATCTCCACAATAGCTTGCCTGTTGTAAATTCAGACAGCTTTGAGAGCTCTCTAATTGGTTTCTAGCGCTTTGAACGAGCTAATGTACTGTGGAGCACATCTTAAAGGGACGAATGTTGGGTACCATGCTAGAGACAACAGGATTAATTTCACTGAAGCGCTTACCAAGGGACTTGCTAAGATGAGGATCAGGAGCAGCACCCAGACACATGTGTACAGAAGTCGTAGGTAGCCTAGTTGGGCCGCTGTGCGAGTTGGAGGTTGAACCAGGAAAAACCTCAAAAGTCCTTACTATACACTGTCGATTTTTTTAGGCGAAAATTTCGATGTCGTCGGTTGCACTCCAAATGTATTTGATTCGATTAATATACACTAGAGCACATACCCAAAGGAGTACAGAAGTCGTAGGTAGCCTAGTTGGGCCGCTGTGCCAGTTGGAAGTTGAACCAGGAAAAGCCTCAAAAATCCTTACTATACACTGTCGATTTTTTTAGGCGAAAATTTCGATGTCGTCGGTTGCACTCCGAATGTATTTGATTCGATTAATAGACACTTGAGCACATACCCGAAGGAGTACAGAAGTCGTAGGTAGCCTAGTTGGCCCGCTGTGCCAGTTGGAAGTTGAAGCAGGAAAAGCCTCAAAAATCCTTACTATACACTGTCGATTTTTTTAGGCGAAAATTTCGATGTCGTCGGTTGCACTCCAAATGTATTTGATTCGATTAATATACACTAGAGCACATACCCAAAGGAGTACAGAAGTCGTAGGTAGCCTAGTTGGGCCGCTGTGCCAGTTGGAAGTTGAACCAGGAAAAGCCTCAAAAATCCTTACTATACACTGTCGATTTTTTTAGGCGAAAATTTCGATGTCGTCGGTTGCACTCCAAATGTATTTGATTCGATTAATATACACTAGAGCACATACCCAAAGGAGTACAGAAGTCGTAGGTAGCCTAGTTGGGCCGCTGTGCCAGTTGGAAGTTGAAGCAGGAAAAGCCTCAAAAATCCTTACTATACACTGTCGATTTTTTTAGGCGAAAATTTCGATGTCGTCGGTTGCACTCCAAATGTATTTGATTCGATTAATATACACTAGAGCACATACCCAAAGGAGTACAGAAGTCGTAGGTAGCCTAGTTGGGCCGCTGTGCCAGTTGGAAGTTGAACCAGGAAAAGCCTCAAAAATCCTTACTATACACTGTCGATTTTTTTAGGCGAAAATTTCGATGTCGTCGGTTGCACTCCAAATGTATTTGATTCGATTAATATACACTAGAGCACATACCCAAAGGAGTACAGAAGTCGTAGGTAGCCTAGTTGGACCGCTGTGCCAGTTGGAAGTTGAAGCAGGAAAAGCCTCAAAAATCCTTACTATACACTGTCGATTTTTTTAGGCGAAAATTTCGATGTCGTCGGTTGCACTCCAAATGTATTTGATTCGATTAATATACACTAGAGCACATACCCAAAGGAGTACAGAAGTCGTAGGTAGCCTAGTTGGGCCGCTGTGCCAGTTGGAAGTTGAACCAGGAAAAGCCTCAAAAATCCTTACTATACACTGTCGATTTTTTTAGGCGAAAATTTCGATGTCGTCGGTTGCACTCCAAATGTATTTGATTCGATTAATATACACTAGAGCACATACCCAAAGGAGTACAGAAGTCGTAGGTAGCCTAGTTGGGCCGCTGTGCCAGTTGGAAGTTGAACCAGGAAAAGCCTCAAAAATCCTTACTATACACTGTCGATTTTTTTAGGCGAAAATTTCGATGTCGTCGGTTGCACTCCAAATGTATTTGATTCGATTAATATACACTAGAGCACATACCCAAAGGAGTACAGAAGTCGTAGGTAGCCTAGTTGGGCCGCTGTGCCAGTTGGAAGTTGAACCAGGCAAAGCCTCAAAAATCCTTACTATACACTGTGGACTGTTTTTTGTGAACATTTCGAACTCTGTCTAGCTGCCTCCAGTTTCGTACGAGTTGGCTGAGTTCGTTCTCCTCTGATGTGACACCACTGATTAGGATCATCTCACTGTACAAGACGTACAGTTCGTTTACATAAGCAGGAGCAGAAATCGCACCCAGAACTTTTGTCCCGAGGATCGTATGCAAACTTTTTTGATTGAATATTATGGGCTTGCCCAAGTTCGGGTTATTTTGACATCGTATCACCACTACGGACACAAGGTACGAGTGTGCATGTGTGCATAAAAACTTTGCGGCTTGCTCTGCAGGCGCAGATGAACTCCTTGTATTTAAAATTGTTGGCGAACTTTGGGCGACCACAAAACTTGCTCCTTGACATCTACTGTCCGGGAGCAAGTTTGGTGGTCGCTTTATGTTCCAAACTTAAACTTAACTTCAAAAACTTCGAGACGAGAAGAAGTTTAAGTGAAGTAGTGTAAGGAAAAGTGGATTACTGATTTGTGGATGGATTCCTGTGCAATTTATTCAACTCTTATTCAAACTTAACAAGAAGCTTCATTTCTCTGAAAGTATTTTTGTCGTCGATTTGTGATGTGAAACCTGAAACAGATACGTTTCAAAACTGCATCATCGTCACCCTCAACTTGGGACAATTGTTTGAATATTTATGGCGAAACAAATCGTATCAATTATTCAAGAGTTGTGGGTTGAATAGTCTCTGGTCCCTGCGAAGCCAGTTTAAGATCCTTAATAGTTGAGTGAAGGGAAATAAAATGTAAAAGACCACCCAATTGCGACGAGTGTCTTTAAAACGAACATTTGCGTACAGTCGTGGTTGGGGCAGACGTGACAAAACTACGACACCTCATTTGTAACTGAATTTGGACCACTTTAAGGGATCTAATGCGAATATGTCCATTGACCGGCTTAATCGCCTACCATTCAATTCTCTCTGAGGAGAAGTCTTTTTGAGTTCATGGGGAAGAATCATATCTGTTCGACGGCACAGACCGAAAGAGACTGTCTTAAATTCACACGCGTACGTATGATTCATTATCTGCCATCAGCTTGAGTCCCCGTCAGCAGAACGACAGCGCTGAGTAGTGAGACTTGGGAAATTTAGCAAATTCCAATCCTATCTGCTGTGATTAACCCAAATTCTAGATTGGTGAATAAACACACATTTTTGAGTGGTCACAGTCCCAAGTGCGACCGAACACATCGCGAAACATGGCATCATCCAGTTTCGTGTGACAAAAAAAGAGAAAATCAACTCAAATATCTACCTAACCTGATTAGGGCAGTCTTTCTTCCACGAATATACTCAGCATCGATGGAAATAAACACACGAATGTCAGTCGGAAACAACAAAACACGTCAAAATTGGCGACGATGGACTTCCAAATACACACTCTCATCGGCCAACGTCCATCGGCCATCGTCCGACAGACAGCCACACAAGATAAATTTCAAAACTAATGAGATCACGTTTCTTCTCGGCGTCCATCCGCACTGTTCACAGCCGAGCGAGCAGCGCCCACGTCCCATCATCTTTCCCATCGGGTGAGCGCTGTTCGGACGAAGGAGTTATTCTCCGGGGAATTCGATCTCAGACTCAGACAGGCCCCGTCAAGGGGTTCAAAATCGATTTGAACTTGCGAACTCCATGTCAATTTGCATGGCATTGTCCCTTCCAAGTAAACAACAAACAAAAAAAAAACTGCTTCTTTTCGACCTTTTGTGATGGCCCGGCTTTGAAGTATGATCGCTTGCAAATGCGTTTCCCAGAAAGAACACTCATTGCGTGATAAGTCATCCCCGGGGCTGTGTAAAACTGGTGCATATGGCTTCTGGCGACGTCATGGACGCGTCATCATCGCCGCGCCCCGTCGGAGAATATCGTGTTTCCTGTTGGTTTAAACTTTCCCATGCCGATGATGATGAGCGATATTGCTGGCTGACTTGTCTTGACCCTTTTTTTATTTATCTCTTGGACTACAACTGCTGCTGCTGATTTCAGTGATCTGGTGTGGGACGCAGCGGATGTGTGACTTTGCACAAGTGATGGCTGCTAATGGACGCATAGCAAATACCGACCAGTGGCTGGCAGTGGTCTTTACTGATCTGGTGGACTTGATGGAAATGTTGTGGCTGCTCCAGAGTTTTGCAGACATCGCCTGTGTTCTGTGGCGTGACTTCTTCTTCGAGATTCTGAACACAGATGTATGTTACCGACGGATGTGGACGAATTAAGTCAAATCAGAAGACGGTCACTGCCCCAGTTGCATAGTTCTTAGGCAAACACACAGAGCCATCAAAATCAATGCAGACACATTTGTCAGCACAGCAAACCCGACACCCGCACGATTAAATGTCATCCGAACTGGACTTGATTTATTGGTTAGCTCATTAAATTTGCATTACTTCTGCGTTAAGACACATCCGTATCGTATGCACTTTCTGTTCTACGAAATGTGTGCCACTTGAACCAAGTGGTGACAGTAAACCCATTCACTTCATTCATCATCAACTCCCCCAGTTAACACACATTCAGCCGCTTCCTTGCTTCCTTGAACGTCAGGTGAATATTTATGTCCGCACATCATCGTTGTAGGTATGTGCCATATGTAGAGGGTTGCATTTAGAAACACACACAAAAAAAAAGGGGTTGCTCTTGAAATGTGAAACTGTCGCTGCTGCTGCTGCTCCTGCTGTGTTATTCAACGAGTAACGGTAAATTTGTCGGTAATGGAATACTGGAATACCTGTAAAATGTCAGGAGGAAGACCTAGAAAGTTTTGCATTCAAGAGAGACAACAACAGGGGCGTGTTGATATCCTCGTATTTAATGTCATGTTTATGCCAAAGTTCTGTTTGTTTTGTCATCTCATCACCGCAACGGACACAGAGCTGTCAGCGCGTAGAAAATTGATGTCATCATGGCAACGTGAGTGCGAGTGTGGAGCAGAACTTTGCAGTTTGCACTGCTGTCATAGAGGAACTTCTTGCTGCCTCAAAATTGCTGATGAAGTTTTTGCGTGACACACAACTGACGGTGTAGATGTCAAGGAGTGAGTCAAGTGCTCCCTTTAGGTTGTGAAGGCAAACTAACCTTGAAAACTTCCAGCGGTGAAGTTTGAGTGAAGGCTTGCACAGTGCATGGACGTGAAAGAGTTTTCAGGGTGGCCGACAGATCAGATCTTTCAAACTGCTGCTGGGCTTCCGAGCAATTTACTTGCCATCATTATCCTTGGGATGTGGAACTTTGGGGCATGCCAACGTCAGCAACGACGTCATTGTGTGCCTGTGCACGTTCCCATCGTAACTGCATTTAAAACATAATATCCCCCTGAAAGCACCCATAACACTGCCGTGAAATATGATCACTACACACAGAGAGACGGAAAACATTTCAGCGGGATTCACTTAAGGAAGTGTGAAAATGTAAAGCGAGAGATTGAAAAAAAAGAACACATATTGTGTGTACATTAAAAATCCCAGTGGTTTTAAGTTTCTCCTCTCCTGGATGTGTGCTTGTTTCGTGTGGGGAAGCGTAATGCGCCCCCTCTCAACCATATGCTAACAATGCCACGCTAGGTAAAAGCGAAAGAGCGGAGAGAGGAGATAGAGATTATTTCACCTTGACTCCACAAGCACAACTGAAACTACAAGAAAAAAAAAACACCGTGTATTTACACGCACGGAAAGGATATGCTTGCGAAAGTGACAAGTAGGGCTTATAAGGCTTAACATTGAGAGAATTCAAGAGATTTCCCGGGAACTCTACGAAAGGGAGCTACCTACCTGGTACCCTTTAAAATAATATATATCGCTTACTGCGATGTCGTGGCTGTCAGATATGTCACACGAGCCTGGGCGTGTGGGTTCGTTTCGATTTTCATTCTCGGGGGGATGAATGGATGAAAGGGTGATGCGCAAAAATCCCATGGGAACACCTGCAGATGCAACGAAGTGACGACTACACACCTACAGATGATGAGTTTAATTGGTTGCGGACAAAATAAACAAGATGCTATTTAGCGGCTAAAAAAACAACCTGGGGCGTAAGGCCTGCATGATTCGGATTGGAATTCAATTTTGTTTGTGAATTGAGAGCAGTTAAGTGCTTGGGAATGATGATGTGGTTTTTTTTCTGGGAAATGCTTCAATTTGTAAATTGGCATTCGATGAGATAATGACGGAGGATGCTATAAGTAGGAGCACACTCATAAATCTGCTTGTTGAGGCACTAAAAATAGAGGTCAAGAAGACTTAGCCAACGGAGAGACTAAAGTGGTCACATGCAAGGTAGGAGCAAGGATATATTCTTTAAAAAATGGTGACGACGGCACTCTTATGGATTCTTTCGTTCATCGTTTGTCTGCTTGGAAACATTTTGGCATTGGACTTGAAAGAAGAACCATACAGTCACGCTGCCATGCTAGAAATTTGGAAAGCAGCGAAGAACATAAAACAAAACTGACTACATCAAGACCGACCCCGGTGAAGAGTTCTTATCAACGTTTCTCGTACCAACAAGCGGTAATAGCAGAGGGGGAGATCTCTCTAGCGCGGGTTAAGACTTAAGACACTGCGGTCTTCTGCGACATCTTCGAAAAATCCCTGCTACTGAGGGTCCACTGCAGCGTTTTTCAGGCCAAAGTGGCTGCGAAACACTAAGCGGCACTCGCGTTGAGAGATCAAAACGTAACCGGTGAATCGATCTTCTCTGATCAGACATTCTGGCATCGAATCTGATTAGGCTATGGAGACAGAGCATCAATAAGATATCCTTGCCAATTCGGTCAAAATCCATCAGAGCTGGGAAGATCTCTAGCAATCCCGTATACGCACACGCCGCTCACGAAGACGACGACGTGGACAGAGCCAGCACTCGCTGGCTTGGAGGTCAATCGGAATATTTTAACATCTAAAAAAGAACACCAAAATAAACTAGAGTTCATAGGCTTGTTCGCTTTGCCAACCGCTAGTGGACGAATGAACTCAAATGGGTTTTCATCTAGCCATTGCAGAATTCCCGATCTTTCGAAACCCCGATAATGGATGGCGAAACCTCGAAAGTTTGGCGAAATTTGTTAAAACCTCGCCATTTCGTCCAGTGGAATATTGTAAAGGGTGTTTTTTTTAGGAGTATAGAACTTTAAGTTGGTAACACTATTTGAACTGGCGGCCATTTTGTCAGCTGCCACGTGATTTATTTTTAGTTTGGTTTGGTATTTCAACATGAATAGACTGACGCCTGAACAACGGCCCAAAACAAGACTGCCGTTGATCCAAATGTTCACTTTTGGTTGAATGGATACGTCAATAAACAAAACTGCCGTATTTGGAGTGAGGATAGTCATCAAGTGTATGGTGAGACACCGTTGCATCCACAAAAACTGACTGTTTAGTGTGCTTTAAGGGCTGGTGGAATAATTGGTCCGTACTTCTTTAAAAACGATGCTGGCCAGAAAGTAGCAGTCAATGGTAACCGCTATAGAGCCATGATTACTGATTTTTTCTTTCATCAATTGAACAACTATGATGTGCAGGAGCTGTAGTTTCAACAAGACGGCGCAACATGTCACACAGCTCGTGCCACAATTGATTTGTTGAAGGAAACGTTTGGTAACCGCATAGTTTCATGTTAAGGACCCGTGAATATCGTGCGATTTAACGCCGATTGACTATTTTCTGTGAGGATATGTGAAGTCGCTAGTCTACGCCGATAAGCCCGAAACGATTGACCACTTGGAGGACAACATTCGCCGCGTTATAGCCGATATACGACCACAAATGTTGGAAAAAGTCCTCGAAAATTGGACCTCCAGATTGGACTACGTCCGAGCCAGCCGTTGCGGTCATATGCCAGAAATCATATTTAAAATCATTTTAAATTATAATGCCAAATTATTATCTTTTGAATAAAGTAAATTTCGTGGCAATTTAAAAAAATCATCTTTGTTTTATTCCATTTTTAAGTTCTAAAAAAACACCCTTTATAAGATTCATGTATAAATCTGGCTGGTTTTAGGACTAAAGTAGGTTTCACGATCTCTAGCATGGGCACAATGGACCCGTCCCGTTGGTCTAAGTGAGCAACGGTCACAACGCCGTCAGGGCGCCCAATTATATACCTATCTATCTACCACCCTAAAACTTAAGCTATTGTCGAAACACGATTACAACCAGAAAAAGTCCTCCGTTTGGTGCGCTTTATGGCTCCAAAGGTCCATATTATCTTCATCTTCAAAAATATTGATAGTCAATATGTCACAGTCAACCGTGAGCGGAACAGAGACCTGATTACTAACTTTCTCGTGCAACAATTTGGACTTTGAAGTCAACATTACCGAAATGCGGACTGATTGTGAACATTTTCTTAGGCATAGCTCGCCTTTGTTGGCGCTTGTTTTATAAGTGGTCTATGCGTCGACTCCTACGCACTTGAACATTAGTGTCTGCGTTCGATTCCCAATACGAACCCACCTCTTCCGAGTCGCCTTGTCTCGAAAAGAAAAAAGCTTCACAAGCTTAGCCGTTCGGAGTCGGCATACAAAATAAAAAGGAGGTCCCTCCTAAACGCACAACACAAGTGGTTGCTCTAGAAGCTATTATCTGACCCTTTACAGGCTGTAGCCCCAGCCATGTTTACGTCGTTTATTTTATAAGCTAATTTCGAAAGATTTCTATTTTGGTAACGAAGTGCATGTGAAACAAAATCTTCGTTGCACAAGAGTGCAGTACAATGACGATAAGGAGAGACAACTTTTCAACTAGCAACCGTTTGGATTTGCTTCTCAATCATCTGTGTGAATAGTCACACTATTCAAAAACCCTGACGGGGGCAACTGAATTGTGATCGAATGCGGTCAAGATTCATCTACATCCCACACAGTAACACTTGCTTGATAAGAAACAAAGTCACCCCTATTCCGCTTGTCGTTTCAGTATCGGTATTACGAAACTTAAACGACTAGACTTCCCCCTTCTTTTATGTGTGGTATGCATTCCATAGAACAACTGATTGCGAAATGAACTGAATATGAACTCACTGCGAATTGCGAACAAATCGCAAACATTGACACGACATTCATCTGGAGTTTTCTCAGTCGCAGGGAAGAACTTTTGCGAACTTTTTTGTCGTGAATTTATGGATCGCATTTGCCTCTTTGTGTATTGCGTTCTCAGCTTGACAGTTCGCAAAGAGAATGATTGATTCGCAGGGAAACTCTTTAATTCGGATAGTTAAACTATCTTTTGTTCAAATTTTTGACGATGAAAAAAAGGCCATAATTCGATGCTCATCTGTTTGCAGACCAAGAAGTATAACTTTTGGTTTATATGTGCTGGGAAACGGTTGTTTCTGAAAGTTCGCGTTCGCAGTTCGCGGCTCAATTTGAATGGCCCTTAGAACGACTTCGAAAACGACGTTTCTTCTTTTTTGTTTGGCGCTACAGTCCGTGGTGGACCTGGGCCTCAAACAACAAACCCCTCCAGTTAGCCCGATCTTTCGTCAGCTGCCTCCAGTTGCGCACACCAAGTTGCTTGTGGTCCTTCTCGACTTGTGTGGGCCATCTCGCTCGCGGACGTTCTCTGTTGCGTTGTCCCAATGGCTCCGATTCTAGAGAACCACAGTTCATCTTAAGCGTTTGATCCGAAGACCTTTAACTATGTGCATGCCACAGTACATCCCGTACAGTTCGTGGTTGAATCTTCTCCTCCAGACGCCATCATCGCAAACAGGACCAAAGATCGCACGCAGAACTTTTCTCTCAAAACGACCAAGAGCTTCTTCATTCGCTTTCAAAGCCGCCCATGCCTCTGCGCCATATGGCTGGACGGAGATAAGTATGGGTGTTGTATATAGTCACCTTGATCTTTCGAGAGATGGCTCTGTTACTGAATTGCCTCTTGAGCCCAAAGGAACAGCGATTGGCAAGAGAAATCGGTACTGGTGTTATTGTCCCAGTTAACTGCAGAGACGAGGTCGACGAAATCATTGACTACCTCAAAGTTTCTGTCCAAGACGTCGATGTTGTGCGTCCTTCCGTGATGGAGGCATATATTTTGTTTTCCATTATAGCCGCTTCCGCTTCTATGCCAACAAACGCCTCATTGACGGCTCACTGTGTTGGTCGAATCACGTCAATGTCATCCGCGTAAGCTAGCACTTGAATGGACTTTTGGAAGATCGTGCCTCTAGCTCTGACCTGTGAGTTTCGCACGATCTTCTCCAGAATGATGTTGAAAAGGTCGCAAGATAACGTGTCGCCTTGTCTAAGGCCTTTTTTGACATTGAAGGTCTCGGTGAGTTCATTACCGACCTTGATGGAGCAGCGAGAATTCTCCATCGTCATCCTGCACAACCTGACGAGCTTGGAAGGAATGTCGAAACTAGACATGCCGCTTTCTAGCACGTCTCTTCGCACGCTGTCATATGCGGCGAATAGGTGGGGGGTGTAGATCTGCATTTCTTTGGTCTTTTTCAGGATCTGCCGAAGTGTGAAAATGTGGGCTAATGTGGACTTCCTGGGCGGAAGACGCACTGCTCTGGACCTATCGAATTGTTCACAAACGCCTTCAGGCGAGTACTAAAACCGGCAGAGAAGAAGTCTATATAAAGGGTGATTTTTTAGCTATTATCTTTTCGGCAACACTGGTTTAAACAGCTGACGCACGTGTCACTGTCAAACATCTTCAGTTTGGTCTATAATTTAACCATGAATCGTCTTACAAACGAACAACGCTTGACAAATTATTGAATTTTATTATCAAAATGCGTGCTCTTTTAAGAAAGTTCATCGCGCGCTTCTTCCATTAAAATTGTGTTCAGCGACGAACCTCATTTTTGGCTCAATGGGTACGTAAATAAGCAGAATTGTCGATTTTGGAGTGAATATCAGGCAGTAGCATTGCAAGAGCTACCAATGCATCCAGTTTGGTGCGGTTTATGGCATATGGTGGCACCATTGGACCGTACTTCTTCAAAGATGATGCGAATCGTAACGTAACTGTGAATGGTGAGCGCTACCGTGAGATGATATCCAACTTTTTTTTTGCCCAAAATGCAAGAGCTTGACTTGCATGATATGTGGTTTCAACAAGACGGTGCCACATGCCACACAGCACGCGCAACAATGGACTTATTGAGGGGCGAGTTCGGTGAACATTTTATTTCACGTTCGGGACCGGTCAATTGGCCGCCTAGATCGTGTGATTTAACGCCTTTAGACTATTTTTTGTGGGGCTATGTTAAAGCCTATGTCTACACAGACATGCCCGCTTCAAATGACGCATTGGAGAAGACAACATTGAAGCATTTATTCGTGAGATACCGGCCGAAATGTTAGAAAGAGAATGCCAAAATTGGACTAAGCGGATGGACCATTTGAGGCGCAGTCAAGGTCAACATTTGCATGAAATAATCTTCAAACATTGAATTATATGGACCGTACTATCGATTCAAATAAAGATTTCATGCATTTTTCTGAATTTGATGTGTTTTTTTTTGAAAAACTTTCCTGTCACCCTTTAGTTCGCTGAGTTAAAAAGGGTCTCCTTTCTTGTGGACCGGGCAGACTACGCTGAGATACCACTCATCGGACATGCTTTCCTCCGACCATATCTTAGCGATGTGCTGGAACACGCGCCCAACCAGATCATCCCCAGCTGCTTTAAACAGTTGAGCGGACAGTCCGTTGGCTCCTGCAGCTTTGTTCGACTTCTGTCGCGATATCGCTACCTTGACCTCGTCTAAGTCGTCGGGGACGGAATTCTTGTTCATCCTCGTCCAAATAAAGTGCACACAGTCGTTTAGTGACATGTTAAACTGAATAGCGTTGAGTGTCTACGATAATTTCCAAACGTGCTCGACTCGCATTCCTTTCATCTTGACGGCACATTGGAGACAACAAAACTATAATTAGGTTGCATCCTTTCTACGTCTCGTCGCGTGTAGTTAACACACAGATTGATAATAATTTCATAAGCCCTCAGATTCGTTATCTGGCATTAACCAATACGCGGAATCAATTGTGAAAAATTCAGGCATATAATTATAGGCATTATTTAAAATGTTTTTCTGACCACAAAATGTTCGCATAATTGCGATTCCGATAAATGGGAGATTCTGATATACATTTCTACTCCAACAAATCGTTTTCAATTAAAATCAAATCGCATATGAGCTCTTCCCCGAAGAATGACCGCAGTCACATTCAGCTGGGTTGCGTACGCACAAAAATAACAAACATTTCATATTTCTTTTGTTACATTTCATATTTCTTTTGTTAACCTGCTACCCGCGCCTACATTACATTTCTGGTAAATCATATTAACATTGCCAATATGTGGGCATGTACTACATACACACGCCCCTTCGTGGACGATACGACAATGTATTGAATGCGTTGAAATTTGCACAAACACAAAAAAAATAATGCGGTAAATCGGGAATTAATGAATTTAATCTGCACAGCATATCGAGAACTGCAGCGAAAACGTCAAACTGAGAACGAATTAAGCGCTGAATTTGATGAAAAAGCATATTTAATGGAACCCACTCTGCCTTGGCCCTGTCGTCCTCATTATGTGCTGTGCGAACTTTTCTTGGAACCTTTCAGATCGCATTTTTGTTTTATATTGCTACCTCAACGTTAATGAGAGTCGTCACTTACATTATTTGCACTTTTCCTCTTGAATTGCGTTTTTTTTGTTTTTTTTTTAATTTATTTCATCACGATGTAATTAGTTTTGGATTACCATACAGTTCCCGGGAAATAATCGCCCAGATGAGAGATTAAATTCCCTCAGGTCACTCTGGCCGTGACAGTTTAATTGGCAAATGTATGGAAATTGTAAATGTCTCAGTTGACACTTCGTTTTCGCACAAAAACCACAAGGCCATCGTGTATTCTTGCAAATTTCCGCACAAAAACCGCAATATCTTCGTTGGTCTAATCATTGATTTTTTTTCCCCGCTTGCTTGTCGTGTCTGTGCGGCGAATGTGGGGATGGGGTAGAGACGCATTTCTAGGAACTCGTATCCGCATTTATGTTGTGATTCTTCGAAATGCAATCAGGCGCACATAAAACTTAAACAAAAACCGGGGAAACATTTTTCAACTTTGTGTGCGGTTTCAATTCAGTCAGCGGAGAAGGATTCGTCACGGACAGAGCTGTTGAACGGACAAGTCTTATGAGATGTGTCGAAACTTTGTTGATCAGTTTAATCCTTGATTAGATTGCCTGTGTCAAGTGTTAAATTTGATAGCTGTCAAATTGAGGAAAAGCTCCGCCAGTGGATTGGATGTAAATGAGGCAATTTATTTATGTGTCAAACGTCGCACGAAATGGGTAATCAATTAAACACACTTAATTAACGCTCCGCATGGCTTTTGTCAGGCAATTACTTGCGCTGCGCTGCAAATAGAACTGAATGATGTGAGAGCTTTGATTGCATGACTGAAACTGAATGGAATTCATTTCAACTTATCTCATCTGGTGGTTGCTATGAAATCCGTCACACCGAACTTGGGAAACAGTCGTTTAATTATTGATTGAATTCAGTGCAACCAATGACTGATTGTCGCAATTGAGGCGGAAACAAGTTCCTGTTGTGTTGTGAATCTGTGGCGTTCAGTTCTAGAACATTTGACTGAACATTCATACATCATCTGCCCTTGGTTAGAAGGGCTCCCCAGTTCGAATCCCAGTGAAAGCAAAGTTAATACGCTTTATCCAGTTTTCAAATCTGGCCCAGTAACCATATGCCGTTGGGATCAAATTAACGGCACTGTCACTGGAGTAATCCATCAGTGGTAGTAGATGTGTATCACAATGGACCAACATGATGGCGATTTCGCTGGCACCTAACTTACACCATTTCCTCCATTTTCCATTTCACTCAACAGCATTTCACGTTCGCCATGTTTTCACGACACTGGCGGCAAATCTCTTATTTCCGAATCGATTAATACCCACACCGCGTGCACGTCTGTGAAATGTGCCACCACACTTGAGTGGAGTACAATTTCCAATTTCGCACGCAATCGACAACGAGCACAGCACAGATTCAAGCGAACTCCTCGAAAAGGATACCCTTACGTTGATGTGGCCTTCCAGTCGGTTTTAACTCTTTCAGTGCGGCATACATGCATGAACTTTTGCAAGCGCTGTAGACATTCAGAATCCAATTTCGATGCGATAGCTCAAAACATCCGCACATCGGCAGGTCGTGTAATATCATCGCAACCAGAAAAAGGATTTCCTTCGTTAACTGCCACTAATACCCCGAAGCGATACGAGGAATCCCTTCATGAAACACAGGGACAATCGCTCCGGCAGGAGTCATAGTTGCTCCACATCGCAAACATCGCACCATCGCACCCTCACGTGCCAGCGTTCCGGTGAGTTGAACAGACACAGAGAGAGAGAGAGAGAGAGAGAGTGAGAAAGAATGAAAAAAAACTGGAGCTGATTGAGTGAACAAAGGGGATCTACGATAGGAGGCGGACTCGACTCCCTTGCTCAGAATTCACTCCTTGAACTTCAGAGTTTTCCCCTTAATCATTATAAAATCAAAGGACTGACCTGTTTGATGCATATTTTCCAGGAAGTTAACTGAAACGATGACAAGATTGAATTTCTTGCGAAAACGTGGGCAGGGCCCGAGGCGATGGCTTCATGGTTTGTTCGTGGTTATTGAAGGTCAGAGTAGATAGCGTGTCAAACACAAATTCGACACACAAACACGCACACACACGTACGTACGTACGTACGTATAACGTGCCACGGTGGTATGAATGAGGTTGGATAGCTATACCATCACACTTTGGCTATGCCACTTGTGGGGCATAATTTTCCGAGAAAATGTCGTTATCTGAACAGAGTGTGCTCCTGGTGCAGTCTTTTATCACGAGCTCGCTGCCTCAAAGGGATTTAAATTTCGATTAAACTTCTGGTGGTGCAGAAACTTAATTTCATCTTCAATCATGAGCTTTTCCGTTTGTTGTGAAAATGCGGAAGAGATGAAATTCGCCCGCTTTGATGTTTGTGCCTTCAAGCTAGCCATGCAATGCCGCGATGGTGGAAGAGAAGCTTCGCAATGGTGTTTGATACACGATTATTCTTTGTGTTTGTGTCGTTTTAATACAACAGCTTTGAAAGGAGAGGAAATTGTTGGATTTCGCTTTGATTAGACGCATCTTGTAGAACGTTAAGGAACGTCAGCCAGATACATGGACGCACTTTCGGATGCGTGCGTCCATCTCATTGGAGATGGGCAAGTTGGGTGCGTGTTCGCCTAGTGGCCAGTGATCTCTCTCTTTTTTGCGGCATCGGTCTGAATTCTGTAAAGGATAGGGTAGAGCCGCCAGTGATCAGAAATCTGTTATTCTAGCAAATTGTAATCTGGCCAAGTTTTCCTAGATGTTGCACAGTTGTTTAAACTGCTCCATCTAAGGCTGCTCGTCTTGAGGAAATGCGTTGATATTGTTGCCTTGAACAACCCGGGTAAGGAGTCGGCGGTCGAACAATGAAGTGCGGGTCCTAATCGTCAGCTTTCTCATTCTCCAAAATGTTGCGAAGTGTCCCGGAACACAGACTAAGGTGACGCTGCCGGCTGCACTAAAATCTGTTTTGTCATGTATGCGTCCTGCCGGTAGCAGGTCCAAAACACTACTCCTTCCGGTTTAGCATTCCACAACCTAGACTTCTTAAGTCTAACAGCTGTACATCGATTTAGTCAGATTAGGTTGGATACCTCATCTCTTGTTCAGACCTAGAGGGCTATGCACGCTCTCTTGATCCGCTGTTCAATGTTCGCTTTCGAACTGAGTGTGGTATCTGAAAAGAAATCCTTTATTTTTCCAACAGATGGCTTTAGTAATCTATTTCTCGCGTTGTATACGTTCCATCGGACCAAATTGAGACCAAATGTCGACATTGAGACCAAATGTCGTTAGAAAGATAAGATTGTACTAAAAGCAGTTTGGTCATCGATTGAATCAGTTTTTTTTTCAAATATGGACACCAGGATGGGGAAAATCCGCCATATTTTTTCAGTTTTTTCTTCGATAAAGGCGAAAAACGCAAGCCAGACGGCTAAAAATGTGAATAATGTTTCTGGTTATGACGCTTTAACAGTAAATCATTCGCAGTTTTTCTTCTGTCCATTTCGTTCCGATGCACGAAGCTAATTGTCGAAGATGATCGGTACGAGGGGCGTTCAATATATTCTCGGTATCGGGGTGAAGCTGTGGTTGTATATATAAATTGACTTATTTATCAAGTAATACTATTATTTTAGTGCATTCATGTAAAATTTCATATAAATGCGATTAATGATTCGCGTTTTATCTCTAGTTAAACAGAATCATAATGGCAACTGAGACGATGATGGTGAAAATGCTTGCTTAAAACTAAAAGGCAAGTTCCACTTAGACCGGTTTGGTCCATTGTGCTGTCACTTCCTGTCTTTGCTCCAACCTGGTTGTGACCTATTGCGTAACCTATTCTGGATTTGGTGGTCTTCTTTGACCATTTTATAGCTATTCCGTGGCTTTTAGATATTGTATGCTTAAGTTAGCTAGATCTTCGAGGCAGTTGAAGAAATAGCTGCCTAGCAGTTTCCTTATTGTTTCTACAAGGATAGGGCATGTTACGAGGTAGTGTAGCATGGTTCGTCCTCGTCCTCGTCAACCCCGCAGCTTCTACAGAAGTCATTGGAGGGCGCTCTAAGTCATCTGGCCTGGTTGCCTATGAAGCAGTGCCCCGTTGTTAAGCCTATAGTTTTACTAATGTGTTTCCTTTTTAATTCCAGTAGAGCATTAGTCCTTTTTTGATTTAGTGCAGGCCACATTGATTTTGATGATCTGAATGTATTTAAGTGCGAAGTAGCGATTTGATTGCTTTCAATCACCTAAAAATTCCACGAAAACCCGTTTGGAAACATTTGAACAAGGAAATGGAGTTAACGCCAAAAATAACCTCATAGACACACCATCTGCAAATCTCTGCTGAATCGCAGTAACATCGACCGCTTTTGGTGAATGGTGAAAACGTCGAGTGAAAACTATCGTGGTCGAATCGCGGTGAGTCGGTGCAAATGGTGGTCAAGCCAGGATTGATGACCAGGAAGGACTCGTTGTGTGTTTGGTGCGATTGGCGGGGAATAGTGTACGATGAGCTCATCTCCTGTGGGAAAACTCTTAATTCGGACCTGTATCGTCTACAACTGGTCCCGTCTAATGGAAGAAATCGCTCAGAAACGGCCAATTCTGTCCTACAGGAGAGGAAATATGTTCCATCAAGACAACGCCTGGTCACATACATCGGTAGTGACTCGCCAGAAGCTCAGGGAGCTTCGTTAGGAGGTCCTTATAAAGGGTGTTTTTTTTTGGAGGCATAGAACTAAAGTTGGTAACACTATTTGATCTGGCGGCCATTTTATCAGCTGTCAAGTGATTTATTTTTAGTTTGGTTTGGCATTTCAACATGAATCGGCTGACGCCTAAACAACGCTTCCAAATTGTTGCAAATTTATTTTGAAAATCATAGTTCTGATCGGAATACGTATCGCACACTACGTCCATTTCCACCATTGAATGGATATGTCAATAAACAAAACTGCCGTATTTGGAGTGATGATAATCCTCAAGTGTATGGTGAGACACCGTTAAATCCACAAAAAACTGACTGTTTGGTGTGCTTCATGGGTTGGTGGAATAATTGGTTCGTACTTCTTTAAAAACGATGCTGGCCAGAACGTTGGAGTCAATGGTAACCGCTATAGAGCCATGATTACTGACTTTCTTGTTCATGAATTCATCAACCATGATGTGCAGGAGCTGTGGTTTCAATAAGATGGCGCAACATGTCACACAGCTCGTGCCACAATTGATTTGTTGAAGGAAACGTTTGGTAACCGCATAGTTTCATGTTACGGACCCGTGAATTGGCCTCCAATATCGTGCGATTTAACGCCGATTGACTATTTTCTGTGATGATATGTGAAGTCGCTAGTCTACGCCGATAAGCCCGAAACGATTGACCACTTGGAGGACAACATTCGCCGCGTTATAGCCGATATACGACCACAAATGTTGGAAAAGGTCATCGAAAATTGGACCTCCAGATTGGACTATGTCCGAGCCAGCCGTGGCGGTCCTTTTTAAATTATAATGCCAGAAGATTATCTTTCGAATAAAGTAAATTTCAGGTCAATTTAAAAAAATCATCTTTGTTTTATTCCATTTCAAAGTTCTATACCTCTAAAAAAAACATCCTTTACATCCATCTTCTGGTCCGGACCTAGCACCAAGAAATTGTCACCTGTTCCTGCCCTTGGCTCAGTATATTGCTGGGGAAAGGTTCGCCTCAAGAGAGGCTTGTGAAATCAGATTCTCCCAGTAGGGACGATGACTCTTATGAGAGATGGTGACAGAGGCATTACAATGGTTAGAAATAATCCAACAAAACGGCGCATATTTGACCTAAATCGATGGTGAGTACAGTCTCAATTATTTTGTGCAAAAAGAGTGGATTTCTTTTTACTACACCTTACATATTGTAAGAGTCCCCATTCCAGATGGGGAAAGCAGATGGCTTTCGTTAAAAACGTCATTAAAAGCCCCTTCGACACTGACAGTTGCTGTCTAGCTCAAGAACTGAGAACTGACTCGATCACACTGTGGACTGTAATAATTTATGCGAGACATTAGCCTAAATTGTGGCATGTGCCACATGACGCACACAACATCAAAGGATGTACGTGCCACTGCTCAAACTGCGGCATAAAGTTGACATGTATTGAACGCAAAAAAAAGCAATGCTTTCCAACGAATGTATTATTTTCTTTGCAACGTAAATGGTAATTTAGTAAATACATTCAAATCCACTTTTCCACGAAACCCGATCTATTTAGTGATTCAAGTTGAATCCACGAAAAGCCGCAAACAAACAAAGCGCACATCTCAGGTCTTTCATGTCGCATCGAAGCGATTTTCATCGAACCAGTGGATTTTAATCAATTCCCTTCGTGCACAAACAAAGATAACGCCGTGATTATAAACAGATTTCGAAATCATAATTTGCATGCATATGCGTTCATCAACTCTCACTTCGGTGCCCTTTTCCATTTAAAAGCGTTCAGTGAAAGCCACGTGCAGCTGCATATTATTACCAACTCGGCTAAGCACCTATAAACGGGTCCAAACATAATTAGATACCACTGCTGTGCTGCACTTCGTGAAGAGAAAAGAGACAAAACAAAAAAAGGCAAACTTGAAGCTCTGTTCGAGACGATTTATCGCCTCATCTCGCATAGCGGGTCGCTGGAGCCTGGGAAAATGTTGTCCCAGAAAAAAAAAAAAAGTTTTCATGAATGTCATTTCGAAAATCACGAACAGAACGCGCCCCAAACTAACACACACACAAACACACACGGAGGCTGGCCGAGAGAGAGAGAGTGTAGAGCAAACAAAAGATGCAGTCGAAGGCCGCATTGGGCATAACTTTGCTTTCGGTGCTGCGCCACCACTCCCCTGGGCTCTAATCCGACAGATCGATTGTGTACAGCACCGGTTCCACCTGTGACAATGAGCGTGTGGTGCAACGTCTGAATGCCATGGGAAAATGCTGCGCCCGGTTCACACGCCAGTGAACTGTGATGGAGAAACGCGATACAGCCAGAGAATGGCGAGTTCGGGGAACATCTCATTATCGCTTCGATATGGAAATTATGTGGCACTTTTCATTCGTGTGTTATATCCACGATTAGCCGTCTGAAACATGAAAACCCATTAAACAAACGCCCACACATCGGAGGGGTTTCGCTGAGGAGATTTGAGAGTGACGTGAACTTGAGGTGTATATTTTCGGTTTCGTATTTGAATTCGAAATGAGGCTCGATTTGTTTTGCTGGCCGAGCGTGAGAAAATCTCCTCAAAGTCTTCCACTAACGAGTGCTTACGAAATGCGACCCAGTTGGAGGTTGGGTGGAGGAAGGTTCGTTTGATCGTAGATGAGGCAATGCGGTCTTATGGAGGGCAAGAGATGAAGAGCGTCAAGCAACTTCGCCCTAAAATTGCTATCCATTCCCTAAAACAAAATTACGACAAACACTGCTCCCGTGTTAAGGCATCGGTAGCTATCATAGCCTGGATGCCGCCCGCTGTTTAATCGCTCCTGTCATCGCAAACACCACCCGCAAATTATAATTCACTCCTCGATTCGACTCGATTTCATTTGAATCAATTTTCCAAAACGCCGCAGAGGAGCTGCCAGCTTACCAGCAATTGACTCGTGAACACCGTTCATTTTCAAAAGTCAATTTTCCAAAAGCCCCCCCTCCCGCACGTCAGCTGGCAGGCATGCCATGTCTGAGAATCAAAATGATTATCACGTAGATGATGATAGATTCGAAAATTATGAAATGCCTACGCCTCCGGTTCCTGCTGGCATGGAGACCAGAGCACAGCACAACGGCTGGGTGGCCATTGATGAGTTTCGCTCTGTAAATTGGAGAACACTCTCGCCGCAGGCGCCCCAAATTAACTGCGGACAATACTTGTCGGTGAAGTCTGAAGCGCTCGACGCTCTATCAATGAACATCTCACGGATATTCTTGATGTTTACATGCGAGTTTAGCGAAACTGAAATTGAATCAATGAAATTCCTGCGCAAAAACAAAATGATTCCGAGAATTTTTGCCGACACGCCAGTGCCGGCGTAAACATGTTTTCGAGCGCTGCAGCATCTAACGATCCACTGGACTCGGCACATCTGTGGTGGATGTGTTAAGTGGTTCAATTGTAATGTCAACAGGGGGACGAACACAAAGATGTGCGCCGGAGAATGGCGCATTTGCTGCGGTGACCACTTGAGGAAATATCACGGGAATAGACGCCCCAGATGATAGCGCTCAGATGAGTGGAATATTTTGATGCAAAAATTGCTTCATAACATTTATGAATGATGTGTCAATTGGCCAGGAGTCTCGTGACATGGCCAGCGGCACATGCTCCATTGATTAGCAGTGAATGCCAGGCATTGCCTGGTCATTGGGGCCTTGTGCCCTCGTGACCAGTGACTATGTCTACAGACTTGCGGCTGTATGTCAGATCCATGCTTCAAAGCAAAGCACCCTCGTTAGCTGCCTAAAGAGACCGCATTCGTGCATCCAAGCCCTCACACCCCACACCTGTTCAACGACATTACACTTTGCGTGTAAGCCCGTCTTAAATACCAAATATCCGATGCCAACTGACATGTGACGAAAAAGAAATACTCTCACTCCTCCTTGGCACCTAATCCTCTGCTTCCTTCTTATCCCCATCAAAAGACTGCCCCAAATCTCCAGCCCCGAAGAGGCACGATTGTTCTTAATCCTCAATACTCACTAGGTTCCTCAGAACGTCGAGATGTTCACAAGAGCCAGAGAACACCTCAGCAGCACACAGCTAAGACGATTCCATTCCTTAAGCCTTAAGTGTACCCGAGTGCCATAAACAAGCTCCACGACAACTCGATATTCTCTCTCTATCTGACATGATGGAGAGTGTGCGCGCCCCACAACTGCACTCGAAAGGGACTGGCCGGGACTAGGGAGTGAAGGCAGGAAAAATCATGATCACCATCATCTCATCAGTTAATCCGACATGTGTAATGCAAGCGGCTTAAGAGTTCTCCGAGAACCTGGACGATTGACATAAATAACGCTCTCAAGTGCGGTGTGCCTTGTTGCGTTTACGACTGTGTACACACACACACACACGCATACGGCCACTAGTGCTCGTGTCTCGTCTGCCGCTCGCTTCAGCTGATTGAAGATGAAGAGCCCAAGGGTAAAGTGGAATTTAATTTCAATTTTCTTCACAATTTTCCACTTTGCCATTCAGCCCTGGAGTGTGGAGCCTCCTCGCTTGTATGCTTGTTGTTGGCTTTCGTACCAACGAGTGTCTGGCGCTGACACTGAGCCAACAAAATGTTTCTGGGCCCAGAGGTTAGGGCGGTGAAGCTGGTATTCTAATTGAATTTGATTTCGTTTCACACAACGACGACGAGCGTAAAGCAATTCAACGCGTTTGTCCAGAGCGGGAAACGGAGGTTCTTCGAGTGCTGAAGGGCAACTTGTGATGAACACGCAAATGACAAAGCTTTGCATACTGTGGGGGTGGGGGTGGGGGTGGGTAGTTGGGAGGATGGTGGAGACGTTTTCAATCAGAAACTTGGGCGACAACCGTCAAGGGATTGCGTGTGGCTGATTTGCATATGCAACCGGAGGGGATAATTTGAATTTTAAATGCGGTGTGGAAGTTTGCTCCTCGTGATGACAGGCGGGGGGATTGTCGGTGGGTGGATGTCACTTTTCAACCAGAAGACGGATGCTTCAACATGCGACGAGTACAGACACTCAAAAGGAATGCCTTTTACGATTGAATTTCTGGCTGAGGAGGGTGGGTGTTCCGAATGACGTCAGTTAAGCCAGTCAAGCACTTCAAAAGGCTTTGAGTTGAAGAGACGACAATTTGTTGGGACTGATCAGAGCATTAAAGCAATTGGATTGGATGGCTTCAACAATCATCTGCTGACAGTAATGCCGCAGTGTCGCTGAGTGCGATGACATTGTGATGTGCGTGATGTTCGTACCGCTTTGACCTCACATTTGAGTTCATTTCCCCGATAGCACACACCAACAATTTACCAGTAACCTCGACACGAAACAGGCGGCGTGGCAGTGGGAGGAGACGCACTTCTTAACAAAGATCGCCCAAGATTCTTACCGATACCACGGAATCACGCAACTCTCTCTGGCTGGCCAGTCATTAATCACGCACTCAGTTCAATGGCGGAGCGTTGCAACCCCTAATGGTACGGAAATAACAACAAAGAGGTCAAGTATCCTGGCGTTAAATTCAGGAAAAGGTCGAAGTTCAACGGCCACTCGAAACTGACCCTTAAGAAGGCCAACCTAGGCCTCTCACTCAGTTCATTGACATCGAGTTGCAACCCTGTCTTCGCGTGCCTCCCAATCAATGAACTTCGAGCCAAAAAAAAATGAAAGAAAACAATTCCGAATAAAAACCTGGTCTTCCAGTGAAGTCTAGTTAAAGGACTTTCACTTGCTGACCCACATCGGGCTAGATTTAATTACGATCTCTCATCCATCGTTCGTCGGTGAATTTTGCTCGCAAATTCTAGTGAAATAGTGAAAGTGAGTCTAATAAACATTTTCGCTTCGCCTTCATCGCTCACAGAGTGACGGCGGCTGTCGGGGCAATTAAGCGAGCGACACGTGGTGGCAGAGCCCGAAAGGCAGCACAGTTTCTCATTACCATACCGAACCGATTCGTTACACGAACGCGCAAATGATAATTGCCTCCCACCGCACTGGCTTTCGGCAGTCAATCTTCCGATCGTGTATCTATTTTACTTCAGTTTCTTTTCGTTCACTCTTTGGCCATTTCGTTGGCAGCCAAATGGAGCGATTGCTTCCGATACACACAAAGTGGATTCGCGAAATCAACCAGCAAGCATCTGGAGACTGGAGTCTCTTCTGAGTTTTGAGAGGAGTTCCGGGCGCTGGTCGTCGGAACCTCGTTTTGATTGATTCGCAGAATCACTGGGTTATGATCTGGTCTTTTTTTTCTTTTTGATGTTGTGAAGTAGTTCGCGTGAATTATGCTAATTCTGAGGAGCGTGTGCTGCAGTGCCTTGGTTATTTTTTTTTTTGATTTATGAGCTTCAGATAAATGAATCGAATCTTAATGGATTTTGAGGAGTGTCAAGTGTGATAAAATAAAAAAAAAATGGAAAGTTTTGTTTACTCTGCTAAGATACATGTTTCGTGGAATCACTTGGATGGCATCCCACACATCGACTAAAATGAAATTTTGCTGAAATCATACTTCTTTTGTCCGTACTGTACTGGTTTTATCAATCAGAGACACGAACCATCACAAATGGAAATCAGGCAAAAGTCTCCGCAATGATTTGTGTCTAGGATAGTGTGGTGAAAATAGATTTGAGGGGTGGATGCGAGGTGGAAGTTCATATGAGCAGTGCCTGGCAGAGATTCTGGGAGAATGGACAGTCTGAGTCATCGGGCTTACTCATTATTCAGAGCATTTGAATGCAGCACACTCGTAGTAATGAGGCTGGTCGTCTATTTTTGATTCCCAAACGCACCGAAGCCAATCAGTCTTCCGTAGGGAAATGGCTTGATATTCAATCTGAATCCCGGAACAGAGTGTTGGAACATTCGTCAAATTAAGCAACCGTGGTTCTGTTTGCGAAGAGGAATGTTCAGTAGTTGCAAGTTGTCTTGGGACTCTTTTCTACATACCGTGCACCTGGGAATGGTTGTTCATAGAGACGTGCCAGAAGGGTCCCTTAACTTGAGACTACATCACCATCGTCTCATTTATCTCGTGCATACCTCCCCAAGTACATGGGTGTGTGTAGTGGCGGTTCTAGGAGAACCCAATTTTGCCGTTTTGATACCACAGTTCTATTTTGTTTAAACCTAGTTACGTAAGTTATTTGTTTTTACAACCAACGTGTTGCGTTTATGAGTCCCTTACAGCGTTGCCGAAGTGGCAAGATCGTGCATTTATGGCACTTTTTGATCGCAGTGGCACTGTGGCACTTTACCATTGGCTATGGCATTCTGGCAAAAATTTGAAAAATGAACATATTTACATCAACGTTTATAAAACGTCTGCGTTCCAAGAGTTGAACGCTCGTACTAAGGCGAATTTCTACAATGGGCAAACCACCCTTTCGCAATTCAAAGACGATTGCCAAGGCATGTCCTCTCTGATTCACGCAATCGTTGGCCACTCTCTCTTTTTTGCTCAAGAGGGTAATTTATGATGCGCTTTGTGACGAATGAGGAAAGAGATAATTTGTATTCCTCGTTCAGTATCGATCAACACTCGTTAAGTTTCGATGATAATGTGTACATTTTATTATTTATTAACTTAATTATTTAATGCATTTATGTTTCTGTACGATTTCCTAATTAAGAGCAATTCATGAAGTTGATTAAAATATACACAAAAACGCATATTTTGATATATTTCCGTTTCCGGCACTAATGGCCATAAAATGGCACTTTTTGGTAGCAGAGGTGGGAGTTTGGCACCACAACGCTATTCGCTTTATGGCAGCTGTACAGAAAATAAGCAAATGCGGCCAGAACCTCGTGATGATTGCTGTTATTCGAGCGATGCCAGTGCGGGTCCGACTTAGCAGATCCTCAGTCCCGGCCATGTTTTCCTGGATTTTGGTCAAGTACTCAGTTGAGACTACCTAAGGCCAGCAAATTTTTCGGAAATGTGAATTAAATCTAGTTTCGACCAGTCTTAATCGTATATGCACCTCCATGGCTGACGAACTGGCGAGTGCGGAACCTTGCTTGGCTAGTTCGCCTGGCATGTTTCTATGCCCAGGAGCCCAAATACTTAATAGTTACCGTGAATCTCTCTGCTACACTAGCAAGTTCTTAGCTGCAATTTGGAACTAATTTTGAGGATATGGTGGTCGATCCTGCTGTTTGCCTATCCACGAGAATAGCTACTCTTTGTACCGAGCCTGTTGCTCTGATGCGAAGATTTCTGCCTGAAAGATACTCGCGTCATACGGCCACAAACATCCACCACAAATCAATCATGACAAACTACACATTTGATTGAAAACATCGATGTGATCCACCAAACAATCCATCTCAAAAAGGGGGGCTTGTCTTTTATCGCGAATTCGAAAAGTTTGCTGCGCACAAACAGCAAAGAAAACATGTTTATTTGCCGCTCATGCGAATTCATTACGCACACGGACCCGCCAAGACAAGAATAATCACACAACCTTGTGCTTATATCTCTCAATTGGCACATGCTTGCGTGGAGGCCCCCAAAGTCGCAGATAAGCGGTGTGGGGCTTACGTGTGACCAGTTCATTATCACTCCAGAATTACGTCGCAACGACAACAACATTCGATGAATGACACCAAACCAAGTCAGATTCCGATCTGAGAGCGGTTCCCTTGTAAGTTTACAAGCCAGTCGTCGACCAACCTCACATCTCGAGAGACTTCGGTTTGTAAACGAAAAAGCGTGTGTAATTTCGAAAGAAATGTTCAAATCTAGAAGCATACGATAGTCGCGCCGGCATCAGCCGATTGACACGGATTTTGGCAATCGCCCGATGGTGTGATCATTCCTCGCCCACGTCATTCACGATCCGTTTCGCAGAACACGGAATCATCACGGCAAATATTTATTGTCTGACTCTATTTTCGGCGATCGTCGCCAGCGGAGCCCGTGTGTGATAATGCTTTATACTCGAACAACGAACTCGAATAAGAGCCGAATAAGACTGCATGATAACACGCCACGAGTTGCCCTCGTTTCTGCATGAAAAACATGCCATCCACCGAAGACTGTGCTTTCTCTAGCATCGTCGGTTTAAATTTAGATGTGACCGTAAATCTCACGGTTATTGATTAGTTTGCATATTCTGAGACAAACAACTCATTTACCGGGTATCCGCACTCGCTGCCATCGAGTGTGGCTCTGACTCACTAGGGGGAACGGAATCGTATGATGTTTGTTTTGATGATGAACACATTTTGTTTGGATTTGTGCAAAGCCGGTGTACGAGCACTCAACCAACAACGCATTTATTGCACTGACACGCCTTCTATTTTTCTTTGCATAATATTGTGTACTGCGTTACTTTCGAATTCAAATGAAGAGTTGTTTTGATGGCAACACAAGCGGCTGCGGCTACGTCAACAAGGGACTTGACGCCACCAACGAAACGATGGGTACAGTGTGTTCCGCATGATTTCAAAGAGAAGTTGTGGAATTGGATTTTTCAGTAAATCGAGGGGTGTTTTTGCACCGGCTTGCGCTATCGTGTGGTTTTCTTCGATCTGGTACTGGAGGAGATAGTACGGCGGGGCGCTGGAAACAGGGAAGGAGCTGTCTTCTACAGGTCAGTCCAACTGTTGGGTTATGCAGGTGACATCGTCATTGTCTCGAGTTCCCAACGTGTCGTAGTGGAAGCTTTTACGACGATTGAAAAAAAGGTGAAACGAGTTGGTCTGAAGGTTAATGAGGAAAATACGAACTATATGCTGTCGAGTAAGAAGCGCTCCGTCACACACCACCTAGGACAGCAATAATTTTGAAGAAGTGAAGGACTTTGTCTACTTCGGGGCGAACGTGAACCCCACAAACGACGTCCGATGTAGAATCGCCCTTGGCAACCGCTGCTACTTCGGTTTGTTGAAAAAACTGGGCTCAAAGCTCCTGACTCGAAGGAGCAAAATCATGTTCTACAGAAACTTTCTTTGCCCGCTTTCCCATATGGAGCGGATAATCGGACGTTAAGCAAAACAGCAGAGCTGATTCTTGGTGCCTTCGAAAGACTGCGTCGGATATATGGTCCCTTCTGCGAGGAAGGCGAATGGAGGAGAAGACACTACCGCAAACTCTACGAGCTGCACCAAGATGTGGATGGAGTCCGGAAAGCAAAAAGGTGTCGACTGCACTTGCTCGGCCACATCGAGTGCATTCGATCGTAAAGCTCGTCGATTTTGTGGTCGTGTCTTCTCCGCAACTCATCTTCCTCGCAGACAAGACCATATATCCAGCAAAGACGGTCTTCGAATCCGAGCCTTCTGCTTCGAGGAGAGGAAGACTGAACTTTCGGTATAAAGACCAAGTCGCAAGACCAAGACGCAAGACAACTCGGCCCAGATGACTGGATGTAGCGTGCCCAAGACTGTCAGTGATGGAAGCAGCAGCTAATGTTCAATTTCTCAGACCCTCCAAAGGTCGTTGGCCTGATAAGTAAGTAAGAAGGCTGTTTTGTCAGGCGTATGTGGGTACTAAGGCAATTTTCGGGTATGCGACGTAGAATTCCGACCGAATATGGCCAACAACGACATCAAAGAAATGTGTCACGATTGCAGTGTCGAGGCACGCTAAGTAAATAACCATACGTTCAGGATATGCATCAACTTCTGGTGTCGTTGTACGTCCTTCGCATCTGTACTTAGACTACGATGAGGGTTCAAGAGAAGTCTAAAAAGAGCGACTTGGCAGATTTGATGCTGCTTCTAGATATGCCTGTTGCTTCTCTCTCCAGTTGTACATAGGCATGTCTGTGTCTAAGTCTAAGTTAGGTTAGGCCTAGATAGTATTCTCCCAGCGTTTGTTTCATAATGGCGGAAAGTGCAGGGCAGTTGCAGAGTAGATATGAGGTGTCATCCTCGTCTTCTTCATCCATGCATCTGCTACAGAAGTCGTTGTTCTAGTCTTGCAGCCTGTCTACCCACTGCGCATTGTCCTGTGAGGACTCCAACTAGGTTACTCAGGTTTTTCTGCTTAGACTGAGGATGACCATGGTTCTTTGTAAGACCATTTTTGACCACATTTACTTCGCATGTAGGCACGTGTTAAGATTATTCCATCTTTCACGGGCCCTGCTGATCGCTAGCTCTGTGGTCTACGTCTAAATTTGGGGCTAATCTGCTTCAGGAAGTGGTCTGCTGTCTTCTGGGCAACGTCGAGGTTAGAATCACTTAACTTAAATTAACTTAACCAAACTTGAACTGTTATCATAACTCAGTGTTTGCCTGTAAAGCATGTGCATTTCAATATGATGTCTCTTTAAATTCACCGAAGATGGGGCAATAACGCAGGCGTACAGAGCACACATTTTGGCTGTCAAGCGCACGTGCAGCAGACCATCAGAACGTCCGAAATGCACACTTACCCCGAAGACAGTTCTGCATTTTCGAGTTCAACGCTTTATCAAAACAACTCCCACTTTCATTTAGTCTCTAAATGAGTAAGCCATTCACGAGCAGTAGCTTTGTTTACAACGCTTTCGCAAAATAAACGAACCTCAATTGGTGATAAAAAAAATACACCTACAATAGTATAATTACCTTGTTAGAATCACTGCACACGAATTTCGCAAAACAACACACGCTTCCGTGGGACCACATTAAAAGCAACAACAAGCAACTAGCAAAACAAGATTCTCACATTGCCAAGCATATCCACAGAATGTAAACAAAAATATTTACATCTCAACCCCATCAACAAGCTCATCCATCTCGCACCCTCTCACGGCTTTCCATTCACGCCGGACAGAGAACACTTCAGTGGGACAACAAAATTTCCCTCAATACACATCTCTTTCTAGCAAAAAACTGCCCAGACTCTTCACTCCACCAGCGCAGCCAATCTTTCGATACGACACTTCTCGGTCGCAAACAAAAACAAAGGAAAACAAAAACAAAAAAAAAAAATATGTTTCTGGTTTTCTAGCCAAAAAGAGAGATGCAAAAATATTTTTCACGTTTTATATATTCGCCCGGACGAGCCGTGGTCGCGTTAATATCTCATTGAAACACAAAGCGATCGCATCAAAACCAGAAAAGAAAGCAATAAAAAGTGACACTAGCAGAATTTAATTAGAACGTCAGTTCGATACTTTGACAGATTGAGAGTGAATTTTAAGCAAGTGAAATAAGGTGAAGTGAAGTGATTAAGAAGGTTCAATTGTTACGAACAAATTAAGACCACTCGAAGGGGGTGTAATGTCAAATACGTTGAGAAAGATTCTCAGGAGCAAGAAATTTTACGGCGCCGTTGGAGTGATTTCGGGGTAAGTTCACGCCAGTTTAGTGGTTAATTCTCATTCAGTGGGTGTTTGGGTTTGGGGAAGGTCTTCTGTTGAAATTTCGTCAGTAAGCGTTGCAAGGCAATGACCCTGATAAGCGCCCAAACTAGACATCATTCGATTCACAATGCGTATCGTTCGAAGTGATATTTGTGTGAGCAAAAAAAAAAAACCACATATGCCCCACCTTCCGAATCCGAATGAAAACATTCGATTTTGCTAGAAAGAGCGAGAAGATAAACGCACTGACGTGTGCCGAGATACATATCTATCCGATTCTGGTTGCGGGCGAATATGCTGGGTTGGTTGGCGGCATGACGTTAACCTCCAGCTGATGAGCTCCCAGCTCAGCTGTTCGAAAAGGGAAATTCCCAAAGTGATGTAAACAGTTTGGCTGGAAACACAATCGTTGCCCAGCAATTATTTGCGGCGTATTGCTTGCGCGCTCTTGGTCACGTCCGATATTCGGCAAAGCTTACATCAGTGGGTCAGTGTGACGAGCTCCTGAGGTCAGTAAAACAATGGGAATGCATGCAATTAGTCTGAGTGTATTTTTGGATTGAATATTCTCGAGCAATCGCAGAATATTTAGGTCAACACTGGTCCTCTGCCAATTCGCTCGCTCGCCGAGAAAGTGAAATAAACAATCGCTTGTTATGAGCAAAGTGCAAAACATCACTCGCGCTGCCAAGAGTCACAAGGTTATTAAGCTCGCGTTTTTTGTCTTCTCATTTCCTCTTCCAGATGCGGTATAGTGGTTTATGAAAAATACAAAATCAATGAATTCCTATCGAAATTGGTCAACCCGGCTGTTCTGGATATCGACAAGAAGCGGCCGGACTATGTCTACATCAAATATCACATCTATCGGGAATCCATGAGGAAGTTGCAACTGAAGCAAGAGGAGGACAAGGTAAGAGCTCATAACAGCCAGACTCTCCTATGACTTCAATGCATCTTCTCGTTCATCCTCTAGAACTGGATAAACGTGATCATTAATCCGATTGGCAAGTGGTGGAAGGCATTCAAGCATTCGGTTGCCTGGCGTTTGCTCAACATCGCTCAGAATGGCAATCAGTACGAGCGACTGAAGGCAGTGCGCCAACTGGCATCCATTGATCACCTCAAAGACTGGGACTTCAGACATTTGGCTCAAATATGCGATGCACGCACCGCAGTCTCATTGGCCCGATCCGGTTGTGACACAAGGTGGTTCCTGCCGGTTCACATGCATGGAGTGATCAAGAATCCGAAATACGCTCTGGGAGATCTTCACAAAATGCTCGAAGGACTGCTGCCCAACAAGTGCGTTGAACATTTCCTGCGAAAGTATTTCCCTCCAACAGAACCACTCGTGAGTTGACGACACTTGAGCCCGCCATTCAATGTTGTTTGCTTATGTCTATCAATCATCATTTGTAGGGTGATATGGATGAGTTCCTTCAGGAAGGCAATGCGCTCTCCGTACAAGACACCGATCTGTTGAAAGAAATCATATCGTTCCTGCATCATATCACGAAAGATCCAAGCGTCTGCATGCAGATTATCAAAGAAGGCGGCTTGTCGCATTTGATGGAGCTGAAAAAGATTTTCGAGAAGGACAATGAAACTCTGTCGACGTTGTGCAAGGTATTGGCCAACATGTCCATGGACGAGGAGAGTGTGCAGCATTTCTTCGTATCAGGTAAGGATTCCGCGGAGCGTTGAAGAAGTGAGAACCTCTGTGACTCCCTCTTTCTCTCGCAGGTTGGCTAAGCGTTCTTGCCGATTGGCAGCATTGCAGTGACCTGCGTCTTCAAGTGACAGCCGCTAAGGCACTCGCTAACTTGGATCGGGATGATCCAAACTACACACAGTATCCACCAAATATTTATCCTTTGCATCCCCGATTGAGGACAAGGAGCAAGCCAAAGGCGGACATAGTATTCATTCATGGCCTTCTGGGAGGTGTCTTCATCACCTGGCGCCAGAAAGACCGTGTGCCCACAGAGCTGGGACTCTATGGCAAGAACGCATTCTACACCAGTGAAATGGACGACGTCTTCCTGGTGAATGAGAACAAGAGAATTAACGGCAAAAATGGACAAAATGGAACGAATAAGCGGGCGAATAAAGGCAAAGCCGGTTTGGACATCAGCGACGTTGCCACTAAAGAGCTCGTGGAGACACTCATGGACTCGGCCGAACTGACGCCCGAATGGGAGGTAGTTCATCCAGACATTCCATTGAAGGCGAACGAAGACTGCCAGGGACAATTCAGCGTAAGCGGGTAAGTTCGTGTGACGCCTGGCATTTGCGGGACGTTGTTGATGTTTCTTGTTTTTGTTTCTTTCTAGGAACCGATGGAGGAATCAAGACAACGAAGAGTACACAAACTGCTGGCCGATGGACTGGCTGCCAGAGGATTATCCAAACTTGAGGTGAGTTCGACGGACATTCTCAAAGGTTTCTCGTTTCTAATGGAAACATTTCTTGTTTTTTCACAGAATCCTTGGCATTGACTACACATCGGCCGTGTCTGAGTGGTCGGCGAACTTCACAAAGTACTGCCCCTGCGAGAAGGGCCAAGGACACATTGAGGTACGAGCGGCAAGCCTCCTCGAACGCATTACCAAGTCCAAAGTCGGCGAGGACCGTCCAATTGTGTGGATAGGTCACTCCATGGGCGGTATTCTGACCAAGCTCATGCTAATGAAAGCCATTGGCGAGTCCGACCCACAAGTTAAGCAAATCGCCAAAAACACAAAGGGCATAGTGTTCCTCGGCACTCCGCACAGAGGCTCACCAATTGCCAAGTGGAAGCAACACATGCAAATGCTCCTCTCGCCATCGATTGAAGTGAAAGAAATGGAAGAGAACTCGCCGAAACTACTTGATCTGCATAATCGTTTCATGAATTGCCTCCGCACATGTTTCCGCAACGTGAACATCGTCAGTATTGCCGAAGGAACACCAACCATGCTGACAACATTCAAATTCCCACTCAGAATTGTCACCGAAGAGTCCGCATGGCTTGGCCACGGAGACTTTTACATCCTAAAAGACGACCATCTGAGCCTCAGCAAACCGATATTCAGGCAATCGTTCCTCTATCACAGGCTGCTGAAGGTGATCGACGAATCCATCAATCCCCAGCCGACCAAGACCAAAGAGTTGGATGCAACGCATTCCGTTCCAAGCTATCGTTCCGTAACGACTCCGAATTTCCCGACGAGCAACATCAACTTTTGGTCATTGATTCCAGCCGTTCTGGTGAACTTCCTAGGCTAAGGGGGTTCCTTCGAAATGCTACCTTGCTGCCTGCTGTATCGCTTGCACCGCTTTGGAACGAACGCCAAGACTGTATCATTCTATTTTGTAACTTAACTTTTACGTCATTGTAGTATTTTTTTTTTTTCCTTTTTTTACTGAAGAACTTTATGTATGTTAAATTATTTTGTAGTCCCTAGTCGTAGACTAATCGTGTTGGACGTGAATGAGGCTGGAGTTCAGCAGTATGACATGTTGATAGTGTCATATGAATATCGCTTGAATAGTGCACTCTTGTGTCAAGCGAAGACGAAGCGCTTGAATATACCATTTTTTTTGTTATATTTTTGTAAGAAATTACTTGATAATTTTTTTATATTTCTCAGAGAATATATTGACCTTGTGATAAATTTTATATTTTTGGCTTTTTCTTGGCGATTGATGAGTTTCTGGGCTTGGAAGTGATGAGGGACTTACTTCGAACAGAAACGAAGGGAAGAGACTCGGCTTCTCGGGAAGTAAAAGAAAGAGCATGAGAAGCGCGCAATACTACTGCTTGTACGGGAGAAAGCATCAAAGAAGTCGAAAAACTTGAACTTGAGGATGCCCGAATAAAGGTGAACATGATGGCAGAGATCACGAAGCTTTCAATTGGTACCATTCACACCATTCTTCATGACCATCTTAACCTTTCAAAGGTCAGTGCAAGGTGGGTGCCACGAATGCTCACAGCGCCTCAGAAAAAAGTGAGAATCGCATGCTGAGAACGCGGACGGTGTTATGGATCGAATTGTTACTTGTGACGAAACATGGGTTCACCACTATGACCCTGAAAGCAAACAAGAGTCCATGCAGTGCCTTAAAAAAGGAACAGACTCCCCGAAGAAGTTCAAAGTCAATCCGTCTGCCGGGAAGCTCATGGCCACAGCTTTTTGGGACTCAAAGGGAATCTTGCTCATTGAGTACAAAAAAAAAGGTGAAACCATCAACGCCACATCCTACGCTTCCACTTTGCATAATTTGCTGGAGGAAATTAAAAAGAAAAGACGGAGTAAACTCGCAGCGAGTGTGTTGCTTCTTCATGACAACGCTCCTGTTCACAACGGCGCGAGTTTCCAAGGCTGTTGCGCGAGATTGTGGTTTCGAAGAAATCCAACACCCACCCGATAGTCCAGACCATGCCCCTAGTGATTATTTCCTGTTTCCGGATTTGAAAAAATGTCTTCGTGGAAAAAGATTTTCGGATGATGAAGAACTCAAGTCGGCAATAAATGGGTATTTTGCAGAGAAAGAGGAAATTTATTTTTTTGAGGGTTTAAAAAGCTTATCTCAAGATGTAACAAATGCATTGATGTTAGGGGAGATTATATTGAAAAATAAAAACAATTTAAATTGAATTCGCATTTTCCTTCATATCGATACCGAGAATATATTGAACGCCCCTCGTAAAGTTCGGACAGAAGCCTGTCGGGATGGTAATGAACAACTGGTAGTAGAGTCGCTGTCGATACTGAGAATCTGGAAAGATCACTCTCAATCGGTGATGAGGATCGAAATACCGCTGTCAGGCAGAGTAATCCGAGAGAGAATTCCGTCCTTCCAACCCAGACGAGGTCAAGATATCAACATCAAGACAGAAGTCTAACAAAGCTGCCATTGCGGGCTGTCTTCAGAAATCTTAAAGGTAGCTGGAGATGATCTAGTAGGGAGCATGCATGCATCAGCTCATCTATAAAATATGGTCGAAGGAAAGCACGAACCCTAACCACAAGAAAGGAGAACACATTTGACTGAGCTAGCAATCGAGACTCCTTAACTTGACGTATCAAATCTTCTCTGCCGTTTTGTGTGTTCGCCTGAAGCCAGTGTCAGCCATATCAGTGCGGCATCAGCCCAGGGACGACCGCATTAGCACACATCTTCACATTACGAAAGATCCTGGAAACTACCCAAGAAATGCAGATCGACACTCACCACCTATTCGTCGATTTAAAGGCCACATATGACAACGTGCATAGAGACGAGCGGTCGTGGCGTAGTGGGTCTGTCTCTCCTACGAACCTCAGTGTCTGGGTTCGATTACCAATACGACCTTAAATAATGTTCACGGCCCCAGCTCTTTCGAGTCACTAACAATCCTCAAAGAGTACAACTCTCTAGAAAAAGCTCCTCAAACTTGGCCGTTCGGAGTCGGCATAGAACTGTGGGTCCTTTCCACTCGTGAAAGAACAATAGCTCGCACTACACGAGTGGTTTCTGAGAAAAGCCCTCTACGGGCTGTAGCGCAACGCACAGAGACGAACTATACAGCGCCATGTCTAGTTTTGACATTCATAAGAATTCTATTTAGACAAGGCGACGAGCTGTCTTGTGACTTTTTCAACAGATCGTCCAAAACTCACACGGCAACACAAAAGGCACGATCTTTCACACGTCCGTACAACAGTTAGCATACGCCGACGACCTTGACGTAATTGGTAGAACACAGCGACCCGTCAATGTGGCGTTTTCTGGCATTGAGACGGAAGCGGCTGAAATGGGTCTGGCGGTGAATTAGGGCAACACGAAGTATATGCTGTCCTCAAGAAAGGACATACAACATCGACGTCTTAGACAGAGCGTCACAATGGGCAAAGGACTTCGTCTACCTCGGTTCCGCAGTAAACAGTCCAAGCAATACCAATACCGAGATCAAACGCAGAGAAACTCTTGCCAAACGCTGTTTCTCTGGGCAATTGAGTAATAAGCCGCCCCTCGATGGATCAAGCTGTTCCGATATAAGACACTATATACGTCCTGCTATACGGCGCGGCGGCATGGACAGGCTTTATAGCGGATGAAGGAGTCCTTGTCCTCTTCGAAAAGTTCTGCGTGCGATCTTTGGTCCTATTTGCAGTGACGGTATTTGGAGGAAAAGATTCAACCATGAACTGTACGGGCTGTACAGCGACAAGAGTCTAGCCAGCCGACTACGGATCCTACGCCCAAGGTAGCTGGGCCATGGAAAGCACATGGACAACTCAGCTCCGGCCGGGAGAGTCGTCTACTCCGAACCTGTGGAAGAATGGAACAGAGGACGCCAGCGTGTAAGGTGGCGCACCCAAGTGAAAAAGGACCCCAAACGACTCCGAACCCTTGGGACAATGCAACAGAAAGTGTCCACGCACAAAGTGGGGCATCCAAGTGGAAAAGGATCTCAACGAACTTGGCGTGGTAACTGGAGACAGCTATCCAGAGATCGCACTAGTTGGAGAGGCTTGTTGGTTGAGGCCCGGGTTCACCGGCGCCAGCGAAAAGGAGAAAGAATGCAGACCCTGTCTACTCAACAGGCCGTCGCCCATTTGGGAAAAAGCATCTACATCAAAGTGGATGCACAGTGTTTCTTCAAACGTTCTTGTCAACACTTTACCTTTTGACGTGGGAGACTGGAGACAGCTAGCCCGAGATCGCTCTAGTTGGAGAGGCTTGTTGGTTGAGGCCCAGGTCCACCCCGGACTGTAGCGCCAGCCAAAAGGAGAAAGAATGCAGACCCTGTCTACTCAACAGGCCGTCGCCTATTTGGGAAAATACGTCTACTCCAAAGTGGCGCCACAGTGTTTCTTCAAACGTTCTTGTCAACACTTCACCTTTTTTCTTTCGTGTTTCTTCCGTTCCTCTGCTCAGGAAACAAGCTAGTAATAAGGTTCAAACCTCCCAGAATCCGTGCGTTGAGTTTAGAATCCACAAAAATCGCAGTTGCCGGATTGCAAACAGATGCCCAATGAATACGAACGATGCGTCCGAAAACCATACAACCCCACTACGACAACATCAGAGTACAGTGATTTTTGTGTAAAAGGAACTGTCAAAGTATGAAGAAGTTGACCAATTTCATAAGTCGTGATGCATTCCACTTTGGGGCCGCATTTGCTGTCTCTCTACCTCTCTTTGGGGCTCATCAGTTGTCAATTTGTTGAAATTACGCAACAGATTCTATGGGTTTTCTTTTAATCCTTCATCTTAGTACAATTTGGAAGTTCTTGAGTCATCCCTGGGCGTATAGAGTCCTCTGAATAATTCACAAATAACCGAATAAGCTCGCAGAGCAACTTCCCATGTCTTCCAGCGGATATTCCACATTGCGCCACCAACGCACAAGCTTTGCCTTCCACAAAAGCTCCTCTACCACCATCAAAGAGAATCAAAGTCCACTTTCTCTCTCTCGTTCTCTTTTTTCACCACCAATCTAATCAAAACATAACAAAAACTATAAATACGTTTTTTTTTTAGTAAAGAGATTACCACGCGCTTCGTGAATACACACTCTGCCGCAGTATGCCATGCCAGCAGATATCTTGTTTTCAATTTTTTTTTACCAAAAAAACAACAAAAAAAAAAATAGTCATCTCAATGGATAAGGCAGCAGCGAAAGCGACTTCGAACTGTAGTAACAGCTGGCAGGCGGACTAGTTCGGACGTCGATTCTACGCCAGAAGAAGTCGCAGCAGCTTTCCGCTTAAGCTCGGCAACCTACCTCCAGCAACAGGGTGTTCGTGTTCTCTTTGTTCGTTTTGTGCCCTCTCTTTGTTTTCGTTCTTTTGTTTTTGTTTTTGTTTTTGTGAGACTTCCCCACCCCCGCCCACGATATTACACCATTCCAACGGACAGACCGTAGTAAACAAAGAATCGCGATCGGCTCGTTGTGCTGTGCTCTCTGTTCACTCATTCTAAACGATCTTATCGCTCTGTCGTCATAAACAACAACTGGTTCCATGTGAATTGAAGGGGAAAAAAAATATGAATAGAGAACCTTTCGTTTTTATCTCAAGAACGTTCTAGTTATAGACTCGTTCCATATTTCGTTGTAAGCTTCTTCGTTTGTAATTCAAGTCAGTGGTGCTCGGAAACGTGTGTCGAAACCAATTGATCTGTCGCGTCCGCACGATCGGTTGCAGGAAACTTCGGTGACAAAATAGAAACGTTGACCCAAAGAAACGACGCACGACACGACAAGTCCTTATCAGTAGCGCTGACAAGTGAAGTTTATTATTTTTTGTTTTCTACTTTCGCAAGAACCCAGTGCGACAGAGTGAGATGGATTGTGCTGTTGTTGGTGTATTCGATCACCCAGAGAAGGCTTTTTAAACACAAAAGTAAGTTCACTAATTGATTGAACTTTATCTATGAATGTGTGTGTGTGTGTGTGCGTGCGTGTGTGAGTGGAAAAGAAACTATTTCGTATGAATACAGAAATTCAGTAAATAGCTAGATCTGCTTCCCCCGTCTGGCCGAAGCTGAAGCGGTGTTATATAAGCTGGAAGCCAGTGGTGTTGGTCGCTGGATGTAAGACTTGTGCACATGCTGGTCGTAAAAGTCGGTTTATGGGCCGAAAAAGACGGTGGTCTTTTATTGTGATTCCAGATTCTTTGAATTGGCCATTGTTGAACTGAAGCCACCGTGGACCTTGAATCGTTGAGACTTGATTGGATGAGAAGTGGAGGTGTGTTACTGCGCCTTGGAGTGCTGAGAGAAAACCCGATTTGGAGCCTGGATTTGCATAAATCGGCTCAGATTTGATGTTTCTCATTTGGCTTAAGACATGCGGAAGTTAGACTTTAATTTAGTTCGATGAGGTCCACACGCAACGCTTCTAGATGAGATCACTTGGTCTGGGAGAAGGCTTTTTTCATTCCGTTTCGTTTCGTTTGAATGGAAATGGTTATGTCATTGGCTATGGATGGACGACGAGTTATGCATGCATTAAGCCTGTTAATCGGTTGTGGCACGTCATTAGAGGGGTTTCGATTTGTGTTAATTTCGATCGCTTTTTGCACCTCATTTGAAGTACAGTCTCATTTGAAAGTTAAACTAAGCACCGCAGCCGGTTGCGTTGGAAGAGGTGTAATTGGATAGTTCAAAGGGTTCCATTTTTGAATTTTTTACAAATTACCTTAAATGCAGTGAACTTCCCCTAAGTCGAATTTTCACGGGATATGAAGATTAGTTCGAGTTAGAGGGTGTTCCACTTAGAGGATGGAAAATTGAGGGGAATGCCAAAATATGGCGAACAAAAATTTCGATTTAGAGAGATCTTCGACTTAGGGAGAGTTTGACTTAGGGAGAGTTCGACTTAGGGAGACTTCGTCTTAGGGAGAGTTCGACTTAGGAAGAGTTCGACTAAGGGAGAGTTCGACTTAGTGAGAGTTCGACTTAGGGAGAGTTCGACTTAGGGAGAGTTCTACTTAGGGAGAGTTCGACTTAGTCAGAGCCCACTGTAATAACGTGAGGTGCTTCCTCGCCTAGGTGTATTACTGTCATTAACAACGAAAACGCTATAAACTTCACCCAGTTTCTCTCACGCAATGATCTAAGTGGCTGATACACAACAAGCAAGCAGTCACCCTACCTACCTACGTACCTTCTCTCACGCAACCGTAAGCGGTTACGGATAAGAAACTTTCCTTTGTGAGTGCGCAACTGGTTAGAAACAATGTCAGCGAAGATATCAGGGGAGTATCGCAATAAGTTCTCTTATTTCAACAACATCCCAGTGTGTTGCGGAAGCTTTTTCCACACAAGTTCTTTTCAGACCTTGAGTGTTCGTACGTTTCCTCCAGTCCAGTCCAAACTGGAATACTTCAAGTTTCACTTATCAGTCGAAATTCAAATTCCAAGGCAGTCAACGGCTGTCCTATTGTCACATTCTCAAGTACCAACTCCTGCCGATCTCTGGACTTTGTTGAGTTTGTGTAAATTGTATGTTTTGCTTAGAGGGGGCCACCATACTAGTGAGAATGAGACGGACAACAGCTGTGTACACCCAAAGGGTAATTTTGGATTAGTGATTACTTTTCTCGCGATTGGATCTATACATTAAAACCCGAACCAGAAATAAGAAAACGCTGTCAGATGAAATCAAGAGGCAATGGAGGCAGAAGTTGGTTATATCCTTGCTCTCTTATTTCTGCTCTGAACGGCAAAGTTTGAGAAGCTCTTTCTAGACAGGCTTACGCTCTGCGGATTGCCAGTGAGTGGTTCAGCCAAAACCCAGAGGCAGCCATTGTATGAGTCGACGCAACGCATTCAGCAGCGGCTTATGAGATTATGAATCAGAATCAGATCAGAAAAACAACTTATTTTAGCGTAAAACTAAAATTACGAGCCGCAGCATCGAGTACACATTCGACTGGTTTCCATGCACTCTCCAGTAGACCGCTGTACATATTCGAAGAAGAAGTTTTTCTACAAGATATTTGATCGCTAAATTTGGTACATATTCCTAATAGATTGCTGCCGATGCAGCAAAGCCTTGAGTGTTTGAAACAGTCCAGCCTCCACACAGTTCATCAATCCAATCAATTTGAACTCAAAAAAATTCTAACTGATCTTAAGGTGATCCTTGTGGAAAAAATACCGACGTTGAAAACATCTCTTAACACAGCCAGTCATCGATGACTTGTGACTTGTGCGCAATAAACGTCACATTTACCATGTCTCAAATACCTACAACGACTTCAATTGATTTAAATGATTTTAATTCATCAACGGCTTATCAATAAAGGACATATGTACTTCATTTCAGACTTACACGCAATCATAATAAATCATTTAGTCCGTCATTTTAGACACTTCACTTCAATTGAACGCAATTCAGGGCGCAACACTGCAGCGACTGCGGAATAACCGCGATTGCACGCAACAGCAAAATGAAAAACAAAAAAACGAAAAAAAAAAAAAACAAATGGTTGACTACTGTTATTTATTTCGTTACTTGTTGCTGTTTTCTAGCGAACATGCAAAGCCACCATCGAGACCAACCAGTCTAACGCCCCTCACCTCTACGTTCACGTATAATGTCAAAACTATTAACATAGCCTGGCCTTCAGGGCTCATATTGTGGTCCGTGTGTGTGTGTGTGTTGATTTTCTCGCTTTCGACTTGGCTTTGTGCCGGCATCGGTGCAACGCCATGTGCATCCCCATCGGCATCGACAGTGTCCAGCGTCATCATTGGCGCAACCATGTGATCGTTGCATGCAACAAGTGATGCACGAGTCGCTGCGAAGTGCATTCGCATAAATCAGCATTGAGTCGTGCGTAAGAGCGAATCACTAACGACGAGAGAGTGTATTCAAATAAATTAAATCAATTTCACACCAATTCACGAGTGTGCGCGATGATTTTCACACACGCGTGCCACCCTGTAGCCGCGGCGAATAGTCTTAATGAAAAGTTTTTATTTTTTTTTTGTTTTTGATTAATTTATTTATAGATAACAGAGTTCGATGATCTTGTTACCGGGTACTGGTTTTGGCGACACCTTCTATGAGTGTGTGTGTTGTGACGGATTAGATTTTTTGCAATTGCGGGGGAGGAGGTGGATGAATAGAATGATAACTCATTCGGGACGTCAGTCTGCTCTAAAAACAACCATAAATCCGACCCAAACATGGTTTCAACACGTCCTGCATTCATTGTGACATCGTTTGCCAATTCAGTCGAGTTTAAACATCAAAAAATCGACATTTACTATCTGATTTGAATCGTAACGATTCGTATCTCTTGCGCAAACCACAAAGTTTGTGTTGCGTGCTTTGACTCATTGCATAAGTTTTGACTTCTTTGGAGCCGCTTCTGTGTCGATCCACTGATGACAGACACGTCAAATGACAGAAAGAAAATGTCAGCTCAAATCAAATCAAATCGATATTCATTTCGAATTTCGAACTGTCGCCAATTCACATAAATGTCCTCACATCATGCAACCTAAATTTGTTTTTTATTACCGATGTCACAGTTCAATTGAAATGTTTCGCATGCGATACGAGCTGAATACAAGCCAAGCCAGTCTCGGAACATGCGATCGTGGACCATTCTTGAAGTCGCTAACGTCAGCGTACAGCCCGTCTGCGCGCACTGCGCGACGTCATGGTGAGCTGGAGCAGCATCTACTATAATCTGCAAGGTCTACGAGAGGTGACTCGTCTGCTGTGCTTGTTTAAATTATGATTTAATTGATTCAATTGATGGACATTTTTAAACAGTTAGCAACAAGAGCCTGTAGTTTCGGCATGCCATTCAAATTATTTTGTCTGTGTCATAATCGATCTGTCACCGGCAAATGTCATTCAACCCATCAAAATGCGTGTGTATTCCAGAATTTTGAAAGATTCCAGTCTATTCTCAGCAAACCATAAAATTGCATTCAATTGTCAATCTAAATTACTTGTCATTCAAAACGTGACAAAGAGCATACAAGTCATTGCGGTACACAGCCATGCGCAACATGTGCACATGTGTCAGTTTGTATTACATAGAATTCTGCCGCAGGAAATCTTCAATTTGCCGGCCTGGCGAATGATGCGATTAGGCGGCGAATTGTCGTTTTGCAATACGCCAGCGATAAACACCGCGCACAACTGACATTCGCATCTGTGTATGCGTGTGCATTCTATTGAAATCAATCAGATGATGATATTTAATACACACACCACTCCTCGCTCTTAATTGACCGCAGAAAACTGATACGAATCACTGATGTCATTTTCGAATAGAGTGCGAAACATAATATGACGGCTCGTGTCAAAACAAAAATCACTGTAACATGAAATTGGAGTCGAAAGAACGAGTTAATTAGTTCTAAAAAAAAAAAAAAAATGTATCGCGAAACTAATGTAATGTTAATGTCAATTCAATGGTTTGCATTGTTTGTGCTTGCTTGCGTTACGTTCGTGTCAAGAGTTAAGTCATATTCAAATGTTATTCAGCAGTGGTCAAGGGCGTCTAGACAATGACCACGGGCGCAATGTTTTCTTTCTAAACTAAATACATGATGTTTCTTTTTATACATTACATACGTCACAGATTTGACACTTCTGACTTTGTTTGGCCTTATATCAGAGAATTATGCGATAGCTTGGTAAATTAAGTTGTCCCTAAATTGAGTCTAATGTGACAATCACGGTCTGAGTCTTTCGCGAAATATTCCAATGACATGTCGTCGCAGATGTCAAAATTAAATAAACATTACGCTCAGATGTCGTGTTAACTGAGATTAACTGTGCACAGAGGAAAGTGCGATGTTCGTTTGTCGATCAAAATTCGTACATTTTCAGTCTCACGGAGGAGTAGAACTGTCAAATGAGACTGTCAAGTTTTTCCTTGTAACATTTCTGTCTCAAGATGTACATTTTCACGCCCGATCTCATTGACAGCCAGGTGTCCTTCCGTTTACGTAGCGAGTGAAATTACACTTCCATAAATCGCCACCCACGCTTTGGAACATTTCTCCAAAAGGCGATATACAAATTGAATTAATATTCACACCGCAGCTCTTGATGCACACAAATTTATCTTTATTCCTCTTGTCATTCCTGCGTTGAATTTTCCATTCGCTCTCGAACAATGTGCAGGCGTGCTCGCTTTTGTTTCAAGTTTATTACTTCTGCTTATGATGTTATTATCATCTAAGCACTCATATGCTAATGGCCTGGATTTTGGATTGACATTTGAAGCAAATATCACACGTCTGGTGGAAAGTTTATCTCTGACAAATGCTGCGACAGAATCTAATTAAAGCCGATTGACAGCTCCTTGTGAAAGCACATAAATGTATTGTAAATCTAATAATGCAAATTACTCGCAGACGTCAGTTGTAAGTGTGAAAATTGCAATAATGTTAGGATCACGTTGTCACAAGCCTTATTTGAATTGCAACCTTTAATCTGTGGAGAGTCATCGAAACCGATTTTGACAGGCTGGCGCTCATCCGATAAGACTTTATTGTCAGTTTAGTGGTTTTCCGTTTTGCAGATTGATAAGAATGTCTGCCAGCGTGGAGACAGACACGAGGGATGCCAATAAAACTGTCATTTGGGGTAGGTCGGCGATTTGATGAGGGAAAAATGTGTATTTTCTTGTGATGTCATGCGTTGAATGGCACAGTAATTTGTATTACGTGAGAGGGATGTCGATGACTATTCCAAAGAGAATGGCTGCCTAGGGACATAAAGTCTTATTTTGAACACAAATGGATTCGGGGATGGGTTCGTTGTTTTTTCAGACGTGCGTGGCGATTCGCTATGTGATGCAAATTTGTGTGTCACCAAACCTAGCGCCGTTTTAGTTGACTGATATCAGTTCAAACTAAACGATTATAAAGACAAAGTTGGTCTTGAAGTGACTTATTAACTGGTTCGCGTGAAAGTAGAACAATGTGTGCCATTGTTGATTGCAGCTGAATCACTGCTATTTTCTCTGTCTTTTATATGAATTGAGAAGAGAGGAGAAATGCAATGCATTCTTTGTGACATACCTTTGTCCAACCCCAGAAGTCTGGTATGGTTCACAAACGGATCAAAGATGGATTCTGGAGTCGATGCTGGAGTCTTTGGACGCAGCACATGGATTTCTGTACCTATGGGGTCGATTCCTATCTTGTTTCAAGCATAAATTCACTCCATCGAGCACTACCGGATCTCATCAGAGTTTTTAAGGGCGCTAGAATTATAATCTGAGACAGTCAGGCAGCACTTAAGGCAGTTTAATGAACTCCAAAACGGACAAATGTTGCTCGGACGCACTACAATCCCTTGGCAGATACAACAAAGTGAATCTCGGCTGGGTCCCTGGACACAGAGGGATTGCAGGCAACGAATCCGCAAATGAGCTCGCGAGGGTCGCTTCTGAATCTGCGTTCATGGGTCCCGAACCGTGCTGCAATGTCAATCGGACATCAGCTACAACGCTTGGTTAACCATTGGAAAAACAAACTTCGTCTAGACCAATAGAGCAACGGTGATGGTAAAAGGCAATCCAAAGGATTAATCTTACTCGTAGAGGAAATACTCTGCCTCAACAAGGAAAGTAGAAGAATGCTAACGAGTTTTTTTACTGGCTACTGTGGGCTGAACTACTACCCAAGGCCGCTGTTACAAACGCTGAATTAGTGTCCGATTTTTTCAATTGGCGTGTTATTTCCTTTCAGTAATCCCTTCTGTCTCACCTCCCTTGTCCATTTCATACAAAAATCGGCGACGACTTTAGCGTGTGTTAAAGCGGCCTTAACAAAATAGGTATGTCGACTTTGACTGGAAGTGGACCAGATATCCGAGCACTTTTTATGTGAGTTTCCTGCACTACTCTGGTTAAGGAAACGAATCTTCCATTGGGAGACTTTAGGGGAATTGAAGAAGTCCACTACGAAGGACTAGTAGGTCTTCTGAATTAACACCAACCTTTCGATACAATAGATCTCGGTGTAGGTTGTACAAGAGGTAAATTCTTCTGTAGTGAATCAATGCCACACTCCCTCCCTTCCAACAACAATGATTACAAATCCTAAAAAACAACTATCAGTCTTAATGTCAATAGCTGGCTGTAACTATGCTCCGGTGGTGGAAAACAAAAGCTAAACTACGTCAGAAAAGATTGATGATAAGATTTGTAATCAATTATGCTTCCTTATTTATACGCAGTAGATATTCGTCGCTTATCTGTCAAAAGTCCATTTGTTTAAACCAATCAAAGCCAGTCGAAAGCAGTAAAGAAAAATATTTATTTCCAAACTGTCAGACTTTCTTCGTAATGATGATGGGAAATGGCGAAATGTGTTCTCTCAAGTCGAACAAATGTTTTGGTTGTTTCAAGATTCTTTCCTGACACACTGACACGTATGTCCACCTCTTGTCAGTTCGCCTTCACTTGTTAAATGCCAATGTCACTGGCGCTGACTGACGTAAGCGTGCAATTAACATGTTAATGACATGAGAGGTTCGCTTTTCTGATCGTTTGTGTAGACGCGTGGAGGAGGTGTGGGAATTTGTCAAATGCGATGATTTCAATTAGACTTTGTGGGGGATTTGTCGACTGAATGGAATAAAGAAATGAGTGAGGTTCGTTAATGGCTTTTAAAGTTAATGCCTTGAACGGCGATCATGATTTTATAGTCAACACAATCGAACTTCCTAATGAACTTGTTTGAAAGCAAAATATGGGAATTCCCCGTGAATTTCTTCTTCTTTGTCCGAGTCCGCACTCTAAGTCCACAGTTGTGAACACCCCCTGTTGCGCTGTTTCACTGGTTCAGAGTGGCAGATTTTACAGGCTGCAGTCAAGCGTGTTGCCGCACAATTTGTGGTTGGATCTTCCATTTCTAATGTCATACAGTTCGAAAATCGCTCGCGAAACCCTTCATTCGCTTCCGATATTGTCCATAGGAGGAACTGGTGGTCATCCAGAAAGCCGCGGAATGTCTGATAAGCTGCGCAAAACCGCACACGCATTAATATCTATGCAGATAAGCGCTCAAGGCACTTAGAAGTAATACAATAAAGTCCAAAGCGGTACTCAACTCCTTCGATGCGCTGCAGGACCTCAGTAGTAACAACGCAGTCTCACTCTTGTTGGTTTCTGGACACATGGCAATCCAGGGAAAAGAAAAAAGCGGACGAATTAGCTCAGAGTGGCGTCACAATGGTCGTCTGACAAATTAGGCATCGAAAAGAAAAAAGTGGACCAACTAGCTAAGAGTGGCGTCACAATGGTCGTCTGACAAATTAGGCATCGAAAAGAAAAAAGTGGACCAACTAGCTAAGAGTGGCGTCACAATGGTCGTCTGACAAATTAGGCATCGAAAAGAAAAAAGTGGGCCAACTAGCTAAGAGTGGCGTCACAATGTCGTCTGACAAATTAAGCACCGGAGCTTCGATAAAAATGTTCTTTAATGAACTTGAAAATGAACTAAACAATGCACGGAAGCGCACTAATTCATGCCACCACACCAAGATCTTCTGGCCCGAATACAACACCGCTAAAACCAAATTAATAATCTCGCTACCAAGAATTAACTGCAGTTCCCTACTAGGCCGGGCAGAAACAGAGAAGATATTCCAGATTTTCAACCACCTCTGTTCCTACAGGGATCACATCACAGGCCACTGTTTGGTGGGCCACCATGCTTACAGACTAGGCCTGATTCCCACAGATGGATGCAAGGAAACAGAGGGGGTGGATACTCTGTAGGATCTTCTCTGTTTCTGCCCGGACTTAGCCAAAACGCGATGTAATACTCGTGGTCGCCGTGAAACCACAACATCTCAACTTTGCAGAAACCACTGGAACATGTTTCTTAAATAAAACTACAGTGGACTTCAATTAGGTTAGCGAAATCGCCAGCACACTTAGAGACTATGTTGGTCCATTCAAACTTCAACTAGGTCTGTTTCGTGGCAGCACTATGGACCAGCAGGTCTATGTGAGGCTGAGCCGCCACCCCCTAACCTAACCCACCCTTGTCCATAGGACATCACTGAGATCGTCAATGTCTGGTATAAGGTCAGCTTCTTCCTTCGAGGAAGGTGGCTATAACTCAGGAGCTTCTTAAGCGCAAGGAAACGTTTTTTTTTTTTGCGTCCGCTTCGTTCCTCGAAAGTGGTCATATTGAGTCGTAAGAAGCAGCGAGCGGGACTAGTTATTTTGCATTTGCTCACGTTATTGTTGCTCTTTAATGCCTGGATGAGGTGAAAAGTGATCTCCCGTTTTAGGTGGCCCATTGTGATGTTCGCCTTTGTTGTGCGTCCTTTTTCGAGGACAGTACACATTTCATCATCAAACAATGGCAGATGTTAACTCTAACAAGTGTGAAGTCGTTTTTCACGGCCCTAGGACGACTACTGTGTCCATAGACACCATTGCCCCAACCCCAGTGACCATTCAGAATAAACGCAGCCTCATTTGCGACACTTAAGCACTCCACACAAAAAGTGCGATGTTCAATTGTCCTTTTGTACAACTCAAGTCATTCTCAAAAGAGCCACAATTGAAGTAAATTTCAATCTGCTCACATGCCGAGCGTAAAACAAAAAAAAAAAAAACAGCAAACCACCCACAACTCGCAAGATCATCTCACAAATAAGTCCCCAAGTCTGCCAGTCTCACTTGCAGTCGTGAGCGCACATATTTTCTCCGTCACCCAAGAAAAGAAAAGAAAAAAAAAACAGCTCTAGTTAGTGCAGCTGCGCACTACACTCATTCTCCATCTACACCTGAACAATCGTTCACGAAGCTTACTGCGAAATGTGGTGCATTTGATTGCACTTGCTGCCACAAAATATGATCGTGAATTAGATGCAATTGTTGAGAGGAAAAAGTATATATGAATGCACATGCATACGTAATTGGTTGTGCTTGTGCGACCTTATCCAGAACCATCTCGACTAATTTATTCGTTCTTTTATCGATCTAGATGGATCCCATTGTGCGGGGGCAAGGAAAATAGATTAGAATTGTGAATAAATTAAAATTGAAACGTCTTCAAGCTTATCGCAGTTGCTGACTGCCCGACAAAGTGATGTGCTTTTGAGTTTTCCCCTCTTATTGGACTTTAGACTTGATAATCGGTGGGATTTTGACGATGGGGTCAGGTGTACTTTAAGGATGTGACGTGTTCGCAAGTTTGCACAGCTCTTTAAAGTAACTCCCATTGCAGCTTTAAATAATCTTATCGATTTATAATGCAACCCAATTTTGTGTCGCCGCATAGCAGTGCGGAAGAGCAGGTTGAAGCATCTCTTTTTTCATCTCACACAACCGCCTATTGAGCTACAGATGGTTGCATTCGGTGTCTACGCGTTGGCATCCGTGCCTGTATCAAGCGCCACCGTGGGACAAACGATACACATCTTCATCCCCCAAGGGGTGGCATTTTCTACATCCCCTCTCTTTAGAGAACAGTCAAAAAAAAAAAAAAAACCCTCTCTTAAATACCCATCATAATGGCGTCGTCTAACGAATAACAGGCGCTTGCAACTATCGACAGCACATGTGCCCGCACACATAGACCAGCACTTGTCGTGTTACGTGTTGTTTGGAAGGGTTTTGCACTGTACGCCTGTGTATAGCCAGATACAGACACAAGTAAGTGACAACAGAGCGTCGGATAAGAATAGTGAATGCACTCGCTGGCCTGGCAATGAAAATCAGCTTCGCAGTTTTATCGCGAAATTCTGCGAGAACGGTTGTCAAATCGTGCGCGACTACCGAATTCAGACGACACTAGCTTCATTTTTATTTATTTCCTTTCTTTTCCGTTTCATTAGTTTTGTTTTGTGAATAAATTGGAGGTAATTTTTGAGGAAGCAGAATTACCTCATGCCAGTGCGAAGAAAAATGAACACAAATTAAATGACATAACTGCGCAACCTCAGGAAAGTGTCAATAACCGTGCAACAACCCTAATAAGTAATAACTTTTCGTCTGTGGCAGGAAGTCTGTCAAGTGTTTACGTGTTGCGGGCGGCAGTGGACTTTGTTGCATTTGTATCGTAAAAAAATAAACAAATCACAGATCTATTACCAAATGTGAGTATGTATGGGCGTGTGCCAAATGCGTGCAGAAATTGTGTCATTTACTGTAGATTTATTTTCACAACAACAAAAAAAAAAATCAAATCAAATCTCATGTATTTCAAAATTTGCTTTCGGACTGTTGTGTGCAGATTGTGTGTGTATCTTTTTAGACTGCCCTCCCCTGGGTGTGGGTTAGTGAATACATAACGAGGGCATCAAAACAAACGAACAAACAAAAAAAAGCCGGGGAAAATTAGAACATTTCCGTTCACGGTCATTGAAAGTGCGTTCACTTGTTGTTGTTCGAATTTCCCATGTCCCATATGTTTTGTTGATGCCAGTTCCTTTCTAGTTACTTATGTAAATTGTGACGTATGCCTTTGCACGACGACGACTAATCCGGCGGTGGTGTTACGAAAGGAAAATACCCTTGTTGACAGTTTGTACGCTGTGGTAGAATAAATTTAGCTCTTAAGCTCTGAAAGAAATCCCACAATGCATGACTAAGTGGTTGCATTCTGTTATGCGGCCGTCTTGAAAGGGGGGGGTGTCGACTTTGACACAAATAAGCCGTTTATACGCTGAGGGGTTGTAACTTCCGGGTTTACACATGTACACGTATTACGTGTGGACCAAAGGGAGATATTTTACGCAGTTTTGCATGGAGTTACGAAACTGTTGTGATGTTTTCGGGGACGTTTCCTTTATTTTCTGGCAAATTTGTTGCGGTTTTTTCGTGACAGTGATCATTGCAGATGAGCTTTGGGTTCGATGGTAACGTTTGGATTGAAGATTCGTGTCATTCGTGGGTTTTCAAACAAACTAGGCTCGCCCATCGTCGAAATTCGACGATTATGTGTTTAAATATTTATATAACATAATTCTGTACATGTGTTTACCAAACTTCTACTCAACCCTTTGGCAAACGTATTTGTGCACTTCTACGCGATATTACCTTTCCAATGGTGTAAGTATCATGCCATTGGGTTGAGTAGAATGGCGTATAAGCGTACCACAAAAATCGGCAGCACGTATTTATATACAGATAACGTCAGTGTTTTTTTTATTTTTCAATATCTGAGATTTGAAACATTTCTTATCTGTCCTAGTCCTAGTTTTGGCCTAGTCACCGCCCTCTTGAGTCTTGGGAGAGTTTGCAGAAGTTGATGGCCTTTGCAGGGCTCAACTCTAAGTCGATTCACTCTTTTAGTGAAATCCGAAGAATGTTGCCAATGACCGGTTAGCATAAAGCTGCTTGTGCCAGTCCAGATTCACATTTTCAACTCTTGGCAAAACTGTACACTCTGCATCTTTGCTCCGGTTTGCTTTGATGGCATTTCGAGAAGAAGGTTCAATCACGAATTGTAGAGAGCCATGGGTCGTATCGAGTCTACGGATCCAACGCCTAAGATGGGTAGGCCATGTAGAGCGTATGAATGGTCCAAAGAATCTTCGGCTTTGAGCCTGTGGACGCCCAACGCAACAAGGGTGCGCACACAAGTCGAGGGCGACCTCAGCCAGCTTGGTGTGCAAACAGGAGACAGCTGGCGAGAGATCGTGCTCAGGTCCACCTCGGACTGTTGCCGCCTAAGAAGAACAATAACAGGACATTCTCATGCATCTACCGCACCACTTCGCCATCTCGGAGTTATAGAATCGGTCCTGAATCAACATTCATCCCATTACTCATCAGTCTATCAAAAAAAAAAAAACCGTCGAAGACTATTCAATTTCATTCAGCTCCATCTCCTTATCCTTCGGCTTCCTCATCTCATTGTCTCAATTAACGACATCCAAGCACGACCGAATAAATGCGAAAAACACGCTCAAAGCACGCTGAAATGTCACCGTGATAGCACAGAATCACCACAAGGGTGGCTTCCTTTTTTTTTGTTTCTCGTTTTCCAAATTCAGTGCTCAATTAAAGTGTGATTGCAGGAGGGGGAGTGGGCGAAAAACGAAACGAGTGTGGTTAATTGAAATTGATCATTAATTTGGCCATGCAATCAAAATATATCACAAGAAGCAGGCAAACGCAGACGGCACGAGCGGAAGAAGATGAACAAGATGATGATGGGGGTAAGGCATTGTTGGTCTATTTTGTGTAGTCAATGACGTTCGTTTGATACAGGCGATGTCAAGTGTGACGTCCTGTCAATGTCATCGGTGTTAAGGGGGTGATTTCGCATGTTACTGCGATGGCATGTCGTCTAGTTTATTGAGAATTGATGACGCTGTTTAGCCCTAAAATACATTTTAGGGGGTTCCATTCGAACATTTACATCCGAACGTTTGCACGTGAAACTAACTTTGAAAGGATATTTCGGTTTGAAGTGTGCGCAATTTTGATGACTTGCTCTTTTGTCGAAGAAGGTCGCGTTAAACTGTTAGGTTGGGAAATCGGACTTATCGTTCTGTGTAGCAACACTGCAATTCACTTGCTTTCCTCGTGTGGTTTAGGAGGTGTTTGCAACGTCCGCAGGAGAAGTGGAAAGCCACAGATTGGGACTAATGATGTAGCTCCTAGTGGCAAACCCTTGACATGAATTCTTTGCGAAAGAAGCCGGGTATTTATGGAACTATGACCCATCCTGTCGACTATGGACGCAGATTAGAAAAGTCTGAGAACACAATATTCGCTAACAGGCGTCATTCTCTTTGCTGGCCACGTCTCGCTCATTTACCCCTTCATCATCACTTGTTCGTTAGAAGAAACATCTTGCTTAACAACGTGGTCTTGTCGCAGACTACAAATTACAAATGGTTTTAATGGATTTCTGTGAACAGATTTGTTTGATACCGTCTTCGCACATTCAGCCAAACCTGTAAGTGATATATATCACTCCCATGGAATTGCTTAGAGACGCTTAAATGCTTGTATTTCGGTACCACAAAAGCGCCAAACGACAAAACGCAAGACCAGAAGACGATGAAAGGAAGTTGTTAAGGCAGAAGTTTGCACAAGTCGTTTCCAGAAATCTTCGCAGTGAGAATGCCAGCAAAGAATTCGCAGATTGCATCCATTGAACACAATAGTTGCATCCCACATACTTTCACGATGTTGGATAACAATTGAAAAAAATAAAAATGTTACGTATTCGCCACCCACTCACAACTATTCCAGTGTTTCTGTGTGCGTTCGTACTTCACAAAGCCACACAGAACGAAATGTGGAACTGTGCCAGAATGACTACACATTCCCTACGTCCGCACATTTAAATGGGGATGACCGTTTTTTTTTCTTTTCTTTATTTTTATTCCCTTGTTGCAATAAATCAAATAAATTCCAAGGAATTGAAGAAGGACACATTTTATCGGCAACGAGTTTGGCGCAAGATTCGTGTTTCGATCAAGTTCAAGTGTCTCTAGTTTACAATTCCCATGAGATGGGGGAAGTTCAATCAGTGCGATGATTGAATTTCATCCATAAATTGGTTGAAATTGATTTAAACTGCATTCGAGGGGATAATATTCAAGTCATCACTTGGCACGTAGAAGTCCTAGTTTGACGTGGCATACGTTATCGAATACCTGGTTGAAGAATGCAATGTAACGCTAGAACTTTCTGCCATAAACGCCACTCGATAGCACAATTGCAGTCGGAGTTCAGTGGAAAGCCAAATTAGGAAATTATAAATAAGTGTTGAATAGGATTCGAATTCAAAAGCAACGTTTCTGTAATGCTGCGCACGTCTAGCACTCTTCGGAGATTTCGAAGACTGTAGAATACAACCATTCAAAGTGATCCAATTCGGTATGCTGTGCTTACTAATTTATAAGAGTTAGGCTAGGTTGAAGTGGCTGTCTGTTGGTAGCAGTTACACATGTAGCAGGCCTGTAGATGACAAGATACCTGGTACCTGGAGCCAATTGGCGCTCGTAAAGGAGCCTCTATCGTGGCACTAGACTCCTACATCATCAAATTCAAGCTTGTGTGGGAATGCCTATACAAACTCAAAGGATTCAACAGGAGAAACAGAGTAAAACTATGCTGGAGACCTGGGCACACGGGGATAGAAGACAATGAAATGGTCGACTCCCTAGCTGAGAAAGGCGCAAGAACCATTCTTCGCTGCAGGAGACAATGTTTTCAGAGAAGAATTCAGGGAACTACAAAGAATGAACCGAACAGAAACGTGGAACAAACCTGGTGGCATGAAGCACGCCAAGAAATACTTAGCCGAGGGAGAACAACCTAGGATGCAGAGCTTCCTAACAGAGCCTGCAGCCTCATGAAGCACCTTAAGAAACTAGGGATATAAGAAGAAGGTCTCTGCTGATTCTGTGGAGAATGTAGTGAAATTCCAGAACACTTTCTAGGATTTTGTGAGGTACTTGCCCCCCAAAGACAAAGTTATCTGGGCAAGTACCTATTATCAGAGAAAGAAATGAAGTCACTAGAACCATCTCTCATTCTAAAAAGTGGCTTAGAGAAAATAATTGCTTCAACCTTTGCGCAACAGGAGTTCATAGCTTTCAATACAACGCTGAAAAGAACTGTATGTGAGGGGAACAAGAGAGCTAAGGTATTAAAATGTGGCACAATATACCCTCAACCACAATAATAGTGAACACAGGGCAGTTTAACTGGCTTATGCTGATGCCATTCAGTTCCCTCAGGTTGTTAAAAAGAGCGTTCCAGCAAAACTCTGAACGAGCGGATGTGGTTATGTGTGGTCTCTACATCCTCCATTTTAAGGAACATCGACTCTGTGGTCTTGTGTCCCAATTGCGCAGTGCCCCGACACCAATGAGGACCCTGAGTGAAGGTCTACTTAGCCTGAGCAGATAGAGTGACCGTTTAAGATTGAGTGAGGGCCATATTTCCAAGTGGTTCTTGCCATTTGTGGTTCTCCTGGCTGAGCCATCTCCTTATTAGGGATGTTTTTGAGTGGAAAATGACACTGTCTAGGCGCTTGATTCTAGGAAGACATGCTCAGAGTACAACATATCACGGAATAACGATCTTCTAAAGACGACTCGCACAGATATTGCTAAAATTTCAACGGGGTACTGGCCAATTGGGGGTTCATGCAGTTAGACTAGGAATTCTTCATAACTCACATTGTCGTTACAACTACAAACACAACAGAACAAGTATATTACTCACTGCGTGTGCTTTTGTCCAGCACTTACCAGAGCAAGGCAACGGACTCTGGGCAAACCTTTCCTTGAATCTGTCGAGATTTCCGAAATGAATATCAAATAATTGAGAATCATGAACGCCGTACGATGGTTCTAAGGGCCCATCAATATTCAACTTTCAGAGCTGTGGTTTCAAAATAGCACTCGGTGCTAATTGGGTTCTCAAAGAGACGCGACCTCACACCCACACACACAGAGGCTTGATTGCGGCCTGGCTATCAGAACAGATATTGATGTCACTTTTCGATATCACATTGTTCTTAAGCCATGATAGTGCGTCTCTCATCTAAAACTAAACTATAACTTGCACGGAAAGGGCAATTTTGAGGTATTTGGAGCAGACCCATGTCTCCACCTTCATCCGTCTTCGATCCGCCTGTGCACATTCGCAGAGGATCTTCCAGCGTCTGATTGTCAGACTTCCCATCTGAAGTCTGGAAGGAGGAGACATGGACAGGCGAACGGTGTCGCTGGGAGGGATGTTGAATTCGTTAAGAAGAGTTGTGTGGCCGATACTGAGTTCGCACCACGAACGAACGGCTGTACTGGCTGCCTGCCAAATAAGGCCAGCGGAGGAGTAAGTTACGTGTCGGGTCCATCAGTTTGATTGGTCAGACATCATTGAAGGCTCAAACACATAGAATGCGTGAGTTGCGTTAAGAATCCACAAAAGCGTTGCGTCCAAAAACCAAACAACCCCACTACGACGACATCATAGTAAAATGATTTATGTGGGAAAGGAACTTTCAAAGTATGAAAATGTTAAAAGATGACCAGTTTCATACGTCGTGATGAATTTCACTCTTGGGTCACATTTACTGTATCTCACCCTCTCATTGGGGCTTATGAGTTGTCAATTTTTTGACATAACGCAACGCACGCAACGGATTCCTTGGGTTTGGGCCTCTAATGGTATCTGACTTCTCCCCTCATCTGAGTACAACTAGGAGGTGCTTGTGTCATCTTCTTTCTCACTGGAACTCCCACTGAACCATCTTAAGAAGTTGTGGTCATTCTTTTTCTTTTTTAAATTGGTCGATGGTAATCATGGTTCAGTTCAAAGCTTCAACAATTTGGAAGTCTGTTTAAAGACTCCACAAGTGAGTACATGATCATAGATATAATAGAGAGCCTTAGGAGTAGAGAAACAATCAATTCTAACCGAGATTAGTGAAACATTAAGTGGAAGCCTGGTCCTAATTGAATCTGAAAACCCAGAGTTTCGGTAATAACCTAGCCCTACGCCCTTCAGCAATCCCGCTTTTGACACAAGAGGACCCCCAGAATCGTCCTAAATCGCCAACGCATCTCTGAACTCACAACGTAGAGGTAGAAAACCCGTTCAAGAGAACGGCTGCGACCTGCAAAAGCAGGTTAAATATAGATTGTCTAACTACAAGCTCAAATATCCCGAATATTACCCAAAAGAACCCCCTACACGTTGCTTCCCGTTGACACATGGAGTCCAACTAGACAAAGGCTTCCCGAAGACAATTTGAAGCGACAATCAAGAAGAGTACTCACTTAGATGAACACTGAAGGGGAGTAGAGCTGCTCCAACGTTAGCCGGCTGGATGTCGATCAGACTGAAGACCTACCTGCTTTGCTAGTCCAGCGGTGGGTGTCCTGACACTCACACACACACACACTCTCTTTATTCGCGCACTCCCGTAGCACTAGACGCACTCACGATTGGGACAGATTGGAGAGGAAATTGAACAGAGGGAGTATTAAGTGACGCGAGGGACATTCAAGGCGGACAATAGGGGCACAAATAGTCGAGATCGAATCGGGGACTGCCGTGAACGCGATGTGTATTCGAAAAAGGCGCATAAAATCGAGGGAAAATAGGCGCGAAGGTTGTTAATGAATGACGCACAGAATAGAGGCAAACGAACCCGAGAACGAGCCCGAATTTCTCGACAAAGTGGACGAATTACGCGAGAAGTATTCAAAACGGATTAGTTTCGCACTAAATCGAACCCGGCACTACCGAATAATTGGCACACAAGGCGGTTGAGAGACACACGAAGTCGAAAATAAAGACGAAAGCTATGAACGACGGATGAAATAGAACCGCACAAACCCGAGACCCGTCACTCCCGTAAAAGAACATAAATCGAGACAAACGTAAGCTCGCGAGGTCTAAGGACAGGACACGCGAAAAACGATTATTTTTCGAACATATCGAGAATTTAAATAACACTCGATTAAAAAACGCGCGCATGCACTTCACCAAATTCAAACCGATATTCGAGTCTCGAGTCTCGACGGCAATTCACTCGCGCACAATATCCCACCGTCGAGACTTGCACGAACAAAGCTCAACAAGTCGACGGAATTTCCTTCATGCCAAACTTTACAGTTACAAATTGAAAACACAATTTCACCAAATTTGCACTAAAATCCATCGAATTTCGATGTAATCCAATGCAATCCATAGAATTTAATGCCTCGCCAACAATTTGAGCAGATTTTTCGGAAGTAATTTCCACTTTTTACACGATATTTTTGCGTTTGAAGTGTGCTCAGTACACGAGGGCAGTCCGTCGCGGAGAGGAAATATTAATTTCGCTTAAAAACCACTAAAATCGATCGAATTTTTGCGAAAATTTATGCAAACGGTTGAACTGAACACTTTAACTTCACTTTACACATGTTTTTGGAAAAGAATCGCAAGTAAATCACAGGTTTTTCGATTTTTAAAAATTTTCAATGACCGGAAAAAATTTCTTTTGTTTCACTCACTTCACACACTGATGGGATACTGGGATATTTTGATGGTACATTTTGCATTTGCGGTGGAATGAGAGAGTGGGAGGGAATGAGTGTGATGTGCATCGGGTGCAGTGCATTGGGTGGGACATTTTATTTGAATTTGAATATTTGTGACAATCGGTTAATTTGGAGTATTCGTCAAGGAATTTGCATTTATTCAGCGTGCAAGGTAAATTTGGAGTTGAAGCGGTTGAAGAACTTGTATAAAAAGTAAAAAGCATAAGAATCATCAGATTTAGCGCGCTTTCTGCTGTGAGACCTTCCCCCATCGGCTTGGGGAACACCTCTTCCCTGTCTAAGCAATTCATGTGAATCATAAGATCTGAAATATTGGACGTGGAACTGTCAGTTTCAGTTTACAGGCTTGCATTGCTCGCCTCCATTGTGCTGTAAATGCATTGCTGGTGGATCAACGTCCTCTAAAAAGGCACTGAGACTGGATAGGTGTCTGAAGAAACAAAGCTGGCCTTCCAGTTAAGAAGAACCTCATATCTTCCTCACCTACATGATGACAAGTAGCAGAAAATGTCCCCATCACACAAGAAATCTGACATCTGTACGTGGAACGTCAGGTCCCTTAACAGACCGCTTTGCCCCATGATTTGAGTAAAAGGTCTTAAGCATGTGAGAGAGCATTATTTCACAATAATCCACATCTAGGGTTGTGTACATTGGCGTTCCTATTCGATCGCGAAAGCAACTATTTTATGATGGAGTCATTCATGCCTCCAAATGCATCGATCGACGCAATTGAATGCTGGGACTTCACCGGCTGGGAAGCACTGCTATCTCCTCGAAAACCCGCCGGCGAAGAGCGCTGCCTCTTGCTGTGTGATTTATTCGTTATCATGTCGAACAGCTTGTCAGTCATTAGAAATAAATGTTTTAATAAGCTTCTTGAGATAAGATCTCCCGCGTCATCTTCATCATTTCATTGCGAAACTCCGTTGAATTCTAGGAATGAACGTGGCTGGGCAACGATTTGCAGTTTCAGGAGGGAACCAGGTCGTTCCCTTATATAACTTACGGCGCATGTTTCCTCAAACATTTGGCCATCGTACGCATTTGATGACAGCCCCTGGAACGGCTGTGATCAACGTGTCGACCAAATAGACTCAACAATGTTTTCCTGGTGTCGTGTGGTCATATTTCCGTCACAGACTTCGATCACATGGGCAGTCTCCTATTAACAACTTCCTTGCCCAGAGTTCGAGATGTCAGGGACTGCTTGTTTCACTTTTCTTTGTCTACCCATTACGATCGTTTATCGTCACTCAAACACAATCAATTAATTGCGTCTCGAAGGCTAGCGACTGTTACCAAGTGCCCCCCTGATCGCGTTTAATGTTCTCGTTTTCAAATGCTTATCTATGCAATGGTGGGTTCAAAAAACTACTTCACCCACAAATACCCAGCGACTTCCTAGACCAGACGTTCTGCCTTAGACAAAGAGCGCACAAGAAGCCGATAAGATATCACAAGTCGTCTTATCTTGGTTTAGCCCAATGAAAAGTGGCCTTCCCCCTTCCACCAGACTTTGGGTGACGTACTCAGTTCTTTCATTCTCTTGTTTCAGGTTTGTTTGACTCAAAAGATGCGACAGATTGGACACAACCAAGCGAAGTAGAAACGATATCAAAATGATTGCAACCGATAAAACAGTGGTCACACCTCCCAGTGACGATGCAACAAGCAGGAAGTCTAGGCTCAGACACCAGCCACTGGCCATGACACCCGATGAATGTGAGGCGCAGTTTGAAGCCGACAATAACAACGTGGATTGCGATGATGACGTGCTGGACGACACCGAGTTAAGTGATGCTGATGATTATGCGCAGGCCGACTGGATAATCGATCACAATAAGAAGAACAGCGATGGATCGACGTCTGCTATGTACTTGAACGATCTGGAGCTGGACGAGGACGAAGAGGATGAGACGATCAATGAGCTGGTGAGCGCATCTGAGACCGATGGTCAATTAATGGAGAGGTAAGTGGAATGAGAGAGAGAGAGAGAGAGCATTAATAAAAGATTGTGATTGAAGACAAACAGAAGCAATTGATGTCGATTGATGTGGCCTTCGTCACTTGGTACAGCTCCACTTACAGCTGAAGGGACGGGACATGTGATGACATTTTAATGTGAAGACACTTCCTGAATGGAGGCTGTTTTTCATCTGAGAACACTCCCTTCAGTGCATTGTCGTAGAACAGTCGACACACTAAACAGACGTGTCAACCAAACCTTTGGTGTGACTGGACAAACGTGCCCGGTCGATGACCTAAGTCAATTTGCAAGTGGAAACCCGTTTGATCGATCGATTTGCTTGCTGAATCATGTTCACTCTGCACGTCACGTTTTTTTTTTATTGAAAAGCAAAAGTTTTCAGTTAAAATTCAAAAGAATGTCAAAATGACTTCACGCAGTGCGTAGATTTCCTTGCAAGCATGTTCAGAATTCACATTTCGTTCACGATTCCTGGGTAAATCCTCACATCGTCAAGAGTCCTTAACCCATTTGCTCACTTCCTGCACTCTCACTGTGACATGTTTTCTCTTGCAGCTGCCAACAAAATCGAATGCGAGTGGCATTCGGGATAATCCTGAGATTGGTGCTGCCCCTGGCGAATGGTGTCGCCCGTGGATTAAAGGGTATTCGGGATGTTCGATTTTTGCGAGCACTCCGAGACTTAGCCTCCAGCAGGCAGGCCTTAACAAACGCATTGGCCTATGCAGCAAACACGATTTCTCTGAGTTTGTCATCGGTTCAAGGTGAGTGGCGACGCACCTCTGGTTCCTTGCAGACCCCTTCTCATCGCTTCTCATGTGTTTCAGTGACCCACCGCATTCACCCGCTACTGAAAATGATGAAACTAAAGCGACGAGATGGTATGATCGAAAGCATCCCCGATAGTCCAGTTCTTCCCACGGCGCCGCTGCTGCGCGAACCGCAAGGCGGCCTTGGGATATCCTGTCCCGACAATCACGAAGATGGAAAGGCGAAGAGATGCTGCACCATCAACATTCTGGCTCAGCCTCCACCTGGTATGCCAATCCGAGCGGACATAGTACTCATCCATGGATTGCACGGATCGCTGGTGAACACGTGGAAGCAGGGTCTGTGGAGTAATGACCGTCGACCAGAGCATTTCGAACGACCCCCCAAGCCCGAGGTCAGACCGCCGAAGAGACCAAGACATTCCAGATCGAACATCTTGGTGCCGCCGCACAGGGAGAAGCGCAGACGCTATGCCGACCAGGAGCACTTCTCCTCAGTGTACCACGACACCGACGAGGGGAGCAGTGAACACGAGAACAATGGGTAAGCTCTGAACGCCGACTACCTCACTGGACCGTGTATTGAGTGTCTCATGCTTTCAGATTTACGTACGAGTGTGGCAGCCCTGGAGAGATCCGCTTCTGCGACGGAATGGAGTACTCGTTCCCGTCGTTCCGCCTCCGCCTGGACAACCATGGCCATCTGGTGGAGTCTGAGTACGAAGCAACACAAAAGGACAACAAGAAGCCATCAGCGAACGATCCAAGCTATTCCAAGTGCTGGCCGGGTGATTGGCTGCCCTTGGATTGTCCCGGAGTGCGTGTGATAGCGATCAACTACACAACGGATCAGTACCTCTGGCGGCCAGTGTGGAAGAAAAAGGAGTCCCGGTCGAGTCTGATCGAGCGATCGCGAGAAATGACCGAGCTTCTGATTGAGCACAAAGTCGGCTATGGCCACCCGATCATCTGGGTGGGCCACTCGAAGGGTGGCATCTTTGTGAAGCAGATCATCGTGGACGCCTGGGAGACGGGACGACCTGCAGCGGCACCATTTTGGCGATCAGCACGGGGCGCCTTCTTCTATTCGGTGCCACATCGCGGATCGCATTTGGCATCGATAAATGCGCCCCTCCTCAGGCGGTCGGTCGAGCTGATTGACATTGAAAAGAGTGAGTGAGCCAGCGGGGCTCTTCTTGTGGATAATCCCTTACTTAGGACGATTCTGGTTTGCTCTTGCAGATAGCAAATATCTCTTGGATCTTCATCGGCGGTTTGTGGGTCTCTATCAGATGGGGCATTTGAAAATCGAGGTATTCAGCTTTGTGGAGACGGCCCTGACCCTCATGTCGGTCTTGTATCTGCGGATCGTTGGTGTGGACTCTGCTGGTAATTAACACCATTTTGGTTCCCCCTTTCCAATGATATCCCAACTTGCATTTGTAACCTAGATCCAGGCATCGGTGAAGTATGCGGCCTACACTTGGACCACCGGCAGATCTGTAAGCCGCGCAGTCGCGAGTGCATTCTCTACAAGGAGCTGGTGAAGATGATCAATAAAGTTTGTTAGCGCATTCCGCGGTGAACGGCGCTTCCAACTGGCCACCATTTTGAATTCATTCATGTTGTAAATATTTATAAAGAAACAAAAGAACTAGAAACAAACCTAAAACAATTGAAAAAATCAATTATCTACAGACGTGCGTATTTGGAGCCTTTCAGAGCTTTTTTATCTAGATACTTAGTGTTAGAACTTATATGATATGATATATACTATGTATGTTAACTGTTATCGATGTATTGTGCAGGGATTTGAACCGTGTTTTGCGAGAGTGTGTCCTTGCTCTCGAGTGATATGTAATTTGTTACAAGCTAGAAAAAAATAGGAGGCCATTTTGTTTTGTTATCGATGGAATGGAGGATCGGAAATCAGACAGATCGATGACAGATGATTGTTCGATATTATTAAACCTAAGAATTGTGTTTTCTTTTATTTTTCTTTTTCGTTTTCTTTTTCATCTGGTTTGTTATTTGATGTGAAATTCTATTTGAGTGTTTTAGTAATGCTTAAGGTTGCTTATAATGTTGTTTATGACAATCTTAAATAAAATAAAATGAAATATATTATATAAATATGAAAGTGAAATCATCCTCTTCTTTTTTTGTAGATTTTAATGGAATTGGGACCGTCTTACGAACTTTAGCATGCATGCTAGAAATTAATCGTCGTCAATAAACACCGGTCTGGTATCAAGGTTTCGACTCAAAAAAAAAAACACTCGCAGATCTGATGACAGTCGACTTAGACTCCAACATGCTTGCACTCTAAGAGCTTGCTTGCATGTGCCTTGTTATTGCCCAATGTATATTACTCTTCGTTGCGTGGCGCCATGCCCTCAACCGACAAGTCACTCTATAGTTAATTGCCTCCAGTGTCGCACGCCAAGTTGCCGGAGGTCCTTCTCCACTCGTGTGGGCCACCTTATACGACGGCGCCCTCTGTTGCGATGTGCCACTGGTTCGGAGTTGAAGATCCTTTGCGGCTGAGCTAAGTTATCCATGGCCCGGCCAACTTAGGCGTTGGTCCGTAAACGCCACGCCAACTCATGTCGCTGCACGTGAACCTCCTCCTCCAGATGCCGTCACCGCAAAGAGGACCAAAGATCGCACGCAGAACTTTTGCCTGGACGAAGTCACGGACCAAAGATCACACGCAGAATTTTTTTTCTAGACGAGATCACAACAAATTCTGCAATCGCTTTTGAGACTGTCCATGACTCTCAGCCATACTACAGGCCTGGCAAGATCAGTATCTTATATCAGGACAGCTTGATCCTTCGAGAGGCAGCACTATTACTCAATTGCCCAGAGAAGCAGCGGTTGGCAAGAGTTGCTCTTGGTACTGATGTTGCTTGGACTATTTACCGCGGAGCCAAGGCAGTCGAAGTCCCTGAATCCCTCGAAGTTATTGTCGGTCCACCACGTGATCACGAGATCGCCCATGAACTTGCGACACCAGGGTCAGAGGAGGTACTCTTAGGACCTGAACCTGCTGTGGAACTACCTGGTTAGGGTCTACATCGACGTTTGGGCCTATCGAGAGCACAGCCGAAGCTGGCATGACTCCGGGATGTAGATTGTAGACAAATCAAGTGCATACTCCATAATGCCTGTAAGAAATCCGCGGCATTGCTGTGACCTCTTGACAGAAAAGACTGCAGACGACTTATCGGCGTACTACATGCCACTACACCTTGGCCAAAGACCTAAATTTCCTTGGTCTAAGCGATGGAACTCTCTTGGACGTCTGTGGAAAAGATGCGTAGCACTTCTTCAGCCACTGTCCCCCCCTTTGCTCGGATCTGGTGGCAACTAGTCGGTGTTGATGAGATTAGAGCTGATAATGTAGCGCCTGCTAGTATTCCTCCGGAAGACCAAGAAATAATTACAGAAAATGTAGGTTTCTGCCAAGTAGTACAATGGACCAGCTATGAGTCTGAGTGCTGCAGAGCAAGGCTAAAAAGGTTGCTATGTCCTGTTCAAAACGTCGATGTTTTATGCCCTTTCTTGAGGATAATAAGCAACAGTCCACCACTATACCCTGTGCACTGCCAATCACGTCAATATCATGCGAGTATGCTACTTCTACCTAGCCTCTAGGGTAAGCATGTGAGTTTTTTACGATATTCTCCAGAATGATGTTGAAAAAGACACAAGACAGCGCGACGCGTTGTGTAGAAACCTTTTTTGACATTGAAGTCCTCATTGAGTTCGTTGCCGACCCTGACGGATCAGCGACAATTCTTCATCGTCACCCTGCACAACCTGACGAGCTGGGCAGAACTAGACATGACAGTGCATAGCTTGTCTCTGTGGACGCCGTCATATGCAGTCTTGCAATCGATGAATGGGTGGATGCACTTCTCGGGTCTTTACTAGGATCTGGCGTAGTTTGCGATTGAATTTATTGTGGCCTGCCTTGGTTTGAAGCCACACTGCTGTGGACCTATGGGATTGTCCATAAACGGCTTCAGGCGAGCACTCAAAACGGCAGAGAAGGAGTCCCTATAGATCGCTCCGTCAAAGAGTGCTTCTTTCTTGTGGATCGGGCAGACGATATTAAGATTACATTAGTAGTTACAAACAGACGTTCTAAAACGTCATATGAAAGCAAACAAAAGCAGTCACAGATTATCGTGATGCATCGCAACTTAAAAAAATCACAGCATTGCATCACAAAGGCAGTGATGCTTACGCGATGCGCATTTTTTTGATGTTTACTAACTCAGCCAACATTTTTGATGTGCCGTATCCTTACAATCGATGTCCTTCTGTCGGAGACACTGATGTGAATGTTCATCAAACACAAAGTCACGGCGTACTTAGAATGGCGACGGCCTGGGATTCATACCTTAGAGACCAGTTTCGTTCATCAATTATTCAATGTACTACAGTACTGTGGGAACCCTTGACGCTGTCTTCTGTCTTGCCCGGCGGATGCATCGATTTATAGAAGTCAGTAACTTCCGAGTTTAAACCTGCATTCTTTCCCCAGTCCCAGACCGAGGAAATCAGGTTTTCGTTGATACTCCGCAAAGCACGAAAAGAATACAAAAATAAAACACATTCGAATTTTGTATTACAAAAAATCGTTTGGCATATATTTCACAATATCCATTGAAAATATTGCTGATATACATTTACTTTATGAGTGGACACATAAATCATTATGCACTGATGCGGTTCCCCAACAACTTCATTTAAAATTAACACTTAACCCTAAGTAAATATATTTTTACTTCTTTTTTGAAAAAAAAAACTTAAATTTCTCTTTATTTATACAAAGATATATAAATTTACATAGTTTCACTTGAATTTACTGTGATTTCAGATGTCATGTAGAAAAGTTGAAGAAAACACAAGAAAAAAAAAGTACGTTAAGTTCAGTAACAGAGAATAGGCGAAGCCACAAAATGGAGTAAGGAACTTGATAAAGTAGTTTTTTTTTGTTCTGTTTTGTAGTTGATTTGCTCAAATAAATCATATAAAACTAAATAACAAAAAGAAAAAAAATATGTATCATGTGTGTATATGTGTATAGTTTTGGAGTAAATACAATACAGCGTGTGTCAGCGTTGTTGTCACCTGACAAACTTGTCATGATTAGGTCACAGGCGTGACAAATAGACAAACAAGCTATCGCCCTTGGCCCCGTGGTCGATTTGAAATCGACGCACAAACTGATCGCCTTCATTTCGGGCTGGTTCAGTTGGAAAAAGTAAAAATAAAACAAAACAAAAAAAAAATGATAAACTAACACTCTTCGGCTTCGATAATCTGATTGAAATCATTCATCGTTTGAAGATCATTCAGCGACTTCTTCTTGTCACCATCGATGATCTTTTTCGTGTCATCGTCGTCGTCGTTGATGGTGTCCTTGTGATACTGTTTGCTGTCGGAATTCTCTTCATTTTCATCGTCTTCCTCCTCGTCCTCATCGGTGTCCTCTTCCTCGATCGTGCTGCGATTTGGTGATGCCCTCGGCGGTGGCGGTGGTGAGTCACGCTCCTCGTTCTCCTCGTAGATAACGTCACAATTTGTCGGTATCACCTTGGGTGGGGGCTTTCGTATTTGTGATTTTTTCTTATTGCCACCATTTTGAAGTTCTTCCATTTGAATCTGCATCTCGCGCAAACGATCTGTCAGTTCGTAGAGATCACGCTCTTGGGCCTCACAGCGACTGCGAAGTTCGGCAATTTCTCGTATGTCCTCGGGACGTGGATCGCGACGTTCGTAGCGCATTCGCATTTCCTCAAAGCTGCGGAAAACAAAAACAAGTGACACATGTCATTACGAGAGCACTCAATGGAATCAGTCGATGTCAGATGAGAGATAATGACAGATGACGAGACACTTAATGTGCGGATGGGTAATTTGACAGAAATGTGTGAATACTTACAGATTTGTTAAACATCTGCACTTTCGATGCAACTGTTCAATCTCATTGACATTGCTCATGTCACGCTTGTCGAGCGCAGCCTTCTCCGTGTCGTACATACTTTTCAAGTCCTTCAGGTCATGCTGATGACGCGTCTCAGTATCGCTGGTGTTAATAAGTTTCAAATATTTTTGGTTTTTTTTTTTTTATAAGATTTTTTTTTGTGTTTATTAATTTGAGAAGGGGAAGAGAAAAGAAAGGAAACAAGAGTATAAGCAAATTTAAAGCGTTTTATTGTTTGTTTCATTGTTCTTGTGTGTGGTTTCTGTTTGTTAATGAAGAGTGTTGGACATTTTAGAAATGGGTGTCTGATATATCAAGACGAATGAAGTGGACAAGACAACGGATGAGGATGAGACAATGATGAACCACGACCACGGACACGTCACTTCTTGTTTAGAGAGTGAGAGAAAGAGTTGGATGTAACACCGAGGAGTGGGAGAATCAACCAGACGAAGGATCTAGACCAAAACATGCGTCTCATTTTGACATTTATGTAGAGCGTGTCCCTTTTGAATCGATTTTCGAATGTTCATCATCATCATTCACACATGGGATACACAGATCACTTAAAAAAACTAATATATAGATGGACGAGCAAACACAACTCAAGTGGTTTTCAATTTGACATAAACATAAACAGCAAAGGTGAACAGTAAACATGCGAACGAAATACGAGCTGACATTGTCACATAAAATGCAAGAATCGACGGGATGAAAGGACACGCTCCCTTTGTGATCACGAATAAAGCAGAGATTGCCGAAGAACCATCTGCTCGGTTCGTTCTGTTGAAAAAAAAAGAAGAAGAGAAAACGAAAAAAAAAATATGCAAAAAAATGACAATACAACATGAAGGCAAACAAAAGTGAACAATAATAATAAAAATGTCTCAACATTTTCATTCTCCTGTCCATGTTAAGCAATGCAATGGAAAAACAAAAAAAAAAACAGACGAATCTGTCACTTTTTTAAATGCTAATGTCGTTTTCTTTAAAAAAAAATTGTTGTTTTTGGATGCTTAATTTTGTGTGATTTTTTGCCGAAAAGTGTGAAATGATTTTTGCGTGAGTGATTTTCATTTTGATACGAGAGGCGCGCCAAAAGCTGTCAATTGTGATTGGTGGTGGGGGGATTTGTCTACTTACTGCAGGCGATTTTCAGCATTTTCTAGTTTCTTTCGATGTCTGGCTTCTAGTTCTTGGATTGCCTCCTCCTTTTGGGCGATGAGCTTTTGCCATTGTTTCTCTAAAAAAAGACACCAAAAAGAGACACATTTGTAAGGGCAATGGATCTTGCTGTCAAAGTGACAGCTGACAGCCAGGCACTAGAGATTTGATGAGTTCACACTCAACACTTTGTCGCTACGATTTGCTTGACAACCGTGCTTGATGGACCAAATCGCCGACGTGAACTACATCAATCGTATCGACAAATTGCTGCGTGTGAACGCCGCTATAGAGATGGAGGGAGGGTCCCCCGACTTACCCATTTCCTTCTGATGTTTTTCGGACATTTCTTGCGCGGACATTTGCAGCTCCTTACTGAATTCATCCTGCACCTGAGTGAGTCGCTCTCGGAATTTCTCTTCCATTTCCAGTTTCTCTACTTCGAACTCTTCGCGAAGGGATTCTTTGAAAGAGAAAAAACAAAAAAATCATTTTCTATCGTCTTTCTTTCCCTTGTCATCTTCATCAGCTTACCAGCTAATTTCTCTCGCTTCTCCTCCTCCCGGCACATGGCCGTTTGATAGTCTCTATCAGCGCGATCCAGGTGCATTCTCGTCTGCAGAATTGCACTGTCGGACTTTTCGCGCAGCTCCATGAATTCCTCATTTCGCTGCTGTAGTGATTCCCGCAGTTCGGCGATCTGTAACGATACCAAATTCGAATTCAATTCGTTTTGTTTGTTGTCATTTGACTGATTTCGTGGCGTACTTCAGCACTTAGTTCTTCTTCGTTTGCCGTGTATCTAGTTGTCAGTGCTTTCAGTTCTTCTATGTGTTCGGCCTGGAGTTTGTCGAGCTCTTCACGCCTGTCATCGGCATAGACGGACTCAAGTTCCATTTTCAGTCTTGTCATCTCTGTTCTAAAAATTCAAATGAAAAAACAAAAAAATGGTCAGCATTGTCTGTCTGAAGCTGGGGAATATGCGACGTGACTTACAATAGTTTTCTTTCCCATAGGGATGCAGCTTCATTTCGAACCTCATCGATCCTTTGTAGCACCTCACGTTCCTTGTCGTATATTGCACTAATAAAGGGCGAAGTATTTGTCAAAACAATGCGAAGGAGAGACTTAGGTGCGGGAGAGCTGAGAAAGCAGATAAATAGCAAAATACGCTCGGGGAGGTTAAGAAAGCCAAAAGTGGTGGTGGTTGATTGACAAAACGGACGGATGGTTGGGTTAGCAGCTAAAGCTGTATGCGATTTATTAAGGTTCGACTCTAAAAGAAATTTCTATGGATTCTGATTCTGATTTTGATTTTGATTTTGATTTTGTTAGTTATCTACGAGGAGTGAAGCATGGACAAATGGCTTGTGCTTCAACTTACTTATCACACTGATACTTAATCCTGCGAACGCATTCGATCTGCTCCTCTAGATTCTCATTGGCAGTCACCAAGTCGGCCCTCAGCGCTTCGATTTGTTCCTGCAGTGACCTAATGGAATTCTCTTGATCGGCTGTTAGGCCGCGAAGTTGCTTCACCTCGGCCTCGCACGATTTCAGATGCAGCACCTCGTGTAATTTCTCATCGGCTTCTTGTTGAATTTTTTCCCCCTGTTCAATGGCTTCCTTTCGCTGGTGATCGGCCTTGTCCAGCTTGTCCTTGCAGGTCTTTTGCATTTGTCGCAGTTGCCATTCGCAATCGCTCATCAGATGTTCCTCGCGATCTGGGAAGAGCAACGACAGTGTTGAGTGCTGAGACGATTAAGCGGTTTCTGACGGGAACTTACCAGCATTCTGCGTTCGCAACGTTTCAAACTCCTTTTGCCATTTGATTTGCAATGCTTGTTGTTCTTCCTTGGCGGTTGCAAGAGCTTCTCCGAGTATCCTGATTTGTTCGTCCTTCTCTGCGCGCACCTTTTCCGTCTGTTGTCGAAATCTGTCCACTTCGCTCTGCGCATTGGCTAGTTCGGTTTGCAGATTTGCGTATTGGGACTGTGTTTGTTTGTACTTTGCCTCTAGCTCCTTGTACTGGATTTCGAGGTCATCTAGAAGAAGTCGGGAGGGGTTAGTTAAATGAGGGGGGCAGCCCTCATAGAGAGAGATTTCGTACCACATTTTGATTTGAGTTCCTCCTCGGTTTCGTTGTATTTCTGTCGAAGGGTGACTTTTTCTTCTTCGAGAAGCCGAAGTCTTCGGCGGACACATTCATCCTCCTTATGTGCGGCGCCCAGTTCCCCTTGGAGTCCTAAACACAGAGAGAGGTGATTATGAAAGAACTACGCGAGTGCTCTGAACTTACGATCGACATTCCATGACTTAACCGATAATTCCTTTTCCAAATCATCGATCTTTGTCTGCAATTCGGTGATCTTGGATTCAAGGTTATAGATGTTCTTTTGGGCCTCATCCAGCTGCTTACTGACCCGAGATTCTTGATCAACTAAGTCTCTCCTGGAAGAAAAAGACGAGCCATTTGAATTTGTTAGCGTCTTTCTCGGAACAAAACAAACAACGCGATAGAGGATATTTAAAACCAATGATTCATTGCGACGAAAGTGGCACAAGTCTCACAAGTGATGAAAGGCCAAGAGTACAAACTTCAAAGTCAAATAGAGCATCGCGGCAAAGGTGTCAAATGAAGTAAACATCCCGGCACGTCAATCAGTGGAAGACCTTGAACGACTACTTTTGCCCAAGGGTGTTCTCTGTGTGAACTACATGCGACACAAGAACAGCTTTCGACCAAGTCACAGTCTGGGCAACAAGTTAATTTCAAAGGAATTATCCTCGTGTTCAATATTTCCAAAAAAAAAACTCTCGTAATTTACGCCGAATGGCATTTCCAAGACTACCCCCAGCTAATCAGATCGTCTTAATTCACTTCAGACCATCTCATGCCAAAATACAGAAAAGTACCGCCTTTACAAAAATTGAAAAAAAAAAAAATAAATAAAATAAAACAAAACGCGTGCAGATAAATATAGCCGCGCCACGCAAACAAAACAAAACTCAATCGAAAAAATCACTACTAAAGACACAATGCTGTTTACATAGAAAAATAAACTTTTACCAGAAACAAATTGGAACACCATGCGAATACACCCTTGTGCGCGTTGAATGATCAATAAATCTCAGCTCGAAACGGATTTCGTATCCTTTCGCGATTGCTTCATGACGTCAGACTACAGAATATTGGCAGACTACATTAGTTTGTCCACAATCGCGCCGCCCGTGCCCCCACGCATTGTCCGCCGCCCCACACCGCCGACATCGTTCACACCATGAGGTGTCATAAGATAAAATCACACGAGTGTACAAGCACCGCGCCCACAATCGGCAATCTAAATGCGAAATCATATACCGCTGTTCGCAGAGATCGTTCTTTTGCATTTTCATAAAATTTGGCACAAGTTTCGGATTTTTGATGATCCGGACGGAATTTCTGACTAAGCTGAAACGAGATATTGCATGCAAACCGTTGCATTCATTTTCGAATAAAAGGCTGTCAAAATTTCGCACGCGTTCTACTTATCGCAGATAGTTGATCGTTCGTCTGATCTGTGCATACTCCTTGTTACATTGTTTATCTTGGACGATGTCAGATTGAATGATAAACTGTCAAACATACAAAAGCGGTGACAGTTTCTGATCATTGTGATGACTCAAAAATGTTCGCAAAATTCAACCGAACGGATGTGAAAGGTGGATTCTCTTCTATTTTCGGAAGTCGAGATTTATTATTAACACCGTTTGGCTGAGTGATTAATCTATTTCGAGATGCAGTGGACAAGTAAAACAAGAAATATTTTATCTGTCAAAATTTATTGGGCATGCACTTGGGTGGTGGTGCGTGGGTATTTTTAGTATTTCAAGTCAACGTGTGAAATTTTTGGGGAAATATGATAAATGGGAGCCGGTGTTCTTACATGTGGTTTGTTTTTGAATGGAAATTTCGTGGCCGAAATTTGATCGTTTCCAAAAGTGCCAAGAGTTTTGGGTGATTTTCCACGAAAAAAAAAAAAAATTGTGATTATTGAAATTAATTTCGAAATAAAATGTTTTCCTCCATGAAACATCGCGTATTTTCGTGTTCGTGTGTCGCTTGTGAAATGGCGTACCGGGGAAGGTTGTGCTTTCGGTTAATTTATCGCTTCCGGGATGCAGGCGTGTGGTCGTTGGTTACACTTTTTTTTTTTTTTGGGAATTTATTTTGAATTTCTGCCGGAAATATTTGAAAGTGGTTTGTAAGGGTATGGCTCTTGTGAGGAGCTTACAATCAATTCACTGGATATCTCGATCAGGAACTTCTTCTATTCTGCTAGTCAAAATTGAGCACAGCCTTTATCTTCAAAATGTTTTACAATTTTCTTCATGGGCAGTGGATTGCCATTCATTTTAACGTACATCACAACTTGCTCAGAACATTTTCCCTCAGTAGCCTTTTGTACTCATTTTATTTGTCTACATTCTGCCAAGGTTGGTCACTTAGTTTGATGCTCAGCCAAGGAACATTGAAACAAGAACATGCACATTAAACATGATGACAAACAAGCCATGAAGATAACTTGTTCCATACTTGTTCCATATCAACTATTGCGGCGCGCTGTGGTGATGGTAATGTCAGATCGTTAAAGTTGGCCTTTAAAGCACCGGTTACGTCTAACTCAGTGAACAGTCTGTTATTTGTTGTCACGACTCCTTTACAAAACATTATTTTCGCTTTAAGCCAGTGGGACAACGTAAGCGACGAGGCCCGAGTCTTGTGTGGCACACACAGTTGAAGAAGGGCTACAGAATGTGGAGGAGAACTTCAATAAACTTGAGAAGGTAGAGGAGCACTTTAGTCAGAACTAAATTAGTATAGAGACAGCCGAAACTACAGAACGAAGCCCAAGATACCGCCAGAGCTCGATGGCTTAGGCTGAGTACTGGAGCAACGGCGAGTGCTCTATGGCCAACGCTGAGGAAAAAGAGATCAACATCATTGATCGGTTTTATTCGTAACAACGCACAGTGTGCTATTTTGCGAATCTAGTGGAACTTAATTCAAAAATAAAAGCTGTCCGAAACGTACGTCGTAACGTACACATGCTAATAGGTGTCCGTACCGGTGTCTATTTCTGCGTGTCTTACTCTACCGCACAATTCAAAATGTACGCTGGCCATGCCCCAGCACCCGAGAAGACTCAATTAGGACCCAGTGCAGCCGTCTCACTGAAAAGTGGATACGCTTGCAAAACTCATGTGCAATCCAAGATAGCATAAACAAGACAACTCCCAGGTCAGTGCTCTATGCGTGATACAGATCGCTTCCAAAAGTCAAGTAGTCTGCAGCATTCTATCTCTGTGCTACCGCACAATGACTTTTCCATAAAATCAGATGTTGGATATCTGCTCTGCGACAGGAGTTCGTGGGTAAACCCTTCCTCGTAGAGCTAGAGGACGTAAGCGGCACTGAACTGAACAATTTCCTAAGATTACTTTGTGGATCCGGATGGTTTAAGAACCGGAGTAGATCTCACAGCGGTGAGCCAACCAAAAACAAGGGCACAATGGACCAACCAGTTGGTCTAAGTGAGCCACGGCCTACAAGACCGACTGGGCACTCTACCACCTACCTTCCTACCTAGATAGTACCTGATTTCTGTCTTCAACCAACTTGGTGTGCTGGAGGCAAGGTATCCTAGTCGTGAGTCTTACTATCGTACTCAGAAACTTTGCTGCACAAGTAGTTCTAACTCGAAGTCAAGCTTAAGAAGCGAACGAAGAAGTCAGCCTTGTCAGCTGATGCAACTGAACTTCATGCTAGACCATGATGTTGTTTAGTCGTTCAGTTTGCATTTCTCTCAATTTTGACGACTTCTTCTCCTTCTTCTTAGGGCGCTACAGACTACAGTCCGAGGTGGATTTGGACCTCACCCAACATGCCTCCCCAGCGAGCACGAATTCCACAGCCGCACACCAACCTGGCTGAGGTCTCCTCGACTTGTGTTCGCCACCTTGTGCGTGGACGTCTTCTGTCGCGTTGTCCCACAGGCTCAGAGGCGAAGATTCTTTAGACCGGAGCTAAGTTGTTCATACGCTCTATCGGCTAGCGATCTTAGCCGTTTGATCGCCTGGCTAAACTAATGTCGCAGTTCGTGGTTGAGCCTTCTTCTCCAAATGCCATCAATGCAAAGAGGACCAAAAATCGCGCACAGAAGATTCTACGTGCATGTACACTGATGCAAAATACCTAGATTCAAATGTTACATGAGCTAGCAAAGCATCACATGACAATCGTTCGAACAGAAAACTCGAAACTCTCCATTGAACTACAACCTTCTAGCACTTGCCATCGCACGAGACGACCGATCAACGATCAACGATCAATGTTGAAAAGAAATCGAAATCACTCACTCTGAACCGCCTTCAAAGAAACTACGTCTCTCATTTAAGCAAAATAAAAAAGATAAATAAACACTTCGTGCATTCATCAGACTACGCCATCAGCAATGCGCACAAAAGGGGGGGAAAAAAAAGGTCAGGACTAAGACAAAACAATTCGGATTGAACTTGATTTTTGTGCTTTTTTTTTCAGATTTATTCTTGTTAGGACTTATAAATAGAAACCTGTGCACTTCATTGTCTCGAAGACAAAAAGGCGGGCGGACCATCGGACACAGAGAAGAATGATATACAACAAACAAGTAGAAAAAAAACTGTTTACTCCCCTGAGAGGCATCGAGGCATCGCCTTCTCCGGTTTATGACCGAGTTTTATATCGAAAACCGTCACTTTGTTGAACTTCTGTGCAGAAAGAAACAAACCGTTAAGCTGTCACTTGTCAAGCATTTGAATTAATAAAATATCTTTATGCGCGAAATGGGTGAATCAACAGGAGGGTTCGTGCGTAAGCGTGTTCCTAAATTAGTCGAATTTCAAATGATTTTCATTCGAAAACACTTGGGGAAATATAAATTCATGGACTACGCGAACGAATGCCTTTGTTTTGCTTAATGGCGAGAACAGGAAGATTTTCTGATTAAATGGAGGAAATCACTGAATGATGGTGTCATTATCTAAAGCAGATGTTGATTCTTAAATCAATTGTTGGGGTGGGGGCATTTTATGCGAAATGCAAATGGGAGACGTCCCTGAACGGAGACGTGGCTAATGTGAGTCACTATTTGGGGTCTCGTTGCAACGTTTGCTCTGCGAAGGGAGTTCCTGGATAAACCCTTTTTCGTAGCGCTAGAAGACTTAATCAGTGCTGAGCCGAAATATTTCCTAAGATTTATTTGTGGATTCGGATGGTTTTAGAACCGAAGTAGGTCTCACGGTGGTAAGCCACCACAAAACAAGGACACAATGGACCCAAAATGTTGCGTAGCAAATATGTGAGTCACAGTAAATCAGCTATGGGAGTCTCGTTGCAAAAATTCAACTCTCATTCATACTCTACGTATCGTGATTTCAACCATAGGATAGGTTAGGTAAGAGTGATTGTCACAGCTGAAACAGTTGTGCCCACTTAGATCCTCTTTGGATCCATTGTACATTGTCACTGGCGATTGATACACCGATTCCTCGCTAGCCAGGGGAACTAACAGACACCTAAGAAGCACCTGTTGGTATCCAAGTGGACTCTTTAGGGATTGTCCAGGGCTATAGCCAGTTTTCTTAAAGTTTTTCTGATGAATTTCAACATTTCTTCTAGGCTGCTAAATATATAGTCGCCTAGCGTACTTTTCCTTATTGTTGCAAGGGCTTGACTGCTGCTGAGTTAGTGTAGCATGGTTTCTACTTCTGCCTCATCTCTGCAGCTCCGGCAGAAGTCGTTGTAAGGGACTCCCATTCTTGCACAAGAGCTATGACGATCCCTGCCGACCTTACTGATTATATTTGTATTGAGTCTAAGGAGTGTACTTGTCCTTTTCGGATTACTTAAAGGCCATAATTGCTTGAAGTCTTTCAAGTGTCCAGTTCTATTCATCTCCGATTGGTGATCAAACTTAAGTTGCTTAGAATTATTAAGAAATTAGTTTCAGAATCGACCATGTCTTTCAAGGCCCGGAATTGACTGCAATAACTGCAAAACTGACAGCTTGGTTTGGCATGGCAGACCCAGGATGAGGCGGTTGGACCAAGTAGAAAAAAATGCCTGGTTGCGCTTGGGCATAAGTTCCGATGAGTTAGAGTCTATGGCGGAGGATCGAGTGGCCTGGAGACCTCTCGTGCGTGCATTACCCTCGCGACCCGTATAGTGGATCATGAGGGTCAGAAGAGGATGATGGTGACTGTTTTCTCCACACTTGCGATTGCTCAATAATAGCAAACATCTTTGCTAACATTTCAGCACATTGTACGACTTACAAGCTTCTACATTCTCTTCAAATGCTCCTCTTCAATGGAAGAAGGTAGGAGGTCACGAATTTCGATTCCAAATAATCAACCGCCACAACCCCATCAATTTCCCATCCATCCTGATGTTCCACATCCTTAAACTCATCCTACTTTTCGAGAAAATCGTTTTACAAAACCTCATTTCTTTCCAGACTCTGAGTGGACCGCATAAAATAACCGAAAGAAGCAAATTAAAGCACTTCCTGATGCATTTTTCTTTCACAGCCCTTATTGCCCAAGAAGGACACATCGTTTTGTTAACATTTCCAGACAGTCTACTACGAAATAGTTCCACTATCCACTCCATTTCATCCGTTTCAATGCGGCAAAGTAGGATGCTACGAATTTCACCTCCTCCACATCAACCACGGCACTCCCGCCGCCAAGTCTCGCCTTATTACGTTTCTACACTTCATTCCCCATCCATCCTGGTATCCCACATCCGCGAACTCGTCCTAGTTATCGAGAAAATTGATTCACAAAATGTCGCAATCACCAAATCCAGTGCCACGAAAATTCGCTTATTTTCAGCAAAAAAATGCGAGTCAATTGCGTTGCCGGTTTACTGCATTTTTTGGTGTAAATTGTGTCATTTTCTCAAAAGTCGTTTTTCGCTGTGATTGAACTGAAATTTCACCCCAAATGCATGGGGCTGAGTGTGGAGAGGATAATGAAAGGGAAGTCAATCAAAAGATTCATTCTAAGTGCGCGAAAATATGAGAAAAGTGAAATTTTCAGTTTCGATGACGTCACTGTTGAACTCAGTCAAATCGATGAAGGCACGAGGATCTGTGGTTATCTGGCAATGCTTGTGTGACAGGTGAACTGAGTGGAAATGTTTGCCATCACTCGTCGCGGAGGAAACAGTCGAATAAGAGGGGGAAATGGATAAACATCCTTTCGGGGCACTTTCTGCCGAAAAACAAGAGGAAATAATTGTTTTTCGTTGAAATTGACAGTCGTTTGATTGGCTATGAGACCATGGTGTTGCCATGTATTGCGTTTTGATGGAAAGTTTATACAGTCTACTCCCCCGAGATCTCCCACACATCATCATCTCCTGTTAATGGCTCAGTTTTATATCGAAGTCGAGTTAAATGTCACAGAAACAAACAAACACTTGTCAAGTATTTTTATCAATAGGAGACCTCTTTATGCTCGGAATGTATGCGCGTAGTGAATCAGATGCAGGGCCCGTGCTTAAGTGTCTGCTTAAATTAGTCGAAGCACTTTGAAAATAGAATTTTATGAACTACGCAAAGAATGTGTTCGGGAAAAACTGGAGAGATGCTGGGGTCTTAATGGAGGAAATTGTTGGATGATGTTGTCATGATTGGATCACATATTGAAGACAGATGTCCGTTTTCTTGAATCAAGTGTTTAGAGGGGGGTGTGGGTCGGGGGATTTTATGCGAAACACAAGCTGGACGGACGGGGAAGGTATTTTTGAACATTATGCTGGTCATTACGGAGGCATTAAAATGCCATGCTTTCAGCATTAAGTGGATTTTAAAGAATTTCTGGGAACGGACATATTTGTAGCGTTCGCTGTTCAACGGGGGACTTGGGAATTCGAGAACTAAACAATCGGTAATACGGATGGAATAGCTACGCGGGTCGCAGACTGAGTTGTTGGCAATGTGACTCTCTTCTGTGACGCTTCAGAAAGCCTTATCTTACACAGTCTTGATGCGTCTGTCTGTGACAATAGGCGAGCCACTGCACCTGCACAACAGTGGCCACGATCCATTGAATCGCACTCAAAGATTGAAGCAAAAACAATGTCAAATTATGGAAAAATCCAAAAAAGACCAGCAAGCCAATAACATATTGATGGCGGATGGCACAAGAAAATCAAAGAAATAAACACGAATACATTACATTTTAGTATCCGCTTCAGGATCGGCGACAGCAGCCTCTTCGTCGGCCTGCTCGTCCTCTTCCGGTGTAATCTCCAATGTTGATTTCTCCTCATTGTACTGCTGACCGTTGTACAGGGTGTTACCACTCTGCGCTGATTTTGTCATCAGCACACTGTCGTCAACACTGCGACGTTTCTCGACACGAATCGGTATGAAATGAACATTGCCCATTTTGACACTGTCACTATTGTCCACATCGTCACTTTCACCGTTACCGTTACCGTTACCGTTGTAGCCCGTTTGATCACTGTTCACACTGTCACTGCTCGTATTCTTCAAGACACCGGCCGCGCAAGCTGAAGTCGATTCGACGACGACATCGGGGAGACTTATACTTTCGATTAGAATGCCACTCAGACTGTCGTGGTCGTCGGACGAGACCTCGACAACGCTGTCAATGGCCAGTGGCGGATGATACCGGTAGTATTCAAAGTTATCACATGGCGGAAGGGATTCGTCGCAATCGGTTGCGCTGCCATCGCGGAATCCCTGCGCGGAGGGGTCTTTGCCACTGTCGTTGACCAAATCACAGCTCTCTAGGTGAAGCACTTTCGCGATTGGTTCGGATGTTGCGATGCCCGAATCCGATGTGCTCAGATTGGAATCCGATGAATTCTCGGCCTTTGGATAGTTCGTACCGCTTGTGGCATCTTGATCGTAGTCGCCATCGTGCTGGTCTTCGGCCTCCTTTGCACTGCTGATGAAGTGCCATTGGTCCTCCTCATCGCCGCCGTCGTCGTCGTTGTCTTCGTTATCGTCAGCGTCATCTTCGTCTGGTCCGCCCTCTTCTTCCTCGGGCACCTTTAGGAGGTGATCTTCGATGCGATTCTGATCGTCGTTCAGTGGACTTTGGCTGGTCTCAACGTCGTAGAAGATGTCTCCCGTCTGGGAGTGAACATTGCCAAAATCTTCGACAACAATTTCCGGCACGATCAGTTGCGGCAATGATGCGGGCGACGGGGGTTTCTGCTCCTGGATGTGCGACTCGCGGAATTCCCTAATTTTTGGTGACGGCGATCGCGATTCAGAGCGCGTTGCTGGTGGTTCAGGTTTTGCCTGCGATTGGCCCATTTTGTTGACTGTGATTTGATCTTGATCACATTCCGTCAATTCGGAGAGACTGTGAGCGGGATCCTCACCGACATTCGGTGTTGATGTTGTTGTTGTTGAGACTCGATCTCGATCCGCTTCTTCTGGGATGTTTTGTTCGCGTGATGCGTTCTCGCTTAGTACTTGTTGGGACGCGCACTCGTCAACCGTCTGATCGTCGGTGGAGCTTTCGCCTCTGGTTGCGTCGGCGATCAACTTGGCTGATGTGCTCTTTGGGTGCTCATCCTGAGGCGACTGCGCAATAACTGAGCTATTTATAACACTGGAGTCGGCGCACTTGAACGCGGTGACTGAACTGAACACAGAGATAGCGTTCGTTAGGGCAACAGCTACACTGACATCTGGCGTCCGCCGATCGTCGGTATTAATAGATTCCTCAGTTACTTGATCATTTTGCAGTCTGCCAGACGGTTCAGGGATACTTTCGGGCTTCGGCAAGTGAGCAGGCTCTGCAGGTGATTTCTTCGTCGTGTCTTGCTGTGGATTCGTGGACTTGGGCCCTTGTCGCACTCCGCCGCCTCCCTTGCTGTTGTGGTGATGGTGGCTGCGGTTGTTTCGGTGACGTCCTTTCGCCATTAGGATCTCATTGAAGAAATCTAGTCCCTTCTCAAGCGGATTGAATCGCTTTGGCTTTGCGCTGCCCTCAACTGGTACCGCTGCGGGTGGTGACGGTGGTGGTGGTGGTGTGGGAGCGGGTGCCTTTGCCTCCGGTTCGATTAGCTGCGATCTCGCTGAATCGTTCACCAGATGCAGCTGGTCCTCATCAAGCTGACGGTAGCGCTGTTCACTCGGTGCACTGGTGGCCGCTTGAAAATGCCTGAAAAATATCGATCTTCTGTTCGATGCTTGGCTTTTACTTTTCTCAGATTTCTGCTTGCTCGTACTTTGGTCCTGGCAATTGCGATCGTTGTCGGTGTCGTTGTCGCTCTTTCGCTGTCTTTGCTGATCAGCACCTTCGTTTCGACTATCCGTGCTAATTTCACTTACAACAACACCATCGCCATGCCGATGGTAACCAGCTACTCGTCTCTGTGGTATCTCTGGCGGTGGATGTGTGGAATCTAAATTTACCTTTGAATTCGAGGCGCTTGCGCCCTGATTCTGGGGCTGAACATCAGCCTCTAGCGTCGATCTTCTGAGATCCACTCCGCTGCCGTTGGCTTTCACGTTTGCCACTTCGAGATTCGCGACATTTTTTGTAGTTTGCTGTTTGCGTTCCTTCGAGGAACGACCACGGCGACGAAACAGACTGAACATGCTTGTCTCTCTTGTATATCGCTCCTCTCCGCACAATTTTTCAATTCAATTCTTTCACAATTTTATTTATAGGCAATGAAATAGTCTATTGAAAATTTTTGTTTCCCCTTTTGTGTGATTTTTTTTTCTTCTTTTCAAAACTAAATTTTTTTGTTGATTTTTCCCTGAAAAGTTTTCCAGAGAGAGAGCTGTTGTTGAATTGTTTTTTTTTTTTTTGTTTTGAACGACGTGTTTACGGGGTTGACTTGGTGACGAAATGTGTTACGGTGGCGTTGCATGGTCTTGCTGGCTGGGGTAGATTATGAGTGTCATAGGAATGTTTATCGCGCTGCGAAGTGGGCATTAACATTCCATCGGCTCAGCGGCCGCCCACTGGCCGAGAGAGAGAGAGAGAGAGAGAGGGTAGATGCACAGTGGGGAAGGTCGTTGGGAGCGAATACGCAGGCAATAATTTATGATCATCGGAAGTGGATCGATATTTTGTGTATAGGATGCCCCATCGATCTTCGATTCTCTCGAGGTTGCCTGCGGTGCGCGGCAAGGGGAGCGTGACTAATGGACTGTGGTTTCAAGTGATTGTTCAAGGTTGAGATGGAGAGGTGATGTAGACGAACGTGGTTCGACTTAAGGACGTCAGTCTAGACAATCGAAAGCTATTTTGAACGATGGGGAACTGGTTGCGATTGATTTGAATGAGAAGGAGGGACGAGAGATGGGACATCAACGAACAGGTTATGGTCACGAACATTGGCTTACTGGCTAGTGTTCGGTATGCTTTTCAGCATTCAGTTCATTATTCATTTGAGTCCGAAAGGGGAAATTCCAGAGGTCTGGACTTTGTTGACCGCCCAACTCAGGACTGAGAGAAGGCGCCAGATCTAAGCAAGGGAGAACATTCGCTTACCGGCTAGTGTTCTGTGTGCGTTGTTATTCTGTCTTGAGTGGAAGGACATTCAGGTCATTTTTGAGTCCGAAAAGGGAAGTCTAGAGGTCCAGACCGCCTTGTTGACCGCCAAACTCGCCCTCAAGAGGACAACAGAGAGCAGGCGCCACATCTAAGCAACGGAGGACTTGAGAGGATTGGCTTATCGGATCGTGTTCTGTGTGCATTGTTATTCTGTCTTAAGTGGACATTCAGGTCATTTCTGAGTCCGAAAGGGGAATTCTAGAGGTCTGGGCGTTGTTGACCGCCAAACTCGACTCGCCCTCAAGAGGACAACAGAGAGCAGGCGCCACATCTAAGGAAGGGAGGACTTGAGATTATTGGCTTACCGGATCGTGTTCTGTGTGCATTGTTATTCTGTCTTAAGTGGACATTCAGGTCATCGACTCGCCCTCAAGAGGAGAACTGAGAGCAAGGCCCCACATCCAAGCTAAGACTTGAAACAACTTTGCAAGACTGGCAGATAACGAGCGACCAATTGCTCAACCATAAGCCGTCGAAGAAAAATGCAACATTTCGCAAACCACTTCTCCCCAAAACGACTTGTGTACAAATCTCGAACTTTTTTCCCACAAATTCCATCAAATCCGACCCTAACCCCAATACCCATTAATGTCTTAATTAAATTAAACAATTTGACACGCATTTCCAGTTTATAGCCCTTTTCCCAAATCCTTATGGGGACCCGGCAAGCATTATGTTTACGTTTCACTAATTGGACTGGGTTACGTCAAATTTAATGTCAAGCGTCATAAAACAGTCGGAAAGTTATTAAAAAACGCATATGACGCACTTCTGTCTGGTCGTGCTGGCACTAAATTATTATTATCCAGCCGTTCCGGAAATATGTACGGCTCCTCTAAATCGAACACGCCGGCCGACTAACATGGGTCTAAAATTAGACTCCTATGCAATCCCGGTCAATATAATAAGGCAACCACCAAAGTATGTGTAAACTCCAATTTCGAATGGTGAATGCGTCGTTTAAGGGCAACCGAATGAAGTCATCAGCAGTTCACTGTGTACCACTTGCGTTTCGATTCGTGCCGAATAACGCCCCCAGCTTGTGGCGCAATTATAATGTGAATTCTTTTCGCCTTCCAGCGGCGCAATACTATTTTTAAGTTCTCGCATTTGGTATACATCGACTCTTGACGTTTCAGGGAATAAGTGGAGCAAACAAAAGCGCCATCCCAGATGTGGCCACGATTCTATGTTTTCAATTTCGGTGTTCTTTGTCTAGAGCGGAGGATTTGGCCTTTGTTGAACAACAAATATGCGCCTTTCATGGTCTCAGTTCATTGCTGTGTGTGCCTGAATTGGTGCTTGCGTGGCGGATGTACGTATGCACTTCAAGGAATTTGACCTTTAAAATTCATTCCTTTCAGCATGAGGGAATCGATCATGATCAAAATGGATTTCCTTGATCGTGTCGAGCGATCGCGGTGTTGGTCGAATCGGAGATGCTTCCTGCCTTGAATTCCTTTGTTAAGTGCTTGTGACCGTGAATTATCACATTAAATGTGGCACTTACGATTTGAGATGTCTCTCTTTTGTGTGTTAAGTCAGAAGATCACAGCGTTTTAAGGAGGCAGTGTGAATTTGATGAGGATTGGTGCAAAATGTCGTCTCGATTCCAATCGAAATGACATGAGAAGAAGACGTCCTCACAGGCATCACAAATGTAGCCCGATTCATGAAAATCCCACTTAAACTGGTTAGTTTCAATAGGAGAAGATAGGATCTCACGAAAGAAGCTTCTGGCGTTGGACCGTAACTCGATCCGTGTTCTCGTCGGATGCGATCACAGGACACTGCCCCATCGGAACAATGCTCCGGAAATGGAAAGCGGAATCCAGCGATCTCTACCGGAACTGCGGCGACTAGGAAGAGACCGAGACGATCCAACATCTTCTTTGCCACTGCTCAGCTCTCCAGAATCGACGCCTCGCTTTGCTGGGCCAAAGATTCTTCACAGAGACTGCGGACTTAGCCAATGCAAACATATCGGGTATCTTAAGATTCGTAAAGAGGTGGCTAAAGCCATCACGCGACATGATAGGTTGATACAATGTATACCCCACAAGTGAAGGTATTCACTAAGGTCTCCGAGTGGAAGTGATGTTCAACCATCACACTCCCCTTCCTAACTCTAATCTAACCTAGGATGTCACGATCTTAATTCCAAATAATCAAACGCGACACCACCATTCAAATGTCATATCATATTCCGCTTCTACATTCAATTTCCTATCCATCCTGATGTCCCACATCCTTAAACTCATCCTACTTCTCGAGAAAATCGTTTTACAAAACCTCATTTCTTTCCAGACTCTGAGTGGACCGCATCAAATGACCCAAAGAAACAAGTTCAAGCACTTCCTGATGCATTTTTCTTTCACAGCCCTTATTGCCCAAGAAGGACACATCGTTTTGTTAACATTTCCAGACAGTCTACTACGAAATAGTTCCACTATCCACTCCATTTCATCCGTTTCAATGCGGCAAAGTAGGATGCTACGAATTTCACCTCCTCCACATCAACCACGGCACTCCCGCCGCCAAGTCTCGCCTTATTACGTTTCTACACTTCATTCCCCATCCATCCTGGTATCCCACATCCGCGAACTCGTCCTAGTTATCGAGAAAATTGATTCACAAAATGTTGCAATCACCAAATCCAGTGCCACGAAAATTCGCTTATTTTCAGCAAAAAAATGCGAGTCAATTGCGTTGCCGGTTTACTGCATTTTTTGGTGTAAATTGTGTCATTTTCTCAAAAGTCGTTTTTCGCTGTGATTGAACTGAAATTTCACCCAAAATGCATGGGGCTGAGTGTGAAGAGGATAATGAAAGGGGAGTCAATCAGAAGATTCATTCTAAGTGCGCGAAAATATGAGAAAAGTGCAATTTTCAGTTTCGATGACGTCACTGTTGAACTCAGTCAAATCGATGAAGGCACGAGGATCTGTGGTTATCTGGCAATGCTTGTGTGACAGGTGAACTGAGTGGAAATGTTTGCCATCACTTTTCGAGGATAAAACGTTGGAATAAGACAGGGAAACAGTTAAACATGCTTTCGGGGCACTTTCTGCCGAAAAACAAGAGGAAATAATTGTTTTTCGTTGAAATTGACAGTCGTTTGATTGGCTATGAGACCATGGTGTTGCCATATACTCCATTTTAATTATGGATATGAATATTTTAGAACGGAGGTGGAGTTGGAATCAAATGAAAGATTGATTTGCTGATTTTTGAGTTGTCTCATGGCGTAGTAGCCAGTTGCGTCCACTCGTACGTTGTTAAAATCTCCGAAGTCGGACTCTTTCATAATACACGACTCCACCTCTTTCGAGTCACTGACAAAAGCTTAAATAGTATTCCTGTTTAGAAAAGGCTTCCCTCAAACATCGCCGTTTTCGCAGTCGGCACAAAACTGTGGATCCACTCGTGTTGTAGGAGATATGCTTCGGACAGTCTCATCGCCCACATCATTAAAGTGATGGCTTGAAAATTATCTCAAGGTTGCGTAACTGGAGGAATTGGCGGCTAACATTTCTTCACAAGTCGGATTGAAATACTTCCAAAATTCCTTTTGCTCCACCAGCGTGTGTAACAATTCATAAATCTAACCACGTCTCATTTCTATTCTATCGCCGTCAAAAGTATTTTCGTATGTCCATCCCAACCAACAACAAAGTCAAAAAAATTCAAAATAAACGAAGCAAAAAATAGATTTAAAGTCGAAAAAAGTAAAAATAAAATTAACCAATGCACGTAATCCTTAAAACAAATAAACAAACAAATAGAGTCTACAAAAGACCACGTAAAACGAGACAAAAAACAGCAGTGAAGAGTTGACGCACACACGCGCGCTTGCATGCGACCAAATGCGTTTTTAAAAGCGCGTGCCAGTCGCTCGACGATAAGATGCTCGAAGGGAGCTTTTTTGTGAAGTTTGTTGCCTCTAGTCCGATGGCTGGTTATGTATTCAATCTTCTGGTTGTGATATTCGGAGAATTCGTTGGAAGACTTCGGGTGTGTTTGGAAAGCTTGGTGATTAGAATTGCTGGCATTGTGCCTGGGAGTATGCAGGGATCGGTAGAGTAGAGGAATAGAAGGGGACACGATTTGGAGTATGGGCAGTGAGGGTGAAGCGCTGTGGACCAGGGCTCTGATGAAGCTGGGCCACATGTTCTAGAGGAGTAACCAGACTGACGTTGCATCTTGCTTTTATTTAAAATATTCTCTTGAACTTTATAAATAATCGTACTACGAACTACGAAGAATGGTAGGTGATGCGGAAGTTCTCCTCCTGTTAGTGGATCTTTTCCCACTATGCGCTGCACAATGCATCAATGCTGGACTCAATGTGATTAGCTCACAAGGTCAGACTATACTGGGCCATGATTGTGAGACGTTCAATCTGCGTTTCGGGCCTTGTAACAGCACCATTTTGGTTAAATTCCCATTCTGACTTGGAACAAACTAAGCAGAGGACAACTAGCATTAATGTGGCGCACATTAGGTGGCAGAAGTTTCTACAAACGGAGCGTCGGAATGTGAACATAATTAGAGAGCGGGAGACCATTCTGACTGAGGAGGCGTGTTGGATGATGTCTGGCTTCTCTCCTGACTTGGCAATTGGCATGCGAATGTGGACGTAATTGGGTAAAGCGAGACTATTCTGACGGAGGGGGCTTGTTGGACGAGGACTGGCTTCTCTCCTCGCAAATTGCCGTGCGAATGGGGACATAATTAGGTAGAGCGAGACTATTCTGACGGAGGGGGCTTGTTGAACGAGGTCTGACTTCACTCCTGACTTGTCAATTGGCATGCGAATGTGGACGTAATTAGGTAGAGCGAGACTATTCTGACGGAGGAGGCTTGTTGGACGAGGACTGTCTTCTCTCTTGACGAATGGCAATTGGCATGCTAATGTGGACACAATTAGAGAGGGAGGGACACAATTCTGAGAGAAGAGGCTGGGCCACATGATCTTCTTCAAAAGACGGCAACCTGCATTCAACTTCCGGTTTTATTTTCAACTTATGCGTCACAGTCCCCATTTGTGCAACCAACCGAGAGATCCACGTACGCTTCTAAGCAGATAGACAGCTTCAAGTTGTTACTATAGATGATAAATAAATAAATGATCATTTCGAAAAGTCCTTGACTCAACCGCACGAACGTCAGTGCGCACATCTCGACCACATGATCTCAATTAATTCAGGAAACGAATAAAAGATTTTTCTCCATTCAATTTTATTTACTTAATTATATTTTTACGTTCTCCTTTACGCTCGACAGAGGGGAAAAACGAAAAACGAAAAACGAAAAACGAAAAACTTGCAAAATAAGGCAAATAAATACACACCATCTTCACGAATTAAGAACGTTCTCATTTATTTTTATACCCACTGCACAACGAGATGCACAACCCCACCACCCGACATCACTGCTCCACTTCGTTGTTTTGGGGTTTGGGGGAGAAATAAAAAAAACCATTTACAACCCACTTCAGCATAGACTACATCGCATTAACCAGCAGTAACGTGGGACGTTTAAAATTTTACAGATCGTCGATCAAATGCGAAATTAATGTCTGACCTAGGCGACCACTGGTGTAGCGTTGCCGACACACGCACACATAACTCCATCAGTCACGCATTCCTTGCCTAATTGTCAAAAAATGACGATTGCACAATCCGGTGGCGCTGTTTTGACCAGAAGTAAATCAGTGTATGAATTCTGACAAAACATAAAAATGTCAACAGCGCCCCGGATCGTGAAGGTGGGCGGAGGTGGATAGGTGGATCGCGGGCGTGGTTGTAAAACATAATTTTGTTATTTTTACAGAGTCACATAAAAAAGAAAAGAAAAAACAGAAAACGAATGACGTTAGTCGTCAATATGCTGCCACCACGAGCCGTCGTATCTCTCCACTCTCGCAACGCAACGCCATCGTGGTTACGCTTCGGCAATTGGCACAGAAATTTGGCAACTAACCAATGACATTGAATGATGGAGTGAACGTTGAATGTTTAATGTTGTTATGGTTTGCGTTGTGCGTTTTTTTTGTTTTTTTGTTCATTCTCTCTCCAATTTGTTAGTTTAGATTGCTCTTATTTTTATTTTCCTGTTTTTTTTTTTTTACTTGAAAGGCGTGAGATTTTTCATTTATTGCGTTCATTTATAGTCAGAGATGTTTAGGAATGAAGTCTTTACGTATAAAAGTATATCACAGCGTGCTCTGATGGATATCCAAACAAGTTGGTTTTTATGGGCTTTCTTTTGGATTGGTTTTTATTGCCCGAGGGATGCGCGATAGGCTGTGGTGGAGGGGTCTTCTATTAAAAGGCACTAAATTATCACGTAGCTGCTTTCGATATGGTTTATGATATTCATATTTTATGAACCATTGTCTTCGTGCTAAATGCTTTAAATTCATTTCAATAATAGCTTTGTTCTTGGCTGCACTGTTGCGGGCGTGAAGCATCAAACGGCAGCCAGCTGGGGGACTTGTTAGCGAATTTTATATCCCATTCTGACAGTTACGGCCCGAGTGGAGAAGGATAAAGTGAAAATGGTCAAGACGGTGTCTTTAGAACTGCGGATATAGTTTGTAATTTATGACTGACAGTCCAACAAACGCACGTCAGTGACGGGTTTTCAAAGAAAAGGGAGGGACACGCGCGTCGCTTTGGGACAAATTATACACGCAGAAGGTTATGAAGACTTTGTTGACTTTGCGAGGTCCTTTGTTGGTTGTGACAAGAAATTCGACGGGAAATTTGAGACAGACAATATTGCGTGTTTCTTTAAATCAGTCGGCATTGTGAGGCATCCTTAGCGAAAACGTTTAGCCTCAGTTAGGCACTTTACTGGGCAAAAAAATGCAGGCGATTAGACGCATAGATCCTGTTTAGATGGAGGTGTTCAGAATGTCTGAAATATCAAGTGACTTAGAGACAGAGACGTTAACCAGATCGTGGACGATCATTACCCCTTTTGTCTATCAATACAGCTGTCACTAAGGTTGATCAGCGGTCGCTTGATAGTTTCTAGCCACAAAAAGCGAAGATTCAGCAAGAATTCCCGGCCATAGCCACGCCAACTACAAATACTAACGCTTCCCTTAGCCACCATCTCCTTGCAGTCATTCCTATTGCAAGTGGCTTCCTTCAGAGTTCACAAATCCAACCAAATTCTCGAAGAACAACTGTCAGAAAATGTCAAAAACCCCCCACAGTTCCCACGACACTCATAAGTCACCCCCACAAAATTGCATCCCCATCACACATTTCATTGCAAAAAACTACACACTTTGTCGTCTGTCAAAACAAATTCAGTTTACCTCTGTCAAAGGGAAAACTACACAAACTAAAGTCTGTCAACGTTCAAAGACCAATCCAAACGCTGTTCACACGTCCGCGTCATCGAACAGGGAAAGGCTTTTAAACTTAATGATTCAGAACGGGCCAATGAACTCGCATTGCACACTTATAGATGGCGACACTTTGGCAAGCCATCCGCAAAAAAACAATTACACCAGCAAACACTACTGTCTGCACTGACACTACGACACGAAAACAAACCAAACAACTAAGACGGATCAAACTGAAGCCGGTACAAAAGGAAAAAAACTAAAAATCATCATCAAACAAACTAAAAAAAAAAAAAAAAAGATAATTTTACAACCGTTCCTGTGTCACATTCGCAAAAACGTTGGATGCGCGCACGACCAACTGCCGAGCACCTGACGCGAGAGACAAATTCACTTTCCCGAGCCGCTTCTATACACAGGCGGACTAGCAGAAGCAGGCGGCAGCAGCACTAGTAGTAGCCGCCGATCGGCTGAGTAAAAATTCCTCGTCTAACGGAAGGGAAAATCGGCTTTCTTTCGGTTTTCCTCCGAAATACGAAATACAAATTGAGTTCTTTATTTCTAGTGTCTCGGGGTCTGGTTCTCATTGAATGAGTTTTCTATTCGTTATCTACGCTTTGTTTCTGTTTCTGTGTGTTCTTGTGAAAATTTTCCCCTCCCCTCCACAAGACTTTTGACAATTTTTCTTCACTCAAAAATTACCGTTGTATGAATTGTTCAGTGCTTCTTCGCAATACGATGGCACTGCTTAAACTGAGATGGAAATTTTCGAGAAAAAATAAAAATTACACTTTTCCTCGGGTGGCAGTAATAAGTTTTCCAGTGGGGAAAACCCCAGCGATCGATCCTGTCTGGTCTGGGGAGGCTTCTTGTATTTTTATTGTGTGCTTCCTGTCTTCCGTTTGTCGTTTGTTGTTAGTGTACGGAGCACACAGTTTGCTCATTTCCTTTTCGGTAATTGTACTTTGCGTGTGCCTGTTGTTTCGTCATGTCTCGGGGTTGTTGTTTTTCCTCTTCCAGTCGAGTGGAAAATTGATGAGTTATTTACGGCATCACACGGGCCGGGGCGGTTCGTGTGCGTGCGCGATGAGAGGTGGTGATCTGTGGCTGATTTAATTGAAGGGATCCCTTGGAGCCGATGAGTCGATGGATGTTTTTGTGATGGAAATAAAATGACTTGTTGGATTTAGATTAAGATTCACTTATTGGGGGCCTCACTTGGGGATGTCAATTTTACGAGTGCTGACGGATGGACGGTGGGGTTATTTTGAGCAATCAGGCGTGATTTGGGAAGAAATGTGAGAGGGGTGACATTTTGAAAGTCTTCTGGATGAAAAGGATTATGGAACAGTTTCTGAATAATTGCGAAATCATTAAAAATAATTGAATAAAAGCCTGCTAAGTGGAATCCGCGCACATCTTTGCAGAGACGTAGACACATTGACGAGGGAAACAGTGAGTTTTTCGCATACTTGAAACTTGAATTGGTCAGCTGTAGATACAAATACTTGAGTGAATCAAGCGGAAATATTTTTTTAAAATTGGATTGGATTATTGGAAAACGAGATGAGTGAGAATTAAGACGCACGACTGTGGGAGCAACACAATTGAAGGTGAATTTCGTCGTTTCGTCTCATTTCTCTGGGTTTACTTGAGGTTGGTCATCATCAGGGTTTCATGCGAGTTGACACCACTTCTCTGTATATCCGTCAAGTCCACAGTGTGCGCCTAGCAAGCCAACGACTTGTTTGCCGTGTCGGAATAACGCCACATTTTGTGGACTTAGTCATCACAAATTGAATCGCAAAGCCAACAAAGCAGAGATGACCATTTGAATGATATGCTGTTTCATACATAATGGCATGAATGTAGCTTCAATATAAAGTCAGAATCATTTTCATGTCTCACACGGTTGGTATTTTATTTAAATTTCTTTTCCTATTGCTCTTATCTGGTCCGCCTGTGTTATTGTCGTATTGGGCGTACAGACAGCCGGGTTGCGATCAAATGTGTTGATTAAGTGATTTTTTGTTCAAAGACCAGAGCTGATGAATGTCTCTCAACGAGATAATGGAGTCCAGAGCTGATGACTGTCTCTCAACGAGATAATGGAGTCCAGAGCTGATGACTGTCTCTCAACGAGATAATAGAGCCCAGAGCTGATGACTGCTCCTCAAAGCGATAACATAGTCCTTCAACCTTCTCTTCACATTGATTCCGTGATGCAGAGGGTTAGAAAAAAACACAAGACGCACAGCATCTTGGTGAAGAGAAACCTTGCATGTCAATCGCTACAAAAAAGAAGGAAAAAACTCAATAAATGCCACAAGACTCACTGGCCATGAACTACGTGAGCAGAAGGTCTGCCAGGACTCTAAATGCTCCTGATTTGAGTGAAATGACGAGAAATACGGGTGTGATCACGAGACACTACATCATTGGACGACAAGCCATACGATTGTGAGTTCAACTGTCGTATTCTTTGCCTCTCCCCGTCGCTCGTTCTTCAGATTGGTCACTTGGTTATTTGATCCCCTGGAGTAACATGATCGGGGCGCGTAACAAAAGGATCTCATTGGCGAATATTCAAATTCAACAAATGCAAAACCACGGCGAATTGAAACGTCTGTCGACTGCGCATGAACAAGGGTCATCCAAAAAGCCAACATCATCCATTGAGCTGGACATGATTGATTTGCCCTAAATGCGTTTTCACATCACCCGAAAACAAACAAGCTCCCAATTTCCTTGTCTGAATGTGAATAGTGAATAATTTTGAAATATTGTCAATCCCCTCCCCCCCCCCAAACACATGACAGATGTCAATGCAAACACAAACAAAATGTGCACATCTGTTCCGTGTCTCACTCACCTTGATTTCAAAACATGTCCCATGTCCACATGTGAAATCTTAGACCGGCGATAGTTCGAAATACAAAGTGCACTTAAAGATCTAAGTAAATATACATTTTTCAAGTGCTCTCCATTGCCACACGCGCTCTCATGTGATTCACTATATTAATCCATACTCTGGCCCACAGTCGAAGGCAACCGAAACGAGAATCAGAGCAATGAGGCTGTGAGCACTCTTCGGAACGTTTGCAAAATTCTATCTCATTTTTCAGATGCGTGATCTTGATTGACGGTATATTTAGAAAGTGAACGAATGATGTGCAACATCTGCAAATTGTCAAACCACTGATGTTCTTATTGACTACAGCTAGATGAAAAAGACTTCACCAGCCCGGCTAAGTGGGTGGAGAGCAAAACAAAGATTTTCAATGTTTTTCTGCACCGAAACAATTTATCGCGAGTTATTGTATTTTTCATCGTGTTTAAACGATTTTTCAGCAAATTTTTGTTTATTTAAAAAAAAAATAAGAAGAAAAACCGCTTAGAGGCCATCGCACACGTGTGGCAGAACAATGTTGCCACTGATCCATGCTGCCGGAGACGAACGTAGTCTCGTGGGGAAATGATATATTTTCAATTTAATTGAGCAAACAGACTGATAACAGTCGTCGTGCAAAGAAGAATTAATTCAAATTTATTAATTTTGTTTCCCCAACCCGTCACCGGAGGCGGGGGCTAAATTGTATTCTGATTTATTCGATGGATTTCAGGAACTCCCAAGACGTTTGTTTTTGCTGCAGATAAGACCAGCGTATACTACGTGACAGCAATGATAACATTTGAAATACAATTAAGATAAGAAACTGTGATTTCCGTGATAACTTAGTTTTCGTTCTCGAATAAGGGTGAATTAGGGTCTATCTTTGTGAAGAAGTGCGTTGTTTTACGTTTTACGACGCTTACCCTAATTGTTGTCCATTTTGATCAGACAGTAAGTGTGGCTATTTCGATAAGATAATATAGAAGTTAATTTCATCGATAGTTGACTATCTTCATTCATTCCAATTCGAACAATCGATGAAACGGATGTGTTACGGTGGGTTTCAACCATGAATGACCGTACTCCCACGATTGCCGTGTCATATCCCTTGTCCGATCGTTGGTCACTGAAGAGGGTAGTTTCTGTAGCTATTTGAGTCGATTGAGGAAAGGGATAGTTTTTATTCGCTCAACAGATGGACAAGACCTTCACTTCAAGTTTATTTTCATCCCCATCTCTGTTGTGATCCGCTCGTGAACACCAGCCCACATTAGTGCCATGACAAAATAAACACACAAACGAAGGTACCCCACATAGCCAGCCCTGCGTATCGAACAGACAAGCTCAGTGCCAGCACTCTTCAACTAAAGCAATCAAAACAATTAAACGAAAAAAAAAAAAAAAACACCGAAATCACCTGTCTATCCCGCAGAGAGGAGCACACATCGGTCGTCGACAGTGTTTGTTTACAGTGCAGCCTTGTGTGTTGGAAAATTCAGAGAAAGCACGATTACCAAAGAACAGTCGCAGAAAAAAATCCATATCTTCCTTCTCGCATTCATTACGTCGCGAACAATGAGCTTCCTGAAGTAATAATTTATTTTTCTGCGTCTCTTTCCTTTTCATTCTGCTTCATAAAAAGCGAACGAGAAGAATAAGTCTTTTTTTAAATCTGAAAGATGCATACACACGTACACATGCACGTCCGAGACAACAACTGAAGTTGTACAGCTGCCAAAATTCAATTGATAGTCCTGTCCGAATTTAGACTTTCATACATCAGCCATGTACATACATCGCGGTTTCTGCAGACGATGACTGACGACACAATTCTCTGGTCGATATTTTTGGTCGTTTTTTTTTTGTCTTGTTTGTTGTTCTTTTTTTGGGCTAATATCTCTTTTCCTGATGTCTGTGGAGAATGTATGTAATGCTTCCATTTTTGTGACTTTTTGATCGCGGTGCATGTGTAAAAATACATTTCCTGGCGAATTTCTGTCAGACAATTGTAGCATTGTCATGGACAGGCGAAGTCTCCCCTTTTCGGAGACATTCTGACAGGAGTGTTGTAAATTTTACATTACTGCAGGTAGAACTAGAGTAGGTGTGAGTGCTGAGTGGCGAGTGCCAAGCGCTATTGTGACATAATTTCGAAAAAAAAATAAATTTATTTGTTTCTTCGTCGCTCTTGACAGGGGAGTGTTTTAGCTAATTTATTGTTATTGGTAGACATTCGATGAAAATGTTCTCGCTTCTTTCTCTCTCTCTCTCTCTCTCGCGCGCAATAATTGCTTGAGAGTGTGAGAGGTGGTGACTGGTGACTCAAGGTTGACGCTACGCACATCAGTTTTATTTAGTTGTTATTTTAGTTAATGGGTGGTCTTTAAATCCGAGGATTTAGGCTGAACGTCATAAAATTTAAAATGCCGAATAAAAATGGCATTGTTTGGAGGAGATTTAATTGGATTATTTGTTGTTCTTTATGTGATTAGTTATTTTTATCAACAAATGTAATGTTGTGACTCATGGCAGCTACGTTCAGTTTCATTGGCGTTCGCTCTTGTCACAGTCCGTGATGGGCTAGAGCCTAGACCAAGATCCAGCTGAGTCTGGCAGTTGAACTCGGAAACAAGCTAAAAATTGCCTCACTAGCTTTTTTCCGAGTTCAACTTCCAATTGCCACAGCGGTCCAGCTAGCTGTCGATTTTTTTAGGTGAACATTTCGATGTCGGCGAATGCACTCAAATGTGTTCGAATCGATTAATACATACGTACGTATGAAAACATAACCAAAGGTGTACAGATGTCGTAGGCCTAGTTGGGCTGCTGTGGCAGTCAGAAGATGAACTCAGAAAAAGGTAAAATCTGCTTTGGTTGACAATTTCGATGTCGGCAAAGGCAATCCCAATATATCGTCCGTTTATGTACGTCATCTTAAAGACACTCGTCTTCTATGGCGTTGTCTCAATGGCGCTGAGTTAAAGACTGAAACTGGATCTGGACACCAGAAGTAGTCGATGGTTACGTACCACCATATATATATACTATCTAACGACTCTGGTGCCAGATATAAATCGCCTAGAATTCATCCTAAACCAAAACTCCAAACCTAATCAATAACCGTCGATGATGACATCGACAATAGTCTAATTTTCCGTTCTCACTGATTTGAAAGATTAGCATCTGCTTTTGTTTTGGATGTCTTTAGCTTAAAATATATTTTATTGTGATAATTAGCCTTATTCAATTAAAAGTCTGTTCACATTTCATTCGCATGCAAGTTCGCTTGCTTAAAAGAGACCGACTGCCCACCTGATTCAAGAACGATGTGCTGACATTCACATTTATATTAAAATGACGGTCAATATTGACGTCAAGGATAAGCAATAAAAACTTTCGTTGATCAAATGATACACTCGCGGCGTAGAAAAATGATTCAATATTTTGTGGTGTCTGCTTAAGAAAAAATAAACATCAGCAAATCTTTAATGTCTTTTCAAGTTATCCTCGAGAATCAGATAAATAGAGGCTTTTAACTTCTTACGCCTTGTCTAGCTATATATTTCAGTCGTGACGTGCTCGTAAGTCTTCAATCAAATAAAGAAGTTTAGGCAGTGTGATGCATGATTGACCGTGACATAGAAAATGTCTGATTTGAAATCATTTCGTGCACTAAATAAGTCCTGCGCAATGAATAAAATCTTAGTTTAAGTCTTCTCCTGATGGCGCTACTATCCGGGTTGGCCCTGGGTCTCAACCAACAATCCTATTCGGCTGGCATGCGCGGTAGCCAGCTACCTGCAATTACGCACATCACGTTGTCCTTCTTGAATTATGTCTGCCATCGGTTTCGGGGCGCCCTCTATTGTTGCGCTGTCCCACTTGTGTGGAGTCGAAGACCTAGTCCAACTCTGTCTGCCTTAAATGAGTGATCGCCGAGTATACCAGTATATGATGGTGATAAACAATTAGTAGTCCCGAACTCAATTCTAGCTTCGTCTGTACAACTCTCTTGATGTATGTTGCCCAAGGTGACGGCAAGGCAATTTTCGTAATTTGAAATTCTCTAGCTGACCATGCATTTGCTGAGAATGAAGCCAGACTTTAAATTACACGTCAGTCTGAGGTGTCTTCAAAAGTGCAATTAGTCTAGATTCACTGACAAGCTGGATGGTGCAGTTGGTTAAGTGCCTGTCTTTGGTTAGAAGGGTTTCAGGTTCGAATCCCAGTCAAAGCAAAAATAATACGCTTTATCCGGTTGTCAAAACTGGTCCAGTCACCATTTGCCGTTGGGATCGGAACTGTCACTGGAGTTGTTAATCAGTGGTAGTAGTCTGACTATAGGTATCACAATGGACACAAAATGGTGTAAGTGTGCCAGCGATTTCGCTGACAGTCCATCTACCTAACCTAAGCCAGGTTCATTGTACGGTCACAGGGTCCATTTTTCGTGTAAGTTCTACGTGATCAAATAAACGCAAGTTCAAACATTCGCCGTTGACGCATACTATTTCCGACTGGTAAGTTAAATCAGACCTCGGAGTCGCAACGTGGAGGATAAATGAAGTCGAGGAGGTTATACATCAGCCCCGCCACTCGTTGGACTAAACATCTGAGATCGTATTTCTTTAATAATTCGAGCGAGCTAAGTAACATCAGCGGGAGCAAGACGTATGGTATCACAATAGACGTATATTGGCCTACGGTTGACTGCTCTCCGCAGTGAGCCCTTGGAACCTAAGGCCTAACTAACCTAGACACCTGGCAAGGCCACTTGTAGAATTCCGGAATATCTTCAGTGTGAACATTCAAAACAATAGCTTTCGTAACATCAAAGGTTTAAGCTTCGATAAACACGTTCAGACTTGAGTTTATAGAGGAAACTTAAAAATTAAATGAAATGTTACGTATACGCCCTCGGATTGAACTATTTTTTGGATCCTGTTGTATTCTACAGGGAAGTACACATTAATCCCCAAGCGCAAACGAAGTGTATCATGTTATGGATAAAAATTTTAAATAATTTAACAAAAAAATCGCCTATTACGTCACACATACAGTGAACCCTCCCTGAGTCGAAATTCCCTCCAACTCGAATTTTTTGTTCAGCCAAAATTTGGCATTTCCCTCAGGTGTCCATACAAAAAACATCCCCTAAGTCGAACTCCCTCCAAATCGAACTAATTATGATATCTCGTGAGAATTCGACTTAGGGGGAGTCCACTGTACATCAAAAATCGTCCGAGTTCTTCTAAAGTTGAAACAAAGTCCAATTCTTTCAAGGATCTGTGATCTAAAACACTCTACGCGCTCATGCTAGTTCATTTGGCGCCAGTTTATTAAGAAATCGAACCCACACATTTGCCCAACTTACCAATATCCAAAGAAATTGTTCAAGTTACTGCTGTCATCCTCCTGCGATGGATCCTCGATTTTGTTGCACTTTGAGAGCTCCCTTTCCCGAGAGCCCGTCTCCTCAGCTGACTCGTCAGCTATGCCACTATCGTCTTCAGTATCGGTTGCCTCCTCATCGACCGGATGCAGTTTCCTTTCGAAGGAATTCCGGCCGCCAGCACTAACACCTCGGCCAGATCCTGGGGCAGCACCATGTCGGGCGTTCCCATTGGAAAAAAAGTCCATACTATTCGTATCTGAAGGCATTCGGTTTGCGTTTCACACAAAAAAAAAACTATTCCGACTCACAATCCACTCAAATCGCGTAAAGTTATCGCCTGCAAATGGAAATTGTATAACGCTCACAACACGGGACGCCGCACAGGTATTTCGTATTATTTTCAATATTTTTTTTTTGCTTAAATTTGCAAATTAAAACCCGTTGGATACACGCACTGTTTTCGAGCAGCAACAACTACAGTAGCACACGCAGAATTCCTTTTCAGCAGCTTCACTTGCAGCAGCTGATCTCTATTTCACGATCTCTGAACACAACACGCTGCAAATTTCGTAACTCAGCGAAAAATTTTATTTTTATAGAATTTTTGTGTGTCGGCTTTTTGTGAAAATGTTCGCTTTTCTTTTTTGGTTTTTTTTTTTTTTTGTTTATTGTTTCTTTTTTCCGTCTCTGTTTCGGGGGTTTTCTTTGTGTTGGAAAAGATTTATTCCGCACTTGCAGAGCGGTCTATGGACACAGATACACTTTTTAATGATCGACACAGAGTACGATCTGCGTCACGACAGGTATCGCGTAGGATTCGCGAACAAAATTAGGTGTGAAATAATTGATTTTCCTGATCAATAACGAGGCGCTTTTCTTCTCCTCTGCTCTGCTTCCCTTACCAGTTGAACGAAGCGATGTAAGGTGCCTTTCAAGTGTGGATATCCTAGCAGAGGTAAATGACACTATAATTGGTGTGGAGACATTGGAAGAGTGAGAGACACTTGCACCGTTGAATATGGCCCAGCAGCAGGAGCAGATACCACCGAAACTGCCAGAAGTTGAATGCAATCTTGTTGAGTGCAACACACTTAATGCAATTAGCAGGTCTTCTTGGCTTAATCCGCGATCCGCAATGATTTTTTTGGCACACTGTGATGTGTTTGCGCGAGTATGTATCCGTCACATGTTTGGCATAGCATAGATACATAGTTTGTTCTTTTTTCTTTTTTCGTTGATTTCATTTCTCTCTCTCTCTATTCTGTTTTTGCGGATTTTCGGATTTTTTCTATACTTGTTAGATGTACAATGGGTATTTGGATTGGTCGATGGATACATTTGGCATTTTGTCGCGCTTTCGAATGTCATGGCGATCGTTTTGACAACTCAAATGAATTGTTGTCGCACTTTCTGAGCGGCGGCAACAGGTGCGGTTGTTTGGTTTTTTCGCGGAATTTTACATTGCGCCTCGCCATCTGAACAGGTGCCCGATTTGGATTTGCCTTGTGAATGCATATTTGGCTCTATGACAAAAACCAGCAGTTTCAAAGGAAAGTGAAGCGGATGAGTCAGGGGCGAGTGCCACTGTTCTGAGGCGACAAAAGCGCATGCCTCCCCGCATGGCCTAACATCCTTAACAAAGCCATAAAGTATGATTGTGCTCGTTGCAATTTTCTCAACCGATGACCAAGTAAGTCTGAGGGCTCCGTGTGGGACATGATTTATATGACAATTCACAGAGCATCTTGCATGCGGCGCACAAGGAAGCTGGAAGCGATTAATCGGCACTGTCAGGCGAAGTGAACAAGTTCAGTGACACTTAAAAACAAACGACCACCGCGTAATTGCAAACGCCAATAAGCTGTAAAGTTACACAACACGAGCCAATCTAATGACAGCAGATGACAATCAGGCATTAAACTTAAATAGCAGCTAATAACGCATCGAGTTAGCCCAGTCAACCGGTTGTAGTCAGTGCTCGCCAAAGGGAAGTACAATATTAACCGCTACGAACATCACCTTACGCCAAACAGTAGCGGCAAACAGCGTGAGTCACACATTTGTCTTGTCCGTTCCCTCAGATTGACTTGATTAAGATTCACAGAAGTGAAAGAACAAACAAAAACAACACGAATCGGAATGAGTGAATTAAAAGGAGAGGAAAAAGAGTAGATACTACGCCAAAGCACAACTTCTCTTCTTGACCTCTATCTGGGGTAACACAATTTTCTAAGTAACAGGTGTTCGCCTCAGACGCTTCTGCTCGTCTCTCAGATACATTTTAGATTCCAACTGAGGCAGGCGCAGACTGACTCACGAGTGTAATTGCGTTTCGTGCAGGGTATCGTTTGTCAGTTCAATAATAGCCAGTGTGGAACAATGGCGTTCACACGGAAGTCTTACATTTTCGTTTGCATTGTCGCGTCAACTTTTTCGTGCGTGAGCTGTCGGCTGCAATTGAAGCCGCCCGAGGAAATCAAAGTGGAGCGCATTGGACGTGGTAAGTCTTGAAAAAAAAAAAAAAACATGCTGTTCCACACGTGCCGTGGTTAATTGGTGTAAATTTGTTTGGTGAACACATTTCCAGGCCCACCCTGCGTGTTGGATGTAAACAGAGACCTCGTTGACCCCCAGCCGATATTCCTGCAGCCGGGTTCGAATGATTTCTGGCCCGTTGTGGGCAATGGCACCATGCAGATTGGCCGCGGGGAAAACCTCGAGATGCACTGCACTCAGGGCTTCGATCGGATGCCGAAGACCAAGAGCATTAACGCCACCTGCTTGGAGTACAAGACGTTCCTCGTGCAGAACGAAAAGACGCCATTCAACTGGCTGAACTGTTCCTCTTCGGTGAAGTACACCGTGAGGGAGACACGGATCACGTGCGCCGACAACGCAAAGCTCTTCGAAGTTGGCTTCAACGTCAGTCGTCATCGATTTGCCAAGACCTTGGACATTTGCCATGACACGGCGGCAGTGAACACGATTTGGACGTACAACAAGCTGGACCCGGTGATTGTGAATTTTCAAAAGTCCGTGCATCGGCTGAACTTCAGCAAGGCTGGCTTCTTCGGCAAGCGGAACATGAATCATTTCTACTCGAAGGAGAATCAAAAGTACGTCCTGCAGAATTTGCTCGGCCGGAACTACGAGAAATTCTTCAACAACCGAACGCAGTTTCTGTCGCGTGGGCATCTCTCACCGAAGGTCGACTACATCTACGGCACACAGCAGCGAGCGACGTTCAACTTCTTCAACGTAGCGCCACAGTGGCAGATATTCAACGCCGGCACCTGGAATGCCGTCGAGAATGGAATTCGAAAGTTTATCGCGTCCAAGCGAATCGAAGTGGAGTGCTTCACCGGCACGTGGGGTGTGATCTCATTGCCGAACGAGAAGAACGAATCGCAACAGATCTATCTGGCAAGCGATGAGAACAACAATGGAGAGATTCCTGTGCCGAAGCTGTTCTATAAGGTCCTTGTGGATACGAGAAGCAGGCCGCAGAAGGGAATCGCGCTGATTGGTGTCAACAATCCGTACTTGTCCATGGACGAACTGAAGAGAGACTATGTGATATGTGGCGATGTGAGCGACTGGGTGCCGTGGATCCGATGGCGACGCGACAACTTGGCCAAGGGATACTTCTACGCGTGTGAAGTGGACGATTTTGTGCAGGCCGTCAGTGGCTTGCCCAAAAGTTTGAGCAGCGTTAGCGAAATGTTGGTATAAATGAAGAATAAATGAGCTTTGTAGAGGAGATTGTTTGTGGTTCTGTTTAAATTCAACTAAAAGAGATCAAGAGAGTTCACTGTGAAGTCAGGCGCGCCTCCATCCGGTCAACTCAAGTTCGAACCGAGGCAAGGACACATACGTCGAGTGTGACTTTGGCAAAGGATCGGCCTGACTGGTGCTGTTTCTTGTTTGACGGGGACAATCTTTTTTATTTATTTCCTCAGACCAACAGAGACTTTACATCAAATTTGGGTAAGTTCGGGTTAACCTTCGCGAATTCCGCAACTTCACAAGCATACGAGTATCCTTTAACTTTGTGCGTTCTATCCCAGTTCAGCCAGGTTAGCTTGGCAGCAACATCGGTACACACGACGTGTTTATCCTGAGACATGTCGATATGAGGATTGTTCACTCCAATAAGGACAACTCCCCGCTTTGATGTTGGCTCAATAACCACGCGGAAGTATAGGATTGGCACCGGGATTCGATTGCCCCTTTCATCGTAGTACAAGTAAAGACGTTTCTGTTCCATTTTACTGTCCGTTAAGCTCGATACACCGTAGACTCCCGTGTAACAGTCCACACGCAGCTTGTTGGCCACCACCCAATTCCGGACAGCCTTTTCGACTTTCTCCCAATTGCCGCCATTGAACGACGACCACTGGGGAGCAGCGTTCAGGAAGAGGAAAGTTGCCCTCTGCTCGTTTGCATAGACGAAGTCACTCTTAGCGGCTAAGTGACATCGAGTCAGCACTTGCTGCTCGCCTTCGCCAATGTATGAGCCATAGGAGGATCCCAACACTGGCATCAGAGATCTAGCCACACCATCTGTGCTGTACATTTTGTCGACGTCCCGTCCGCCAAAGAAGCCGGCTGTAATGAATTTTGGCCGCTCCGTATGCGACTTGGAATACGCGATGCCTGGTGTCAGAGTGTGGTGCACATATCGCGTCACTTCCTCGTTTTCGTCAAAGCAGATCTCCATTTGCTTAATGAACCTGCTGCCGACGGGGAATCCAACATCGACTAGGACTCCGCCGTTGCACTTGGTGCCGTTCTTGCGGGCAGAATAATCTGGCCAGTCCTGGCAAGTGATCTTGGTGAGGTCGTACTCCGCCTTGTCGATTTTAAAGGTTTTTCCCGATACGCAGGTGGCCGTCAGGTTGCCAGACTTGCCAGCTGGCTTCGCATAGCTATGGCAGTAGATCTCCACCGTTTCGCCAGCACCGAGGTCTATGCTGCCCGTGTCACTGTATGGCCAAATGATGTTTGTGGTCGGCTTAATGAAGAGTGGCTGTGGTTTTGCCAGGTTTTTCACGGGAACACTGCAGTCTTTGAAGGAGAAATATTGTGAAGAGAGATTGCAGAGCCGACCGTGACGAGAGACTTACCCGAACTGTGCTGGATGCCGGGCAAAAGGTACGGTAGACTAGGGTAATCCACATTGAAATGTGATGGCCTTAGTTTCTCTATTAGACCACCGTGCTCTGCGATATATTCCCCCGAACAGTGGAGGACCAAGTTGCCGACGACGAGGGCGAGTACAACTTTGACGAACTTCATTCCACAATTGATGCGCTCCAGATGAAGAATGCAATTTTAAATATGTTCACATTTTCTGGGTAATTGAATGCATTTCTTAGCGTGAAATTCAAAAGACACGGAAAGCTGTTGTTTAACATTTAGACGAGTGGTTGGGACCAATCAATTTCGTACAGAGACCATGTGTGGAAAATCTGGAAAAGAGTTCCAAATGTGCTGCGGTTGGGCGTGAATCTGTTGCAGTTTGAATGATCTCAGATGAACGTGGTTGATTCACAATACCGGTCAGTTTTCGGGTGATTTCTCGGAAAAACTAAGGATTCTAGGAGATTTCTAGCTGACTTTGATCACTCTTAACTGGTGTCTTGAAAGTTGAGTGTCTTGTGGAGAAGCAGGTCCTCGCAATACCTCTGAGCGCGACGACGATGGTTCCCACCCCTGTCGACGTTGCCTCATTCGCCACAATAAGTGTCCCGTTTTTCACGTGAATTCCATGAAATTACTCTTCCTTTTCCTTTCTGGTTCGCTAGTTTCGAGAAGTTTTTTTTTTCAAGTTCCCCCATTCGCTGGAGAGTGCATTGACCGCCGGTGGAACATGAGCCTCAGTTACGAGAGCTTCCCCGAGCATGACCTCCAGTGCAAAGCCTTCCTCTTCACAGCCTTGTCGACATCTCGTGATAACGATGGAAACATCTCGGCGTCGACATCAGGACAATCTTTGCCCGGCAACAGCCGTCAGATCACCCAAGGTGATCCGGCGAGAAATCCAGAGATCGACGACGAAGAGGACTACGCACACAATGTACGCTCTTGTCAAGACACGTGAAGAATAAAATCCGAATTAAATAAATCCCTTTTTGTGAATTTGAAAAACTTTATTTATTTCTTTTGTACAACAAAGATGCTACATCGAAGTTCTTTAGTACAACAGAGATGTTACATCGAACTTGGGCAAGTTGGGGTTCTTCTTGACGAATTCGGGCACTTCACAGGCATACGAGTAGCCCGCCATGATGTCGGTCTTCTTCCAGGTCAGCCAGGTAATCTTGTCGGACACGTCCGGGCAGAGAATGTAATCCTTTTGAATTTGAGCCAGCGTCAAGTGAGGATTGTTGACACCGATAAGGACGACTCCTCGCTTCGTTGAGGGCTCAATGATCACGCGGAAATACAACATTGGTACCGGAATCAGACCGTTGTGGTTGGCGTCGTATGCCAAGTACAAAGGTGTCTGCACACCACTCTTGTTTGGCAGCGTTGTGACACCATAGACTCCAGTATAACAGTTGACATTCTTTTTGTTCGTCGTCACCCAGGATCTGGTGTTGTCTTCAACTCGCTGCCAATTGCCGGCATTGAACACCTGCCATTGGGGAGCGGCGTTCAAGAAGAGGAAAGTACCCCTCTGCTCGGTGCCGTACATGAAATCAGCCTTGGCGGCCATGTGACCGCGAGCGAGGAACACATTGGTGCCGGTGTCGATGTAATTACCCGCAACACCGCCCAACTCTGCGTCGATGGTTGCAGTTTGTGTCACTTGAGTGTATAACTTGTCAACGTTCTTTCCGCCGAAGAAGCCAGCTGTGACGAAGGTTGGACGAGCGACGCCGCTTTGGAAGTAGTTGCTGCCTGGCTGGAGCGTGTGGTAGACATATCGAGTCACTTCGAGGGCCTCGTTGAAGCAGATTTCCATTTGCCTCACGAACCTGGTGCCAACGACGAAGCCACTCTCAACGATAACGCCTCCATTGCAGGTGGCGCCAGTCTTGCGGGCCGTGAAACTTGGCCACGACGAGCAGAGCACCTTGGTGAGGTCGTATTCTGCGGTGCCAATCTTGAAGATTGATCCTGAAACGCATGTCGCTGTCTGGCTGCCAGACTTGCCCGACGGGTTTGAGTAGGTCGACGTGCAGAAGAGCTCCACATTTTGTCCAGCACTGAAGTCCATGGAGCCTGTAGCGCTGAATGGCCAGATCGTGCTGGTGCTGGGCTTCAGGAAGAGGGGTTGTGGGCTTCCCAAGTTCTTGATGCTAACCGTGCAACCTTCGAGTGACAGATATTGTGGTTTAGCGAGGATAGGAGGACGTTGTTGTCAGCGACTTACCTGCACGCTGTTGGACGGATGATGATCTGACTTCCAGTTCGGGGCGTTCGATGATTTCTTCTAGATCTGGTACTTCCTCGGGAACGGATTCTCCCATGGAGTCCACCTCGTAGACCTCTGGGGGAAACTCAATCTCAGGCTCGCCTGCCGCTGACAGGGATGCCCCGGAACAGAGGAGGGCGCAACTACCGACCAGCAATAGTAAGACGTTAGCGAACTTCATTTCGACAAATGCTAGACTTCCACGAATGGATAGACTTTTAAATAGGCTCACGTCGGCCGTGAATTGAACACGTATCTCGCCGTGATAAGGTAAGCTCTTTCTAGTATCTCATTAATAATCTGGAGCACCACACTTAGACTGTGGCCATTTCAGTCGAGTGGGAGCAATCGCAGATATCGCAGGCTCGCCTGATGTCATTGCTGGACAACGCATGACAGATCTGTGGATCCTAGGGATCGCAACATCGAGATGGCATGGGATCGATAGCGATGTGCGAGAAGTTAATTAAAAGCTATTGCCCTGCCATCGATAGACACTTGCTTAATGAAATTGTTATCACGTTCGTCCGAACTGCAGATAAACACAATTTAAGGCCATGTGAGCAGGTGGGATTTTGTTCGGAAATTTAGTCTGCTTCTGTAGTTTTACCATTTCGTGCAGATAGCGGTCGAACTGCACGTGAATATTTATTAGATCATTGATAGGTGATTCTATGGGCTTAGGTCTGTAATTAAGATTGGTGCATGATGCGCTAAGTGAACGTAAATAGGGGCTGCGCTGATGACTACTTGAAATTGTTTACTTCCAAGGATGTGGCAATCTTCGAAATATACTAATAGCCCGAGATATTGGCATGCACGATTCGCCAGCCCTAGTAATCGATTCTGGGAATACGTCTTCGTTCTAATCCACACTGTGTACTCTGCTGGTTACCGATTTACGCTATATTCCGGAATGCGGCCTCTTGAGCAGTTCTTTCTGCTTCGGCCTGCCGCAATGTTAAATTTACTTTACCTATGTACGAGCAAAGCTCATTCAACTAAAGGGTGTTTCTTTTTTTTTTTTGAGGCTTAGAACTTTAAGTTGGCAACACTATTTTAACCTGGCGGCCATTTTGTCAGCTCTCAAGTGATTTTTTTTTTATTTTGGCTTGGCGTTTCAACATATATAGACTGACGTCTGAACAACGGCCCAAAACAAGATTGCCAAACTACCGTATTCGGTGTGATGATAATCCTCAAGTGTATGTTGAGACACCGTTACATCCACAAAAACTGACTGTTTGGTGTGCTTTATGGGTTGGTGGAATAATTGGTCCGTACTTCTTTAAAAACGATGCTGGCCAGAACGTTACAGTTAATGGTGACCGCTGTAGAGCCATGATTACTGACTTTTTCGTTCGTCAATTGAACAACCATGATGTGCAGGAGCGTTGGTTTCAACAAGACGGCGCAACATGTCACTCAACTTGTGTCATAATTGATCTATTGAAGGAAACGTTTGGTAACCGCATAGTTTCACGTTACGGACCGGTGAATTGGTCTCCAAGATCGTGTGATTTAACGTCGCTTGACTATTTTTTGTGGGGATATGTGAAGTTGCTAATCTACGCCGATAAGCCCGAAACCATTGACCACTTGGAAGGCAACATTCGCCGCGTTATTGCCGATATTTCGATAGCAGCCGTATCCAGACAGACTGTTACAGCCTCCTGTCGGTCTTGATGTCCAACTGTCGATAACGGCGTCCATCTTCCTTTTGTTGAGTCCTCCCATCTGGTCAGCTGCCCGTTCTTCCATCTTTATGAGCTTGGCCTACTGCCGGTCCGAAGTTTTTCTGCGGTACACCCTCTTAAGCTCGTCTGCCAGAATGTCGTGACGAACGCTGTGTCATCTGAATGATTTATAAATCCGCTGATTGCCATTATTGCGTAAAGTCTATAGACTCACGTCATCATCCGTTTTGGTCGTCCAATCACAAGATCTCCAGCCCAAATTGGAGCAGCGTACAGGAGGACTGAACTGACTACTCGTAAGCTCCAGCCAATCACAATTGACCACTCGTGAGAGTAGGCTTCTGCGGGTATATCCATAGCCCGCCTGTGGTCGGGAGCATTCGAGAGAGCGCTCCTTGTGTGCGTGATGCCATCTTGTACGTTCGTCGACTGTGCATTCCATAGCAACGGCCTTGAGTTGCAGAGCCTGCCTCTTGGCATCTGTCGAGGACAATCTATTTGACATCGATCGCTATCTGGTTGAAAAACAACAGGAGTTGATGTGTCTGAAAGCTCTCGATGAGTACCTGCATTACCTGGGCTTGCAGGAGATGATGATCGAAGTGATGAGGTTGCGCCGCAGACTAGGTGCCATGCGCATTAAGCTAACGAACGCTGAGGACAAATCTGAACGTCACTCAATGCACAGCATCGGCATCGATGTCCACAACAACAACAGTCCGCAACTCTCGCTGTCGGCCCTGATCTACAAAACTGCCACGCAACCGGCATTGGCAACCAAACCGATTTCGCCCAATACCCACCCAACCCCAGCAGCAGTAGGAGTAGCAAAGCTGGACAATACGAAAGCAAAACTGTCACCACCATTCCGCCGATAACACTGAACTTCTCCTCAGACCAATCAACGTCAAATAGACCTCTCCTAGAATACGCCGTGTCAATCTTGGTCCCCACACTACGTCAGCCAGTCAATCCGTATTGAAGCTGTTCCCTGGTCTGATAGCCTTGCTTTATTTAAAAACGCGGCGCCGTGAAGTAGCTGACATCCACTTTTTGTACCAAGCTTTAATTGGACCAACCGACGCCCGCCGCCTTAAGTCTGTTCCTCTGTTGCCCCCTCGTATTGTCTAATCCCCCGCATACGTCGAATAAAATCCAAATTGAATCGCTTAATGCGTCATGTCCACAAACGGAGAACACTTTATTTATTTCTTTTGTACAACAAAGATGCTACACCGAAGTTCTCTAGTACAACAGAGATGTTACATCGAATGTAGGCAAGTTGGGGTTCACTTGGGCGAATGCGGGGACTTCACAGGCATACGAGTAGCCCGCCATGATGTCGGTCTTCTTCCATGTCAGCCAGGTTAAGGTGTCAGACACATCCGGGCAGACGATGTAATCCTGTTGAATTTGAGCCAGCGTCAAGTGGGGATTGTTGACACCGATAAGGACGACTCCTCGCTTCGTTGAGGGCTCAATGATCACGCGGAAGTACAGCATTGGCACCGGAATCAGACCGTTATGGTTGGCGTCGTACGACAAGTACAAAGGTGTCTGCACACCACTGCTGTTGGGCAGGGTTGTTACACCATAGACTCCAGTATAACAGTCGACATACAACTGGTTGGCCGCCACCCAGTCTCTGGTGTTGTCTTCAACTCGCTCCCAATTGCCGGCATTGAACACCTGCCATTGGGGAGCGGCGTTCAGGAAGAGGAAAGTTCCCCTTTGCTGGGTGCCGTACGTGAAATCAGCCATGGCGGCCATGTGACCGCGAGCAAGGTACACGTTGGTGCCGGCGATGATGTAATCAGCCGCAACACCGTCCAACTCTGCGTCGATGGTTGCAGTTTGTGTCACTTGAGTGTATAACTTGTCAACGTTCTTTCCGGCGAAGAAGCCGGCTGTGGCGAAGGTTGGACGAGCAACGTTGCTTTGGAAGTAGTTGTTGCCTGGATTTAGCTTGTAGTAGACATATCGGGTCACTTCGAGGACCTCGTTGAAGCAGATTTCCAATTGCTTCACGAACCTGGTGCCAACGACGAAGCCACTCTCAACGATAACGCCTCCATTGCAGGTGGCGCCAGTCTTGCGGGCCGTAAAGCTGGGCCATGACGAGCAGAGCACCTTGGTGAGATCGTATTCTACGGTACCAATTGTGAAGTTTGTTCCTGAAACGCATGTCGCTATCTGGCTGCCAGACTTGCCCGACGGGTTTGAGTAGGTCGACGTGCAGAAGAGCTCCACAGTTTCTCCAACATTGACGTCTACGGTGCCTATAGTGCTGAATGGCCAAATCGTACTTGTGCTGGGAACCAGGATGAGGGGTTGTGGGCTTCCCAAGTTCTTGATGCTGACACTGCAACCTTCGAGTGATAGATATTGTGGCTTAGCGAGAATATAGAGGAGGACGTTGTTGTCAGCGACTTACCTGTACGCTGTTGAACGGATGATGATTTGACTTCCAGTTCTGGGGATTCGATGATTTCTTCTAGATCAGGCACTTCCTCGGGAAACGATTCTCCCATGGCGTCCACCTCGTAGACCTCTGGGGGAAACTCAATCTCAGGCTCGCCTGCCGCTGACAGGGATGCCCCGGAACAGAGGAGGGCGCAGCTACCAACCAGCAATAGTAAGACGTTAGCGAACTTCATTTCGACAAATGCTAGACTTCCACGAATGGGTACACATTTAAATAGGCACACGTCGGCCCTGAATTAAACACGTATCTCGCCGTGATAAGGTAAGCTCTTCTAGTATCTGTCGTCTGATGTCTTTGCTTGACAACGCAGATCAGTGGATCCTAGGGACCGCAACATCGAGATGCCATTGGATCGATAGCATTGTCTGAGAAGTTAATTAAAAGCTACTCCCCCACTTGGGTAATGAAATCGTTATCACGTTCGCGCGAACTGCGGATAAACACCATTTTGTGCCACGTGAGCAGGCGGCATTTTGGCGGCGAATTGAGGCTTCTTCTATAGTTTTGCCATTCCGCGCAGATAGCGGTCGAACTGCACATGAATATTAATTAGATCGGTGATAGGTGAACAGCGAGAAAGTTCGCCTTTTGGCTGTTGTTCTATGGGTTGAGGTAAGTGAACAGTGAGTGAAGGTAAATAGGGGCTGCGCTGGAAAGTGTCTGAAGTCGAGGAGGTACACGAATTGCTGGCCATTATTTAGAGCTGGATGGATTTGCTTCAGCCTGAAGTGTCAAGACAGTGAGACAACGCAACAGAGGACGCTCGTGTTTAAAGTGGTGCAGTGAAAGAGTGAAAAGGACCTCCAACAAGCTGTAGTATCACCACAGTCTGTAGCGCTACACAAAGAACTCAGCAAACCGTGGCAGTCGTGGTGTTACGAGGAAGTTAGTCATCCGCTGTGCCACCACGTCGCCTTCAGTTCATATGTCACCACTTCTGTCGAGTCGTTGACAATGCGTAGAGAGTATGATTCTCATGTAACGTTCAAAACTGTACACGCCCCCAATTCGGGAATGAACAATGAGACATGCAACGCAGGTGGCTGTACCTCTTTCGAGTCACGTAAGCTAAAGGGTGATTTTTTAAAAGCTATAGGAAAAAGTTTTTCAAAAAAAAAACACATAAAATTCAGAAAAATGCATGAAATCTTTATTTGAATCGATAGTACGGTCCATATAATTTAATGTTTGAAGATTATTTCATGCAAATATTGACCTTGACTGCGCCTCAAATGGTCCATCCGCTTAGTTCAATTTTGGCATACTCTTTCCAACATTTCGGCCGGTATCTCACGAATAAATGCTTTAATGTTGTCTTCCAATGCGTCAATTGAAGCGGGCTTGTCTGTATAGACATGAGCTTTAACATAGCCCCACAAAAAATAGTCTAAAGGTGTTAAATCGCACGATCTAGACGTGAAATAAAATGTTCACCGAACTCGCCCCTCAATAAGTCCATTGTTGCGCATGCTGTGTGGCATGTGGCACCGTCTTGTTGAAACCACATGTCATGCAAGTCAAGCTCTTGCATTTTGGGCAAAAAAAAGTTCGATATCATCTCACGGTAGCGCCCACCATTCACAGTTACGTTACGATTCGCATCATCTTTGAAGAAGTACGGTCCAATGATGCCACCAGCCCATAAACCGCACCAAACTGTGACTTTTTCTGGATGCATTGGTAGCTCTTGCAATGCTTCTGGCTGGATATTCACTCCAAAATCGACAATTCTGCTTATTTACGTACCCATTGAGCCAAAAATGAGCTGACCATAAAATGGAAGAAGCGCGCGATGAACTTTCTTAACAGAGCACGCATTCTGTTAATAAAATTCAATAATTTGCAAGCGTTATTCGTTTGTAAGACGATTCATGGTTAAATTATAGACCAAACTGAAGATGTTCGACAGTGAAACAAAACACGAAACGTGCGTCAGCTGTTTAAACTAGTGTTGCCAAAAAGAAAATAGCTAAAAAATCACTGTTTAGAAGCTGCCTTCTTTTAGTTGCTAGGACTGGGCACTCGCAGAGCAGATGTCGCATAGATTCTGTTTCTTCCACATCTCTGCGGCAAAAGTCCTCGTGTGGTATGTTCAGTCGCATTGCATGTGCTCCTGTTGCACAGTGCACAGTGCCCGATAATAAGTTCTATTAGCGCCCGTGCGTACATCTCTGCAACTGAAGCCGATCAATGTTGTCGATATCTTCATGATTGATGGCAAAAACTGATTTGTGAAATAAAAATTCGATCCTAGGTTGCTGGTTTAGCATCAAGAGCTTGGGAAACCTGTAGCTTCCTGTAGCCCAGCACAAGCCCAAGATCTGGCCATTCAGCGGCACAGACTCCATGGAATTCTGCACGTCGACCTACTCAAACGCATGCGCTGCTCATCCATTGTTGTAGATCAAATGATTTGTTGTTCATTTTCGTACAAACTGCTCGACAAACATACTAAGTACTTATCTATACCGTCAGGTGATTGTTGCGATAGCCTTCTTCTGATAGCGTAATTAAAATAATACGCACGCTTATGGGGGGCTAATGAAGGCGTTATCAATATTTAGTGGAACGTATTAAGATGTTCATCTTGAGTGAAATTGTTAATTAAATGCATTCGGATAGAGATCGGCTGTCGAACTGACCATTGTTCTGTATATCAGTCGACTGTAAAGCTGGTACATGTCCGTTTATCTGAAAAAGCCCAACTCAGCCCACATTTCAAAGAGCTGCATTTAACAGGAACAAGAGAAAACAAAAGAAAAAAGCCCATAAAATCCTTCACATTTCCCCGAATTACATTTAATACAACAATCCTTCCACATCAAAGTCCGGCAACTCGGTTACAACCTCTCTAAACTGATTCACCTCGCAGGCGTACATGTATCCCTTGAGGATGTCCCTCTTGGTCCAGCCAATCCAGGTGATCAGATCACTGACATCCTCGCAGATCACGTAGTCCTTCAGGATCTCCTCCAGTGTCGCGTGTGGATTGTTGACGCCCACGATAACAATTCCTCGTTTTGTGGCCGGTTCCACGACCACTCTGAAATAGATTTTCGGCACCGGAATCAAACCATTGTTGTTCTCATCGAAGTCCAGGTACAATTCCGCGGCGGTGCCATTGACATCGGGCAGCGTTGACACACCCCAAATGCCGGTGTAGCAGTCCACGTCGATCGATTGATTCGCCACGAATTTCCTAACCCCGTCCTCGACGCGTTCCCAATTGCCACCGTTGAAGCGCTGCCACTGCGGACCAGCATTCACAAAGAAGAACGTCGCCTTCTGTGCCGTGCCGTAGATGAAATCGACCTTGGCCGCCATGTGGCCTCGGGCCAGGTATATGTCTGAGCTGTCATTGAAGTATTTGGCCGAGTCTTCGCCGAGGATGATGTCGAATGTGGCCTTTTGCTGAACCTTCGTGTAGAGGCCATTCACGTCTTTGCCATTGTAGAAGTCTCCCGTGATGAACATGGGCCTGTCAACGGATCTTTGATACGCTGCTGACGAGGGATTCAGCTTGTGATGCACGTACCGAGTGACCTCCCTCAGCTCGTCATGGCAGATGTCCATGGTCTGTATGAAGCCGCCGTTTGAGAGCTCGAATCCAACCTCAATTAGAGATGTACCTCCGTTGCACTGGCGCTCGGTACGGCGAGCACTGTACGGCGCCCATTTTGTGCACGAAAACTCCTTAAAGTTGTAAATCAATCCGTCCACAAGGTAGTAGGAGTTCTGCAGACACTGCGCCGTGATTTTGGTGGCATTTTCGAACGGTGCCACGAAGCCCTGCGTGCAGTACATGTCGATGTATTCGCCATTTTTAATCTCCACAACGCCAGACGCCGCTGGCAAGATGAACTCAGTCGTGTTGGGATAGACGAACAGTGGCTGTGGCTCGGTCAGTCCTCCGCTTATGACGTACGAGCAGTTGCCCTCAACACGAACACTCTTGTCGTACCAGCGGCTAAGACCGGCCTCAATGAGTTGGCCGAGAGTTAGATTTAGAATATCCGCGTTAGCGAGCGCCACCACGAATAGGATACCGATAATGCAGCGCATTGTGTAAAGTTCGCTTTTGAAAGTCGCAACGCCAACAAAACCACACGTTGAAGGTGTATCGAAGTTTATATAGCTTTTTTTTTTTGGTTGACAATTTCTGTTTTGTTTTATTGCTCTACACAATCTTGTGATAACGGTGATATGTGATCGAGAATCCCCAGAGGATAACATCGAGCGTCAAGGTGAACCAGCAAATGGGCGGTACTTGAGCTGTGGGTCATCACGTGAGTACCGCCGTCCGTCGTTGGTGCTACGAACCGCGTTTGTATTGTGTTTTGATTTTCGTATTTATTTGCTCATCGATTGGGTGGCAGGGATATCTAGTGGAATTCAAACGTACGACAGGTGCTAGGGTGAAAAATCATTGCATAGCTGTTAGGCGTATGATTCGACTTGAGGCAGAGGTACCAAAACTGTCCACTGATCTTCTTTGTAGTTTCTGTTTCTTGATAAGAAGCAGACATTGTTAAGAGTTGAGACTCCAGCCAGTTCTCCGACAACCTGGAGTACAGAAACCAGAGATGAAGTATGTGTACATGATTCCTGACGTTGAAACGTTGATGATCTTCAAGAGTTAACAGCCTTTTAGAAGAACTAATGGTAAATCAGCGATAATTTATCACCAAAGAGGCAATCCAACTCCTCATTCCCGCAGTTTGTGATCCAATAAAAATCAGTTTTTTAAACAAAGTAGCAACACTGACTCCGTTCCGTCAAGTGCTGCAAGATAACGTAATCCACCACAAAAAGCCCTCGAACGACCAGTCAAACTTTGATAAAAGCTCCCCCCCTAGCTTAGAAAGCATTTGTCTCTTGTGTTTTTTTTTTTTTATTTAAGGAATCGGATTAATTCAAAGCTGACAGTTCTTTGCCGGCATTGTGCGGACTTGTTTTGAGAGATTGTGCAATTAACATTGCTCGATAACTGTTTGTGCTGTTGTAATCTACTGTCTAGTGATTTTCCTCTAATAATCTCATTTGTACATTTGTCCAAAGAGCAACCAAAAACAGAATGGCTTCTAAAGTTCCAAATGTGGTGCTAAACAATGGCAAAAATATGCCAATTCTTGGTCTTGGCACCTGGGGTGTAAGTATACATTTTTCTTTTTCGAATTTTTGATAGTTCTAATTTTAAGCGAAAAACTATCGACCTTGAACAGCTAATTCGTCATCATTTCGTATGTGTGCGCACATATGTACCCCACTGGGCTGTCTAGTTATGGCTGAGGAATACAAAGTGATTTGCATCAGCAGCTATTGCATGTGGGAGTGCAATTTGAAGCAACAACTGCTTACGTATTCGAAGAACTAACAAACTGAATTGTCATTCGTTTGATAAAAGTTTTCACTGTGTGTCCAGGAAATGAATGGGTTCGGTGGAAAATTCCAGTAGTACTGGTCGATATTGGATTTCATGCACTATTCATGTGTACATTGATACAGGCTGACGCCTGAATACTTATGTAACTGGCCAGAAACGGCTACACGGCATCTAGAGGACATATTAGGGGCGTTCACATGGACAAACATACCGGACAGACTCAGATTTGATCGTGTGAACGAAGGACATGTCGGAGATCGATTTTTTTTTTGTCTACAAGTGCTGCCAGAAATTCACTGAAGTCTGACGACATATTCGATCATCTTAACGCTAACGACATCGGTCTGTCCGCCTTCCATCCGACCAGGTCTGTCCAGTATGTGTGACCGTGTGTCACGTCACGTTCAGTATGAATTTGTATGAAAATACACCCAGCCGAGGCGTTTCGGTGAAGCAGCAGGTTTGATTTACAGCTTCAACTTGGTACGGCTCCCTTGACACCTCTTAGCGTTGTAGCGGATTGTGTTCGCAGTTCGTAGAGGCACCGATCTATTTTGCTTTCCCTTTTTAGCTAATTTCTGTTTAATTCTGAACGACTCGTGGACAGCCATTACGTCTTCATCAGGCAAAGATTGATCAAAAACAACGATCCGTCTCTGATAAGAGGTGCGACAAACCATGACCACAGCACGAACTCTCAAAGTCTGAGGCCCATTTATCCTTTAGTCAAAAAGTGGCATGTTTCCAAGCGAGATTGATGCCAATGTCGTATCTCCGCGCGTTCACTGATATCAACATGTCAGTCAAAATCTACGCATTGTCTAATTATAGTGATTTGTATCAAATTGATTACTCTTAATTAGGCAGAAACATTACATGCCAGGGTCGCTGATAATGGACTTGAGCTGATTAAATTGTTAATGTCACGACTCGCGAACGAATTTTCTGAAATCTCTTCTCATGTGGCTGTTCTTTGAAGATCTTTTCCTGACCTTTGGAGGCGTGATGTGGCTGAGCTCGAAGGGCTTAGTTTAATTCATTGAATGGTCAGTTCTATCGGCTTTTTGCCTGGTCTGTATGTGAGGTGGCCTGAAATGACATTCGTGTTGTTGAGTAATCCCGCTTGTTCCCAGGCAATATGGGATAGTATTTGGTTCTTTATGAAAAACGACAACATTGCTCCTTTTGAAAAACGACATTTCGTACTTTTTAAGTCGTCAGCAGTGTTTTCTTCGATATAGGTTAGGTTAAGTTGGGTTAGGTTGGTGATTAGTGATTGTCACAGCGGGAGCAGTAGCCTTCCTAATACGGTCCTATTCCTCGATATAGAGGTCACCATATTTCTTTCACTGTGGCATCATTGCCATCATCATTTGGTCTTCGAACTTCGATCGCAGGGGTTATGGTTAAGAGGTTATGTTTAAGAATGTCCTCCAATTTATCGGTATGTAGCTCAAATTTAATTGTTCTATGCCGTATGGAAGTGTCGCTTGTGTGCAACAACTTAATAGCAGTTAATTGGTCTCGATCTAGATACAGATTCAGCTCTTGCCCTTCATTTAACTGCGACAGTTACCAATGATCATTCAAATTGCGCTCTGTCTTGTCTTCACTTTGCATTCGAACGCCACATGTGTGCGGTCAAAGTAAAAGAGAAAAAAAACGACTCACATAAGTGATTTAGTAAAGAACACACGTTCATAAAGCCAAACCAACCAGTTCTTGTGAATCCACCGGCATGGGAGACATGCAGACACTGTCATTTATGAATCATTGTTCTGAAAGCTTGATGTAAAGCGATTGAATTAATTAACACCGAATGTTTGCTGAACAAATAAACATCAGTTGATTGCGCAACACATCACTGCCTATCATGCCTGATACCGGCGCTCAATTCTTATCGATTGCTTTGCACAATATTGATAGTGTAATCGGAATTATGTGCGATTTGTTGAGTGGTGTTGTGTTCAACCCTAGCACAGTGGATGCTCTTGGAAGTGCATGGGGAAAGCGCTTAGTAGACTAAATCACTCTGACAGACTTATCTATTTATTATGAAGTAAATTTTCCACGACACCGAGTCAATTAAGGTGCTCTGTGTGTGTCTCACGGTAAATATGTGCGACTTTCAGCGGTTTCTGTTCTGAATTAACATTTTCACTTGTAGCCACAGCACGTTACTTGAAAGCGCTTCTCGACGGTTCTTCACACAATTTGCCAGAGATTCTCTGAGTGTGTTGAAGAAAGAAAAAAAAGTGGAAACCAATGAAGAGTATAAAGCACTCATGAGAGTACTTGACAATTTTTGCTTTGTCAGGCTAGATGGGAAGCTCAAGTGTCTCGTGGTCTTTTGCACGGGCGATGGGAGCAGTAATGATGAGCTTTCTTGAAGGATTGGCCAAGCTGGGTCGATTTTGAAAGATCTTGGAGGATCTGTGATCAGAAAGGCCGAGCTTAGTGTGAAAGGCAAGTAAGTGGTTTTTAACTCAGTATTTGTTCCAACTCTCACCGTTGGTCATGAAGTTCGGGTAGTGACTGAAAGCGAATACAAGGTGCCGAGTCTTCCTACTCTTGTTAGAGTCACTTGCCGTGATAGGGTGACAAACGCGTCTTCAGTTCATCCAACGTTGAGCAGCTGCTTCTCCGAACGAAAAGAGCTATGCTTCAATGGTGGCACGAATGTTCCCTTCATCAAAACTTCCTCGAATGCGACTCCATCATGTAGGCGACCTCTTGGCAGAGAGAGAGAGTCCAAAAACTCGCCTGGTTCCACTTGGACATGACTCCTGATGATTTAGAGCCGATGGCGGAGGATCGATTGGTGTGGAGACCACTTGTGTGTGCTTTCTTTCCGCGACTTCTTTTGGGGATCATGCAAATTATACATTTTATCGCTGAGTTTGCTTTCTTCAGATGGACTGACAATGATTCTTTGATCACCAGATCAAAAGCGTGACTTGCCAGAAGCAAAAGTCACCAAATCCTTTCACTGTTCTAGTGTATCTGCCCAATCCATAAATCAATGAAATCTGATCCTACACCCTAAAACCAGTTCATTCACAAGACTGCATCTCTTTCAGAGCCCTCCAGGAGAAGTGACCCAAGCTGTCAAGGATGCCATCGATATCGGCTATCGCCACATCGATGGAGCGCACGTCTATCAAAACGAACACGAAGTCGGTGCAGGGGTGAATGCAAAAATCAAGGAAGGCGTTGTCAAGCGTGAAGATCTGTTCATCACCAGCAAACTATGGAACACATACCATCGTCCGGACTTGGTGCGTGGTGCATGCGAAACAACACTGAAGAACCTGAGTCTATCATACATCGACATGTACTTGATTCATTGGCCGATGGCGTACAAAGAAGGCGACGAGCTGTTCCCAACCACTGCGGACAATAAGACGGCATTCTCTGATGTTGACTACGTCGACACCTGGAAGGCAATGGAGAAACTCGTCGACGATGGTCTGGTGAAGTCGATTGGTATTTCCAATTTCAACAAGAAACAAATTGAACGCGTACTGGCCATTGCACGCATACCACCGGCAACCAATCAAATTGAATGCCATCCGTATTTGAATCAAAAGAAACTAATGGAATTCTGCAAATCGAAGAATATCGCAATCACTGCTTACAGCCCGTTGGGTTCGCCGAACAGGCCATGGGCCAAGCCTGGTGATCCGGTCTTAATGGAGGATCCAAAGGTTTGTTAGCACTTCCCTGTGCGTCCTCTGATTTCACTCCAATTCATTGAATTTTTGCCAGGTTGTAGGAATTGCGGAGAAATACAAGAAAACCCCAGCACAAGTCCTCATCCGGTACCAGCTGCAGCGCGGTAACATTGTCATTCCCAAGTCGGTGAACAAGGCGAGAATAGCGTCGAACTTCGACGTGTTCGGTTTCGAGTTGACCCCAGCCGATGTGGCGACCATCGATAGCTTCGACTGCAACGGACGCTTCGTGCCCATTTCTAGGTAAGCCACTCAAACTCTGACCTTCTGCCTTATCTGACTTGGAGATATTAATCGAAAATATATTTTTCGACGAATCTAGTGATGCGGATAATGTCCACTATCCATTTAACGACGAGTACTAGAAATCATAGTTTATTCGGTAAATTGCATTGAATTGTGTTGGTTTTTGATTGCTCCCCTCCCCCCTGTCTTCTGTGTGTTCCTCTCCCGCTGTTTACCTTTTGCTCGAATCGTTGAACATCAAGATATTTGCGTTACGCATCGCATTCCAGTCCACTTTACTGATCTCGTTTTGATTTCATTTTGCAGTGCAAACGGACATCCGCATCACCCATTCGAGAAGGACGAATATTAAACGGAAAATACACAATGCAGCACATAAATTGGAATTAGGAGATACACGAGTGTACACGAATGTTTTTGTGGTCTTACAATGTGTGTTATTGTTGAATTGGTTGAACAAATAAAGTGAATTATATTGGAAAACTGGGGCGTCTTCAATTTGTTGTTTAAGCTATGATCCTTGGCCTACGTCTTGCAACAACTGTAGTGTCGGTACAGATCACGACTCCTTTCTCAACAAGATTGAACATGCACACGAAACAACAAAGATAAGAGCTAGGATGCATGTCATGAGCATTATGACGTATCGAAGAGCACCTCCGACGCTCCCATGATCTGCAGTGGTGTTGCCAAAACACTACACCAACTATGGAGGGGAATCCCTGCTCAACGTTCCCTATAATATCGTGTCCAGCGTACTGTGCAGAAATAAGAGAGCAAATAAGAGAGCTCTCTTATTTCTGGTACTGTGTGAATGTCTAAAGCCGTTTTGCACCTCACTGTGTCTCGGCACGTACCAGTGCGGCTTTCGGCCGGACAAATTGACCAAATCTTGACCCTAAGGCAAGTCCTGAAGGAGACCAGCGATACGCACCACCTTTTCATCGGTTTTAAAGCCGCATGCGACAGCATTCATCGCACGGAGCTTTTCGATGCGATGGCCGAATTCTGGATCCCGGGAAAACTGATCCGGTTGCGTCGCACCACACTAGCGCACACGCAATGCAGCGTGCAGTTCGGCTCAAAGACTTCCGAGTCGCTTGAAATCTGCACCGGATTTCGGCAAGGAGATGCGCTGTCGTGTGATTTCTTCAATCTTGTACTGGAGAAGACAGTACGAAAGGCCGCTGTAAACACGGAAGGCACCATCTTCTACAAATCGGTCCAACTGTTGGGGTACGCTGATGACATCGACATAGTCGCGCGTTCCCAACGGTCTCCGGTTTAGGCCTGTTCTTCGGCGATTAAAGAACAGGCGAAACGAACTGGTCTCAAGGTCTACCAAAAGACGTTCCGTCGCACACCACCTTTGACAAGACATCACGATCGCCAGCTATTCGAGGTTTCAAAGGAGGTAGTAAAGGAGTTCCTGATGTGACCTCCACAAACGACATCACAGAAGAGATCCGACGTATAATCGCCCTTGGCAACCGGTGCTGCTTCGGTTTGTCCAAGCAACTGGGATCGAAGCTCCTGACTCGAAGGACCTACAAAACTCTTATTTTGCCAGTCTTGCTCTATGGGGACGAAAGCTGGACGCTAAGCAACAGCTGGTTAAGCAAAACATTAGAGATGCTTCTTGGTGCCTTTTGAAAGAAAAATTCTAGGAATTCTAGAGAAGAGGACGCAACCGCTAATTCCACGAGCTGTACTAGGATGTGGATGTAGTCTGGAGCACGTCGTTTACATCGAGCGAGTGGACACCAACGCTCCAGCTAAGAGGTACCTCGAATTCGAGCCTCCTGGTCTGAGAAGGAGAGGAAAACCGAATCTCGGGTATAAAGACCAAGCAATCGCGGGTCGTTGGTCTGATAATCGGGGCAATGTGCCTACGTCGCTGCTCCAAGCTTACACCACTGCAGTAGAATGCTAACGATTAGAATTCGGAGGCGTACAGTGACTGACTTCATAACAAAATATAGTACTGTCCTAAGAAGAGTGTTGAGCTCCAAGTGTCGTGTCCATATTTGAGGTTATCAAATTTCCCCCCATATGTGAGGTTAACAAACTCTTCCCCGGCCCCATAAACAATACAATTGTGGCTTAAAAACGAGCTCAACCTGGCATGTAGGATTGCGAAGGGAATATTTAGTCACTTGCTTAACCGCCAAGAAGCTTTAAGTTTTTCGCGTCTGGCAATGCTGACTGTTTACATTATCTGACAGCAGACACCTGTCAAGCAAAGAAAAAAACACCACAGAGCTGTGAACATCGTAATCAAATCGTTGATTTCTGATCAAAATCAGAATTAAAGTGAATCTACTTTATTTCTGAGCAAACAAAATGTCGTTCGTGGTGCACGGAGAAGCGTCTGAGTCGGACGAGGAGACGATCGTTGACAGAGTAGGTACCTTGCATCATCATCCTAAGAGGAAAAGCATTTACTACTCAATGCTTGTCATTTACTCTAGCCCATTATTTATGCAAAAGCAGTTCTGGGAGAGGCTGAGGAATCGGACGATGGTAAGTAAGAACCAGTCAGAGAAGGACGACACGAAGCCCAAATCAATCAAACTCTCATTTACAGACGACGACGCGTTAGATAATCAACCGGCAGCCGAGCGTCCAAGAACGTTGAACAACAACGAATATTTCCACCGCAAGTTGAGTAAGTAAACAGAGTGCAACTCCGCCTGCGAGCATCTATTTCAATCGCGTGTCATTTCCAGTCGAATCGAATATCACATTATGGAGAAATCTGAACTCCTTCGTCGGTCAGGTGGTCCTCACCGCGTCCAAGCAGCTGCTGAACGCTGATCAGTTGCTCATCAAATCGCAGGTTTCAATGCAACTGGCGCTCTCCTCGCTGAAGATTGCCCAGGAGAGGGTCAGACTGGTGCGAGACAAGACTGAAGATGTACTCACGGCAAATTTCATACCGGCAATAAACATTTGAAAAATAAAACACTTAACTTTATTCTTTTTGCTTGATTTTCTGCGAATGAGAAGCAACAACATTTCACTTAGGTCTCATCATCTGACCCGGGCACAAACAAATGACTGTTCGGGGAGGGCTCGCGAGGCACGTAGGTCGCTTCGAAGCACCTCGAGAATATCGACCGCAGAGCTCGGGGCATTTCGGAGGTTTTATTCCCCGGCGACTGGGGGATCTCTTCGTCGTCCATTGCGTTCTCCTCTGTTTCCACAAACGTCACAAAGACTTCGCTCTCCAAATGTGGTTGCGGATCAGTGTCCATCCTAGTTACGTTCAGACTAGGCATTTGTGAGAAGCTGTCGCTGGTCTCTGAAGAGGCTGGATTGCGGGGCAGTTCTATCGTCTGAGCGGCAATGTCGAACCTGAACTCGTGAACGTCATCGCTGCCTATTGGACCGGATTGTGTAGTGTTTCGTGAGACGTCAGACGTCTTGCCCGACGTCTTCTTTTTGCTGCGCTTTGGCGATGTGTCCTTTGCTGTTTTTCGCTTCTGTGCGGGCTCCGTTCGTTGCAGAAAGCTCTCTGTGATCCTCTCAGGTTGGACGTTCTCACAGAATGTCACATCCTCCGGCGAGAGTGTCGACATAATGAGGGTGGCTTCAAAGAAGTTTGGCTTCTTAATTTGAAAGAAAATGGGACTGCAATAAGAAAGAAAAAAATGCTACACGAGATTCAGACCCTCTTTGACGGCACTCACCTGCCTGCGTCCCGAAATAGTATCCGGACACTCTCAAGAATTGCGTCGGCAAAGAGGAGAAACGCCTTGAACTCTCGCAGACAGAATGTGACAGCGGCCTCCTCCGTTATGCTGTACTCCTCGAATTCATCGGGTCTATGCGGGAAATGAGAGCTTCTTCGCTTTTATGCACAAATTACGAACTTACGATAGTTTCAGCTGAGAGCGCATGAAGTTGTCATTCACCCGGGACCCTTCCACGTAGTTCTTTATGCTCACAGTGTTTTCGCCCGCTTCAACAGTCAGTTCCTCTTCAGCCATGTGGAAGTTGCTCACGATGTCCGAGAATAGTTTGCATGTCCCACCAATTCTGGAATGAGCTGATTTTCATATTTCTCTGGTCATCTTCGAGCTTGCAAACTTACACATTCGGAGCATCATCCGTGGGCACATCGGCAGATATGTTGTCATCGTCTATGATCGAAATACTGAAGTGCTTCACGGTCTCGTGTCGGCAGTCCATTTGGACTATGAACTTCGAATGTTCCAGTTCAATTTGGATTTTGCATTTCTCCACCTATAAGCAACTGAAGCGGTGTAACTGGAAACGTGTGATCAATCTGTGTTTACCTGCTTCATGCTCTTGAATGCACCGAGGCAGGCTTTCATTGACAATCGACAGCAGTTGTCGTCGTTGTCTGACCCTCCAGATGTGTCGTAGCTCTCGAAGAAGCGGCTGCAGAACGTGTATGTCCCCACAGCAGACTTGTTGCCATTTACAGCGCGTAATTGAAATCCATTCTCGCTAGCTTCGATGTACAGATTCGAACCGAATTTGGCCAACGACTGTATTGCCTTGGCAAAAACTTAAGAAACATATAAATTGCTACACAATTCAGGGTTTTGTCGAATGATATTTTGATGCTTACTTCTCGCATTTGAGCCGTCAAGGATGCATTTCATGGTATTCGCCTGAAATTCTTACCGGCGGATGGTGATGAAAACAATTTTTGTTGTGGTTGTCAATGCCAGCCGCCAGTTTTTGGCTGTCAAATGTGCAAGTCTGTTCGATTTCGACGAACACTCATTTGTAATTTGTAATAGAGTACTCAGATTTGGTTTTGTGTTTGTTGAATAGGTGTTTTTTCTGCAGTTATTAAAATATGATAAGTGAATAATTAATCAAGAATCAAATGGAACGTTTATCCAGTGAGCATTGCGTGTGAACACGATTATTTGACTCTGTGTGATCTATTCGAGATCCGTTCGATTTCCTCTGTTCCATTGGCAAACATTGCTCTACTACAATCTGAACTCTGAGTGATGTTAATCTGTCAAAATTTGGCTTGCCGCAAGGAGGCGATCAATTCTGAGATTTCCGAAGTAAATGAGACTTCCTCACCAACCTCACCAAGTGCAATTAATTGAATTAACAGAAAAAAAAGTGTTGTTTTGCTGGTCACCACATAGCTATGATTGGAATTAAGGTAAGTCTGCGATTGAGGACAACGTCTCTAAAGATGTGCTTTCCACTTTTAGATCGGAGCACTGGTGCACTTTCGCAGATGGGAAAAAAATCGATTTCATACATACCCCTCCTCAAATATGTCACTGTCGCGTTTAACATTGAATTTGTGTGCTTTTTTTTTTCCTTTTCTTGTGCTGTAGAAGTGAAAAATAGTGGATTTTGAAAATAACCCAAAAATGAACACGGAGTTGATATCGAAAGCATTATGCTTTCATGGTCAACCGCTGCAAAAGATCTGGGCCGGTGAACGTGGTGACCACGATCTGTATCAGCTTGGTATCACAAGTCCCGATTTCTCGTTGTATCTTGAAAGGCAGAAGAATCTGACCTTTCAGGATCGTGCTAAACGTCTGAAATTGCATCAGTTCCTTGCGCGTAAAGCGAACGAATTGTTTGACCGCGGATTACAAAACGGCGCGGTGAATACAAAAGAAGATAGTGCGAACGTTAGTCGTCAAGGTGTGTACCGATGAGTTGGCCTGTCCTTGCGGCATTCAGTTTACCATGTTTAACCTATTATTTGGACGTAGATGTTGCAGAGACCGTCGTCTCGATGCCACCATATGAGTATTTTTTGAATACGTCTGCATACGAGAAAACGAAAGTCCTGCACTGCACGTTGGAATCGGTGAAACCGGGTCACATTGTCTACGGGGTCGTGACGAAGCCCTACAGTGGCGGTACACAAGTTAAGGTTCTCTGCACGGGCGAACCACTCGTGCGGTATTTGGCGGACATCAATATAAGGGTAAGTGTTGAGAGTGCTTTGCTTGAGCGTGAGTGTCCCACCATGTCGGAGATTGGCTATGACTCGGTTACTGGAGTTCTTTGTGATTTGTTGGGTGTCACATTTTAGGCGGTACTTCCGAACAACTTCATGATTCCCGGGCACGACAAGAAAGGCAATCCGAAGTGGTACGCAATTCATGACTTTGTCTGCTGCGAAGTCTTGGACATATCAATCGACGCTGAGCGAATGACATTGGGCATGAAGGGTGTGCTCACGAAGGACACAACCGCCCCACTTGGCCTGATAACGGCCGAGCAAATTCCCGACTACTACAGGTAAGCCCATTTAGCCGCGGCACAGTTGAAGTGAAAAAGCAACATCTTCCGTAGGCGCATCAACTCGGGCACCGACGAGCTGTTCCTGGACTACTTGACCACTTCGAAGACGTTTAACAATTCAAATTGTTACGAATCGCTTTACGAGTCAGTGGGGCTGGACATCAACGATACGTTCAGTCACCTGAAGAGCCTTAAGCATCCCTTCCCCGTGCAGGACTACGCGATTGAATTGCGCCAAACGCAGGCCAGCAAATGGGCCTTCAGGTGAGTCGCACCGTTCTCCATTGAAATGCTTTGTGAAAAACGTTGTTACAGGTCCGTTGCGGATGGCATTGAGCACTTCAAGATCGGACGACATGTGGAAGCGTTTCAGTGCTTGAATAAAGCTCTTAGCATTGATCCGCGGAATGTTGAGGGTTTGGTGGCACGCGGTGCACTCTATGCCAACAAGGGATCGTTCATAAAGGCCGTTGAGGACTTCGAGACGGCGCTGAAACTGAACGCGTTTCACACGAACGCCAGAAAGTACATGGGAGAGACACTTGTCGCACTGGGAAGGAGCTACGAGGAAGACAATCACATCGAAGAGGCCATCAAAGCATATCAGAATTGCTTGAATATCATACCGAATCACGAGCAAGCGAGGATATCTTTGGACGCGCTAAAGAGGCGTCCGGGTCATGCTACTCCGGTGATTGACATTAATTTACTCTCGATACCAGGTAAGTCGAAGTAGTGCATTTAATCGGGGGAAAACCAAAACTGGAACGTGTATCTCGCGCGGCGCAGAACACTTCGTTTCGCTTCACTTTGTCTTTCGTCGAGGCCAAGCTGCGGGCTTGTTGAATTCTGGTTTGAATGTTGATTTGCGTTTTGCCAATGAACTCAATGAACACTCACAACAAATGCGTCTCCATTCACAGTCACCCTCTCCGCAGGAACGTCGGACGTCAAGAAAAAGAAGAAAGCCAAACATCGGTCCTCCAGCTCATCGTCGAGCAGTGACGATTCGTCGGACACGTCCACCGATAGCGCATCATCAGACGACAGTACTACTTCAGGTTGGTATTTCAGAATGTTACTTACATGGGCTTTATTTTATTTTAGTCACTTACATCTTGCGGAGCTAGCCTTTGTAAGTTCTTACGAGAGAAAACCATGTTTTCAGCGTAATCTTTTCTATAATTCTTTAATGTGTATTTATGCGTGACTTTTCGAATTTTCACTTCACTTAAACCAACATTCTAGAGTCGGCCGACGATCGGCAGAAGAAGAAGCAGAAAAAACAGAAGTCCCTGTCGCCGCTCAGCAAGCGGATGGGTGACATGAATGCGGCCAGCTTTGAGTTCAGTCAGCCGTTTCATTTAATGCAAAAGGAGCAGAATCCGGACTTCAATAAAGTATGTGGCGTCTATCCAGCGCGTACGAGTGGCGCTTTGAAGCAAACTCTCTTTCAGATGGATGACTTTTTGGGAGCCGGCGACGATGATTACGAGACACGGGTGCGCAAGCTGCTCGAAGACGCATCGAAGCACCGCAAGGAGCGGGACGGTAAGTCGTCGGGTTCGAAGAAAAAATCAAAGAAAAAAAAGAAAAAAGCCAAAAAAGAAGCGGCACGCTTGGAAAAGAAAAACAAATCAGACGCGTTGGTCGCGGCAAATCCATACAAGTGAGTATCTACGGTTCGATTCGAGATATCGATTGCGTTTGTTGGTTTCGGTTTTAGGACCTCCGAAGCGAATCTGGAGAAGTACGAGCGCAGTTTGAAGGAGTTGAAGACGTACCAACAACAGCAGCAGAAGGTCACAGTGCGTGAGGATCTCTTCGTGGACAACGAGGAGCCACCACCGGCTCCGTCTTTTTCGATGCGTCGGACCGGCAGCACTAGTCCGAGGAAAGTTAAGCGGGACTCGCCACCGCCTAAGGCACCGGTGGTGTCGAGCAGGCAACCGCAGGTGACGTCGACGTCCACCAAGGCGGTTCGCCCGCCGCCTCCGATTATCTCGGGTCCATCAAGCAGATCGGCCATATCAACGTTTTCGCTTGCAGCCAGTAATGCCGCATCTTTCAAGCCATTTCCAATCAAGGGTCCCGTTGTTCTCGACAAATTCGGCTGCTTCCGATTGGTGGCACCGCCGCCCGAAGAGGTGGAGGCACTGACACGCCGCACTCGTACACGTTCACGATCGCGGTCAAAGCTGCACGCGCGTCGTCGTTCACGGTCACGTTCGCGGTCGGCTGGTCGACGACGTCGCAGGCGATCAACCTCCCGCAGTCGCCGTCGATCGCCATCTCGTGGCCGGCGTTCTCGGTCACGAGGCCGCTGGCGTTCGTCGCGTTCCCGAGGACGACGATCGCGCTCCCGTGGTCGGCGTTCCCGTTCGAGTGTTCGCCGCCGCACCCCGTCGCCCTTCAATCCAAATCGTCGCCCTCGATCACGAACACCGGGACGCCAGCGAACGCACAGTCCCCCGAAAGACGACCACAAGTCCGGGCAATCGAATCGCGACCGTCGGGCATTTGGCAATCGAGTCTGGCAGCGTCCAGTCGACGCTAGGGAACGCAATGGTAGCAAATCACCACACTCGTCTGCCGACGAACAGAAACAGAATGATAAAGATGTCAAATCTGAGACGTCTGCTGCTAATGCCGGTACAAGCAGCACCAGCGGCAGTGTTGACGGTGCGAAGCACGATAAACGCGTGAAGGAGGACGGCATATCGCTGGAGGAGATCGACAAGATCATAACGCAAGCGAAAAAGGAACGAAAAGAGGAGATATTACAGCGCGACAAAAAGATCTTGAAGAAGAACGCAGCAAATAACTTTTAAAGTGATTTCTTTTGTTTTTTTTTTTTTTTTGTGTCTATTCTTTTGCATTCACCTGCTGTGTATGACTATGTGTACGTAGATCGAGACAGACTTGAAATAAAAATATATTTACTTCCAAAATGAGGCGTTCTTTTTGAGTTTTTGAGGTTATGGCGTTTGAATTTCCATTTTTCAGCCGTTAAACAAGCCGACTCAACGCCTGTGCAGCTTTGTCGGACGTCTGAGGCGCAGTTTTTGTCATCCTCTTCTGAGAGAGTAAAGGAAAAACGCAAGACGTCTGAAAATGCAAATTTATATTTTTGAGGTTAGTAAGTGGTGAGCACATCGAGCGACCTAAGATATTTGCGTCACAGTAAGTGCGTGCTTAAAAGTTCGTCTCGAACGCCTTGTTATCGTATCCCCCGTTCATGTTGATGTTCTGGGTCCGTTGAATCTGTTCCGTCTTGCGACGCTTCGCCTCGAATCTGGTCTCGTTCAGCAACATAATCGACTTCCGGCTCATGGAGATATTTTTCACATTCAGATTACCTGTTGCAGGCAACGAAATTAACACGTCTGCATTTCCATCAACACAGCTGGCACTCACCCTCTCCGTAGTATCTGGATTCAAAGTTCTTCACCAAATCACTGGAATCCTGATGAGTTTTCTCCCGGTTTTCGTGGAGTTTGAAAATGGTTTGTCGCCTTGTGATGCCCTCCTCTTCGTCGTTCTCCTCGACGTCTTCGTTCTCGCCGTCTTCATCGTCGATTCGTTTCGGTCTTTGCAATTGCCTGGCTATCCTTACCGCATTGCCCTTGATCTCTTGCAAGGCATCGTCCTGGGATTGCTGCAGGCGAACACAATGAAAACCTCAACTCCAGTCTCTTTGAACTTTGGCTGGCTACTCACCGAGGAACTTCTGAACCACTCCAACCGAGTGACGGCCAAGAGCTGAGAAACTGTGGCAAATCGATGGATGAACATGGCAATGAACTGAATGATGAGGATGAGTCCGAAAAACAGGACAAAACTAAGACCAATCGGATCGAGCTGTTGGTACTCGCGATAGATGTACACCTGCAGGTGAGTCTCGTCGTAGGTGATGTAGTCCGTGGGACTGATTGGCCAAATAACGTGCAGATAGTCCTTCTTCAGTTGCAACAGGACAACGATGAGGATGAACAGCGCATTGACCATGACGAAGGCAAAGGCGAACATGTTGCGCAGCTCACGCAGACTGTCGGCTATTTGAGCCTTCTTCTCCTTGGTGTGGAACATCGGCTTCAGATAGTTGCGAATGAGCTCCCGCCAGAAACGCTTCTCTTGCAATGGAATCTCCCCTATCGGGGAGTCCACGAGGAGTGGGTCATTCAGCCAGCCGGGGAGAAAGTCTTGATTGTCGTCGGTTGGCGGCGTGCTGTTGTGCTGAAACGTGAAAGAAGGTCGTCGGTTTTCTCGGACTTCCTCCTCGTGTTCATACTCACGTCGTTCGCGTCATTCTGGTCAGCGTCAGACGCCAGTTCCGCATTTGACTCCTTTACGACTTTTCTGTGAAAATAAGCGCTTTCAAAACGGGGCTTCCAAGGTGTCGTGGGCTTACCCTTCAAGGACATCGATTTTGCTGTTCAACTCGGCCAGATTCGAGATCACAACCATGAGCTGACTTTCAACCGCATTCGACTTGGGATGGGTGCAAAGCATGCACCGGAAGATGCCAGCGCACGAGAAGTCCAGGGAGCCCTCCTCCTCGTTGATCGGTTTCAGGAACGAGAACATTTGTTGGATTTTATTCGGCTTGCTGTCCTTGGACTGTTTACTCTCGTCTGCCTTTGCCTGGGGAGGGGGAGGGGAAGAAAAACACTTGCAGGTGAACACTTGCGGGGCTACCCACTTCTCTGTCGTGCGCTCACTTGACCATCGTTGTCGGGCTTCTTCTCACGAGTGCCCCACGAAACGTCGTTCATGTTGAAAATCGAATAAATCAGCAGCAACATGTACATCGATGGAATCGTTATGTAATAGATGAAGCCACACCACAGGGCACTCGCCTCCTGGGGATGCATCAAACCTGCAGCAAAGAGGACGCATAAGTGGGGTTGTCTCTTGCGGAACTCACCACTTTGACGCACCAGCGACGACGATCTGACCAGCGACCAGCATGAAGAAGAGCGAAGCCGGCGAAAGGGGCCCATCCTCAATCATCTGGATGATGATACCGATGAGGACAGCCATCATGACCAGGCAGTAGACGGTGCTCACAACGAATGCTATCAGGAGCTGTGACAAGCGGTGAATAAGTGCATAGCCGGAGAATATGTGCGCCTTACCTGGTACTTCTGCTTCAGATACAGACAGGCCAAGATGAAGGTGAGAAGGGGGAAGAAATTCCACAGGAACGCCGTCCAAATGTCAATGCTGAACACGGCCACCAGTGCGCCAATCATCATGAGGAAAATCGTTCCCGGTCCCAGAATCGTGCCCACCATTAGCATGAACTGATAGCAGATGTACGGCATTGATATGCTGCTGTTGTTCTTCACCACCATGTCCGCATCGGAGAGCAGGTCGTAAATATTCGCAATGGTCGACGGTACCCAGCGACGTCTCTGGTTGTAGAACTCATTGAAATTCTCCGGCGAATGGGTGTACGCATCGGACGCCGCCGAGTATTCCACTCGCATGCCCTGCTTCAGAATCAGTGTGCATAGCCAACGATCCTCTCCCTGATCGTACTGAACATAATGCATTGGCTCCTGCGACACCGTTGTGTACTTCTTCATCACGCTGTTCTCCATCAGTGCGCTGCCCCGGAATAAACTGAAGCACCCCGGACTGCAGAGCACACAACCGATGACGTGCTCGGTGGACTTTTGCAGCCAATGGCCGATGGCGTATTCGAATTTCTGATACCACACCATTGGACCGCGACCAACGGGATGGATGCGACCGCAGGCGGCACCCAGTTCATCAACTGCTTTCATTCGATCGATGAGCAGTTGCACTGCCTGCGGCTGGAAATCAATGTCACCGTCGAGGGCGAGCAGAAATGTGTTCTCGGCGATGACGGTCTTTCGTTTCGGTGAAGCATCCTCCAGTTCCATGATGCGAAACCCGAGCAGGTAGTACATGTACATCACCTGTGACCAGCGTTTTTTGTGTCGAATTTTATCCTTGTTCTTCAGATGGCCAACGACTTTTGTCCGGCCGGGCAGGGTCCATATCAGACGACCGCCGTACGGTGTTTCAACTTTCACCGGTGGCTTCAGTTTCATCGGCACGGCGTACACCTCGAAGCAGGCCTTTTCGATGCTCTCGATGAGCAGTTTCACGAACTCGTTCAGCGGCGGATTCTTCGGATCCTGACAGTGTTTCGCTTCGCATTCGAAGGCGTCGTCAAAGAAGATGTTCGCTGCAAGTAAAATGGATGTAGTCGATGTGGTGGAATGCAGAGGGGTTTAGGTAGCCGAAATGGAGATGGGGTGCACAAGGCCATGTCCTTATCGCTGTGACAGCAAATGCACATGCCGCAGTCAGGCATGTGTTTCAATAATGTTCCCCCACCCGGAGTAGGGGGAATTTCGCAAACCAACTCCATTGTCGGTTCCCCAAAATCAACCCCATTTGAGAAAATGCCAAGCCATGCGAATGCACCCCCCAGTAGACTCACTTTCCAGCTCGTAGTACTCATCGTCCTCCTTGCCGTTGTTGATGTGAATTTTTGCCATCCTGTGAGCACATTGATCCTCATCCAGACGAACAATCGACTTGAGGAACTCCATCATCTCTTCCTGAGTCTCGTGCCACATTGTTGCACAGATAATGAGTTGCGGTATTTTATCACTCGGCAAGATATCCGAATCAGTATTCACGGGTGCAACTGGTGCGAATGTGTCGTTCTGCGAGTGGAGTGAATAAGCACAAGTACACTCTGTCAGTCGAAGAAAGGATACACGTGCACTCACCTTTAACGTCACATACTCCTCGTTCCAATCGACACGCCGCCTATTCATGGTGACACACTGATCCACCAGCAGGCCGCAGTACCACGGACAGACGAACAGCTTCTCGGTGGGGGCATTCTTATCGTTGCGCGGATACCAGATGTGATATGTCACCCAGAGCTGCGACACCCACCAGATGAGCCACATCCAAACGAAGTCATTCGTGAGATAGTCGATGAAACGATAAATGGGCAGACTGCGGAACGACAGGTAGTCAGGCATGTAGCCATGGAAGGCGCACACATCCGCCTCCCTTGCGCTGGCAATCACGATAAGGAGGGCAACGGACACCGGTCCGACCACACTTATCGACAGGGAGAAGCTGAATTCCTGAATTTTCACTTTGCACGCAAACTTCACAAAAATGTAGCACAGATACGAGGCCACAATCTGAATGAGGAGCACGTTGACGATGGCCGTCGGATTCGATTGGACGACAAATTCATCCTCCAGCAGCGGTGCCATTAGGGTGTCCGTCAGTTTGTCCGTTGGTTCAGTGGTTGTGGTGAAGCGTTGCGCATCGGAATATATCGCCGAACTCTGCGAGGTGAGAGTGAGAAGAAGTGAGATGAGTCACGCACGGACGTGTGTGTGTGTTTTGTTACCTGACTGATGTGGATCTGGTGTTGCCGCCAGCCGGCGAGGAACTTCGTGAAGTACGTGGTAAATCTGCGCCCATCGAGGAGGAATGCGCTCACGGCGAACACGGCACATTTCAGTGGTGACAGGAACAAGTACGTATTGTAACGAGACTTTGTCCTCCGGATGGTTTTCGTTAGATAAGCTTAAATTGCGGTTGTCAGTAGGTGGCTGGGCGTGTGTGGAAGGTGCCTTACCAATCCATGAGAAGCGGTTGATGTAGTTCTCCCACCATCGGAACGAGGTGAGCAGCAGCGGCAGCGAGAGGATTTGTATCGCCAATTTGTTGTTAATGACCGGCCAGACGAAGAGCGCTGTTGCCTGGCCGCAAAGCGTCAGAAGGCTGAGGCACGTTGTCACCATCGACTTCCAGTCGCATTTTTGTCCACTGAGGAGGCCTGCAAGGGGAGGAGAGATGAGATGAGGCGATGAACCGGAAGTTGGTGGCCATCAGGGGTTGCAGTTTTTTCGCCTGAGTTCAGAGAATGCTTAGCTTCTCCTGAGTCTTCTTCCTGATCTGAGGCGAATCAGTGGCTGAAGTAGCCTGCGATGGAATGTCACTTCCATCCACCCAACCTCTGCCGTAAGAGATTGTCTGAATCAATCCGATACATGTTCAACATTGCAAGTGCTTATCATGCAATTCTGCACGCCGCTATCTCACTTAAAACTATTGACAAGTGCCGACACCCTCGAGATAGTCGCGCAATCAGTTCGAGTTGGTTAACCTAGTTCCAGCACACCACTACCAATACTCACAGAACAATGCTGGCACAAGGCAAACGGCATTAGTAATCATCAGAGCCTTACACGAGTCCATTGCAGGCATTGCGACAAAGGTTAAGACCGCCAGACCCATGACGTGAAGCAGTTCCATACCAACGACCTGCAAGCAGAAGAAAACCACGTCATTCACGCCGTTCCCCTGGCACCTTCCCCACCCACCGCCCACTCACCAGATAAACTTCCGGCCAAGTGGGTGCCTTCACATCTTTGAACACGCAGATCCGTAGTGCTCGAAAGAACGTGAAGACTTCCGGCGTTGAGAAGGCGAAGACAATGGCCCATATCCAGGCGATTCGCTGCTCCTCGGGTATCTGGGCGTACAGCTCCCTCTGCGGGTCTAAGGGAGAGAGAGGGGAAATCGTGCACTTGTACGCAGTTTTCAATTGATGTCGTGTCGAAACTCACGTCGAATGTCACAGTATTTGACCTTGACGTCCGTAGGAATCTGTGCCACCATCAGCAAGTAGCTGAGTTTGGATGCGACCGCCGAGCCGAGAACGATGACGAATACGCCGATGTACACGAGGATCTTGAAGACTTGAAGGAGCAGTGTCAGCTTTGTCCAGCTGGCAGCCGAGCCAGTCGCCTTCTTTGGCGGAGGATCTTGAAACGAGTCCCACAAGGGGGGCTTCTCCTTGTTTTTCCTGCGGAGAATTGCGTTCTTTTCTGTGATCAGAGTGGACATGGTGGGCTTACCTTTTTCTGGGATAGACGTCCTCATCGTTGTAGTAGAAGTTTTCCATGGATGAAAAGTTCTAGAACTGCAGAGAGCGAGAGAGATAAAGAGACGGAGATTGCTGACGAACAGTGAAGATGTCACGACGGTAGACGGCAATCAACTGATGAAATCGATTCGATTGATATCGCTCCGAAGACAAACATCAATTAATGATAACACTCTCGGGCCGACGGAGTGGGGGATTATTCTTATTGCGGACAAAGGCAGCCAACAAGATACAACGAGTGTGTCCCCCACTTGTGAGCGCTGCACATTAGGTGACGCATTATGAGTGCTTTCATAGACGCTGTGGAGTCTAGGCGTCGGCGGATCACTCAAAGTCACTTATATTCATAGACAACGCTTCACAGAACTCAGACCGGAGTCATAAGCGGCAGCATCAAATTGAATTTTGTCTTGCTGATGTGGAAAAACCCACTTGACCAAGAGGTGTTCACACCCTTGTTTGCTTTTTGTCGACAATATCCGAGAAACAGACATACTGCGGTGGCACAGTGGGCGAAGCAATTTGTAGATTGGGTATGTGAAACCCACAACCGGACACAGGTCGTAGGTACGCCTAGTTGGGCCGCTGTGGCAGTTGGAAGATGAGCAATGGAAAGGCTCCAAAATCCTTACTATACACTGTACATTTTTTTAGGTGAAAAATTCGATGTCGTCGGATCCACTCCAGTCTTTGGATTTCGATAATACGCATCGAAACACATAACCACAGGTGTACACGGGTCGTAGGTACGCCTAGTTGGGCCGCTGTGGCAGTTGGAAGATGAGCCATGGAAAGGCTCCAAAATCCTTACTATACACTGTACATTTTTTTAGGTGAAAAATTCGATGTCGTCGGATCCACTCCAGTCTTTGGATTTCGATAATACGCATCGAAACACATAACCACAGGTGTACACGGGTCGTAGGTACGCCTAGTTGGGCCGCTGTGGCAGTTGGAAGATGAGCCATGGAAAGGCTCCAAAATCCTTACTATACACTGTACATTTTTTTAGGTGAAAAATTCGATGTCGTCGGATCCACTCCAGTCTTTGGATTTCGATAATACGCATCGAAACACATAACCACAGGTGTACACGGGTCGTAGGTACGCCTAGTTGGGCCGCTGTGGCAGTTGGAAGATGAGCCATGGAAAGGCTCCAAAATCCTTACTATACACTGTACATTTTTTTAGGTGAAAAATTCGATGTCGTCGGATCCACTCCAGTCTTTGGATTTCGATAATACGCATCGAAACACATAACCACAGGTGTACACGGGTCGTAGGTACGCCTAGTTGGGCCGCTGTGGCAGTTGGAAGATGAGCCATGGAAAGGCTCCAAAATCCTTACTATACACTGTACATTTTTTTAGGTGAAAAATTCGATGTCGTCGGATCCACTCCAGTCTTTGGATTTCGATAATACGCATCGAAACACATAACCACAGGTGTACACGGGTCGTAGGTACGCCTAGTTGGGCCGCTGTGGCAGTTGGAAGATGAGCCATGGAAAGGCTCCAAAATCCTTACTATACACTGTACATTTTTTTAGGTGAAAAATTCGATGTCGTCGGATCCACTCCAGTCTTTGGATTTCGATAATACGCATCGAAACACATAACCACAGGTGTACACGGGTCGTAGGTACGCCTAGTTGGGCCGCTGTGGCAGTTGGAAGATGAGCCATGGAAAGGCTCCAAAATCCTTACTATACACTGTACATTTTTTTAGGTGAAAAATTCGATGTCGTCGGATCCACTCCAGTCTTTGGATTTCGTTAATACACATCTCAACACATAACCACACGTGCGGACAGGTCGTAGGTACGCCTAGTTGGGCCGCTGTGGCAGTTGGAAGATGAGCCATGGAAAGGCTCCAAAATCCTTACTATACACTGTACATTTTTTTAGGTGAAAAATTCGATGTCGTCGGATCCACTCCAGTCTTTGGATTTCGATAATACGCATCGAAACACATAACCACAGGTGTACACGGGTCGTAGGTACGCCTAGTTGGGCCGCTGTGGCAGTTGGAAGATGAGCCATGGAAAGGCTCCAAAATCCTTACTATACACTGTACATTTTTTTAGGTGAAAAATTCGATGTCGTCGGATCCACTCCAGTCTTTGGATTTCGTTAATACACATCTCAACACATAACCACACGTGCGGACAGGTCGTAGGTACGCCTAGTTGGGCCGCTGTGGCAGTTGGAAGATGAGCCATGGAAAGGCTCCAAAATCCTTACTATACACTGTACATTTCTTTAGGTGAAAAATTCGATGTCGTCGGATCCACTCCAGTCTTTGGATTTCGATAATACGCATCGAAACACATAACCACAGGTGTACACGGGTCGTAGGTACGCCTAGTTGGGCCGCTGTGGCAGTTGGAAGATGAGCCATGGAAAGGCTCCAAAATCCTTACTATACACTGTACATTTTTTTAGGTGAAAAATTCGATGTCGTCGGATCCACTCCAGTCTTTGGATTTCGATAATACGCATCGAAACACATAACCACAGGTGTACACGGGTCGTAGGTACGCCTAGTTGGGCCGCTGTGGCAGTTGGAAGATGAGCCATGGAAAGGCTCCAAAATCCTTACTATACACTGTACATTTTTTTAGGTGAAAAATTCGATGTCGTCGGATCCACTCCAGTCTTTGGATTTCGTTAATACACATCTCAACACATAACCACACGTGCGGACAGGTCGTAGGTACGCCTAGTTGGGCCGCTGTGGCAGTTGGAAGATGAGCCATGGAAAGGCTCCAAAATCCTTACTATACACTGTACATTTTTTTAGGTGAAAAATTCGATGTCGTCGGATCCACTCCAGTCTTTGGATTTCGATAATACGCATCGAAACACATAACCACAGGTGTACACGGGTCGTAGGTACGCCTAGTTGGGCCGCTGTGGCAGTTGGAAGATGAGCCATGGAAAGGCTCCAAAATCCTTACTATACACTGTACATTTTTTTAGGTGAAAAATTCGATGTCGTCGGATCCACTCCAGTCTTTGGATTTCGATAATACGCATCGAAACACATAACCACAGGTGTACACGGGTCGTAGGTACGCCTAGTTGGGCCGCTGTGGCAGTTGGAAGATGAGCCATGGAAAGGCTCCAAAATCCTTACTATACACTGTACATTTTTTTAGGTGAAAAATTCGATGTCGTCGGATCCACTCCAGTCTTTGGATTTCGTTAATACACATCTCAACACATAACCACACGTGCGGACAGGTCGTAGGTACGCCTAGTTGGGCCGCTGTGGCAGTTGGAAGATGAGCCATGGAAAGGCTCCAAAATCCTTACTATACACTGTACATTTTTTTAGGTGAAAAATTCGATGTCGTCGGATCCACTCCAGTCTTTGGATTTCGTTAATACACATCTCAACACATAACCACACGTGCGGACAGGTCGTAGGTACGCCTAGTTGGGCCGCTGTGGCAGTTGGAAGATGAGCCATGGAAAGGCTCCAAAATCCTTACTATACACTGTACATTTTTTTAGGTGAAAAATTCGATGTCGTCGGATCCACTCCAGTCTTTGGATTTCGATAATACGCATCGAAACACATAACCACAGGTGTACACGGGTCGTAGGTACGCCTAGTTGGGCCGCTGTGGCAGTTGGAAGATGAGCCATGGAAAGGCTCCAAAATCCTTACTATACACTGTACATTTTTTTAGGTGAAAAATTCGATGTCGTCGGATCCACTCCAGTCTTTGGATTTCGATAATACGCATCGAAACACATAACCACAGGTGTACACGGGTCGTAGGTACGCCTAGTTGGGCCGCTGTGGCAGTTGGAAGATGAGCCATGGAAAGGCTCCAAAATCCTTACTATACACTGTACATTTTTTTAGGTGAAAAATTCGATGTCGTCGGATCCACTCCAGTCTTTGGATTTCGATAATACGCATCGAAACACATAACCACAGGTGTACACGGGTCGTAGGTACGCCTAGTTGGGCCGCTGTGGCAGTTGGAAGATGAGCCATGGAAAGGCTCCAAAATCCTTACTATACACTGTACATTTTTTTAGGTGAAAAATTCGATGTCGTCGGATCCACTCCAGTCTTTGGATTTCGATAATACGCATCGAAACACATAACCACAGGTGTACACGGGTCGTAGGTACGCCTAGTTGGGCCGCTGTGGCAGTTGGAAGATGAGCCATGGAAAGGCTCCAAAATCCTTACTATACACTGTACATTTTTTTAGGTGAAAAATTCGATGTCGTCGGATCCACTCCAGTCTTTGGATTTCGTTAATACACATCTCAACACATAACCACACGTGCGGACAGGTCGTAGGTACGCCTAGTTGGGCCGCTGTGGCAGTTGGAAGATGAGCCATGGAAAGGCTCCAAAATCCTTACTATACACTGTACATTTTTTTAGGTGAAAAATTCGATGTCGTCGGATCCACTCCAGTCTTTGGATTTCGATAATACGCATCGAAACACATAACCACAGGTGTACACGGGTCGTAGGTACGCCTAGTTGGGCCGCTGTGGCAGTTGGAAGATGAGCCATGGAAAGGCTCCAAAATCCTTACTATACACTGTACATTTTTTTAGGTGAAAAATTCGATGTCGTCGGATCCACTCCAGTCTTTGGATTTCGATAATACGCATCGAAACACATAACCACAGGTGTACACGGGTCGTAGGTACGCCTAGTTGGGCCGCTGTGGCAGTTGGAAGATGAGCCATGGAAAGGCTCCAAAATCCTTACTATACACTGTACATTTTTTTAGGTGAAAAATTCGATGTCGTCGGATCCACTCCAGTCTTTGGATTTCGATAATACGCATCGAAACACATAACCACAGGTGTACACGGGTCGTAGGTACGCCTAGTTGGGCCGCTGTGGCAGTTGGAAGATGAGCCATGGAAAGGCTCCAAAATCCTTACTATACACTGTACATTTTTTTAGGTGAAAAATTCGATGTCGTCGGATCCACTCCAGTCTTTGGATTTCGATAATACGCATCGAAACACATAACCACAGGTGTACACGGGTCGTAGGTACGCCTAGTTGGGCCGCTGTGGCAGTTGGAAGATGAGCCATGGAAAGGCTCCAAAATCCTTACTATACACTGTACATTTTTTTAGGTGAAAAATTCGATGTCGTCGGATCCACTCCAGTCTTTGGATTTCGTTAATACACATCTCAACACATAACCACACGTGCGGACAGGTCGTAGGTACGCCTAGTTGGGCCGCTGTGGCAGTTGGAAGATGAGCCATGGAAAGGCTCCAAAATCCTTACTATACACTGTACATTTTTTTAGGTGAAAAATTCGATGTCGTCGGATCCACTCCAGTCTTTGGATTTCGTTAATACACATCTCAACACATAACCACACGTGCGGACAGGTCGTAGGTACGCCTAGTTGGGCCGCTGTGGCAGTTGGAAGATGAGCCATGGAAAGGCTCCAAAATCCTTACTATACACTGTACATTTTTTTAGGTGAAAAATTCGATGTCGTCGGATCCACTCCAGTCTTTGGATTTCGATAATACGCATCGAAACACATAACCACAGGTGTACACGGGTCGTAGGTACGCCTAGTTGGGCCGCTGTGGCAGTTGGAAGATGAGCCATGGAAAGGCTCCAAAATCCTTACTATACACTGTACATTTTTTTAGGTGAAAAATTCGATGTCGTCGGATCCACTCCAGTCTTTGGATTTCGATAATACGCATCGAAACACATAACCACAGGTGTACACGGGTCGTAGGTACGCCTAGTTGGGCCGCTGTGGCAGTTGGAAGATGAGCCATGGAAAGGCTCCAAAATCCTTACTATACACTGTACATTTTTTTAGGTGAAAAATTCGATGTCGTCGGATCCACTCCAGTCTTTGGATTTCGATAATACGCATCGAAACACATAACCACAGGTGTACACGGGTCGTAGGTACGCCTAGTTGGGCCGCTGTGGCAGTTGGAAGATGAGCCATGGAAAGGCTCCAAAATCCTTACTATACACTGTACATTTTTTTAGGTGAAAAATTCGATGTCGTCGGATCCACTCCAGTCTTTGGATTTCGATAATACGCATCGAAACACATAACCACAGGTGTACACGGGTCGTAGGTACGCCTAGTTGGGCCGCTGTGGCAGTTGGAAGATGAGCCATGGAAAGGCTCCAAAATCCTTACTATACACTGTACATTTTTTTAGGTGAAAAATTCGATGTCGTCGGATCCACTCCAGTCTTTGGATTTCGATAATACGCATCGAAACACATAACCACAGGTGTACACGGGTCGTAGGTACGCCTAGTTGGGCCGCTGTGGCAGTTGGAAGATGAGCCATGGAAAGGCTCCAAAATCCTTACTATACACTGTACATTTTTTTAGGTGAAAAATTCGATGTCGTCGGATCCACTCCAGTCTTTGGATTTCGATAATACGCATCGAAACACATAACCACAGGTGTACACGGGTCGTAGGTACGCCTAGTTGGGCCGCTGTGGCAGTTGGAAGATGAGCCATGGAAAGGCTCCAAAATCCTTACTATACACTGTACATTTTTTTAGGTGAAAAATTCGATGTCGTCGGATCCACTCCAGTCTTTGGATTTCGTTAATACACATCTCAACACATAACCACACGTGCGGACAGGTCGTAGGTACGCCTAGTTGGGCCGCTGTGGCAGTTGGAAGATGAGCCATGGAAAGGCTCCAAAATCCTTACTATACACTGTACATTTTTTTAGGTGAAAAATTCGATGTCGTCGGATCCACTCCAGTCTTTGGATTTCGATAATACGCATCGAAACACATAACCACAGGTGTACACGGGTCGTAGGTACGCCTAGTTGGGCCGCTGTGGCAGTTGGAAGATGAGCCATGGAAAGGCTCCAAAATCCTTACTATACACTGTACATTTTTTTAGGTGAAAAATTCGATGTCGTCGGAACCACTCCAGTCTTTGGATTTCGATAATACGCATCGAAACACATAACCACAGGTGTACACGGGTCGTAGGTACGCCTAGTTGGGCCGCTGTGGCAGTTGGAAGATGAGCCATGGAAAGGCTCCAAAATCCTTACTATACACTGTACATTTTTTTAGGTGAAAAATTCGATGTCGTCGGATCCACTCCAGTCTTTGGATTTCGATAATACACATCTCAACACATAACCACACGTGCGGACAGGTCGTAGGTACGCCTAGTTGGGCCGCTGTGGCAGTTGGAAGATGAGCCATGGAAAGGCTCCAAAATCCTTACTATACACTGTACATTTTTTTAGGTGAAAAATTCGATGTCGTCGGATCCACTCCAGTCTTTGGATTTCGATAATACGCATCGAAACACATAACCACAGGTGTACACGGGTCGTAGGTACGCCTAGTTGGGCCGCTGTGGCAGTTGGAAGATGAGCCATGGAAAGGCTCCAAAATCCTTACTATACACTGTACATTTTTTTAGGTGAAAAATTCGATGTCGTCGGAACCACTCCAGTCTTTGGATTTCGATAATACGCATCGAAACACATAACCACAGGTGTACACGGGTCGTAGGTACGCCTAGTTGGGCCGCTGTGGCAGTTGGAAGATGAGCCATGGAAAGGCTCCAAAATCCTTACTATACACTGTACATTTTTTTAGGTGAAAAATTCGATGTCGTCGGATCCACTCCAGTCTTTGGATTTCGTTAATACACATCTCAACACATAACCACACGTGCGGACAGGTCGTAGGTACGCCTAGTTGGGCCGCTGTGGCAGTTGGAAGATGAGCCATGGAAAGGCTCCAAAATCCTTACTATACACTGTACATTTTTTTAGGTGAAAAATTCGATGTCGTCGGATCCACTCCAGTCTTTGGATTTCGTTAATACACATCTCAACACATAACCACACGTGCGGACAGGTCGTAGGTACGCCTAGTTGGGCCGCTGTGGCAGTTGGAAGATGAGCCATGGAAAGGCTCCAAAATCCTTACTATACACTGTACATTTTTTTAGGTGAAAAATTCGATGTCGTCGGATCCACTCCAGTCTTTGGATTTCGATAATACGCATCGAAACACATAACCACAGGTGTACACGGGTCGTAGGTACGCCTAGTTGGGCCGCTGTGGCAGTTGGAAGATGAGCCATGGAAAGGCTCCAAAATCCTTATTATACACTGTAAATTTTTTTAGGTGAAAAATTCGATGTCGTCGGATCCACTCCAGTCTTTGGATTTCGATAATACGCATCGAAACACATAACCACAGGTGTACACGGGTCGTAGGTACGCCTAGTTGGGCCGCTGTGGCAGTTGGAAGATGAGCCATGGAAAGGCTCCAAAATCCTTACTATACACTGTAAATTTTTTTAGGTGAAAAATTCGATGTCGTCGGATCCACTCCAGTCTTTGGATTTCGTTAATACATATCTCAACACATAGCCACAGGTGCGGGCAGGTCGTAGGTACGCCTAGTTGGGCCGCTGTGGCAGTTGGAAGATGAGCCATGGAAAGGCTCCAAAATCCTTACTATACACTGTACATTTTTTTAGGTGAAAAATTCGATGTCGTCGGTTCCACTCCAGTCTTTGGATTTCGTTAATACACATCTCAACACATAACCACACGTGCGGACAGGTCGTAGGTACGCCTAGTTGGGCCGCTGTGGCAGTTGGAAGATGAGCCATGGAAAGGCTCCAAAATCCTTACTATACACTGTACATTTTTTTAGGTGAAAAATTCGATGTCGTCGGATCCACTTCAGTCTTTGGATTTCGATAATACGCATCGAAACACATAACCACAGGTGTACACGGGTCGTAGGTACGCCTAGTTGGGCCGCTGTGGCAGTTGGAAGATGAGCCATGGAAAGGCTCCAAAATCCTTACTATACACTGTACATTTTTTTAGGTGAAAAATTCGATGTCGTCGGAACCACTCCAGTCTTTGGATTTCGATAATACGCATCGAAACACATAACCGCAGGTGTACACGGGTCGTAGGTACGCCTAGTTGGGCCGCTGTGGCAGTTGGAAGATGAGCCATGGAAAGGCTCCAAAATCCTTACTATACACTGTACATTTTTTTAGGTGAAAAATTCGATGTCGTCGGATCCACTCCAGTCTTTGGATTTCGATAATACACATCTCAACACATAACCACACGTGCGGACAGGTCGTAGGTACGCCTAGTTGGGCCGCTGTGGCAGTTGGAAGATGAGCCATGGAAAGGCTCCAAAATCCTTACTATACACTGTACATTTTTTTAGGTGAAAAATTCGATGTCGTCGGATCCACTCCAGTCTTTGGATTTCGTTAATACACATCTCAACACATAACCACACGTGCGGACAGGTCGTAGGTACGCCTAGTTGGGCCGCTGTGGCAGTTGGAAGATGAGCCATGGAAAGGCTCCAAAATCCTTACTATACACTGTACATTTTTTTTAGGTGAAAAATTCGATGTCGTCGGATCCACTCCAGTCTTTGGATTTCGATAATACGCATCGAAACACATAACCACAGGTGTACACGGGTCGTAGGTACGCCTAGTTGGGCCGCTGTGGCAGTTGGAAGATGAGCCATGGAAAGGCTCCAAAATCCTTACTATACACTGTAAATTTTTTTAGGTGAAAAATTCGATGTCGTCGGATCCACTCCAGTCTTTGGATTTCGTTAATACACATCTCAACACATAACCACACGTGCGGACAGGTCGTAGGTACGCCTAGTTGGGCCGCTGTGGCAGTTGGAAGATGAGCCATGGAAAGGCTCCAAAATCCTTACTATACACTGTACATTTTTTTAGGTGAAAAATTCGATGTCGTCGGATCCACTCCAGTCTTTGGATTTCGATAATACGCATCGAAACACATAACCACAGGTGTACACGGGTCGTAGGTACGCCTAGTTGGGCCGCTGTGGCAGTTGGAAGATGAGCCATGGAAAGGCTCCAAAATCCTTACTATACACTGTACATTTTTTTAGGTGAAAAATTCGATGTCGTCGGATCCACTCCAGTCTTTGGATTTCGATAATACGCATCGAAACACATAACCACAGGTGTACACGGGTCGTAGGTACGCCTAGTTGGGCCGCTGTGGCAGTTGGAAGATGAGCCATGGAAAGGCTCCAAAATCCTTACTATACACTGTACATTTTTTTAGGTGAAAAATTCGATGTCGTCGGATCCACTCCAGTCTTTGGATTTCGATAATACGCATCGAAACACATAACCACAGGTGTACACGGGTCGTAGGTACGCCTAGTTGGGCCGCTGTGGCAGTTGGAAGATGAGCCATGGAAAGGCTCCAAAATCCTTACTATACACTGTACATTTTTTTAGGTGAAAAATTCGATGTCGTCGGATCCACTCCAGTCTTTGGATTTCGTTAATACACATCTCAACACATAACCACACGTGCGGACAGGTCGTAGGTACGCCTAGTTGGGCCGCTGTGGCAGTTGGAAGATGAGCCATGGAAAGGCTCCAAAATCCTTACTATACACTGTACATTTTTTTAGGTGAAAAATTCGATGTCGTCGGATCCACTCCAGTCTTTGGATTTCGTTAATACACATCTCAACACATAACCACACGTGCGGACAGGTCGTAGGTACGCCTAGTTGGGCCGCTGTGGCAGTTGGAAGATGAGCCATGGAAAGGCTCCAAAATCCTTACTATACACTGTACATTTTTTTAGGTGAAAAATTCGATGTCGTCGGATCCACTCCAGTCTTTGGATTTCGTTAATACACATCTCAACACATAACCACACGTGCGGACAGGTCGTAGGTACGCTTAGTTGGGCCGCTGTGGCAGTTGGAAGATGAGCCATGGAAAGGCTCCAAAATCCTTACTATACACTGTACATTTTTTTAGGTGAAAAATTCGATGTCGTCGGATCCACTCCAGTCTTTGGATTTCGTTAATACACATCTCAACACATAACCACACGTGCGGACAGGTCGTAGGTACGCCTAGTTGGGCCGCTGTGGCAGTTGGAAGATGAGCCATGGAAAGGCTCCAAAATCCTTACTATACACTGTACATTTTTTTAGGTGAAAAATTCGATGTCGTCGGATCCACTCCAGTCTTTGGATTTCGATAATACGCATCGAAACACATAACCACAGGTGTACACGGGTCGTAGGTACGCCTAGTTGGGCCGCTGTGGCAGTTGGAAGATGAGCCATGGAAAGGCTCCAAAATCCTTACTATACACTGTACATTTTTTTAGGTGAAAAATTCGATGTCGTCGGATCCACTCCAGTCTTTGGATTTCGTTAATACACATCTCAACACATAACCACACGTGCGGACAGGTCGTAGGTACGCCTAGTTGGGCCGCTGTGGCAGTTGGAAGATGAGCCATGGAAAGGCTCCAAAATCCTTACTATACACTGTACATTTTTTTAGGTGAAAAATTCGATGTCGTCGGATCCACTCCAGTCTTTGGATTTCGATAATACGCATCGAAACACATAACCACAGGTGTACACGGGTCGTAGGTACGCCTAGTTGGGCCGCTGTGGCAGTTGGAAGATGAGCCATGGAAAGGCTCCAAAATCCTTACTATACACTGTACATTTTTTTAGGTGAAAAATTCGATGTCGTCGGATCCACTCCAGTCTTTGGATTTCGATAATACGCATCGAAACACATAACCACAGGCGTACACGGGTCGTAGGTACGCCTAGTTGGGCCGCTGTGGCAGTTGGAAGATGAGCCATGGAAAGGCTCCAAAATCCTTACTATACACTGTACATTTTTTTAGGTGAAAAATTCGATGTCGTCGGATCCACTCCAGTCTTTGGATTTCGTTAATACACATCTCAACACATAACCACACGTGCGGACAGGTCGTAGGTACGCCTAGTTGGGCCGCTGTGGCAGTTGGAAGATGAGCCATGGAAAGGCTCCAAAATCCTTACTATACACTGTACATTTTTTTAGGTGAAAAATTCGATGTCGTCGGATCCACTCCAGTCTTTGGATTTCGATAATACGCATCGAAACACATAACCACAGGTGTACACGGGTCGTAGGTACGCCTAGTTGGGCCGCTGTGGCAGTTGGAAGATGAGCCATGGAAAGGCTCCAAAATCCTTACTATACACTGTACATTTTTTTAGGTGAAAAATTCGATGTCGTCGGATCCACTCCAGTCTTTGGATTTCGATAATACGCATCGAAACACATAACCACAGGTGTACACGGGTCGTAGGTACGCCTAGTTGGGCCGCTGTGGCAGTTGGAAGATGAGCCATGGAAAGGCTCCAAAATCCTTACTATACACTGTACATTTTTTTAGGTGAAAAATTCGATGTCGTCGGATCCACTCCAGTCTTTGGATTTCGATAATACGCATCGAAACACATAACCACAGGTGTACACGGGTCGTAGGTACGCCTAGTTGGGCCGCTGTGGCAGTTGGAAGATGAGCCATGGAAAGGCTCCAAAATCCTTACTATACACTGTACATTTTTTTAGGTGAAAAATTCGATGTCGTCGGATCCACTCCAGTCTTTGGATTTCGTTAATACACATCTCAACACATAACCACACGTGCGGACAGGTCGTAGGTACGCCTAGTTGGGCCGCTGTGGCAGTTGGAAGATGAGCCATGGAAAGGCTCCAAAATCCTTACTATACACTGTACATTTTTTTAGGTGAAAAATTCGATGTCGTCGGATCCACTCCAGTCTTTGGATTTCGTTAATACACATCTCAACACATAACCACACGTGCGGACAGGTCGTAGGTACGCCTAGTTGGGCCGCTGTGGCAGTTGGAAGATGAGCCATGGAAAGGCTCCAAAATCCTTACTATACACTGTACATTTTTTTAGGTGAAAAATTCGATGTCGTCGGATCCACTCCAGTCTTTGGATTTCGATAATACGCATCGAAACACATAACCACAGGTGTACACGGGTCGTAGGTACGCCTAGTTGGGCCGCTGTGGCAGTTGGAAGATGAGCCATGGAAAGGCTCCAAAATCCTTACTATACACTGTACATTTTTTTAGGTGAAAAATTCGATGTCGTCGGATCCACTCCAGTCTTTGGATTTCGATAATACGCATCGAAACACATAACCACAGGTGTACACGGGTCGTAGGTACGCCTAGTTGGGCCGCTGTGGCAGTTGGAAGATGAGCCATGGAAAGGCTCCAAAATCCTTACTATACACTGTACATTTTTTTAGGTGAAAAATTCGATGTCGTCGGATCCACTCCAGTCTTTGGATTTCGATAATACGCATCGAAACACATAACCACAGGTGTACACGGGTCGTAGGTACGCCTAGTTGGGCCGCTGTGGCAGTTGGAAGATGAGCCATGGAAAGGCTCCAAAATCCTTACTATACACTGTACATTTTTTTAGGTGAAAAATTCGATGTCGTCGGATCCACTCCAGTCTTTGGATTTCGATAATACGCATCGAAACACATAACCACAGGTGTACACGGGTCGTAGGTACGCCTAGTTGGGCCGCTGTGGCAGTTGGAAGATGAGCCATGGAAAGGCTCCAAAATCCTTACTATACACTGTACATTTTTTTAGGTGAAAAATTCGATGTCGTCGGATCCACTCCAGTCTTTGGATTTCGTTAATACACATCTCAACACATAACCACACGTGCGGACAGGTCGTAGGTACGCCTAGTTTTGCCGCTGTGGCAGTTGGAAGATGAGCCATGGAAAGGCTCCAAAATCCTTACTATACACTGTACATTTTTTTAGGTGAAAAATTCGATGTCGTCGGATCCACTCCAGTCTTTGGATTTCGATAATACGCATCGAAACACATAACCACAGGTGTACACGGGTCGTAGGTACGCCTAGTTGGGCCGCTGTGGCAGTTGGAAGATGAGCCATGGAAAGGCTCCAAAATCCTTACTATACACTGTACATTTTTTTAGGTGAAAAATTCGATGTCGTCGGATCCACTCCAGTCTTTGGATTTCGATAATACGCATCGAAACACATAACCACAGGTGTACACGGGTCGTAGGTACGCCTAGTTGGGCCGCTGTGGCAGTTGGAAGATGAGCCATGGAAAGGCTCCAAAATCCTTACTATACACTGTACATTTTTTTAGGTGAAAAATTCGATGTCGTCGGATCCACTCAAGTCTTTGGATTTCGATAATACGCATCGAAACACATAACCACAGGTGTACACGGGTCGTAGGTATGCCTAGTTGGGCCGCTGTGGCAGTTGGAAGATGAGCCATGGAAAGGCTCCAAAATCCTTACTATACACTGTACATTTTTTTAGGTGAAAAATTCGATGTCGTCGGATCCACTCCAGTCTTTGGATTTCGATAATACGCATCGAAACACATAACCACAGGTGTACACGGGTCGTAGGTACGCCTAGTTGGGCCGCTGTGGCAGTTGGAAGATGAGCCATGGAAAGGCTCCAAAATCCTTACTATACACTGTACATTTTTTTAGGTGAAAAATTCGATGTCGTCGGATCCACTCCAGTCTTTGGATTTCGATAATACGCATCGAAACACATAACCACAGGTGTACACGGGTCGTAGGTACGCCTAGTTGGGCCGCTGTGGCAGTTGGAAGATGAGCCATGGAAAGGCTCCAAAATCCTTACTATACACTGTACATTTTTTTAGGTGAAAAATTCGATGTCGTCGGATCCACTCCAGTCTTTGGATTTCGATAATACGCATCGAAACACATAACCACAGGTGTACACGGGTCGTAGGTACGCCTAGTTGGGCCGCTGTGGCAGTTGGAAGATGAGCCATGGAAAGGCTCCAAAATCCTTACTATACACTGTACATTTTTTTAGGTGAAAAATTCGATGTCGTCGGATCCACTCCAGTCTTTGGATTTCGATAATACGCATCGAAACACATAACCACAGGTGTACACGGGTCGTAGGTACGCCTAGTTGGGCCGCTGTGGCAGTTGGAAGATGAGCCATGGAAAGGCTCCAAGATCCTTACTATACACTGTACATTTTTTTAGGTGAAAAATTCGATGTCGTCGGATCCACTCCAGTCTTTGGATTTCGTTAATACACATCTCAACACATAACCACACGTGCGGACAGGTCGTAGGTACGCCTAGTTGGACCGCTGTGGCAGTTGGAAGATGAGCCATGGAAAGGCTCCAAAATCCTTACTATACACTGTACATTTTTTTAGGTGAAAAATTCGATGTCGTCGGATCCACTCCAGTCTTTGGATTTCGTTAATACACATCTCAACACATAACCACACGTGCGGACAGGTCGTAGGTACGCCTAGTTGGGCCGCTGTGGCAGTTGGAAGATGAGCCATGGAAAGGCTCCAAAATCCTTACTATACACTGTACATTTTTTTAGGTGAAAAATTCGATGTCGTCGGATCCACTCCAGTCTTTGGATTTCGATAATACGCATCGAAACACATAACCACAGGTGTACACGGGTCGTAGGTACGCCTAGTTGGGCCGCTGTGGCAGTTGGAAGATGAGCCATGGAAAGGCTCCAAAATCCTTACTATACACTGTACATTTTTTTAGGTGAAAAATTCGATGTCGTCGGATCCACTCCAGTCTTTGGATTTCGTTAATACACATCTCAACACATAACCACACGTGCGGACAGGTCGTAGGTACGCCTAGTTGGGCCGCTGTGGCAGTTGGAAGATGAGCCATGGAAAGGCTCCAAAATCCTTACTATACACTGTACATTTTTTTAGGTGAAAAATTCGATGTCGTCGGATCCACTCCAGTCTTTGGATTTCGTTAATACACATCTCAACACATAACCACACGTGCGGACAGGTCGTAGGTACGCCTAGTTGGGCCGCTGTGGCAGTTGGAAGATGAGCCATGGAAAGGCTCCAAAATCCTTACTATACACTGTACATTTTTTTAGGTGAAAAATTCGATGTCGTCGGATCCACTCCAGTCTTTGGATTTCGTTAATACACATCTCAACACATAACCACACGTGCGGACAGGTCGTAGGTACGCCTAGTTGGGCCGCTGTGGCAGTTGGAAGATGAGCCATGGAAAGGCTCCAAAATCCTTACTATACACTGTACATTTTTTTAGGTGAAAAATTCGATGTCGTCGGATCCACTCCAGTCTTTGGATTTCGTTAATACACATCTCAACACATAACCACACGTGCGGACAGGTCGTAGGTACGCCTAGTTGGGCCGCTGTGGCAGTTGGAAGATGAGCCATGGAAAGGCTCCAAAATCCTTACTATACACTGTACATTTTTTTAGGTGAAAAATTCGATGTCGTCGGATCCACTCCAGTCTTTGGATTTCGATAATACGCATCGAAACACATAACCACAGGTGTACACGGGTCGTAGGTACGCCTAGTTGGGCCGCTGTGGCAGTTGGAAGATGAGCCATGGAAAGGCTCCAAAATCCTTACTATACACTGTACATTTTTTTAGGTGAAAAATTCGATGTCGTCGGATCCACTCCAGTCTTTGGATTTCGTTAATACACATCTCAACACATAACCACACGTGCGGACAGGTCGTAGGTACGCCTAGTTGGGCCGCTGTGGCAGTTGGAAGATGAGCCATGGAAAGGCTCCAAAATCCTTACTATACACTGTACATTTTTTTAGGTGAAAAATTCGATGTCGTCGGATCCACTCCAGTCTTTGGATTTCGTTAATACACATCTCAACACATAACCACACGTGCGGACAGGTCGTAGGTACGCCTAGTTGGGCCGCTGTGGCAGTTGGAAGATGAGCCATGGAAAGGCTCCAAAATCCTTACTATACACTGTACATTTTTTTAGGTGAAAAATTCGATGTCGTCGGATCCACTCCAGTCTTTGGATTTCGTTAATACACATCTCAACACATAACCACACGTGCGGACAGGTCGTAGGTACGCCTAGTTGGGCCGCTGTGGCAGTTGGAAGATGAGCCATGGAAAGGCTCCAAAATCCTTACTATACACTGTACATTTTTTTAGGTGAAAAATTCGATGTCGTCGGATCCACTCCAGTCTTTGGATTTCGTTAATACACATCTCAACACATAACCACACGTGCGGACAGGTCGTAGGTACGCCTAGTTGGGCCGCTGTGGCAGTTGGAAGATGAGCCATGGAAAGGCTCCAAAATCCTTACTATACACTGTACATTTTTTTAGGTGAAAAATTCGATGTCGTCGGATCCACTCCAGTCTTTGGATTTCGTTAATACACATCTCAACACATAACCACACGTGCGGACAGGTCGTAGGTACGCCTAGTTGGGCCGCTGTGGCAGTTGGAAGATGAGCCATGGAAAGGCTCCAAAATCCTTACTATACACTGTATATTTTTTTAGGTGAAAAATTCGATGTCGTCGGATCCACTCCAGTCTTTGGATTTCGATAATACGCATCGAAACACATAACCACAGGTGTACACGGGTCGTAGGTACGCCTAGTTGGGCCGCTGTGGCAGTTGGAAGATGAGCCATGGAAAGGCTCCAAAATCCTTACTATACACTGTACATTTTTTTAGGTGAAAAATTCGATGTCGTCGGATCCACTCCAGTCTTTGGATTTCCATAATACGCATCGAAACACATAACCACAGGTGTACACGGGTCGTAGGTACGCCTAGTTGGGCCGCTGTGGCAGTTGGAAGATGAGCCATGGAAAGGCTCCAAAATCCTTACTATACACTGTACATTTTTTTAGGTGAAAAATTCGATGTCGTCGGATCCACTCCAGTCTTTGGATTTCGTTAATACACATCTCAACACATAACCACACGTGCGGACAGGTCGTAGGTACGCCTAGTTGGGCCGCTGTGGGAGTTGGAAGATGAGCCATGGAAAGGCTCCAAAATCCTTACTATACACTGTACATTTTTTTAGGTGAAAAATTCGATGTCGTCGGATCCACTCCAGTCTTTGGATTTCGATAATACGCATCGAAACACATAACCACAGGTGTACACGGGTCGTAGGTACGCCTAGTTGGGCCGCTGTGGCAGTTGGAAGATGAGCCATGGAAAGGCTCCAAAATCCTTACTATACACTGTACATTTTTTTAGGTGAAAAATTCGATGTCGTCGGATCCACTCCAGTCTTTGGATTTCGATAATACGCATCGAAACACATAACCACAGGTGTACACGGGTCGTAGGTACGCCTAGTTGGGCCGCTGTGGCAGTTGGAAGATGAGCCATGGAAAGGCTCCAAAATCCTTACTATACACTGTACATTTTTTTAGGTGAAAAATTCGATGTCGTCGGATCCACTCCAGTCTTTGGATTTCGATAATACGCATCGAAACACATAACCACAGGTGTACACGGGTCGTAGGTACGCCTAGTTGGGCCGCTGTGGCAGTTGGAAGATGAGCCATGGAAAGGCTCCAAAATCCTTACTATACACTGTACATTTTTTTAGGTGAAAAATTCGATGTCGTCGGATCCACTCCAGTCTTTGGATTTCGATAATACGCATCGAAACACATAACCACAGGTGTACACGGGTCGTAGGTACGCCTAGTTGGGCCGCTGTGGCAGTTGGAAGATGAGCCATGGAAAGGCTCCAAAATCCTTACTATACACTGTACATTTTTTTAGGTGAAAAATTCGATGTCGTCGGATCCACTCCAGTCTTTGGATTTCGATAATACGCATCGAAACACATAACCACAGGTGTACACGGGTCGTAGGTACGCCTAGTTGGGCCGCTGTGGCAGTTGGAAGATGAGCCATGGAAAGGCTCCAAAATCCTTACTATACACTGTACATTTTTTTAGGTGAAAAATTCGATGTCGTCGGATCCACTCCAGTCTTTGGATTTCGTTAATACACATCTCAACACATAACCACACGTGCGGACAGGTCGTAGGTACGCCTAGTTGGGCCGCTGTGGCAGTTGGAAGATGAGCCATGGAAAGGCTCCAAAATCCTTACTATACACTGTACATTTTTTTAGGTGAAAAATTCGATGTCGTCGGATCCACTCCAGTCTTTGGATTTCGATAATACGCATCGAAACACATAACCACAGGTGTACACGGGTCGTAGGTACGCCTAGTTGGGCCGCTGTGGCAGTTGGAAGATGAGCCATGGAAAGGCTCCAAAATCCTTACTATACACTGTACATTTTTTTAGGTGAAAAATTCGATGTCGTCGGATCCACTCCAGTCTTTGGATTTCGATAATACGCATCGAAACACATAACCACAGGTGTACACGGGTCGTAGGTACGCCTAGTTGGGCCGCTGTGGCAGTTGGAAGATGAGCCATGGAAAGGCTCCAAAATCCTTACTATACACTGTACATTTTTTTAGGTGAAAAATTCGATGTCGTCGGATCCACTCCAGTCTTTGGATTTCGATAATACGCATCGAAACACATAACCACAGGTGTACACGGGTCGTAGGTACGCCTAGTTGGGCCGCTGTGGCAGTTGGAAGATGAGCCATGGAAAGGCTCCAAAATCCTTACTATACACTGTACATTTTTTTAGGTGAAAAATTCGATGTCGTCGGATCCACTCCAGTCTTTGGATTTCGATAATACGCATCGAAACACATAACCACAGGTGTACACGGGTCGTAGGTACGCCTAGTTGGGCCGCTGTGGCAGTTGGAAGATGAGCCATGGAAAGGCTCCAAAATCCTTACTATACACTGTACATTTTTTTAGGTGAAAAATTCGATGTCGTCGGATCCACTCCAGTCTTTGGATTTCGATAATACGCATCGAAACACATAACCACAGGTGTACACGGGTCGTAGGTACGCCTAGTTGGGCCGCTGTGGCAGTTGGAAGATGAGCCATGGAAAGGCTCCAAAATCCTTACTATACACTGTACATTTTTTTAGGTGAAAAATTCGATGTCGTCGGATCCACTCCAGTCTTTGGATTTCGATAATACGCATCGAAACACATAACCACAGGTGTACACGGGTCGTAGGTACGCCTAGTTGGGCCGCTGTGGCAGTTGGAAGATGAGCCATGGAAAGGCTCCAAAATCCTTACTATACACTGTACATTTTTTTAGGTGAAAAATTCGATGTCGTCGGATCCACTCCAGTCTTTGGATTTCGTTAATACACATCTCAACACATAACCACACGTGCGGACAGGTCGTAGGTACGCCTAGTTGGGCCGCTGTGGCAGTTGGAAGATGAGCCATGGAAAGGCTCCAAAATCCTTACTATACACTGTACATTTTTTTAGGTGAAAAATTCGATGTCGTCGGATCCACTCCAGTCTTTGGATTTCGTTAATACACATCTCAACACATAACCACACGTGCGGACAGGTCGTAGGTACGCCTAGTTGGGCCGCTGTGGCAGTTGGAAGATGAGCCATGGAAAGGCTCCAAAATCCTTACTATACACTGTACATTTTTTTAGGTGAAAAATTCGATGTCGTCGGATCCACTCCAGTCTTTGGATTTCGATAATACGCATCGAAACACATAACCACAGGTGTACACGGGTCGTAGGTACGCCTAGTTGGGCCGCTGTGGCAGTTGGAAGATGAGCCATGGAAAGGCTCCAAAATCCTTACTATACACTGTACATTTTTTTAGGTGAAAAATTCGATGTCGTCGGATCCACTCCAGTCTTTGGATTTCGATAATACGCATCGAAACACATAACCACAGGTGTACACGGGTCGTAGGTACGCCTAGTTGGGCCGCTGTGGCAGTTGGAAGATGAGCCATGGAAAGGCTCCAAAATCCTTACTATACACTGTACATTTTTTTAGGTGAAAAATTCGATGTCGTCGGATCCACTCCAGTCTTTGGATTTCGATAATACGCATCGAAACACATAACCACAGGTGTACACGGGTCGTAGGTACGCCTAGTTGGGCCGCTGTGGCAGTTGGAAGATGAGCCATGGAAAGGCTCCAAAATCCTTACTATACACTGTACATTTTTTTAGGTGAAAAATTCGATGTCGTCGGATCCACTCCAGTCTTTGGATTTCGATAATACGCATCGAAACACATAACCACAGGTGTACACGGGTCGTAGGTACGCCTAGTTGGGCCGCTGTGGCAGTTGGAAGATGAGCCATGGAAAGGCTCCAAAATCCTTACTATACACTGTACATTTTTTTAGGTGAAAAATTCGATGTCGTCGGATCCACTCCAGTCTTTGGATTTCGTTAATACACATCTCAACACATAACCACACGTGCGGACAGGTCGTAGGTACGCCTAGTTGGGCCGCTGTGGCAGTTGGAAGATGAGCCATGGAAAGGCTCCAAAATCCTTACTATACACTGTACATTTTTTTAGGTGAAAAATTCGATGTCGTCGGATCCACTCCAGTCTTTGGATTTCGATAATACGCATCGAAACACATAACCACAGGTGTACACGGGTCGTAGGTACGCCTAGTTGGGCCGCTGTGGCAGTTGGAAGATGAGCCATGGAAAGGCTCCAAAATCCTTACTATACACTGTACATTTTTTTAGGTGAAAAATTCGATGTCGTCGGATCCACTCCAGTCTTTGGATTTCGATAATACGCATCGAAACACATAACCACAGGTGTACACGGGTCGTAGGTACGCCTAGTTGGGCCGCTGTGGCAGTTGGAAGATGAGCCATGGAAAGGCTCCAAAATCCTTACTATACACTGTACATTTTTTTAGGTGAAAAATTCGATGTCGTCGGATCCACTCCAGTCTTTGGATTTCGATAATACGCATCGAAACACATAACCACAGGTGTACACGGGTCGTAGGTACGCCTAGTTGGGCCGCTGTGGCAGTTGGAAGATGAGCCATGGAAAGGCTCCAAAATCCTTACTATACACTGTACATTTTTTTAGGTGAAAAATTCGATGTCGTCGGATCCACTCCAGTCTTTGGATTTCGATAATACGCATCGAAACACATAACCACAGGTGTACACGGGTCGTAGGTACGCCTAGTTGGGCCGCTGTGGCAGTTGGAAGATGAGCCATGGAAAGGCTCCAAAATCCTTACTATACACTGTACATTTTTTTAGGTGAAAAATTCGATGTCGTCGGATCCACTCCAGTCTTTGGATTTCGTTAATACACATCTCAACACATAACCACACGTGCGGACAGGTCGTAGGTACGCCTAGTTGGGCCGCTGTGGCAGTTGGAAGATGAGCCATGGAAAGGCTCCAAAATCCTTACTATACACTGTACATTTTTTTAGGTGAAAAATTCGATGTCGTCGGATCCACTCCAGTCTTTGGATTTCGTTAATACACATCTCAACACATAACCACACGTGCGGACAGGTCGTAGGTACGCCTAGTTGGGCCGCTGTGGCAGTTGGAAGATGAGCCATGGAAAGGCTCCAAAATCCTTACTATACACTGTACATTTTTTTAGGTGAAAAATTCGATGTCGTCGGATCCACTCCAGTCTTTGGATTTCGATAATACGCATCGAAACACATAACCACAGGTGTACACGGGTCGTAGGTACGCCTAGTTGGGCCGCTGTGGCAGTTGGAAGATGAGCCATGGAAAGGCTCCAAAATCCTTACTATACACTGTACATTTTTTTAGGTGAAAAATTCGATGTCGTCGGATCCACTCCAGTCTTTGGATTTCGATAATACGCATCGAAACACATAACCACAGGTGTACACGGGTCGTAGGTACGCCTAGTTGGGCCGCTGTGGCAGTTGGAAGATGAGCCATGGAAAGGCTCCAAAATCCTTACTATACACTGTACATTTTTTTAGGTGAAAAATTCGATGTCGTCGGATCCACTCCAGTCTTTGGATTTCGATAATACGCATCGAAACACATAACCACAGGTGTACACGGGTCGTAGGTACGCCTAGTTGGGCCGCTGTGGCAGTTGGAAGATGAGCCATGGAAAGGCTCCAAAATCCTTACTATACACTGTACATTTTTTTAGGTGAAAAATTCGATGTCGTCGGATCCACTCCAGTCTTTGGATTTCGATAATACGCATCGAAACACATAACCACAGGTGTACACGGGTCGTAGGTACGCCTAGTTGGGCCGCTGTGGCAGTTGGAAGATGAGCCATGGAAAGGCTCCAAAATCCTTACTATACACTGTACATTTTTTTAGGTGAAAAATTCGATGTCGTCGGATCCACTCCAGTCTTTGGATTTCGATAATACGCATCGAAACACATAACCACAGGTGTACACGGGTCGTAGGTACGCCTAGTTGGGCCGCTGTGGCAGTTGGAAGATGAGCCATGGAAAGGCTCCAAAATCCTTACTATACACTGTACATTTTTTTAGGTGAAAAATTCGATGTCGTCGGATCCACTCCAGTCTTTGGATTTCGATAATACGCATCGAAACACATAACCACAGGTGTACACGGGTCGTAGGTACGCCTAGTTGGGCCGCTGTGGCAGTTGGAAGATGAGCCATGGAAAGGCTCCAAAATCCTTACTATACACTGTACATTTTTTTAGGTGAAAAATTCGATGTCGTCGGATCCACTCCAGTCTTTGGATTTCGATAATACGCATCGAAACACATAACCACAGGTGTACACGGGTCGTAGGTACGCCTAGTTGGGCCGCTGTGGCAGTTGGAAGATGAGCCATGGAAAGGCTCCAAAATCCTTACTATACACTGTACATTTTTTTAGGTGAAAAATTCGATGTCGTCGGATCCACTCCAGTCTTTGGATTTCGATAATACGCATCGAAACACATAACCACAGGTGTACACGGGTCGTAGGTACGCCTAGTTGGGCCGCTGTGGCAGTTGGAAGATGAGCCATGGAAAGGCTCCAAAATCCTTACTATACACTGTACATTTTTTTAGGTGAAAAATTCGATGTCGTCGGATCCACTCCAGTCTTTGGATTTCGATAATACGCATCGAAACACATAACCACAGGTGTACACGGGTCGTAGGTACGCCTAGTTGGGCCGCTGTGGCAGTTGGAAGATGAGCCATGGAAAGGCTCCAAAATCCTTACTATACACTGTACATTTTTTTAGGTGAAAAATTCGATGTCGTCGGATCCACTCCAGTCTTTGGATTTCGATAATACGCATCGAAACACATAACCACAGGTGTACACGGGTCGTAGGTACGCCTAGTTGGGTCGCTGTGGCAGTTGGAAGATGAGCCATGGAAAGGCTCCAAAATCCTTACTATGCACTGTACATTTTTTTAGGTGAAAAATTCGATGTCGTCGGATCCACTCCAGTCTTTGGATTTCGTTAATACACATCTCAACACATAACCACACGTGCGGACAGGTCGTAGGTACGCCTAGTTGGGCCGCTGTGGCAGTTGGAAGATGAGCCATGGAAAGGCTCCAAAATCCTTACTATACACTGTACATTTTTTTAGGTGAAAAATTCGATGTCGTCGGATCCACTCCAGTCTTTGGATTTCGATAATACGCATCGAAACACATAACCACAGGTGTACACGGGTCGTAGGTACGCCTAGTTGGGCCGCTGTGGCAGTTGGAAGATGTTCCATGGAAAGGCTTCAAAATCCTTACTATACACTGTAAATTTTTTTAGGTGAAAAATTCGATGTCGTCGGATCCACTCCAGTCTTTGGATTTCGATAATACGCATCGAAACACATAACCACAGGTGTACACGGGTCGTAGGTACGCCTAGTTGGGCCGCTGTGGCAGTTGGAAGATGAGCCATGGAAAGGCTCCAAAATCCTTACTATACACTGTACATTTTTTTAGGTGAAAAATTCGATGTCGTCGGATCCACTCCAGTCTTTGGATTTCGATAATACGCATCGAAACACATAACCACAGGTGTACACGGGTCGTAGGTACACCTAGTTGGGCCGCTGTGGCAGTTGGAAGATGAGCCATGGAAAGGCTCCAAAATCCTTACTATACACTGTACATTTTTTTAGGTGAAAAATTCGATGTCGTCGGATCCACTCCAGTCTTTGGATTTCGATAATACGCATCTCAACACATAACCACAGGTGTACACGGGTCGTAGGTACGCCTAGTTGGGCCGCTGTGGCAGTTGGAAGATGAGCCATGGAAAGGCTCCAAAATCCTTACTATACACTGTACATTTTTTTAGGTGAAAAATTCGATGTCGTCGGATCCACTCCAGTCTTTGGATTTCGTTAATACACATCTCAACACATAACCACAGGTGTACACGGGTCGTAGGTACGCCTAGTTGGGCCGCTGTGGCAGTTGGAAGATGAGCCATGGAAAGGCTCCAAAATCCTTACTATACACTGTACATTTTTTTAGGTGAAAAATTCGATGTCGTCGGATCCACTCCAGTCTTTGGATTTCGATAATACGCATCGAAACACATAACCACAGGTGTACACGGGTCGTAGGTACGCCTAGTTGGGCCGCTGTGGCAGTTGGAAGATGAGCCATGGAAAGGCTCCAAAATCCTGTACACTGTACATTTTTTTAGGTGAAAAATTCGATGTCGTCGGATCCACTCCAGTCTTTGGATTTCGTTAATACACATCTCAACACATAGCCACAGGTGCGGGCAGGTCGTAGGTACGCCTAGTTGGGCCGCTGTGGCAGTTGGAAGATGAGCCATGGAAAGGCTCCAAAATCCTTACTATACACTGTACATTTTTTTAGGTGAAAAATTCGATGTCGTCGGATCCACTCCAGTCTTTGGATTTCGTTAATACACATCTCAACACATAGCCACAGGTGCGGGCAGGTCGTAGGTACGCCTAGTTGGGCCGCTGTGGCAGTTGGAAGATGAGCCATGGAAAGGCTCCAAAATCCTTACTATACACTGTACATTTTTTTAGGTGAAAAATTCGATGTCGTCGGATCCACTCCAGTCTTTGGATTTCGATAATACGCATCGAAACACATAACCACAGGTGTACACGGGTCGTAGGTACGCCTAGTTGGGCCGCTGTGGCAGTTGGAAGATGAAGCGGTGAAACTTATGCAATTAGATTTTAATAGAATCGCTGCTTGGTGTCACGACCATGGATTAATTATCAACGCACTTAAGACAAAGTTAATGCACATTCGCCCGCCGCATATTCCCAGAACGAAACTTAAGATAAAAATGCACAGCGTAGATTGTTTGCACAGACATGGCTGTGATGGAATAACAGAAGACGATGATGACTGCACCGTAAACATTGATTATGTGTCAACGTATAAGTACCTAGGACTGACAATGGACTACAACTTTAAATGGAACCACCATATAGAGATATTGAGGAAGAAATTGTGTCACTCTGCATACGCCCTTTTCCATCTTCGTAAACTGTGTACGCCAAGAGTGCTCAAACAGTGCTACATGGGCTTGGTGGAATCACATCTACGGTATGGAATAACAGCGTGGGGAAGAGCATCTCAATTGCAATCGCTACAAAAAGTGCACAGAAGACTTCAAAAGCTTGTGGTGGAAACAGGAAGTAGCAGAGAAGTTCAGCAACAAAGAAGCCAACCAACACGCATGCTTAACATCTGCCAAATACATAATTTGGAAATCTTGGCCAATTTCGATGAGGACAACACATACAGGATCCAGACACAGCAGACGGTGAACACTAGAAGACGACAGCAGCAGCTATGTGAAGTTCCGAGGTACTGGAATGAATATGGTCGAAGGACAATTAAATTGAATTGAAATTGAAGTTTCTGGACACAACTCGGAGTGCGGAACTTACAAGAACTTACTAGAGGCATGTTGGTTGCGTCCTTATCAACCTGGGCTGCATTACGATACAAAGAAAGAGATGAGGTCATTTTAAGAATCATAAACCAGCCTGTCCACATATTAACAGTCCCTTTGTCACACCATTTGACCAATTCCATCACAATTAATCCAAAATATCAAGAGGCATAGGAAATCACAATCACTTCCCACAATCCTCGCTACAGTAACATAAATCAATCTCCACTAATGAATCATAAAAAAATCAAATCCATCCAAGCATAAGATCCGCGTGGACCCAACAAAAAACTAACAAGCAGCCGGAGGGGTAGTCAAGTGTTTTCTGACTAGGCTACAAAAGAGTTTTAGAGAGTCCACGCGATTTGTGGTCCGGCTCCCCCTCAGCACTAAATATACATCTCTGTCCATCGATCGGTACCGAGATCTCGGAACGAAACCAAACAAACATCGTTACCCCATTAGACGTTCTCAGCAAGTATGCTACTCGGCGCTGACTCCTCGTCTGCGTATGCTTCTGCCTCCATCAGAGTGGGTCAATTGGTCGATTACAGAGGAAAACAATAACATCGCAGCATAAATCGATTTGTCTGAAAATCGTTTCAGATACAATTTAAATTTTTGAGAAATTGTTTTGGTTTCGGTTTTCAAGCGACAAACCACTGTTTTGTCAACCGCCAAGAGCAGACTGTAATAGAAAACCTTAATAAATTATACTCAAGAGGCGAAACTCAAAGATTTACGCCTGTATAAACAAATCGAAGGCAGTTGGCAGTTGAAATCGATGAGACACTTCCTATGATTTAAGAAAAGAAAACCACAAACCACATTGGATGCTAGTGCACCACCCAAACGAACCGATGCGCGTCATTTACGTACCACAATTCATCGGTGAACTCGTCCCATTTACATTAGTATTTTATAAGTGCACCTAAACCACGCAATTCGCTGCTCTCACCACACCAACCATGTTGTGTTGCGACCAGTTTCAGTTATGTTGTCCGTTGTAGGGTGAGGCGGCAAATGATGAAGACTTGATGGTGGTGGTATACAATGCATATTTCACAATCGAAATGCATTTTAAAGGGTTTTCGTTGATCGGGCTCAGGGTTGTCAAAGAACACTTCTTGTGCATCGTTGTCGTCGTTGTTACCTATATGCTTTATTTTTCATTAAGTCGGACATATTTTTTCGTCTTCTACGCGTAGCATACCCCGTTTGTAATTTCGTAACAAAATCAAAAGGAACAAGTAAATAAATCCGAAAAAAACGAAAGTTAATTTTCGATGGTACGATGCTCCTTGAAATTTAACAAAATCAAACCTTATTCTTAAGTGAATTAAAATTCGTCGAAAAAGTGTGAATTCGTCCGTCGAGGTAACTTCAGAGGAGTTTACAAAGTTACAAAAAAGTGGTTAAGTGTTTAAGTGGTTATAGATTTTGTTTATGTGACTCTTCTAATTCAACAAGTGCTCTGTAAAATTCAACAATATCTATGGAGAATAAAAATAGTATAGAAGAAAAAAGAAATGTTTTATAAAATGTTTCTGATTTAAAAAAAAAAAACAGAAAAAGGTTTGTGAAGGTTTCCTTTTTTTGAATGAGGTAGTTCGGCGATATGAAATTTACAAAATTTCGAGTTAAGAGTTTCACTTATTTTGTACATTTTTTACATTTTTCTGATCACGCGATCATTTCAGTGGTTATAAATTAATCATATATAGTCAAATAAAGTAAGTCGAACATCCTTAATTCGAACAAATGCTTCAGAACCTAGACCCAAGACTTGAATTTCAGATATTTTACACTCCATAAAACTCTGTTAGGCAAAAACCTCCTTAAAATGAACTTGGTGACATGTTTATTCGTGTTAGGTTGGGTTTTAGTGGCAGACTCAAAAAAGCCAATCACTCTTAGGCCAAAGTAGGCCCATTGTGATACAACGCGGATTAACGACTCCTAATCTGGAAACCAGTTTGTGCTTACAATAAAGCGTGATTTAGCTGGCGAATGCTAACTCTATTTTGTTTGCTGATTTTGTTGACATAGTTGGTCCCTAGATTTAAGTACCTACGACTTGTCAGAGCGTTACAAGTGTAGAGGAGGTGATTTGTATTCGTTTTAATTTTCGTAGAATATTCCTCCATGTCTCATACTCCAACAACCAAACAATTCAAAGCATGCAAAAAAGATGAAAGTAGCAAAAGAAACGAATAAGCGTTAGTTAGTTACAAGCCATAGACGTATATTTGTGTCTGTAGTTAAATACAAAACACATGTAAATTAATGGAGGAGTCGCATCTGCACGTGACAATAGAACTCTTTTGTAGCGTAGAATCATTCATTTGACGTCTGTATTTTGGAAATTTGGACCCTTGTACGGTTGGGTAAAATGTCGCAGCGAAAATAAAAACAAATTTTATAAAAATTTAAATAAACAAATTCTGACTATCGACGAAATCGATATCGTCGAGTGCTTTAATTCAACTGAGCATGTGTGGTCTGTTTTTTCGGATGCTAAATAACTGGAACAAGCCATAAATCGAACACAATATTTACTAACGTGACTAATCGACTTATGGAGGTTTGGCTGTATCTGAGAGTCTTCTTGACAGACGAGGTCCTGAAATCTGCACTGGCAGGATATTGTCAGAAAAATCTGTAACACCACAGAAGCTTAGACATAAAAAAATATGCACAATCCAAAATATGTACAGATGAAGAAATAGCTTAAATCAGAACTTAAAACACGGAAAGAGCCAAGACGTTCGTTTCGAAAACAGAACATTTTGAAGAACAGTACATAATAAGGGCAAAAATATATATGTATAGGCTCAGTGAAAAGATAGATACCTCGATACTTGCTAAAATCGCTGTTGGAAGAACTGTGGATATTTATTGATAGAACAATGCGTCATCATGGAAAAAATAAGGAACATTTCAGTGAATTGTAGTTGAATTCAATACCCAAAAACAAACAAAACAATAAATAGTTTAAAAACCAAACCCAACAGTAATTTATAAAAAAATCTCAAGAAATGATACTGAATAGAGCGGCCGGACCAACCTATGATCATCTGCATTCGAATGCCGCAGCAGGTGGCTCAAATGCAAGCAACAATAACAACGGCTGACTTAATGTAGCCATTCAGGAAACGTAGACGCACGACAGCACGTATGCATAGTCACTCACCTCCAGTCTTATGGGAGCAACTATGTTCACAACCAATTCAAACTTATTTGCAACAGTTATATCATTCACAGACTCAAATGCAGCAACAAGGCAGTTCACCAATACGTCGCCCACCACTTCGTGAGAATCAGTTGCAGCCGCATCGCCATGAGCACTCGCAGCTGTCCAGAAACTAAATGCGGATTGGGTAGGGGAAACCGCATTTAGTTTCTGGACACCGGCTAGTGTCCAGAAACTAAATGCGGACTGGGTAGAGGAAACCGCATTTAGTTTCTGGACACTAGCTGCTGTCCAGAAACTAAATGCGGATTGGGTAGAGGAAACCGCATTTAGTTTCTGGACACTAGCTGCTGTCCAGAAACTAAATGCGGATTGGGTATGGGAAACCGCATTTAGTTTCTGGACACCGGCTAGTGTCCAGAAACTAAATGCGGATTGGGTATGGGAAACCGCATTTAGTTTCTGGACACCGGCTAGTGTCCAGAAACTAAATGCGGATTGGGTAGGGGAAACCGCATTTAGTTTCTGGACACTGGCTGCTGTCCAGAAACTAAATGCGGATTGGGTATGGGAAACCGCATTTAGTTTCCGGACACCGGCTAGTGTCCAGAAACTAAATGCGGATTGGGTTGGGGAAACCGCATTTAGTTTCTGGACACTAGCTGCTGTCCAGAAACTAAATGCGGATTGGGTAGGGGAAAACCGCATTTAGTTTCTGGACACTAGCTGCTGTCCAGAAACTAAATGCGGATTGGGTAGGGGAAACCGCATTTAGTTTCTGGACACCGGCTAGTGTCCAGAAACTAAATGCGGATTGGGTATGGGAAACCGCATTTAGTTTCTGGACACCGGCTAGTGTCCAGAAACTAAATGCGGATTGGGTAGGGGAAACCGCATTTAGTTTCTGGACACTGGCTGCTGTCCAGAAACTAAATGCGGATTGGGTATGGGAAACCGCATTTAGTTTCCGGACACCGGCTAGTGTCCAGAAACTAAATGCGGATTGGGTTGGGGAAACCGCATTTAGTTTCTGGACACTAGCTGCTGTCCAGAAACTAAATGCGGATTGGGTAGGGGAAACCGCATTTAGTTTCTGGACACTAGCTGCTGTCCAGAAACTAAATGCGGATTGGGTAGGGGAAACCGCATTTAGTTTCTGGACACCGGCTAGTGTCCAGAAACTAAATGCGGATTGGGTATGGGAAACCGCATTTAGTTTCTGGACACCGGCTAGTGTCCAGAAACTAAATGCGGATTGGGTAGGGGAAACCGCATTTAGTTTCTGGACACTGGCTGCTGTCCAGAAACTAAATGCGGATTGGTTATGGGAAACCGCATTTAGTTTCTGGACACCGGCTAGTGTCCAGAAACTAAATGCGGATTGGGTATGGGAAACCGCATTTAGTTTCTGGACACCGGCTAGTGTCCAGAAACTAAATGCGGATTGGGTAGGGGAAACCGCATTTAGTTTCTGGACACTGGCTGCTGTCCAGAAACTAAATGCGGATTGGGTATGGGAAACCGCATTTAGTTTCCGGACACCGGCTAGTGTCCAGAAACTAAATGCGGATTGGGTTGGGGAAACCGCATTTAGTTTCTGGACACTAGCTGCTGTCCAGAAACTAAATGCGGATTGGGTAGGGGAAACCGCATTTAGTTTCTGGACACTAGCTGCTGTCCAGAAACTAAATGCGGATTGGGTAGGGGAAACCGCATTTAGTTTCTGGACACCGGCTAGTGTCCAGAAACTAAATGCGGATTGGGTATGGGAAACCGCATTTAGTTTCTGGACACCGGCTAGTGTCCAGAAACTAAATGCGGATTGGGTATGGGAAACCGCATTTAGTTTCTGGACACCGGCTAGTGTCCAGAAACTAAATGCGGATTGGGTATGGGAAACCGCATTTAGTTTCTGAACACTAGCTGCTGTCCAGAAAACAAAAGCGGATTAGGTATGGGAAACCGCATTTAGTTTCTGGACACCGGCTAGTGTCCAGAAACTAAATGCGGATTGGGTAGGGGAAACCGCATTTAGTTTCTGGACACTAGCTGCTGTCCAGAAACTAAATGCGGATTGGGTATGGGAAACCGCATTTAGTTTCTGGACACTAGCCGGTGTCCAGAAACTAAATGCGGATTGGGTATGGGAAACCGCATTTAGTTTCTGGACACTAGCTGCTGTCCAGAAACTAAATGCGGATTGGGTATGGGAAACCGCATTTAGTTTCTGGACACTAGCCGGTGTCCAGAAACTAAATGCGGATTGGGTATGGGAAACCGCATTTAGTTTCTGGACACTAGCTGCTGTCCAGAAACTAAATGCGGATTGGGTATGGGAAACCGCATTTAGTTTCTGGACACTAGCTGCTGTCCAGAAACTAAATGCGGATTGGTTATGGGAAACCGCATTTAGTTTCTGGACACCGGCTAGTGTCCAGAAACTAAATGCGGATTGGGTATGGGAAACCGCATTTAGTTTCTGGACACTAGCTGCTGTCCAGAAACTAAATGCGGATTGGGTATGGGAAACCGCATTTAGTTTCTGGACACTTGCTGCTGTCCAGAAACTAAATGCGGATTGGGTATGGGAAACCGCATTTAGTTTCTGGACACTAGCCGGTGTCCAGAAACTAAATGCGGATTGGGTATGGGAAACCGCATTTAGTTTCTGGACACTAGCTGCTGTCCAGAAACTAAATGCGGATTGGGTATGGGAAACCGCATTTAGTTTCTGGACACCGGCTAGTGTCCAGAAACTAAATGCGGTTTCCCCAACCCAATCCGCATTTAGTTTCTGGACACTAGCTGCTGTCCAGAAAGTAAATGCGGATTGGGTATGGGAAACCGCATTTAGTTTCTGGACACTAGCCGGTGTCCAGAAACTAAATGCGGATTGGGTATGGGAAACCGCATTTAGTTTCTGGACACTAGCTGCTGTCCAGAAACTAAATGCGGATTGGGTATGGGAAACCGCATTTAGTTTCTGGACACTAGCCGGTGTCCAGAAACTAAATGCGGATTGGGTATGGGAAACCGCATTTAGTTTCTGGACACTAGCTGCTGTCCAGAAACTAAATGCGGATTGGGTATGGGAAACCGCATTTAGTTTCTGGACACTAGCCGGTGTCCAGAAACTAAATGCGGATTGGGTATGGGAAACCGCATTTAGTTTCTGGACACTAGCTGCTGTCCAGAAACTAAATGCGGATTGGGTATGGGAAACCGCATTTAGTTTCTGGACACTAGCCGGTGTCCAGAAACTAAATGCGGATTGGGTATGGGAAACCGCATTTAGTTTCTGGACACTAGCTGCTGTCCAGAAACTAAATGCGGATTGGGTATGGGAAACCGCATTTAGTTTCTGGACACTAGCCGGTGTCCAGAAACTAAATGCGGATTGGGTATGGGAAACCGCATTTAGTTTCTGGACACTAGCTGCTGTCCAGAAACTAAATGCGGATTGGGTATGGGAAACCGCATTTAGTTTCTGGACACTAGCCGGTGTCCAGAAACTAAATGCGGATTGGGTATGGGAAACCGCATTTAGTTTCCGGACACCGGCTAGTGTCCAGAAACTAAATGCGGATTGGGTTGGGGAAACCGCATTTAGTTTCTGGACACTAGCTGCTGTCCAGAAACTAAATGCGGATTGGGTAGGGGAAACCGCATTTAGTTTCTGGACACTAGCTGCTGTCCAGAAACTAAATGCGGATTGGGTAGGGGAAACCGCATTTAGTTTCTGGACACCGGCTAGTGTCCAGAAACTAAATGCGGATTGGGTATGGGAAACCGCATTTAGTTTCTGGACACCGGCTAGTGTCCAGAAACTAAATGCGGATTGGGTATGGGAAACCGCATTTAGTTTCTGGACACCGGCTAGTGTCCAGAAACTAAATGCGGATTGGGTAGGGGAAACCGCATTTAGTTTCTGGACACTAGCTGCTGTCCAGAAACTAAATGCGGATTGGGTATGGGAAACCGCATTTAGTTTCTGGACACTAGCCGGTGTCCAGAAACTAAATGCGGATTGGGTATGGGAAACCGCATTTAGTTTCTGGACACAAGCTGCTGTCCAGAAACTAAATGCGGATTGGGTATGGGAAACCGCATTTAGTTTCTGGACACTAGCCGGTGTCCAGAAACTAAATGCGGATTGGGTATGGGAAACCGCATTTAGTTTCTGGACACTAGCTGCTGTCCAGAAACTAAATGCGGATTGGGTATGGGAAACCGCATTTAGTTTCTGGACACTAGCCGGTGTCCAGAAACTAAATGCGGATTGGTTATGGGAAACCGCATTTAGTTTCTGGACACCGGCTAGTGTCCAGAAACTAAATGCGGATTGGGTATGGGAAACCGCATTTAGTTTCTGGACACTAGCTGCTGTCCAGAAACTAAATGCGGATTGGGTATGGGAAACCGCATTTAGTTTCTGGACACTAGCCGGTGTCCAGAAACTAAATGCGGATTGGTTATGGGAAACCGCATTTAGTTTCTGGACACCGGCTAGTGTCCAGAAACTAAATGCGGATTGGGTATGGGAAACCGCATTTAGTTTCTGGACACTAGCCGGTGTCCAGAAACTAAATGCGGATTGGGTATGGGAAACCGCATTTAGTTTCTGGACACTAGCTGCTGTCCAGAAACTAAATGCTGATTGGGTATGGGAAACCGCATTTAGTTTCTGGACACTAGCCGGTGTCCAGAAACTAAATGCGGATTGGGTATGGGAAACCGCATTTAGTTTCTGGACACTAGCTGCTGTCCAGAAACTAAATGCGGATTGGGTATGGGAAACCGCATTTAGTTTCTGGACACTAGCTGCTGTCCAGAAACTAAATGCGGATTGGGTAGAGGAAACCGCATTTAGTTTCTGGACACTAGGTGCTGTCCAGAAACTAAATGCGGATTGGGTAGAGGAAACCGCATTTAGTTTCTGGACACTAGCTGCTGTCCAGAAACTAAATGCGGATTGGGTATGGGAAACCGCATTTAGTTTCTGGACACCGGCTAGTGTCCAGAAACTAAATGCGGATTGGGTATGGGAAACCGCATTTAGTTTCTGGACACTAGCTGCTGTCCAGAAACTAAATGCGGATTGGGTAGAGGAAACCGCATTTAGTTTCTGGACACTAGCTGCTGTCCAGAAACTAAATGCGGATTGGGTATGGGAAACCGCATTTAGTTTCTGGACACTAGCTGCTGTCCAGAAACTAAATGCGGATTGGTTATGGGAAACCGCATTTAGTTTCTGGACACCGGCTAGTGTCCAGAAACTAAATGCGGATTGGGTATGGGAAACCGCATTTAGTTTCTGGACACTAGCTGCTGTCCAGAAACTAAATGCGGATTGGGTAGAGGAAACCGCATTTAGTTTCTGGACACTAGCTGCTGTCCAGAAACTAAATGCGGATTGGGTATGGGAAACCGCATTTAGTTTCTGGACACTAGCCGGTGTCCAGAAACTAAATGCGGATTGGTTATGGGAAACCGCATTTAGTTTCTGGACACCGGCTAGTGTCCAGAAACTAAATGCGGATTGGGTATGGGAAACCGCATTTAGTTTCTGGACACTAGCTGCTGTCCAGAAACTAAATGCGGATTGGGTAGAGGAAACCGCATTTAGTTTCTGGACACTAGCTGCTGTCCAGAAACTAAATGCGGATTGGGTAGAGGAAACCGCATTTAGTTTCTGGACACTAGCTGCTGTCCAGAAACTAAATGCGGATTGGGTATGGGTAACCGCATTTAGTTTCTGGACACCGGCTAGTGTCCAGAAACTAAATGCGGATTGGGTATGGGAAACCGCATTTAGTTTCTGGACACCGGCTAGTGTCCAGAAACTAAATGCGGATTGGGTAGGGGAAACCGCATTTAGTTTCTAGACACCGGCTAGTGTCCAGAAACTAAATGCGGATTGGGTAGGGGAAACCGCATTTAGTTTCTGGACACTAGCTGCTGTCCAGAAACTAAATGCGGATTGGGTATGGGAAACCGCATTTAGTTTCTGGACACTTGCTGCTGTCTAGAAACTAAATGCGGATTGGGTATGGGAAACCGCATTTAGTTTCTGGACACTAGCCGGTGTCCAGAAACTAAATGCGGATTGGGTAGGGGAAACCGCATTTAGTTTCTGGACACTAGCTGCTGTCCAGAAACTAAATGCGGATTGGGTAGGGGAAACCGCATTTAGTTTCTAGACACCGGCTAGTGTCCAGAAACTAAATGCGGATTGGGTATGGGAAACCGCATTTAGTTTCTGGACACTTGCTGCTGTCCAGAAACTAAATGCGGATTGGGTATGGGAAACCGCATTTAGTTTCTGGACACTAGCCGGTGTCCAGAAACTAAATGCGGATTGGGTAGGGGAAACCGCATTTAGTTTCTGGACACTAGCTGCTGTCCAGAAACTAAATGCGGATTGGGTAGGGGAAACCGCATTTAGTTTCTAGACACCGGCTAGTGTCCAGAAACTAAATGCGGATTGGGTATGGGAAACCGCATTTAGTTTCTGGACACTAGCTGCTGTCCAGAAACTAAATGCGGATTGGGTATGGGAAACCGCATTTAGTTTCCGGACACCGGCTAGTGTCCAGAAACTAAATGCGGATTGGGTATGGGAAACCGCATTTAGTTTCTGGACACTAGCTGCTGTCCAGAAACTAAATGCGGATTGGGTATGGGAAACCGCATTTAGTTTCTGGACACTTGCTGCTGTCCAGAAACTAAATGCGGATTGGGTATGGGAAACCGCATTTAGTTTCTGGACACTAGCTGCTGTCCAGAAACTAAATGCGGATTGGGTATGGGAAACCGCATTTAGTTTCTGGACACTAGCTGCTGTCCAGAAACTAAATGCGGATTGGGTATGGGAAACCGCATTTAGTTTCTGGACACTAGCTGCTGTCCAGAAACTAAATGCGGATTGGGTAGGGGAAACCGCATTTAGTTTCTGGACACTAGCTGCTGTCCAGAAACTAAATGCGGATTGGGTATGGGAAACCGCATTTAGTTTCTGGACACCGGCTAGTGTCCAGAAACTAAATGCGGATTGGGTAGGGGAAACCGCATTTAGTTTCTGGACACCGGCTAGTGTCCAGAAACTAAATGCGGATTGGGTATGGGAAACCGCATTTAGTTTCTGGACACTAGCTGCTGTCCAGAAACTAAATGCGGATTGGGTATGGGAAACCGCATTTAGTTTCTGGACACTTGCTGCTGTCCAGAAACTAAATGCGGATTGGGTATGGGAAACCGCATTTAGTTTCTGGACACCGGCTAGTGTCCAGAAACTAAATGCGGATTGGGTATGGGAAACCGCATTTAGTTTCTGGACACCGGCTAGTGTCCAGAAACTAAATGCGGATTGGGTATGGGAAACCGCATTTAGTTTCCGGACACCGGCTAGTGTCCAGAAACTAAATGCGGATTGGGTAGGGGAAACCATTCTGGACACTAGCTGCTGTCCAGAAACTAAATGCGGATTGGGTATGGGAAACCGCATTTAGTTTCTGGACACCGGCTAGTGTCCAGAAACTAAATGCGGATTGGGTAGGGGAAACCATTCTGGACACTAGCTGCTGTCCAGAAACTAAATGCGGATTGGGTATGGGAAACCGCATTTAGTTTCTGGACACCGGCTAGTGTCCAGAAACTAAATGCGGATTGGTTAGGGGAAACCGCATTTAGTTTCTGGACACTAGCTGCTGTCCAGAAACTAAATGCGGATTGGGTATGGGAAACCGCATTTAGTTTCTGGACACTAGCTGCTGTCCAGAAACTAAATGCGGATTGGGTATGGGAAACCGCATTTAGTTTCTGGACACTTGCTGCTGTCCAGAAACTAAATGCGGATTGGGTAGGGGAAACCGCATTTAGTTTCTGGACACCGGCTAGTGTCCAGAAACTAAATGCGGATTGGGTATGGGAAACCGCATTTAGTTTCTGGACACTAGCTGCTGTCCAGAAACTAAATGCGGATTGGGTATGGGAAACCGCATTTAGTTTCTGGACACTTGCTGCTGTCCAGAAACTAAATGCGGATTGGGTATGGGAAACCGCATTTAGTTTCTGGACACCGGCTAGTGTCCAGAAACTAAATGCGGATTGGGTAGGGGAAACCGCATTTAGTTTCTGGACACCGGCTAGTGTCCAGAAACTAAATGCGGATTGGGTATGGGAAACCGCATTTAGTTTCTGGACACTAGCTGCTGTCCAGAAACTAAATGCGGATTGGGTATGGGAAACCGCATTTAGTTTCTGGACACTTGCTGCTGTCCAGAAACTAAATGCGGATTGGGTATGGGAAACCGCATTTAGTTTCTGGACACCGGCTAGTGTCCAGAAACTAAATGCGGATTGGGTATGGGAAACCGCATTTAGTTTCTGGACACCGGCTAGTGTCCAGAAACTAAATGCGGATTGGGTATGGGAAACCGCATTTAGTTTCCGGACACCGGCTAGTGTCCAGAAACTAAATGCGGATTGGGTATGGGAAACCGCATTTAGTTTCGGGACACCGGCTAGTGTCCAGAAACTAAATGCGGATTGGGTAGGGGAAACCGCATTTAGTTTCTGGACACTAGCTGCTGTCCAGAAACTAAATGCGGATTGGGTAGGGGAAACCGCATTTAGTTTCTGGACACTGGCTGCTGTCCAGAAACTAAATGCGGATTGGTTATAGGAAACCGCATTTAGTTTCTGGACACCGGCTAGTGTCCAGAAACTAAATGCGGATTGGGTATGGGAAACCGCATTTAGTTTCTGGACACCGGCTTGTGTCCAGAAACTAAATGCGGATTTTGTAGGGGAAACCGCATTTAGTTTCTGGACACTGGCTGCTGTCCAGAAACTAAATGCGGATTGGTTATAGGAAACCGCATTTAGTTTCTGGACACCGGCTAGTGTCCAGAAACTAAATGCGGATTGGGTATGGGAAACCGCATTTAGTTTCTGGACACCGGCTTGTGTCCAGAAACTAAATGCGGATTTTGTAGGGGAAACCGCATTTAGTTTCTGGACACTAGCTGCTGTCCAGAAACTAAATGCGGATTGGGTAGGGGAAACCGCATTTAGTTTCTGGACACTAGCTGCTGTCCAGAAACTAAATGCGGATTGGGTAGAGGAAACCGCATTTAGTTTCTGGACACTAGCCGGTGTCCAGAAACTAAATGCGGATTGGGTAGGGGAAACCGCATTTAGTTTCTGGACACTAGCTGCAGTCCAGAAACTAAATGCGGATTGGGTATGGGAAGCCGCATTTAGTTTCTGGACACCGGCTAGTATCCAGAAACTAAATGCGGACTGGATAGGGGAAACCGCATTTAGTTTCTGGACACCGGTTAGTGTCCAGAAACTAAATGCGGATTGGGTAGGGGAAACCGCATTTAGTTTCTGGACACTAGCTGCTGTCCAGAAACTAAATGCGGATTGTGTATGGGAAACCGCATTTAGTTCCTGGTTCCTGGTTCACTAGTGACACTAGCTGCTGTCCAGAAACTAAATGCGGACTGGGTAGGGGAAACCGCATTTAGTTTCTGGACACCGGTTAGTGTCCAGAAACTAAATGCGGATTGGGTATGGGAAACCGCATTTAGTTTCTGGACACTAGCTGCTGTCCAGAAACTAAATGCGGATTGGGTATGGGAAACCGCATTTAGTTTCTGGACACCGGCTAGTGTCCAGAAACTAAATGCGGATTGGTTAGGGGAAACCGCATTTAGTTTCTGGACACTAGCTGCTGTCCAGAAACTAAATGCGGATTGGGTAGGGGAAACCGCATTTAGTTTCTGGACACTAGCTGCTGTCCAGAAACTAAATGCGGATTGGGTAGGGGAAACCATTCTGGACACTAGCTGCTGTCCAGAAACTAAATGCGGATTGGGTATGGGAAACCGCATTTAGTTTCTGGACACCGGCTAGTGTCCAGAAACTAAATGCGGATTGGTTAGGGGAAACCGCATTTAGTTTCTGGACACTAGCTGCTGTCCAGAAACTAAATGCGGATTGGGTATGGGAAACCGCATTTAGTTTCTGGACACCGGCTAGTGTCCAGAAACTAAATGCGGATTGGGTAGGGGAAACCATTCTGGACACTAGCTGCTGTCCAGAAACTAAATGCGGATTGGGTATGGGAAACCGCATTTAGTTTCTGGACACCGGCTAGTGTCCAGAAACTAAATGCGGATTGGTTAGGGGAAACCGCATTTAGTTTCTGGACACTAGCTGCTGTCCAGAAACTTAATGCGGATTGGGTACCCAATTGGGTACCCCCTACCCAATCCGACACCGGCTAGTGTCCAGAAACTAAATGCGGATTGGGTAGGGGAAACCGCATTTAGTTTCTGGACACTAGCTGCTGTCCAGAAACTAAATGCGGATTGGGTATGGGAAACCGCATTTAGTTTCTGGACACCGGCTAGTGTCCAGAAACTAAATGCGGTTTCCCCTACCCAATCCGACACCGGCTAGTGTCCAGAAACTAAATGCGGATTGGGTAGGGGAAACCGCATTTAGTTTCTGGACACCGGCTAGTGTATGGGAAACCGCATTTAGTTTCTGGACACCGGCTAGTGTCCAGAAACTAAATGCGGATAAAGTAGGGGAAACCGCATTTAGTTTCTGGACACCGGCTAGTGTCCAGAAACTAAATGCGGACTGGGTAGGGGAAACCGCATTTAGTTTCTGGACACCGGTTAGTGTCCAGAAACTAAATGCGGATTTTGTAGGGGAAACCGCATTTAGTTTCTGGACACTAGCTGCTGTCCAGAAACTAAATGCGGATTGGGTATGGGAAACCGCATTTAGTTCCTGGGCACCGGCTAGTGTCCAGAAACTAAATGCGGACTGGGTAGGGGAAACCGCATTTAGTTTCTGGACACTAGCTGCTGTCCAGAAACTAAATGCGGATTGGGTATGGGAAGCCGCATTTAGTTTCTGGACACCGGCTAGTATCCAGAAACTAAATGCGGACTGGGTAGGGGAAACCGCATTTAGTTTCTGGACACCGGTTAGTGTCCAGAAACTAAATGCGGATTGGGTAGGGGAAACCGCATTTAGTTTCTGGACACTAGCTGCTGTCCAGAAACTAAATGCGGATTGGGTATGGGAAACCGCATTTAGTTCCTGGGCACCGGCTAGTGTCCAGAAACTAAATGCGGACTGGGTAGGGGAAACCGCATTTAGTTTCTGGACACTAGCTGCTGTCCAGAAACTAAATGCGGATTGGGTATGGGAAGCCGCATTTAGTTTCTGGACACCGGCTAGTATCCAGAAACTAAATGCGGACTGGGTAGGGGAAACCGCATTTAGTTTCTGGACACTAGCTGCTGTCCAGAAACTAAATGCGGATTGGGTATGGGAAACCGCATTTAGTTCCTGGGCACCGGCTAGTGTCCAGAAACTAAATGCGGACTGGGTAGGGGAAACCGCATTTAGTTTCTGGACACTAGCTGCTGTCCAGAAACTAAATGCGGATTGGGTATGGGAAACCGCATTTAGTTTCTGGACACCGGCTAGTGTCCAGAAACTAAATGCGGACTGGGTAGGGGAAACCGCATTTAGTTTCTGGACACTAGCTGCTGTCCAGAAACTAATTGCGGATTGGGTATGGGAAACCGCATTTAGTTTCTGGACACTAGCTGCTGTCCAGAAACTTAATGCGGATTGGGTACCCAATTGGGTACCCCCTACCCAATCCGACACCGGCTAGTGTCCAGAAACTAAATGCGGACTGGGTAGGGGAAACCGCATTTAGTTTCTGGACACCGGCTAGTGTCCAGAAACTAAATGCGGACTGGGTAGGGGAAACCGCATTTAGTTTCTGGACACTAGCTGCTGTCCAGAAACTAAATGCGGATTGGGTATGGGAAACCGCATTTAGTTTCTGGACACCGGCTAGTGTCCAGAAACTAAATGCGGATAAAGTAGGGGAAACCGCATTTAGTTTCTGGACACCGGCTAGTGTCCAGAAACTAAATGCGGATTGTGTAGTGGAAACCGCATTTACTTTCTGGACACTAGCTGCTGTCCAGAAACTAAATGCTGATTGGGTATGGGAAACCGCATTTAGTTTCTGGACACCGGCTAGTGTCCAGAAACTAAATGCGGATTGGGTAGGGGAAACCGCATTTAGTTTCTGGACACCGGCTAGTGTCCAGAAACTAAATGCGGATTGTGTAGGGGAAACCGCATTTAGTTTCTGGACACCGGCTAGTGTCCAGAAACTAAATGCGGATTGGGTAGAGGAAACCGCATTTAGTTTCTGGACACTAGCTGCTGTCCAGAAACTAAATGCGGATTGGGTATGGGAAACCACATTTAGTTTCTGGACACCGGCTAGTGTCCAGAAACTAAATGCGGATTGGGTAGGGGAAACCATTCTGGACACTAGCTGCTGTCCAGAAACTAAATGCGGATTGGGTATGGGAAACCGCATTTAGTTTCTGGACACCGGCTAGTGTCCAGAAACTAAATGCGGATTGGGTAGGGGAAACCATTCTGGACACTAGCTGCTGTCCAGAAACTAAATGCGGATTGGGTATGGGAAACCGCATTTAGTTTCTGGACACCGGCTAGTGTCCAGAAACTAAATGCGGATTGGGTAGGGGAAACCATTCTGGACACTAGCTGCTGTCCAGAAACTAAATGCGGATTGGGTATGGGAAACCGCATTTAGTTTCTGGACACCGGCTAGTGTCCAGAAACTAAATGCGGATTGGTTAGGGGAAACCGCATTTAGTTTCTGGACACTAGCTGCTGTCCAGAAACTAAATGCGGATTGGGTATGGGAAACCGCATTTAGTTTCTGGACACCGGCTAGTGTCCAGAAACTAAATGCGGATTGGGTAGGGGAAACCATTCTGGACACTAGCTGCTGTCCAGAAACTAAATGCGGATTGGGTATGGGAAACCGCATTTAGTTTCTGGACACCGGCTAGTGTCCAGAAACTAAATGCGGATTGGTTAGGGGAAACCGCATTTAGTTTCTGGACACTAGCTGCTGTCCAGAAACTAAATGCGGATTGGGTATGGGAAACCGCATTTAGTTTCTGGACACTAGCTGCTGTCCAGAAACTAAATGCGGATTGGGTAGGAGAAACCGCATTTAGTTTCTGGACACTAGCTGCTGTCCAGAAACTAAATGCGGATTGGGTAGGGGAAACCGCATTTAGTTTCTGGACACTAGCCGGTGTCCAGAACACCGGCTAGTGTCCAGAAACTAAATGCGGATTGGGTAGGGGAAACCGCATTTAGTTTCTGGACACCGGCTAGTGTATGGGAAACCGCATTTAGTTTCTGGACACCGGCTAGTGTCCAGAAACTAAATGCGGATTGGTTAGGGGAAACCGCATTTAGTTTCTGGACACTAGCTGCTGTCCAGAAACTAAATGCGGATTGGGTATGGGAAACCGCATTTAGTTTCTGGACACCGGCTAGTGTCCAGAAACTAAATGCGGATTGGGTAGGGGAAACCGCATTTAGTTTCTGGACACCGGCTAGTGTCCAGAAACTAAATGCGGATTGTGTAGGGGAAACCGCATTTAGTTTCTGGACACTAGCTGCTGTCCAGAAACTAAATGCGGATTGGGTATGGGAAGCCGCATTTAGTTTCTGGACACCGGCTAGTATCTAAATGCGACACTAGCTGCTGTCCAGAAACTAAATGCGGATTGGGTATGGGAAACCGCATTTAGTTTCTGGACACTAGCTGCTGTCCAGAAACTTAATGCGGATTGGGTACCCAATTGGGTACCCCCTACCCAATCCGACACCGGCTAGTGTCCAGAAACTAAATGCGGATTGGGTAGGGGAAACCGCATTTAGTTTGTGGACACCGGCTAGTGTATGGGAAACCGCATTTAGTTTCTGGACACCGGCTAGTGTCCAGAAACTAAATGCGGATAAAGTAGGGGAAACCGCATTTAGTTTCTGGACACCGGCTAGTGTCCAGAAACTAAATGCGGATTGTGTAGTGGAAACCGCATTTAGTTTCTGGACACTAGCTGCTGTCCAGAAACTAAATGCTGATTGGGTATGGGAAACCGCATTTAGTTTCTGGACACCGGCTAGTGTCCAGAAACTAAATGCGGATTGGGTAGGGGAAACCGCATTTAGTTTCTGGACACCGGCTAGTGTCCAGAAACTAAATGCGGATTGTGTAGGGGAAACCGCATTTAGTTTCTGGACACTAGCTGCTGTCCAGAAACTAAATGCGGATTGGGTATGGGAAACCGCATTTAGTTTCTGGACACCGGCTAGTGTCCAGAAACTAAATGCGGATTGGGTAGTGGAAACCGCATTTAGTTTCTGGACACTAGCTGCTGTCCAGAAACTAAATGCGGATTGGGTATGGGAAACCGCATTTAGTTTCTGGACACCGGCTAGTGTCCAGAAACTAAATGCGGATTGGGTATGGGAAACCGCATTTGGTTTCTGGACACCGGCTAGTGTCCAGAAACTAAATGCGGATTGTGTAGGAAAAACCGCATTTAGTTTCTGGACACCGGCTAGTGTCCAGAAACTAAATGCGGATTGGGTAGGGGAAACCGCATTTAGTTTCTGGACACTAGCTGCTGTCCAGAAACGAAATGCGGATTGGGGTATTAGAAACCGCATTTAGTTTCTGGACACCGGCTAGTGTCCAGAAACTAAATGCGGATTGTGTAGGGGAAACCGCATTTAGTTTCTGGACACCGGCTTGTGTCCAGAAACTAAATGCTGATTGGGTATGGGAAACCGCATTTAGTTTCTGGACACCGGCTAGTGTCCAGAAACTAAATGCGGATTGTGTAGGGGAAACCGCATTTAGTTTCTGGACACTAGCTGCTGCCCAGAAACTAAATGCGGATTGGGTAGAGGAAACCGCATTTAGTTTCTGGACACCGGCTAGTGTCCAGAAACTAAATGCGGATTGGGTATTTGAAACCGCATTTAGTTTCTGGACACCGGCTAGTGTCCAGAAACTAAATGCGGATTGGGTAGGGGAAACCGCATTTAGTTTCTGGACACTAGCTGCTGTCCAGAAACTAAATGCGGATTGGGTAGAGGAAACCGCATTTAGTTTCTGGACACCGGCTAGTGTCCAGAAACTAAATGCGGATTGGGTATGGGAAACCGCATTTAGTTTCTGGACACCGGCTAGTGTCCAGAAACTAAATGCGGATTGGGTATGGGAAACCGCATTTAGTTTCTGGACACTAGCTGCTGTCCAGAAACTAAATGCGGATTGGGTATGGGAAACCGCATTTAGTTTCTGGACACCGGCTAGTGTCCAGAAACTAAATGCGGACTGGGTAGGGGAAACCGCATTTAGTTTCTGGACACTAGCCGGTGTCCAGAAACTAAATGCGGATTGGGTAGAGGAAACCGCATTTAGTTTCTGGACACTAGCTGCTGTCCAGAAACTAAATGCGGATTGGGTAGGGGAAACCGCATTTAGTTTCTGGACACTAGCTGCTGTCCAGAAACTAAATGCGGATTGGGTATGGGAAACCGCATTTAGTTTCTGGACACTAGCTGCTGTCCAGAAACTTAATGCGGATTGGGTAGGGGAAACCGCATTTAGTTTCTGGACACCGGCTAGTGTCCAGAAACTAAATGCGGATTGGATAGGGGAAACCGCATTTAGTTTCTGGACACTAGCTGCTGTCCAGAAACTAAATGCGGATTGGGTAGAGGAAACCGCATTTAGTTTCTGGACACCGGCTAGTGTCCAGAAACTAAATGCGGATTGGGTATGGGAAACCGCATTTAGTTTCTGGACACCGGCTAGTGTCCAGAAACTAAATGCGGATTGGGTATGGGAAACTGCATTTAGTTTCTGGACACTAGCTGCTGTCCAGAAACTAAATGCGGATTGGGTATGGGAAACCGCATTTAGTTTCTGGACACCGGCTAGTGTCCAGAAACTAAATGCGGACTGGATAGGGGAAACCGCATTTAGTTTCTGGACACTAGCCGGTGTCCAGAAACTAAATGCGGATTGGGTAGAGGAAACCGCATTTAGTTTCTGGACACTAGCTGCTGTCCAGAAACTAAATGCGGATTGGGTAGGGGAAACCGCATTTAGTTTCTGGACACTAGCTGCTGTCCAGAAACTAAATGCGGATTTTGTAGGGGAAACCGCATTTAGTTTCTGGACACTAGCTGCTGTCCAGAAACTAAATGCGGATTGGGTATGGGAAACCGCATTTAGTTTCTGGACACCGGCTAGTGTCCAGAAACTAAATGCGGATTGGGTAGGGAAACCGCATTTAGTTTCTGGACACTAGCTGCTGTCCAGAAACTAAATGCGGACTGGTTAGGGGAAACCGCATTTAGTTTCTGGACACTAGCTGCTGTCCAGAAACTAAATGCAGATTGGGTATGGGAAACCGCATTTAGTTTCTGGACACTAGCTGCTGTCCAGAAACTTAATGTGGATTGGGTAGGGGAAACCGCATTTAGTTTCTGGACACCGGCTAGTGTCCAGAAACTAAATGCGGATTGGGTAGGGGAAACCGCATTTAGTTTCTGGACACTAGCTGCTGTCCAGAAACTAAATGCGGATTTTGTAGGGGAAACCGCATTTAGTTTCTGGACACTAGCTGCTGTCCAGAAACTAAATGCGGATTGGGTATGGGAAACCGCATTTAGTTTCTGGACACCGGCTAGTGTCCAGAAACTAAATGCGGATTGGGTATGGGAAACCGCATTTAGTTCCTGGACACCGGCTAGTGTCCAGAAACTAAATGCGGACTGGGTAGGGGAAACCGCATTTAGTTTCTGGACACTAGCTGCTGTCCAGAAACTAAATGCGGATTGGGTAGGGGAAACCGCATTTAGTTTCTGGACACTAGCTGCTGTCCAGAAACTAAATGCGGATTGGGTAGGGGAAACCGCATTTAGTTTCTGGACACCGGCTAGTGTCCAGAAACTAAATGCGGATTGGGTAGTGGAAACCGCATTTAGTTTCTGGACACTAGCTGCTGTCCAGAAACTAAATGCGGATTGGGTATGGGAAACCGCATTTAGTTTCTGGACACCGGCTAGTGTCCAGAAACTAAATGCGGATTGGGTATGGGAAACCGCATTTGGTTTCTGGACACCGGCTAGTGTCCAGAAACTAAATGCGGATTGTGTAGGAAAAACCGCATTTAGTTTCTGGACACCGGCTAGTGTCCAGAAACTAAATGCGGATTGGGTAGGGGAAACCGCATTTAGTTTCTGGACACTAGCTGCTGTCCAGAAACGAAATGCGGATTGGGGTATTAGAAACCGCATTTAGTTTCTGGACACCGGCTAGTGTCCAGAAACTAAATGCGGATTGTGTAGGGGAAACCGCATTTAGTTTCTGGACACTAGCTGCTGCCCAGAAACTAAATGCGGATTGGGTAGAGGAAACCGCATTTAGTTTCTGGACACCGGCTAGTGTCCAGAAACTAAATGCGGATTGGGTATTTGAAACCGCATTTAGTTTCTGGACACCGGCTAGTGTCCAGAAACTAAATGCGGATTGGGTAGGGGAAACCGCATTTAGTTTCTGGACACTAGCTGCTGTCCAGAAACTAAATGCGGATTGGGTAGAGGAAACCGCATTTAGTTTCTGGACACCGGCTAGTGTCCAGAAACTAAATGCGGATTGGGTATGGGAAACCGCATTTAGTTTCTGGACACCGGCTAGTGTCCAGAAACTAAATGCGGATTGGGTATGGGAAACCGCATTTAGTTTCTGGACACTAGCTGCTGTCCAGAAACTAAATGCGGATTGGGTATGGGAAACCGCATTTAGTTTCTGGACACCGGCTAGTGTCCAGAAACTAAATGCGGACTGGGTAGGGGAAACCGCATTTAGTTTCTGGACACTAGCCGGTGTCCAGAAACTAAATGCGGATTGGGTAGAGGAAACCGCATTTAGTTTCTGGACACTAGCTGCTGTCCAGAAACTAAATGCGGATTGGGTAGGGGAAACCGCATTTAGTTTCTGGACACTAGCTGCTGTCCAGAAACTAAATGCGGATTGGGTATGGGAAACCGCATTTAGTTTCTGGACACTAGCTGCTGTCCAGAAACTTAATGCGGATTGGGTAGGGGAAACCGCATTTAGTTTCTGGACACCGGCTAGTGTCCAGAAACTAAATGCGGATTGGATAGGGGAAACCGCATTTAGTTTCTGGACACTAGCTGCTGTCCAGAAACTAAATGCGGATTGGGTAGAGGAAACCGCATTTAGTTTCTGGACACCGGCTAGTGTCCAGAAACTAAATGCGGATTGGGTATGGGAAACCGCATTTAGTTTCTGGACACCGGCTAGTGTCCAGAAACTAAATGCGGATTGGGTATGGGAAACTGCATTTAGTTTCTGGACACTAGCTGCTGTCCAGAAACTAAATGCGGATTGGGTATGGGAAACCGCATTTAGTTTCTGGGACACCGGCTAGTGTCCAGAAACTAAATGCGGACTGGATAGGGGAAACCGCATTTAGTTTCTGGACACTAGCCGGTGTCCAGAAACTAAATGCGGATTGGGTAGAGGAAACCGCATTTAGTTTCTGGACACTAGCTGCTGTCCAGAAACTAAATGCGGATTGGGTAGGGGAAACCGCATTTAGTTTCTGGACACTAGCTGCTGTCCAGAAACTAAATGCGGATTTTGTAGGGGAAACCGCATTTAGTTTCTGGACACTAGCTGCTGTCCAGAAACTAAATGCGGATTGGGTATGGGAAACCGCATTTAGTTTCTGGACACCGGCTAGTGTCCAGAAACTAAATGCGGATTGGGTAGGGAAACCGCATTTAGTTTCTGGACACTAGCTGCTGTCCAGAAACTAAATGCGGACTGGTTAGGGGAAACCGCATTTAGTTTCTGGACACTAGCTGCTGTCCAGAAACTAAATGCAGATTGGGTATGGGAAACCGCATTTAGTTTCTGGACACTAGCTGCTGTCCAGAAACTTAATGTGGATTGGGTAGGGGAAACCGCATTTAGTTTCTGGACACCGGCTAGTGTCCAGAAACTAAATGCGGATTGGGTAGGGGAAACCGCATTTAGTTTCTGGACACTAGCTGCTGTCCAGAAACTAAATGCGGATTTTGTAGGGGAAACCGCATTTAGTTTCTGGACACTAGCTGCTGTCCAGAAACTAAATGCGGATTGGGTATGGGAAACCGCATTTAGTTTCTGGACACCGGCTAGTGTCCAGAAACTAAATGCGGATTGGGTATGGGAAACCGCATTTAGTTCCTGGACACCGGCTAGTGTCCAGAAACTAAATGCGGACTGGGTAGGGGAAACCGCATTTAGTTTCTGGACACTAGCTGCTGTCCAGAAACTAAATGCGGATTGGGTATGGGAAACCGCATTTAGTTTCTGGACACTAGCTGCTGTCCAGAAACTTAATGCGGATTGGGTAGGGGAAACCGCATTTAGTTTCTGGACACCGGCTAGTGTCCAGAAACTAAATGCGGATTGTGTAGGGGAAACCGCATTTAGTTTCTGGACACTAGCTGCTGTCCAGAAACTAAATGCGGATTGGGTAGGGGAAACCGCATTTAGTTTCTGGACACTAGCTGCTGTCCAGAAACTAAATGCGGATTGGGTAGGGGAAACCGCATTTAGTTTCTGGACACCGGCTAGTGTCCAGAAACTAAATGCGGATTGGGTATGGGAAACCGCATTTAGTTTCTGGACACCGGCTAGTGTCCAGAAACTAAATGCGGACTGGGTAGGGGAAACCGCATTTAGTTTCTGGACACTAGCCGGTGTCCAGAAACTAAATGCGGATTGGGTAGAGGAAACCGCATTTAGTTTCTGGACACTAGCTGCTGTCCAGAAACTAAATGCGGATTGGGTAGGGGAAACCGCATTTAGTTTCTGGACACCGGCTAGTGTCCAGAAACTAAATGCGGATTGGGTAGGGGAAACCGCATTTAGTTTCTGGACACCGGCTAGTGTCCAGAAACTAAATGCGGATTGGGTAGGGGAAACCGCATTTAGTTTCTGGACACCGGCTAGTGTCCAGAAACTAAATGCGGATTGGGTAGGGGAAACCGCATTTAGTTTCTGGACACTAGCTGCTGTCCAGAAACTAAATGCGGATTTTGTAGGGGAAACCGCATTTAGTTTCTGGACACTAGCTGCTGTCCAGAAACTAAATGCGGATTGGGTATGGGAAACCGCATTTAGTTTCTGGACACCGGCTAGTGTCCAGAAACTAAATGCGGATTGGGTAGGGAAACCGCATTTAGTTTCTGGACACTAGCTGCTGTCCAGAAACTAAATGCGGACTGGTTAGGGGAAACCGCATTTAGTTTCTGGACACTAGCTGCTGTCCAGAAACTTAATGTGGATTGGGTAGGGGAAACCGCATTTAGTTTCTGGACACCGGCTAGTGTCCAGAAACTAAATGCGGATTGGGTAGGGGAAACCGCATTTAGTTTCTGGACACTAGCTGCTGTCCAGAAACTAAATGCGGATTGGTTAGGGGAAACCGCATTTAGATTCTGGACACCGGCTAGTGTCCAGAAACTAAATGCGGATTGGGTAGGGGAAACCGCATTTAGTTTCTGGACACTAGCTGCTGTCCAGAAACTTAATGCGGATTGGGTAGGGGAAACCGCATTTAGTTTCTGGACACCGGCTAGTGTCCAGAAACTAAATGCGGACTGGGTAGGGGAAACCGCATTTAGTTTCTGGACACTAGCTGCTGTCCAGAAACTTAATGCGGATTGGGTAGGGGAAACCGCATTTAGTTTCTGGACACTAGCTGCTGTCCAGAAACTAAATGCGGATTGGGTATGGGAAACCGCATTTAGTTTCTGGACACCGGCTAGTGTCCAGAAACTAAATGCGGATTGGGTAGGGGAAACCGCATTTAGTTTCTGGACACTAGCTGCTGTCCAGAAACTAAATGCGGATTGGGTATGGGAAACCGCATTTAGTTTCCGGACACCGGCTAGTGTCCAGAAACTAAATGCGGATTGGGTATGGGAAACCGCATTTAGTTTCTGGACACTAGCTGCTGTCCAGAAACTTAATGCGGATTGGGTAGGGGAAACCGCATTTAGTTTCCGGACACCGGCTAGTGTCCAGAAACTAAATGCGGATTGGGTATGGGAAACCGCATTTAGTTTCTGGACACTAGCTGCTGTCCAGAAACTTAATGCGGATTGGGTAGGGGAAACCGCATTTAGTTTCTGGACACCGGCTAGTGTCCAGAAACTAAATGCGGATTGGGTATGGGAAACCGCATTTAGTTCCTGGACACCGGCTAGTGTCCAGAAACTAAATGCGGACTGGGTAGGGGAAACCGCATTTAGTTTCTGGACACTAGCTGCTGTCCAGAAACTAAATGCGGATTGGGTATGGGAAACCGCATTTAGTTTCTGGACACTAGCTGCTGTCCAGAAACTTAATGCGGATTGGGTAGGGGAAACCGCATTTAGTTTCTGGACACCGGCTAGTGTCCAGAAACTAAATGCGGATTGTGTAGGGGAAACCGCATTTAGTTTCTGGACACTAGCTGCTGTCCAGAAACTAAATGCGGATTGGGTAGGGGAAACCGCATTTAGTTTCTGGACACTAGCTGCTGTCCAGAAACTAAATGCGGATTGGGTATGGGAAACCGCATTTAGTTTCTGGACACCGGCTAGTGTCCAGAAACTAAATGCGGATTGGGTAGGGGAAACCGCATTTAGTTTCTGGACACTAGCTGCTGTCCAGAAACTAAATGCGGATTGGTTAGGGGAAACCGCATTTAGATTCTGGACACCGGCTAGTGTCCAGAAACTAAATGCGGATTGGGTAGGGGAAACCGCATTTAGTTTCTGGACACTAGCTGCTGTCCAGAAACTAAATGCGGATTGGGTAGAGGAAACCGCATTTAGTTTCTGGACACTAGCTGCTGTCCAGAAACTAAATGCGGATTGGGTATGGGAAACCGCATTTAGTTTCTGGACACCGGCTAGTGTCCAGAAACTAAATGCGGATTGGGTAGGGGAAACCGCATTTAGTTTCTGGACACTAGCTGCTGTCCAGAAACTAAATGCGGATTGGTTAGGGGAAACCGCATTTAGATTCTGGACACCGGCTAGTGTCCAGAAACTAAATGCGGATTGGGTAGGGGAAACCGCATTTAGTTTCTGGACACTAGCTGCTGTCCAGAAACTAAATGCGGATTGGTTAGGGGAAACCGCATTTAGATTCTGGACACCGGCTAGTGTCCAGAAACTAAATGCGGATTGGGTAGGGGAAACCGCATTTAGTTTCTGGACACTAGCTGCTGTCCAGAAACTAAATGCGGATTGGTTAGGGGAAACCGCATTTAGATTCTGGACACCGGCTAGTGTCCAGAAACTAAATGCGGATTGGGTAGGGGAAACCGCATTTAGTTTCTGGACACTAGCTGCTGTCCAGAAACTTAATGTGGATTGGGTAGGGGAAACCGCATTTAGTTTCTGGACACCGGCTAGTGTCCAGAAACTAAATGCGGATTGGGTAGGGGAAACCGCATTTAGTTTCTGGACACTAGCTGCTGTCCAGAAACTAAATGCGGATTGGGTAGGGGAAACCGCATTTAGATTCTGGACACCGGCTAGTGTCCAGAAACTAAATGCGGATTGGGTAGGGGAAACCGCATTTAGTTTCTGGACACTAGCTGCTGTCCAGAAACTAAATGCGGATTGGTTAGGGGAAACCGCATTTAGATTCTGGACACCGGCTAGTGTCCAGAAACTAAATGCGGATTGGGTAGGGGAAACCGCATTTAGTTTCTGGACACTAGCTGCTGTCCAGAAACTAAATGCGGATTGGTTAGGGGAAACCGCATTTAGATTCTGGACACCGGCTAGTGTCCAGAAACTAAATGCGGATTGGGTAGGGGAAACCGCATTTAGTTTCTGGACACTAGCTGCTGTCCAGAAACTAAATGCGGATTGGTTAGGGGAAACCGCATTTAGATTCTGGACACCGGCTAGTGTCCAGAAACTAAATGCGGATTGGGTAGGGGAAACCGCATTTAGTTTCTGGACACTAGCTGCTGTCCAGAAACTTAATGTGGATTGGGTAGGGGAAACCGCATTTAGTTTCTGGACACCGGCTAGTGTCCAGAAACTAAATGCGGATTGGGTAGGGGAAACCGCATTTAGTTTCTGGACACTAGCTGCTGTCCAGAAACTAAATGCGGATTGGTTAGGGGAAACCGCATTTAGATTCTGGACACCGGCTAGTGTCCAGAAACTAAATGCGGATTGGGTAGGGGAAACCGCATTTAGTTTCTGGACACCGGCTAGTGTCCAGAAACTAAATGCGGACTGGGTAGGGGAAACCGCATTTAGTTTCTGGACACTAGCTGCTGTCCAGAAACTTAATGCGGATTGGGTAGGGGAAACCGCATTTAGTTTCTGGACACTAGCTGCTGTCCAGAAACTAAATGCGGATTGGGTATGGGAAACCGCATTTAGTTTCTGGACACCGGCTAGTGTCCAGAAACTAAATGCGGATTGGGTAGGGGAAACCGCATTTAGTTTCTGGACACTAGCTGCTGTCCAGAAACTAAATGCGGATTGGGTATGGGAAACCGCATTTAGTTTCCGGACACCGGCTAGTGTCCAGAAACTAAATGCGGATTGGGTATGGGAAACCGCATTTAGTTTCTGGACACTAGCTGCTGTCCAGAAACTTAATGCGGATTGGGTAGGGGAAACCGCATTTAGTTTCCGGACACCGGCTAGTGTCCAGAAACTAAATGCGGATTGGGTATGGGAAACCGCATTTAGTTTCTGGACACTAGCTGCTGTCCAGAAACTTAATGCGGATTGGGTAGGGGAAACCGCATTTAGTTTCTGGACACCGGCTAGTGTCCAGAAACTAAATGCGGATTGGGTATGGGAAACCGCATTTAGTTCCTGGACACCGGCTAGTGTCCAGAAACTAAATGCGGACTGGGTAGGGGAAACCGCATTTAGTTTCTGGACACTAGCTGCTGTCCAGAAACTAAATGCGGATTGGGTATGGGAAACCGCATTTAGTTTCTGGACACTAGCTGCTGTCCAGAAACTTAATGCGGATTGGGTAGGGGAAACCGCATTTAGTTTCTGGACACCGGCTAGTGTCCAGAAACTAAATGCGGATTGTGTAGGGGAAACCGCATTTAGTTTCTGGACACTAGCTGCTGTCCAGAAACTAAATGCGGATTGGGTAGGGGAAACCGCATTTAGTTTCTGGACACTAGCTGCTGTCCAGAAACTAAATGCGGATTGGGTAGGGGAAACCGCATTTAGTTTCTGGACACCGGCTAGTGTCCAGAAACTAAATGCGGATTGGGTATGGGAAACCGCATTTAGTTTCTGGACACCGGCTAGTGTCCAGAAACTAAATGCGGACTGGGTAGGGGAAACCGCATTTAGTTTCTGGACACTAGCCGGTGTCCAGAAACTAAATGCGGATTGGGTAGAGGAAACCGCATTTAGTTTCTGGACACTAGCTGCTGTCCAGAAACTAAATGCGGATTGGGTAGGGGAAACCGCATTTAGTTTCTGGACACCGGCTAGTGTCCAGAAACTAAATGCGGATTGGGTAGGGGAAACCGCATTTAGTTTCTGGACACCGGCTAGTGTCCAGAAACTAAATGCGGATTGGGTAGGGGAAACCGCATTTAGTTTCTGGACACCGGCTAGTGTCCAGAAACTAAATGCGGATTGGGTAGGGGAAACCGCATTTAGTTTCTGGACACTAGCTGCTGTCCAGAAACTAAATGCGGATTTTGTAGGGGAAACCGCATTTAGTTTCTGGACACTAGCTGCTGTCCAGAAACTAAATGCGGATTGGGTATGGGAAACCGCATTTAGTTTCTGGACACCGGCTAGTGTCCAGAAACTAAATGCGGATTGGGTAGGGAAACCGCATTTAGTTTCTGGACACTAGCTGCTGTCCAGAAACTAAATGCGGACTGGTTAGGGGAAACCGCATTTAGTTTCTGGACACTAGCTGCTGTCCAGAAACTTAATGTGGATTGGGTAGGGGAAACCGCATTTAGTTTCTGGACACCGGCTAGTGTCCAGAAACTAAATGCGGATTGGGTAGGGGAAACCGCATTTAGTTTCTGGACACTAGCTGCTGTCCAGAAACTAAATGCGGATTTTGTAGGGGAAACCGCATTTAGTTTCTGGACACTAGCTGCTGTCCAGAAACTAAATGCGGATTGGGTAGGGGAAACCGCATTTAGTTTCTGGACACTAGCTGCTGTCCAAAACTAAATGCGGATTGGGTATGGGAAACCGCATTTAGTTTCTGGACACCGGCTAGTGTCCAGAAACTAAATGCGGACTATGTAGGGGAAACCGCATTTAGTTTCTGGACACTAGCTGCTGTCCAGAAACTAAATGCGGATTGGGCATGGGAAACCGCATTTAGTTCCTGGACACCGGCTAGTGTCCAGAAACTAAATGCGGACTGGGTAGGGGAAACCGCATTTAGTTTCTGGACACTAGCTGCTGTCCAGAAACTAAATGCGGATTGGGTAGGGGAAACCGCATTTAGTTTCTGGACACTAGCTGCTGTCCAGAAACTAAATGCGGATTGGGTATGGGAAACCGCATTTAGTTCCTGGACACCGGCTAGTGTCCAGAAACTAAATGCGGACTGGGTAGGGGAAACCGCATTTAGTTTCTGGACACTAGCTGCTGTCCAGAAACTAAATGCGGATTGTGTAGGGGAAACCGCATTTAGTTTCTGGACACCGGCTAGTGTCCAGAAACTAAATGCGGATTGTGTAGAGGAAACCGCATTTAGTTTCTGGACACTAGCTGCTGTCCAGAAACTAAATGCGGATTGGGTAGGGGAAACCGCATTTAGTTTCTGGACACCGGTTAGTGTCCAGAAACTAAATGCGGATTGGGTAGGGGAAACCGCATTTAGTTTCTGGACACTAGCTGCTGTCCAGAAACTAAATGCGGATTGGGTATGGGAAACCGCATTTAGTTCCTGGACACCGGCTAGTGTCCAGAAACTAAATGCGGACTGGGTAGGGGAAACCGCATTTAGTTTCTGGACACTAGCTGCTGTCCAGAAACTTAATGCGGATTGGGTAGGGGAAACCGCATTTAGTTTCTGGACACCGGCTAGTGTCCAGAAACTAAATGCGGATTGTGTAGGGGAAACCGCATTTAGTTTCTGGACACCGGCTAGTGTCCAGAAACTAAATGCGGATTGTGTAGAGGAAACCGCATTTAGTTTCTGGACACTAGCTGCTGTCCAGAAACTAAATGCGGATTGGGTATGGGAAACACCGGCTAGTGTCCAGAAACTAAATGCGGATTGGATAGGGGAAACCGCATTTAGTTTCTGGACACTAGCTGCTGTCCAGAAACTAAATGCGGATTGGGTAGAGGAAACCGCATTTAGTTTCTGGACACTAGCTGCTGTCCAGAAACTAAATGCGGATTGGGTAGAGGAAACCGCATTTAGTTTCTGGACACCGGCTAGTGTCCAGAAACTAAATGCGGATTGGGTAGGGGAAACCGCATTTAGTTTCTGGACACTAGCTGCTGTCCAGAAACTAAATGCGGATTGGGTATGGGAAACCGCATTTAGTTCCTGGACACCGGCTAGTGTCCAGAAACTAAATGCGGACTGGGTAGGGGAAACCGCATTTAGTTTCTGGACACTAGCTGCTGTCCAGAAACTAAATGCGGATTGGGTATGGGAAACCGCATTTAGTTTCTGGACACCGGCTAGTGTCCAGAAACTAAATGCGGATTGGATAGGGGAAACCGCATTTAGTTTCTGGACACTAGCTGCTGTCCAGAAACTAAATGCGGATTGGGTAGAGGAAACCGCATTTAGTTTCTGGACACTAGCTGCTGTCCAGAAACTAAATGCGGATTGGGTAGAGGAAACCGCATTTAGTTTCTGGACACCGGCTAGTGTCCAGAAACTAAATGCGGATTGGATAGGGGAAACCGCATTTAGTTTCTGGACACTAGCTGCTGTCCAGAAACTAAATGCGGATTGGGTATGGGAAACCGCATTTAGTTCCTGGACACCGGCTAGTGTCCAGAAACTAAATGCGGACTGGGTAGGGGAAACCGCATTTAGTTTCTGGACACTAGCTGCTGTCCAGAAACTAAATGCGGACTGGGTAGGGGAAACCGCATTTAGTTTCTGGACACTAGCTGCTGTCCAGAAACTTAATGCGGATTGGGTAGGGGAAACCGCATTTAGTTTCTGGACACCGGCTAGTGTCCAGAAACTAAATGCGGATTGGGTAGAGGAAACCGCATTTAGTTTCTGGACACCGGCTAGTGTCCAGAAACTAAATGCGGATTGTGTAGAGGAAACCGCATTTAGTTTCTGGACACTAGCTGCTGTCCAGAAACTAAATGCGGATTGGGTATGGGAAACCGCATTTAGTTTCTGGACACCGGCTAGTGTCCAGAAACTAAATGCGGATTGGATAGGGGAAACCGCATTTAGTTTCTGGACACTAGCTGCTGTCCAGAAACTAAATGCGGATTGGGTAGAGGAAACCGCATTTAGTTTCTGGACACTAGCTGCTGTCCAGAAACTAAATGCGGATTGGGTAGAGGAAACCGCATTTAGTTTCTGGACACCGGCTAGTGTCCAGAAACTAAATGCGGATTGGGTAGGGGAAACCGCATTTAGTTTCTGGACACTAGCTGCTGTCCAGAAACTAAATGCGGATTGGGTATGGGAAACCGCATTTAGTTCCTGGACACCGGCTAGTGTCCAGAAACTAAATGCGGACTGGGTAGGGGAAACCGCATTTAGTTTCTGGACACTAGCTGCTGTCCAGAAACTAAATGCGGATTGGGTATGGGAAACCGCATTTAGTTTCTGGACAGCAGCTAGTGTCCAGAAACTAAATGCGGATTGGATAGGGGAAACCGCATTTAGTTTCTGGACACTAGCTGCTGTCCAGAAACTAAATGCGGATTGGGTAGGGGAAACCGCATTTAGTTTCTGGACACTAGCTGCTGTCCAGAAACTAAATGCGGATTGGGTAGGGGAAACCGCATTTAGTTTCTGGACACCGGCTAGTGTCCAGAAACTAAATGCGGATTGGATAGGGGAAACCGCATTTAGTTTCTGGACACTAGCTGCTGTCCAGAAACTAAATGCGGATTGGGTATGGGAAACCGCATTTAGTTCCTGGACACCGGCTAGTGTCCAGAAACTAAATGCGGACTGGGTAGGGGAAACCGCATTTAGTTTCTGGACACTAGCTGCTGTCCAGAAACTAAATGCGGATTGGGTATGGGAAACCGCATTTAGTTTCTGGACACCGGCTAGTGTCCAGAAACTAAATGCGGATTGGATAGGGGAAACCGCATTTAGTTTCTGGACACTAGCTGCTGTCCAGAAACTAAATGCGGATTGGGTAGAGGAAACCGCATTTAGTTTCTGGACACTAGCTGCTGTCCAGAAACTAAATGCGGATTGGGTAGAGGAAACCGCATTTAGTTTCTGGACACCGGCTAGTGTCCAGAAACTAAATGCGGATTGGGTAGGGGAAACCGCATTTAGTTTCTGGACACTAGCTGCTGTCCAGAAACTAAATGCGGATTGGGTAGAGGAAACCGCATTTAGTTTCTGGACACTAGCTGCTGTCCAGAAACTAAATGCGGATTGGGTAGAGGAAACCGCATTTAGTTTCTGGACACCGGCTAGTGTCCAGAAACTAAATGCGGATTGGGTAGGGGAAACCGCATTTAGTTTCTGGACACTAGCTGCTGTCCAGAAACTAAATGCGGATTGGGTAGGGGAAACCGCATTTAGTTTCTGGACACTAGCTGCTGTCCAGAAACTAAATGCGGATTGGGTATGGGAAACCGCATTTAGTTCCTGGACACCGGCTAGTGTCCAGAAACTAAATGCGGATTGGATAGGGGAAACCGCATTTAGTTTCTGGACACTAGCTGCTGTCCAGAAACTAAATGCGGATTGGGTAGAGGAAACCGCATTTAGTTTCTGGACACTAGCTGCTGTCCAGAAACTAAATGCGGATTGGGTAGAGGAAACCGCATTTAGTTTCTGGACACCGGCTAGTGTCCAGAAACTAAATGCGGATTGGATAGGGGAAACCGCATTTAGTTTCTGGACACTAGCTGCTGTCCAGAAACTAAATGCGGATTGGGTATGGGAAACCGCATTTAGTTCCTGGACACCGGCTAGTGTCCAGAAACTAAATGCGGACTGGGTAGGGGAAACCGCATTTAGTTTCTGGACACTAGCTGCTGTCCAGAAACTAAATGCGGATTGGGTATGGGAAACCGCATTTAGTTTCTGGACACCGGCTAGTGTCCAGAAACTAAATGCGGATTGGATAGGGGAAACCGCATTTAGTTTCTGGACACTAGCTGCTGTCCAGAAACTAAATGCGGATTGGGTAGAGGAAACCGCATTTAGTTTCTGGACACTAGCTGCTGTCCAGAAACTAAATGCGGATTGGGTAGAGGAAACCGCATTTAGTTTCTGGACACCGGCTAGTGTCCAGAAACTAAATGCGGATTGGGTAGGGGAAACCGCATTTAGTTTCTGGACACTAGCTGCTGTCCAGAAACTAAATGCGGATTGGGTAGAGGAAACCGCATTTAGTTTCTGGACACTAGCTGCTGTCCAGAAACTAAATGCGGATTGGGTAGAGGAAACCGCATTTAGTTTCTGGACACCGGCTAGTGTCCAGAAACTAAATGCGGATTGGGTAGGGGAAACCGCATTTAGTTTCTGGACACTAGCTGCTGTCCAGAAACTAAATGCGGATTGGGTAGGGGAAACCGCATTTAGTTTCTGGACACTAGCTGCTGTCCAGAAACTAAATGCGGATTGGGTATGGGAAACCGCATTTAGTTCCTGGACACCGGCTAGTGTCCAGAAACTAAATGCGGACTGGGTAGGGGAAACCGCATTTAGTTTCTGGACACTAGCTGCTGTCCAGAAACTAAATGCGGATTGGGTATGGGAAACCGCATTTAGTTTCTGGACACCGGCTAGTGTCCAGAAACTAAATGCGGATTGGGTAGGGGAAACCGCATTTAGTTTCTGGACACTAGCTGCTGTCCAGAAACTAAATGCGGATTGGGTATGGGAAACCGCATTTAGTTTCTGGACACCGGCTAGTGTCCAGAAACTAAATGCGGACTGGGTAGGGGAAACCGCATTTAGTTTCTGGACACTAGCTGCTGTCCAGAAACTAAATGCGGATTGGGTAGGGGAAACCGCATTTAGTTTCTGGACACCGGCTAGTGTCCAGAAACTAAATGCGGATTGGGTAGGGGAAACCGCATTTAGTTTCTGGACACCGGCTAGTGTCCAGAAACTAAATGCGGATTGGGTAGGGGAAACCGCATTTAGTTTCTGGACACTAGCTGCTGTCCAGAAACTAAATGCGGATTGGGTATGGGAGACCGCATTTAGTTTCTGGACACCGGCTAGTGTCCAGAAACTAAATGCGGACTGGGTAGGGGAAACCGCATTTAGTTTCTGGACACTAGCCGGTGTCCAGAAACTAAATGCGGATTGGGTAGAGGAAACCGCATTTAGTTTCTGGACACTAGCTGCTGTCCAGAAACTAAATGCGGATTGGGTAGGGGAAACCGCATTTAGTTTCTGGACACCGGCTAGTGTCCAGAAACTAAATGCGGATTGGGTAGGGGAAACCGCATTTAGTTTCTGGACACCGGCTAGTGTCCAGAAACTAAATGCGGATTGGGTAGGGGAAACCGCATTTAGTTTCTGGACACTAGCTGCTGTCCAGAAACTAAATGCGGATTTTGTAGGGGAAACCGCATTTAGTTTCTGGACACTAGCTGCTGTCCAGAAACTAAATGCAGATTGGGTATGGGAGACCGCATTTAGTTTCTGGAAACTAGCTGCTGTCCAGAAACTTAATGCGAATTTTGTGGGCAAAACCGCATTTAGTTTCTGGACACCGGCTAGTGTCCAGAAACTAAATGCGGATTGGGTAGGGGAAACCGCATTTAGTTTCTGGACACCGGCTAGTGTCCAGAAACTAAATGCGGATTGGGTAGGGGAAACCGCATTTAGTTTCTGGACACCGGCTAGTGTCCAGAAACTAAATGCGGATTGGGTAGGGGAAACCGCATTTAGTTTCTGGACACTAGCTGCTGTCCAGAAACTAAATGCGGATTTTGTAGGGGAAACCGCATTTAGTTTCTGGACACTAGCTGCTGTCCAGAAACTAAATGCGGATTTTGTAGGGGAAACCGCATTTAGTTTCTGGACACTAGCTGCTGTCCAGAAACTAAATGCGGATTGGGTAGGGGAAACCGCATTTAGTTTCTGGACCCTAGCTGCTGTCCAAAACTAAATGCGGATTGGGTATGGGAAACCGCATTTAGTTTCTGGACACCGGCTAGTGTCCAGAAACTAAATGCGGATTGGGTAGGGGAAACCATTCTGGACACTAGCTGCTGTCCAGAAACTAAATGCGGATTGGGTAGGGGAAACCGCATTTAGTTTCTGGACACTAGCTGCTGTCCAGAAACTAAATGCGGATTGGGTATGGGAAACCGCATTTAGTTTCTTTAGTGTCCAGAAACTAAATGCGGACTGGGTAGGGGAAACCGCATTTAGTTTCTGGACACTAGCTGCTGTCCAGAAACTAAATGCGGATTGGGTATGGGAAACCGCATTTAGTTTCTGGACACCGGCTAGTGTCCAGAAACTAAATGCGGATTGGGTAGGGGAAACCGCATTTAGTTTCTGGACACTAGCTGCTGTCCAGAAACTAAATGCGGATTGGGTAGGGGAAACCGCATTTAGTTTCTGGACACTAGCTGCTGTCCAGAAACTAAATGCGGATTGGGTATGGGAAACCGCATTTAGTTTCTGGACACTAGCTGCTGTCCAGAAACTAAATGCGGATTGGGTAGGGGAAACCGCATTTAGTTTCTGGACACTAGCTGCTGTCCAGAAACTAAATGCGGATTGGGTATGGGAAACCGCATTTAGTTTCTGGACACTAGCTGCTGTCCAGAAACTTAATGCGGATTGGGTAGGGGAAACCGCATTTAGTTTCTGGACACTAGCTGCTGTCCAGAAACTAAATGCGGATTGGGTATGGGAAACCGCATTTAGTTTCTGGACACTAGCTGCTGTCCAGAAACTTAATGCGGATTGGGTAGGGGAAACCGCATTTAGTTTCTGGACACCGGCTAGTGTCCAGAAACTAAATGCGGATTGTGTAGGGGAAACCGCATTTAGTTTCTGGACACTAGCTGCTGTCCAGAAACTAAATGCGGATTGGGTATGGGAAACCGCATTTAGTTTCTGGACACCGGCTAGTGTCCAGAAACTAAATGCGGACTGGGTAGGGGAAACCGCATTTAGTTTCTGGACACTTAGTCTCTGGACACTAGCCGGTGTCCAGAAACTAAATGCGGTTTCCCCTACCCAATCCGCATTTAGTTTCTGGACAGCTGCGAGTGCTCATGGCGATGCGGCTGCAACTGATTCTCACGAAGTGGTGGGCGACGTATTGGTGAACTGCCTTGTTGCTGCATTTGAGTCTGTGAATGATATAACTGTTGCAAATAAGTTTGAATTGGTTGTGAACATAGTTGCTCCCATAAGACTGGAGGTGAGTGACTATGCATACGTGCTGTCGTGCGTCTACGTTTCCTGAATGGCTACATTAAGTCAGCCGTTGTTATTGTTGCTTGCATTTGAGCCACCTGCTGCGGCATTCGAATGCAGATGATCATAGGTTGGTCCGGCCGCTCTATTCAGTATCATTTCTTGAGATTTTTTTATAAATTACTGTTGGGTTTGGTTTTTAAACTATTTATTGTTTTGTTTGTTTTTGGGTATTGAATTCAACTACAATTCACTGAAATGTTCCTTATTTTTTCCATGATGACGCATTGTTCTATCAATAAATATCCACAGTTCTTCCAACAGCGATTTTAGCAAGTATCGAGGTATCTATCTTTTCACTGAGCCTATACATATATATTTTTGCCCTTATTATGTACTGTTCTTCAAAATGTTCTGTTTTCGAAACGAACGTCTTGGCTCTTTCCGTGTTTTAAGTTCTGATTTAAGCTATTTCTTCATCTGTACATATTTTGGATTGTGCATATTTTTTTATGTCTAAGCTTCTGTGGTGTTACAGATTTTTCTGACAATATCCTGCCAGTGCAGATTTCAGGACCTCGTCTGTCAAGAAGACTCTCAGATACAGCCAAACCTCCATAAGTCGATTAGTCACGTTAGTAAATATTGTGTTCGATTTATGGCTTGTTCCAGTTATTTAGCATCCGAAAAAACAGACCACACATGCTCAGTTGAATTAAAGCACTCGACGATATCGATTTCGTCGATAGTCAGAATTTGTTTATTTAAATTTTTATAAAATTTGTTTTTATTTTCGCTGCGACATTTTACCCAACCGTACAAGGGTCCAAATTTCCAAAATACAGACGTCAAATGAATGATTCTACGCTACAAAAGAGTTCTATTGTCACGTGCAGATGCGACTCCTCCATTAATTTACATGTGTTTTGTATTTAACTACAGACACAAATATACGTCTATGGCTTGTAACTAACTAACGCTTATTCGTTTCTTTTGCTACTTTCATCTTTTTTGCATGCTTTGAATTGTTTGGTTGTTGGAGTATGAGACATGGAGGAATATTCTACGAAAATTAAAACGAATACAAATCACCTCCTCTACACTTGTAACGCTCTGACAAGTCGTAGGTACTTAAATCTAGGGACCAACTATGTCAACAAAATCAGCAAACAAAATAGAGTTAGCATTCGCCAGCTAAATCACGCTTTATTGTAAGCACAAACTGGTTTCCAGATTAGGAGTCGTTAATCCGCGTTGTATCACAATGGGCCTACTTTGGCCTAAGAGTGATTGGCTTTTTTGAGTCTGCCACTAAAACCCAACCTAACACGAATAAACATGTCACCAAGTTCATTTTAAGGAGGTTTTTGCCTAACAGAGTTTTATGGAGTGTAAAATATCTGAAATTCAAGTCTTGGGTCTAGGTTCTGAAGCATTTGTTCGAATTAAGGATGTTCGACTTACTTTATTTGACTATATATGATTAATTTATAACCACTGAAATGATCGCGTGATCAGAAAAATGTAAAAAATGTACAAAATAAGTGAAACTCTTAACTCGAAATTTTGTAAATTTCATATCGCCGAACTACCTCATTCAAAAAAAGGAAACCTTCACAAACCTTTTTCTGTTTTTTTTTTTTAAATCAGAAACATTTTATAAAACATTTCTTTTTTCTTCTATACTATTTTTATTCTCCATAGATATTGTTGAATTTTACAGAGCACTTGTTGAATTAGAAGAGTCACATAAACAAAATCTATAACCACTTAAACACTTAACCACTTTTTTGTAACTTTGTAAACTCCTCTGAAGTTACCTCGACGGACGAATTCACACTTTTTCGACGAATTTTAATTCACTTAAGAATAAGGTTTGATTTTGTTAAATTTCAAGGAGCATCGTACCATCGAAAATTAACTTTCGTTTTTTTCGGATTTATTTACTTGTTCCTTTTGATTTTGTTACGAAATTACAAACGGGGTATGCTACGCGTAGAAGACGAAAAAATATGTCCGACTTAATGAAAAATAAAGCATATAGGTAACAACGACGACAACGATGCACAAGAAGTGTTCTTTGACAACCCTGAGCCCGATCAACGAAAACCCTTTAAAATGCATTTCGATTGTGAAATATGCATTGTATACCACCACCATCAAGTCTTCATCATTTGCCGCCTCACCCTACAACGGACAACATAACTGAAACTGGTCGCAACACAACATGGTTGGTGTGGTGAGAGCAGCGAATTGCGTGGTTTAGGTGCACTTATAAAATACTAATGTAAATGGGACGAGTTCACCGATGAATTGTGGTACGTAAATGACGCGCATCGGTTCGTTTGGGTGGTGCACTAGCATCCAATGTGGTTTGTGGTTTTCTTTTCTTAAATCATAGGAAGTGTCTCATCGATTTCAACTGCCAACTGCCTTCGATTTGTTTATACAGGCGTAAATCTTTGAGTTTCGCCTCTTGAGTATAATTTATTAAGGTTTTCTATTACAGTCTGCTCTTGGCGGTTGACAAAACAGTGGTTTGTCGCTTGAAAACCGAAACCAAAACAATTTCTCAAAAATTTAAATTGTATCTGAAACGATTTTCAGACAAATCGATTTATGCTGCGATGTTATTGTTTTCCTCTGTAATCGACCAATTGACCCACTCTGATGGAGGCAGAAGCATACGCAGACGAGGAGTCAGCGCCGAGTAGCATACTTGCTGAGAACGTCTAATGGGGTAACGATGTTTGTTTGGTTTCGTTCCGAGATCTCGGTACCGATCGATGGACAGAGATGTATATTTAGTGCTGAGGGGGAGCCGGACCACAAATCGCGTGGACTCTCTAAAACTCTTTTGTAGCCTAGTCAGAAAACACTTGACTACCCCTCCGGCTGCTTGTTAGTTTTTTGTTGGGTCCACGCGGATCTTATGCTTGGATGGATTTGATTTTTTTATGATTCATTAGTGGAGATTGATTTATGTTACTGTAGCGAGGATTGTGGGAAGTGATTGTGATTTCCTATGCCTCTTGATATTTTGGATTAATTGTGATGGAATTGGTCAAATGGTGTGACAAAGGGACTGTTAATATGTGGACAGGCTGGTTTATGATTCTTAAAATGACCTCATCTCTTTCTTTGTATCGTAATGCAGCCCAGGTTGATAAGGACGCAACCAACATGCCTCTAGTAAGTTCTTGTAAGTTCCGCACTCCGAGTTGTGTCCAGAAACTTCAATTTCAATTCAATTTAATTGTCCTTCGACCATATTCATTCCAGTACCTCGGAACTTCACATAGCTGCTGCTGTCGTCTTCTAGTGTTCACCGTCTGCTGTGTCTGGATCCTGTATGTGTTGTCCTCATCGAAATTGGCCAAGATTTCCAAATTATGTATTTGGCAGATGTTAAGCATGCGTGTTGGTTGGCTTCTTTGTTGCTGAACTTCTCTGCTACTTCCTGTTTCCACCACAAGCTTTTGAAGTCTTCTGTGCACTTTTTGTAGCGATTGCAATTGAGATGCTCTTCCCCACGCTGTTATTCCATACCGTAGATGTGATTCCACCAAGCCCATGTAGCACTGTTTGAGCACTCTTGGCGTACACAGTTTACGAAGATGGAAAAGGGCGTATGCAGAGTCACACAATTTCTTCCTCAATATCTCTATATGGTGGTTCCATTTAAAGTTGTAGTCCATTGTCAGTCCTAGGTACTTATACGTTGACACATAATCAATGTTTACGGTGCAGTCATCATCGTCTTCTGTTATTCCATCACAGCCATATCTGTGCAAACAATCTACGCTGTGCATTTTTATCTTAAGTTTCGTTCTGGGAATATGCGGCGGGCGAATGTGCATTAACTTTGTCTTAAGTGCGTTGATAATTAATCCATGGTCGTGACACCAAGCAGCGATTCTATTAAAATCTAATTGCATAAGTTTCACCGCTTCATCTTCCAACTGCCACAGCGGCCCAACTAGGCGTACCTACGACCCGTGTACACCTGTGGTTATGTGTTTCGATGCGTATTATCGAAATCCAAAGACTGGAGTGGATCCGACGACATCGAATTTTTCACCTAAAAAAATGTACAGTGTATAGTAAGGATTTTGGAGCCTTTCCATGGCTCATCTTCCAACTGCCACAACGGCCCAACTAGGCGTTCCTTAGACCTGTGCGCACCTGTGGTTATGTGTTGAGATGTGTATTAACGAAATCCAAAGACTGGAGTGGATCCGACGACATCGAATTTTTCACATAAAAAAATGTACAGTGTATAGTAAGGATTTTGGAGCCTTTCCATGGCTCATCTTCCAACTGCCACAGCGGCCCAACTAGGCGTTCCTTAGACCTGTGCGCACCTGTGGTTATGTGTTGAGATGTGTATTAACGAAATCCAAAGACTGGAGTGGATCCGACGACATCGAATTTTTCACCTAAAAAAATGTACAGTGTATAGTAAGGATTTTGGAGCCTTTCCATGGCTCATCTTCCAACTGCCACAGCGGCCCAACTAGGCGTTCCTTAGACCTGTGCGCACCTGTGGTTATGTGTTGAGATGTGTATTAACGAAATCCAAAGACTGGAGTGGATCCGACGACATCGAATTTTTCACCTAAAAAAATGTACAGTGTATAGTAAGGATTTTGGAGCCTTTCCATGGCTCATCTTCCAACTGCCACAACGGCCCAACTAGGCGTTCCTTAGACCTGTGCGCACCTGTGGTTATGTGTTGAGATGTGTATTAACGAAATCCAAAGACTGGAGTGGATCCGACGACATCGAATTTTTCACATAAAAAAATGTACAGTGTATAGTAAGGATTTTGGAGCCTTTCCATGGCTCATCTTCCAACTGCCACAGCGGCCCAACTAGGCGTTCCTTAGACCTGTGCGCACCTGTGGTTATGTGTTGAGATGTGTATTAACGAAATCCAAAGACTGGAGTGGATCCGACGACATCGAATTTTTCACCTAAAAAAATGTACAGTGTATAGTAAGGATTTTGGAGCCTTTCCATGGCTCATCTTCCAACTGCCACAGCGGCCCAACTAGGCGTTCCTTAGACCTGTGCGCACCTGTGGTTATGTGTTGAGATGTGTATTAACGAAATCCAAAGACTGGAGTGGATCCGACGACATCGAATTTTTCACCTAAAAAAATGTACAGTGTATAGTAAGGATTTTGGAGCCTTTCCATGGCTCATCTTCCAACTGCCACAGCGGCCCAACTAGGCGTACCTACGACCCGTGTACACCTGTGGTTATGTGTTTCGATGCGTATTATCGAAATCCAAAGACTGGAGTGGATCCGACGACATCGAATTTTTCACCTAAAAAAATTTACAGTGTATAGTAAGGATTTTGGAGCCTTTCCATGGCTCATATTCCAACTGCCACAGCGGCCCAACTATTCGTACCTACGACCTGCCCGCGCCTGTGGCTATGTGTTGAGATGTGTATTAACGAAATCCAAAGACTGGAGTGGATCCGACGACATCGAATTTTTCACCTAAAAAAATGTACAGTGTATAGTAAGGATTTTGGAGCCTTTCCATGGCTCATCTTCCAACTGCCACAGCGGCCCAACTAGGCGTACCTACGTCCTGTGCGCACCTGTGGTTATGCGTTGAGATGTGTATTAACGAAATCCAAAGACCGGAGTGGATCCGACGACATCGAAATTTTCGCTTAAAAAAGTCGACAGTTTCTTCGCTTTGAACAGTTCTTTGTCGGCAACAATATGTCAGTCGCATCAAATGGCAGTTAAACGGCGTCTTATCTGCCTTATCGGCTTTCCCACAACAAATTCAAAACTCCAGCCCCGGCATACCCAAGTCTGCTATGTCCTCTTCCCGTCCAGGCGAACTTTTTGACGCGATTTCATCTGAAATCCTTTTCTCGGTTAAATCCAAATCTCCGTTGAGCTCATTTGAAAAAAGAGAGTTTGTTGTGCCTCTGGTTTGACCCAAATTCAAACATCCGCTCTAATTTGTTGATCTACCGAATAACAGCACGAGGACATCCTTAATGTTTCCAGGATATCCGGCTGGGCATGCCCCAGCTTCGGGTAGTCGTTAAAGATGATTGGCCCAAAGCATCGAACTGACCGAGTGGTGTTGTGGTTGCAATTCAAACATTCATCACTATGATGGATCATCCTCCTTGGACTGGAAATCGAAATGCTATCAATGGTCTGCGGACGGTTGTGTTTTCAGTTCAGCTGCACTGCCACACCGATGCTGGTTTAATTAATTAAAAACATATCAAAGCAACCATACGGCGTAGTGAGGCAATGCACTGATGCGTTGCGAGTGTTCGAGTATCGGAAATCATTTCTGCACTGTTTGGCCAGACTGACAGCCAGAATGCGGTGTTGTTTTGACCAACAAGTTGGAATCTGTGCCAAGATTTCGAGAGTATCTCTGTGGATTACTTTTTGAAAATCCAATCGTCCATCTGGGAGCAGGATTTGGCTCCTCGATGATTCAATCATTTTATGAGGCATTTGTTTTGCGGCGATAACCTCTTCACTTGAGGCGAACCGTGATCGCAAAGTAATGACTACGAGGTTTGGAAACACACACACAAGATGAACTTAAGCTTGGGTGCTCAAGCAAGAGGAATGGTTGGATGTCTGTGCAGCTCGAGTACCTGTGGGTGGCTGTGTTGTTTGATTATTCGCCGCCTTCCATGGTTGACGATGCTGAACACGCTCCCTCCAATAATCAAGACCAAGTTGTTGGCATTATTGCATTAAGCACTTGGCCATTAAACGGAGATTCGGTCTTCCTCTCCTCCTTGAATCAGGAGGCTTGGTTCGATGTGGTCAGGCCTGTGCAGTCGATGGATTTTTGCCTTCCAGAGCTCGTAGAGTTCTCGATTGTCTTCTCCTCCAGTCACCTTCCTTGCAGGTAGGACCATTTATCCGACGCAGTCTTTCGAAGGCACCAAGAATCAGCTCTGCTGTCTTGCTTATCGGCCAGTCCTCCGCTCCACATAGCCGCAAAATAAGGGCTTTGTAGAGCATGAGTCTGATCCTTCGAATCAGGAGTTTTGAGGTCAGCAATTTTGACAAAAGCATCGATTGCCAAAGGCCTCCTTAGTCGGACCTCCACTGTGATGTCGTTTGTGGAGTTTACGCTTGCCCCGAGATGGACGAAATCCTTTACTACTTCAACGAACTCAAATCTCAAACACGGCGAAATGCCTGAGCATCATACTCGATTCCAAGCAAATTTGGAAGAACAATGTGGAGGACCGTGTAAAGAAGGCATATGTGGCGTTCTACACGTGCAATCGGGGCTTTGGAAAGCGTGCAGGTGGCGCTACAGCCAGCTGAGGGCCACAGCCAAGCTTCTCAGCAAACATTCGTGCTGTGCGTGCTATTGTTATCTTGCGAGAGAAAGGGACAAGGTTGAAAAGCTTTTTTTCTAGACAATCATACTCAGTGACTCGAAAAAGGTGGGGCCGTTAAAATTATTTTTGTCGTACTGGGATTTTAGCCTAAACACCGAGGTTCAAGTGAGTAGGCGGCAACGCACAGACCCACAACGCCACGGCCGCAACTGACTGTACATGCTTGACCCACGGTTGGGCACAACTCGTTGGCCTAAGTGAGCCACGGCCGCAAGGCCGTAAGGGCGCCCATATACCTACCTACCTAGCTTGACTCACGGTTCGTTAGTATGGTGGAAACCATAATCCAAAGATCGGCCTGCCTAGGTATTACAGGTTGCCTCAGAACAACACCTCTCGACCAATTCTGTAGCAACAATACAAACCTGAGGCTCAGATAAGCGGGCTTCCATTTGGGAGAAACCATTTTGTCACGCTGCCATACTATCGAAGTGGACATCAGCACAAAACATTGGTCAAACTGACTATCCAACCTAGCCCCGGAGAGGAGCTGCAATCAGCGCTTTCCAGACCGGATACAATGGCAGGAACAATTGGCAATACAAGGAGAGGGGATCGAGGTACACCCTGACGGCTCTAACATGAGCGCTGGTTCAGGCACGGGGTCTCCTGTGATCTGTTTGAGAAATACGCGCTAAGAGACGACTGCAGTTTCCTTTAAGCGGAAGTGGCTGCAATACATGAGGCAGCACCGGCGTTGAGGGATCAAAACGTAACCACATTTTTGACAGCCAGCGACAATAAAAGCCATAGCATCACAAATTCTGATGTACAAGCTGGTTAGACATTGGTGAACTATGTACCGGGACAAACTGGCATTCAAGGCAACGAAAAAGCAGGTAGCGTCGCGAAAAAAATGTTCGGAGTTGGGAGAATCTCCAGCCATCCCGAAAGCCCATACGTCATCAAGCTTCATAAGGAAAGAACTATAGGACGAAGCTCTAGACAGAGCTAAGGCTCGATGGCTTAGCCTGAGGACAGGAGCAACAGCAAGAGCTGAGAGATCAACTTACTTACTTACTTATCAGGCCAGCGACCCATGAAGGGTCCGAGCCTGAGCTGCCTTCCATCGTTGACGGTCCTGGACACGCTGCTTCCAGTCATCAAGACCAAGCTGTCTTGCATCAGCGATTACTTGGTCTTTATACCGGAGATTCGGTCTTCCTCTCCTTCTCGAACCAGTAGGCTCGGATTCAAAGACCCTCTTTTCTGGAGCATTGTTGTCCATGCGCTCGATGTGGCCGAGCCGGACTACATCCACATCCTGGTACAGCTCGTAGAGTTCGCGGTTATATCTTCTCCTCCATTCGCCTTCCTCGCAGACGGGACCATATATCCGTCGTAGAACTCTTCTTTCGAAGGTACCAAGAATCAGCTCTGCAGTTTAGCTTAGCATCCAGCTTTCGGCTCCATAGACCAGGACTGACAAAATAAGAGTTTTGTAGGTCCTTCGAGTTAGGAGCTTCGATCCCAGTTGTTTCGACAAACCGAAGTAGCACATGTTGCCAAGGGCGACTCTACGACGGATCTCCAGTGTGATGTCGTTTGTGGAGTTCACGTTTGCCCCGAGGTAGACAAACTCCTTCACTACCTCGAAATTGTAGCTGCCGATCGTGAAATTTTGTCCAAGGTGGTGTGTGACGGAACGATTTTGGGAGACAGCATATATTTTGTTTTGTCCTCATTGACCTTGAGACCAGTTCGTTTCGCCTGTTCTTCAATCGCCGTAAAAAGCCTCCACTACGGCACGCTGAGAACGCGCGACGATGTGGATGCCATCTGCGTACCCCACCAGTTGGACCGACTTGTAGAAGATAGTGCCTTTCGTGTTTACAGTTGCCCTCCGCACTATCTTCTCCAGTACCAGATTGGAGAAGTCACACGATAGCGCATCTCCTTGCCGAAATCCAGTGCAAGTTTCAGAAATCCTTGAGCCGAACTGCACGGTGCATCGCGTATGTGTTAGCGTGGTGCGACACAACCGGATCAGGTTTCCCGGGATCCCGAATTCGGCCATCGCATCGAATAGCTCATTGCGATGAATGCTGTCGGTGCGTATCGATTTGAAACTCAATGGTCTTCTCCAGTATTTGTCTTTGTGTGAAGATTTGGTCTATAGTCGATTTGCCGGGTCGGAAGCCGCACTGGTACGTGCCGATTAGTGCGGTGCAAAACGGCTTTAGACGTTCACACAGTACTCTGGACAGGATCTTGTAGGCGACGTTGAGCAGGGATATACCTCTATAGTTGTTTCAAGTGGCCTTTTTTGTGGATGGGGCATATGGAGCTGATATTCCAGTCGTCGGGCATGCTTTCATCTTCCCAAATTTTACAGATGATCTGGTGCATGGTCCCCACTAGAACATCGCCACCGGCCTTGAAGAGCTCTGATGGTAGGCCATTGGAGCCTGCGGCTTTGTTGTTCTTCAGCCTTTTAATGGCTGTTCCGACTACTTCATCGACTGGAGTTGGGATTTCCTGATTCCCCATCACTCTCTCCTGGTCAGGCCCATTAAGCAGTTGTTGAAAGTGCTGCTTAAACACATCCACTATTCCCTGCGGGTCAGTAACAAGGCTACCATCACGACTCAGAGATCAACACTATTGATCAATCTTAATTGCAAGAATGTACGCGTGTTAATAGGAGTGCTTACCGGGCTATGCATCCGAGCCTACCGCACAACGACTTTTGTAGAAACTGCAGAGGTGAGGAGGGAATAGAATCTGCCCAACAACTGTACTGCGTCTGTCCAGCGCTAGCAAAGAAAATGGTGAAGTTCCTGGCTAAGCCATCCTTCGTGTTGAACTGACAAACCTCCTAAGATTCACTTGTGAATCCGAGTGGTTTTAGAACTAAAGTATGTCTCACGGTGGTAAACCCCCCAAAACAAGGGCGCAAGTTGGTCGAAGTGGGCCATAGCCTAAATGGCCGACAGGGCACCCTGATGTCACTGTCCCCGATGGTGTGTGACGGAGCGGTTCTGGCTGGACAGCATATGCTTCTCGTTTCGCCCGTTCTTCGATCGCCGTATGTATGGAATAGCACATCACTCAAATGGCTGCGTCGGCTTTGCTGGCACTGCTCCAAGAGGTCGATACAATTTTTGAATTTTTATAAAACTAAACACTTTGCCAGAAGATATCTCGCTTGAGTTCTGAGGAGTGCACGAATGAAGTTCCACGTGGCGTATCGGCACGGTTCTGATTGATCCCAAAAACTCCGACAAGCACAGTGGTCAATAAATGCAGACACATCATTGCACCGTTAAACACAACAAAAAGAAATAAAAATTGCTTTATTTTCCACACAAACAACGCACAGAATCGCGACTCAGACAGGACTCAACTGACGGTAAAAGTTAAAAGGTCTCACAGGAAAGAAGGAGCTTCAAACATGCCAACTCCCCTCCATCCCAGGTTTGATTCTTTCACCTGCAGGTCATTTCATAATTTGATAGGTTTAATCAAAACTTTTCACTTTTTCGCGTGCGTCAGTCAAAGTTAATCAGCATCCAGCGCTCGCCTGGTTTCAATCTGTCTGAAGTTGAAAAGTGCACAATATTTTGCCATCCTCCCCGGCAGGTGTGTGTGCGTAAAAATAAGAACTTTCATGGCCGTGTACTTGCAGTCCTTGCAACTTCTCTCTTTTTCTCTCGTCTCGTGTGGTTGAGGGGGTCTTGCAAAATTAATCTCGAACTCATTTCCATGGAAATGCAAAAAGGGGTTTCAGTGTCCTGTTCCTGGTTCAGCAGCTAGCAGCTCATAAATCTCATTAAATTCAAGAAAGATTCACTCTTTCGCCGTCGCCAGTCGATGAGTTCTCGCCTGGGGGAGATGTTATTCTATATTTTTTTGTCTTCCTTTAATTTTTTATAGAGATTTATATTCTATTCCCTTTTGCCGATAAATCATTTTTAGTGCAGGCCCACGTCGACGAGGCGCTGCGGAGTGTGAAACGACTTTTCGCAAATGCTTAGTAAATCATTTAAAGGACAGCTAGCGGGAGCAGGAGACGGCAACTGCACTGAATGATGGCCGGTTTAAAAGTTGAAAACTTTTCATCGATTTTTATTGAATCGCAAGCTCAAGCGAAGCCATTAATGTCACATCGTCGTGAGGAAGGACTGCTGAGGTAATTGGGAGCGATTAGAAAATGGCTACGTGGAGTGATTTCCGGCTGCAGTGTGTAACAGCGGAAGCTCATCAGATGTCATTCAGAAGTTTGCTTCTGTTCGTTGTGAAAGGATGGCACCCAGATTTGATTTTTCACCCGGTTCTCCCTTGGACATCATTTTTTTGGTTCCAGGTTTTTAGCACTTCTGTGGAGCACTCAGACTTAAAACTGGTCCATTCTACTCCTAGGCAGCATCCGACATTGGCTGTAATTTCTTGATCTGCCGGAGGAATACCAGCAGGCGCTTCTGTGATAAGGAGCCTTCATCATCAGCTCTCACCTCATCAGCTCCAAATAACTGGCACTTGATGCGAGTAAAGGCGGGACAGTGGCAGAGGAGGTGCGTTGCAGTGTCGTTCACTTCTCCCTAGGCGTCGCAGAGGCCAAGCACACTTAGGTGTTTGGCGAACGTGTTGTGGCCCAAACGCCAATAAGTCGTGTGCAGTCTTTTCTGACAAGAGATAACAAGAATGCCGCGGTTTGTGCATGCCCTTGGTTTGTCTACATCTTGAAGGGTCCGGTTGTGCTCTCGAGAATGGAAGCACGAAAGTCATGGTACTTTAGACGATTTTGACCAGTGAAAGGGTGTCAATGAGAAGCAACTCTTTAATCGCCCTGAAAGAGTCCTAAGAGTACCTCCTCCGATGCTTTGTATACAGCTTCAGAGATACAAAGTCCACCAGCCCGGGTCCGGTATCAGATGTCGTGCTGTCATAAAGGACTTGTCTAGCAAGTTCATCGGCGATCGCAGATCTCTCAGACGCCGAATTTCTCCCATCATTCTCTCCTACGTTATCGGGTGATTCAAAATGTCGGCATGGGAAGTTTCAAGGCGAGTGTGTTGCATTTGAGAGCCTTTCTGCTGCCAAATTCCTACAGATCACCTCAATCAAGGCTACCGAAGCTTTGAGAATCCTGTGCATTCATTCCTTGTCTAGCAAGTTCATCGGCGATCTAATTTCTCGTGGTGGCCCGGGTCCCAGCCGATCAAATTCACAGAAGATTTGCATTCCTGAACTGTCCCGGAAGTAATTAAATTGTTTAACAAAGCCTCACGCTCAGCTCGGCTGTCGCTACAGACACAAATACTCCGCCCCTTCCACCCGTTCTTCACAATATGGTTCGTGGCCATTAGGATCGCATAGGTTTCCGCTTGGAAAACCGACGCAGTCTAATTTTGTGGCCCTCTACGTAGGCGCCAGCGCCAGGCCCTTTGGGCATAGGCAGACGGGCATTGTCCACAAATCAGTTAATTCCTCTTGTCATTGCTTTGAGTTGACCGGTGCCCAGCTATCCAGGAAAAGAGCAAGCACCACTGGTCGATCAGTGTTCTGTTCTGGCACTCCAATCTGAGCCAATGGGAAAGGTAGTGAGGGGGTACCCTCTTGTTCCTCTTCATAGTCGTAGGCTCTGCACATGTAGCCGCTGGCAATGTTCCATTGACATGCCTTGGTACTTTAGACGATTCTGAAAAGTGATAGTGAGTCAATGGCTAGCAAGAAAGAGTTCGTTGCCTTTAGGACTGCTTTAGGACTCGATAATCGCGTTGGCGGTGTTCTTTAGCCTCCTGCGAGACAAGAAGCGTGCTTGATTTAGGCCAAGTGTCGTCCAACATCTGCACGTTACCTGGGATGGATCATCAGATGTTCATCAGATATTCGTATACCTGCGACCAGCAAGCCCACCGCCGAGTGATTCAGAACTCTGTCGCCTTGGGATAGCCGCCGTCCGCCGTCCGCCGATAGCATTCCATTGAATTCCTGTTTGTTTTTGTGTTTCCCACCATTTGCCTTGTGAACAGCAGAATTATCAGCAGGTAACCCGATCACGAATGACAGTGACAATCAAAGCGACTGCATCAAAATAGCTCATCACTATCTGAACAAGTCATATGTACACACATTCGTCGACTCCCACCCGTTCGCATTCAACAGCAACAGCAACAGCTACCAGCCGCTAATCGTTTGGGGTAAAGTTCCCCTACCCAGGCCCAAGCGATAACAGTGCACACACAGTCGAACTGATAACGATAAGGTTTCAAAAGTTTTTCTGAGTTTTTCTGTACCACATATACTCCAGTCCATCCCAGCGTGCTGTTGGGATCTCTCTGTCGTCTCAGTTGAAAATTCATTCGCGGGGTGTGCGGTGTGTGTGGTGCGGAAAATTGTGATTTTTGGTTTTTTTTTGTTTTTTCGTTCGTAGTCCTGTGTGAGGAGATTTTGTGTATCTGCGATACTCTCGTCAGTAGTGCGTGGAAAGTTTACCGTGATAATACAAAAAAAAGCTGACAAAATGATGCTGCTTAGGAAGGGATTCAGCAAGTCAGTGTTCGCGACAAATAGCCTCGTTCCCCGGCTGAATTTGTGGCGTTGTTTGAGCAGCCAAAATGGAAATAGAACGAATGTAAGTGAATTTGATGCACCTTCACCGCCATCGCTTGGCGAGTGGAAGCTGGGGCTGTTGGAGCCTCAAGAAGAGCTTAAATGCAATTCAATGATTAAAAGTCGGTCCGTTGACTGTGATCATGGGATGAACTTTGGTTTGAATTGATGGCTTTGAAGGGGTTGAGCTTGCTTCAAATTCATGGAAAGACTTCGGGAATTGTTCTCTTCTGGCTGACAGTCGAGTAGAAATTCTGTGAAACGCTGAGTTGAACTTAAAATGATTGCGGATTCTGCCAAAATTGAAGAAAATTCTTCTCAAATTCAGGAATTTGGGGCGATCTTTGGTTTGTGGACCAGAAAGGGGATGTTTCTTGGATGGTTTCTTTGGTGGAGTGGCGTTGTTGGCCTGTGTGTCGACTCGCAATTGAAACTCGGCGTCTAGCACGCACAATACGAGGGGTTGCCGAGAAGCTAGGCCCTGGCCCTCTATGGGCTGCAGTGCCACCTATATTATTATATTATTCTTTGATGGCATGCATTCGTTTTTGGCCGGTTCTTCCTTTCCTGGAAACCTGGAAGAAGTCTACACATTTTGTTGAACACAAAGGTAACCTCCGTCGCATCCAGAGGATGTCCTTTTTGATAGAGGACCCAACTCCTGGAACTCCGGAGCGCCAGTCTCGGTCTCGGTCTAGCAGTCTTTAGACATTTCTATGTAATCGAAAGGTTTCTTTGAAATGCATGGTTATTCCCGATGCTCCTTCTACAACATTTAGAGTGCGCCAAGGAAAGTGTTATAATCCAGGTTTTCGGAGAACGATTGAATTCGATTAAGTCTCGGAGTTTCAGCGTATCATTCCTCGTTTAATTCTGCGAGTGATGGGGAAAGGAGCAGAGGCATGGATTTATTTCCTTCAGAATTTGAGGAAATTAAATAGAAGTAAGGGGAAAGCGGAACTGACTGAGGATCCTGCCGAAGATGGCTAAGCCGTATGGACAACTTAACTCCGGCCTGAAGAATCCTCGGCTGCATCTATGCCCACATTTCCCTGGGTAACTCTGAGTACACTCTTGGACGCTCCTGATCTTGTATTGTTTGCTGCTCTCCTCCCCAACCCCTTCTCTACACAACCGCAGCCACGAGGGTGGTATCAAACAAAAAAAAATGAAAGTTTGCGGCGCAAAGGATGAAGTGAAGCTCATAACTTGCGGAACTTGTGTTTCCTCGATCCTGTCTGTCTTCGTGGTTTTTTTCCTCATTCCTTCTTCGTGTTTTCTGCATTCCCATTCCACGTCCATGCACAAGGTGGTGCACAGAAGCCGAGGGGGATCTCAGCCGGCTTGGTGTGCGAAACAGGCGAGAGATCGTACTGGCATGCTGGATGGGGCCCAGATCCACCTCGGACTGTAGCGCCCTAAGAAGAAGAGAATACGAAGAAGAAGAAGACGAAGAACAAGAAGATGAAGAAGAAGAAGCGCAAGAAGATGAAGAAGAAGAAGAAGAAGAAGACGAAGAACAAGAAGACGAAGAGCAAGAAGACGAAGCCGAAGAAGAATTAGAAGAAGAAAAAGAAGAGGAAGAAGAAAAAAAGGAAAGAAGAACAAGGATCCGTAAGTGCCTTCCTTAAGGACAAACGGTTTGCTGACGTCGGTCCTTTTTTCCTGGGACATGGTCGTGGACTTCGTGGATTCATGTGGAAATTCGAATTCAAATCATGACAACAGCTAAACTATGCTGGTTGACGGTCCATAACAGTGACCACCAGTGCCACACATGCGATTCTTCCTTGATGTCCTTGTTCAAAGTCGAGTCAAAAGACCCCGAATTTCTCTCATCGTCCTCTCGTAATTTATTCATGTATTCAGTCGGATGAATCTCCAGGAGCATGTGGTCCATTTGAGAGCCCTTCTGCTGCCAAATCCCTCCAGATCTCCTCAATCGAGGCTACCAAAGCCTTGAGAACCCAATGCACTCCTCTTACATAAAGCATCTGCTGCATGTGAGGGGGAGCTGATAACTCCCCCTTCCACAGTTGATACGCTTATCTCGCCACTTATCACCGAAGTACCTCACCAGAAGGGCACTTGCTACATAATTAGGTTATCAGCCTTATCAGGAAATCGAAGTTACACCTTGTCCATTGTGTTTCAAGCAAACAACGCATGTAACTCAGCCATTGGGTGATTGCTGAGGTTTGGAGCAGTGAAACCACGTCAAACATCAATCTCCCACCAACCAACAGTCAACCGGATGTCATTCGCTCCTCAACGCACTTTTCCTTATCCACTCCACCGCCGAACAGATGTTGGCCAGAAATTATTCGCGTGTGCCTATAAAAATAACTCAACGACTACGATAAGCTAAATGCCCCGTTTTTATCTAAAACCGAAACAAGCTTTGGCGACATTTGGCGTATCTCGGGCGGTAACAGCAGCCGGGTGCGTGCCGTTTTGTCACCTAGCGTGTCTGCCAGCCGTTAGGTCAACTCGCGCTGCTCGGGGCAATGGTGTCTGAAGTTCATATCAGCCAGACACTGCTGGTGCTGTTTGTGGCAGTTATCTTCCCCGCGGCACGATAAAATAAACAAAACCCAATCGCGGTTGTCATCGAATGTTGCCGAGGTTGTAGATAAAAATGAAATTAATTGTCGGTACGAGACCAATTAAGGAAGTCGAGGTGTGGACATTTTTGTCATATGGACGTTAGCAAGAGCTTGGATAGAGGAAAAGTGGTGCCTGTTTGGTGACTGAGATGTTCCATGTCTGGTCAACAGTCAAGTACAAACCCGGCATCGTTTTCTCTCCTACGCCGTCCGACAGACCTTCCGGAGCCCTATAAGTTCCACTCAACCCCCTTAGTGAATCACGCACTCCAGCAAATTGCTTCAGTCAGCTCTTGTGACTCAAAGGCCTTTCAACACACACACATTCCATCAATCAATCCATCATCAGCCTTCCGCAGCAGCAATAAATTTAACCTCATTCCGTGGATTTATTTTGAAAGCTCTTATCTCAATGACACCTCCTCGCCCGTTGATGATGATGACACGATGGTTAATCCTCAGTCAGCCATTCGATAAGGACTCAATTAACCGGCAATCAGTCATATCACCGCTAAATAATCGACAAAACAATGAACCCGACGCACCATACATGTGTAGCCGCTGCTGTACACTCTGACTACACACTGCGTCGGAGCCCGATCGAAAAGTGTGTCGATAAACTTGTTTTTGTTCGTTCGTGAGTTTCCCTTATCATGCGGCGGCAGAGTGACTCGCGTTGTTGTTTTGGTTGCTCTATCTCCCTGGATGACAGTATATATCTGAGAGCCGTCGATATTTAAATAGACAAGTGATCGGCGATCGCGATCTGTTGTTGGACGCGGATTGGCAAAGGTCGCCAGTTCAATGGCTCGATGGAAGATTTCTTTTTCCTATTCTTAGACGGGCACTCGACCGGAGCTGGACTTGACTCGATCTGTTGACGTTTGTCGAATGTCATAAATCGGCGCCTGACGTAATTTGTCGTTTGTTGACAACGAGCTGCGCGAGGAGGAGGTCCGAAGTCTGAAGTCAAATGTCAGAGACTGCTGCGAGGAGGAGTGAAATGTTACGATGCAGCGGAAGATGAGCGAGAGTTCCTTCTTTTATGATTGAGGAGAGGCTGCTTCTTGTGGGGCATTGCCTACTCTTTGGCGTATGCTGATGCAATCTGATGCTTATCACAAACCATCTTATCTGCCCGCTTTGTGGCACACAAACGTGCAATGAGGAAGTCGTACCTATTCAATTGCGTCTTCCATTCGCTCAGAGTGCACGCGATTGTGGCTAGTGTTGCATCAACAGGAAACCACTCGTAATGCGCTAAGCCTATCGGTTAGTCAACATTGAACCCTAATCGAACGCAAACACCCCTCAAGCCTTCGGCTTTATCTAGCACTCCGATCTGCTATATGCGTACTTGTGTGCGCCTTCGTCTGTCGCTCAAACTGATGCGGTTCAGGGGCCAATTAATCATCGGCCGATAATGCTAAAAGCCAATTTTCACCCCTAGAACTGATTATTCGGTGGTCTTATCTCTCCATGTAGCGCATGCATGTCACTTGCATCATCGCATCACATGCATCCCATGCATCCCATACATCACCACTATCCATCCACTGTGCTGATTGTACGAATTCGTTTCTCATCCGCAGAATGGCAACAATCTGGAGAAGAGAGGCCTAATCTCCGAGAAGAAGCAGGTCACATTCACAGAGAGGAGCCAGTTGAAGTACGCCAGGCGATTGGTCGTCAAGCTGGGCAGTGCCGTCATCACCCGAGAGGACAACCATGGACTTGCATTGGGACGGCTGGCATCCATTGTGGAACAGGTACGTAATTTTCATTGTTTTTTTTTCTTTTTTTTTTCATTTCAGCCCCCCTGCAACTCCTTTCGCATCCACGGCGTAACGACTTGTTAAGTGTCCGTTTGAAAGGAGTGATTGACAACACCGACAAGGACCTGTTTATTTGACGCTCGTTGTGTGCCCCCTTTTTTCCGCCCTGACAAGTGCCGTCACACGACTCCATGGGTGTGCCATGGGCGTGGCCCTGGATGAGCGTGCCAAGTGAGCGTCTCGCATGGAAAAACTGCTAAAAATTTGCCATTACATGAGCCAGCAGACGGAGTGATTATTCATGTGCTCTTAAGAGCTGATGCTGGTGTCATGCGAGGTTGAGCTCATTTTTCAGTCAAACAAGTTGAGATCCAATTTGTATCCGTCAAACCGTTTCGTTATTTCTTTCTCACCATCCACCGCCCTGGCCTGGCAGCTCCGTCAGGGGATGTCTACCCTTCGTATCTGTCATTGTCGTTTCGAGTGTGAGCTCCATTCGAAGTGACGTGGGCTTCGGTTCGGTTTTCGGCACAAATGAAGTTGTTTATGACACTATGTGGTATCTTTGGGATTTCAAGGGATTATCGGGGATTCGGATTACTTCGTGCTGTGGCCGTGGACCGTTGACGAGATGACTTTACTGATTTGTTTCGAGAGTGTCCTCGAAAAACTTTTCACATTAGTTTTGGATGGGAATCGGTTCCGCCATGATGGTCGGGTGAGGGTGTGTGTTGGGAAGGGCAGAGTGACGACTTTGTACGATTGAAGGACGTCGGCAATCATACAGTTGGTGGATCGTGGCAACCGCATTTAACGCGAATACGGTGAGAATGAGCGAGTTTTCAGCAATAACCTCGCTGCTCGCGATTAGTCCTTTACCGTCAGCTGAATAGTCAAAGATGCTAACGGGTCTAATAGCGCTGAGCAGGACCTTTCGGACGAGTGCCTATTTATTGACGTCCAACAAGGATTCTTCGAGATATCGATGATTTTCTGGCTTAAAAGCATCCCTCCACTCTTCGGCGTACCATCTGAAAATTCGGATGGTCTGGTGTCATGGGAAGGCAAACTTGGATTTGATGCTCCCTTCAGATACAGCAGATGCATCGTGCTACCCGCATTTCACGGAAATTAGGTGCAAATGAATGAAAATGAAATGTTTTCGTCAAAAACCTCGCTGCTTGCATTCTTCCCCGATTAGTCCTTTACCGTTGACTGAATGATCAAGGACATTGGCTGGTCTAATAGCACTGATCGGAACCTTTCGGAGGAATGCCTATTTATCGAAGTCCAGCAAGGATTCGCGGAGATATCGTTGATTTTCTGGCTTAAAAGCTTCTCTCGGCTGGTGTCCTGGCAGAGACAACGTTGGTTTTATGACTCCCTCTGCCCACACAGCGTCGGTTCCTGACTGATTATCGATGTTCTTTGAGTCCGCACCTCCTGTAGTACTCCCCCATGAAACGACAGCGTTCTGGAATTACTCCGAATCTCGCATCAGTTGCCGACGTAATCCTGTTCTGGTGGCAATCTGCAAATCCGACAAGCCAATTACGTCTCACTCTGGGCCAGACATTGAGACGTGTCCACAAAGGACATCGTCGGTCGGATATCCGACTCAAAGATCTACATGTTTGATTTCTTCCTTCCCGCTCGTCTTGCCCCTCAGCAAAAAAACCGGTGCACACTTTTCGAAGAACATCCCGGCTATCATCGACTACGTGTCCAAGGAGATATTGCATTTGAAGTGGTCCTCCGTCATGTCGTCGTTGTGAAACTTTACTTCTGAAGAAACTTTAAATCGAATTGACTTCTGTGTGCCGCACACACAGACACACAGACAAGGACTCTCCTTTCAAAGGATACACGAAAACGGCTCTCCATTCATCTGGCTTTGCATGTGTTGCTGGGCTGTGAGCTTAAGGTACGGGGCACAGAGCGGCAAGAGATCAAGAGGGATAATGTTCAAAGGAGCCGAGACTAAGCTATGCACAAGGACGCTAAACACTGAACAATTGGCGACGCTTTGTGAAATTGATTTCATCGTTTTCCTCTTCTCTTCGTGCCAGGTTGCTGAATGCCATTTGGAAGGACGAGAAGTTATGATGGTCACCAGTGGCGCTGTGGCATTTGGCAGTCAAAAGCTCGCCCAGGAACTGCTTATGTCGCTGTCGATGCGGGAGACTCTGTCGCCGAAGGACCATACGCGTGCGGTAAGTCTTTTATATTGATCGAAGACTAGCCGATGACTGCAAGGACATGCAACGAAGTGAGTTGTAACGAAAATGTTTTTTCTTCACGCCACAGGAGTCCGGTGTGCTGCTGGAGCCGAGGGCTGCTGCTGCTGTTGGACAGTCGGGATTGATGTCCTTGTACGATGCCATGTTTGCCCAGTATGGAGTGAAGATAGCTCAGGTTTGGCTTTTGATGGTGTGGTTGTGGTGGTGATGCATTCAGAATGAGCTGTGGTTTGGGTTGGTTTTTGGTGAAGCAAATGGCAAAGGATTTCAAGGATAAGACAAGGATTCGTAGCGGTGAACGATTTCGCCAGGTATCTTCTTGTCAGTGGCAGATGGCGAAAGCAATGGCGTTTGAGATGAGATGAGCAGTGCCACAAGGGTCTGGAGTAAGGCCCATTATTTTCGTTTTCAAGGCTACTTGGTGGGACTTCCTCGAGGTGCTTGATGGGGATGCCAGGTATCTGCAATGATAGGTGGCAAAGCAGTTTGATATGAGGCGAACTTACGCAGTGCCACAAGGGTCTGGAGTAATGCCCATTCTCTTTATTCTTTTCAATTTCAAGGCTCTTGGGTCAGGGGTTGTCTACTCATGAATCTTGAATGAAATTGCCAGTATTTCCATGGCAATCCTTGGTCCTTATAGTTCCCAAAGCAAATCCTGCAAAGGACCAGAAAGACGGTCTTAATTAAAATTCGAAAAGCACCCACGTCCGACCAGAGCAAGTTCCTGAGTATATCATCCACCACGTGAACCACTGCCGCATCCGGTACATGATTGATTTCACTTACACGTCCTTCCCCCCCCCCCCCCCCCCCCCCCAGGTTCTTGTAACAAAGCCGGATTTCTACAACGACGAAACCAGGAACAATCTCTTCTGTACGCTGTCGGAACTGATTAGCCTGAACATCGTGCCAATTATTAATACAAACGATGCCGTATCGCCGCCAATGTTCATCAAGGACGATGACCTACCGGCTGGATCAAAGAAAGTGAGTACGCATTACACTGCACACCCACCGGTTGAGCATTCATTTTTCATTTCGCTTCTTTGCACGTCCTCCTCCACGTTCTCCTGTGCGCGGTTCAATTCATCGTTCGCAGGGCATTGCCATTAAGGATAACGATAGCTTGGCTGCTATGCTCGCCGCTGAAGTGCAGGCTGATTTATTAATTCTCATGTCGGACGTTGATGGTATATACAATAAGCCACCGTGGGAGGATGGAGCGAAGCTGATGCACACCTACACCTCCAATGACAGGCGAATTATTGAGTTCGGAAAGAAGTCCAAGGTATGGGTGGTTTCAGCGTGACTGTGTGCTCATTTTTAATGTGCGTCTGTGTATAGGTGGGCACCGGTGGCATGGACTCGAAGGTGAAGGCAGCAACCTGGGCATTGGATCGCGGAGTCAGCGTCGTTATATGCAACGGCATGCAGGAGAAGGCTATTAAGACCATAATTGGCGGCAGGAAGGTGGGAACGTTCTTCACCGAGTCCACAGAAGGTTTCTCGACGCCCGTTGATGTTATGGCTGAAAATGGTAAGTCCCCTTTTGTTTGCCCAGCTGCGGGTTATTAGTTTTAATTAAACCAACAATCCTGACGAATTGGGTTTTAATTTTATTATCCGATACGAGGGAGAGAGAGAGAAAGAGAAGGAGACCGGGTTAATGTGCTCATTTTACATTCCAGCTCGAGTCGGTGGTCGTCAGATGCAGGCGCTCACGCCGCAGGAGCGAGCAAGTGCCGTGAACACTCTTGCCGACCTCTTGGTAGCGAAGCAGGACTTCATCTTGAGTGCGAATGCCCAGGATATGGCGGAGGCACAAAAGAGCGGACTGGCGAAGCCACTGCTTTCGCGGCTGTCGTTGAACGCGGCCAAACTGAAGAATTTGTCGGTTGGCTTGAAACAGATCGCCGATTCCAGTTATAAGGTGAGTTTCGGTGAAACGATGACGGGGGTGATTGTTTGGCAGTGCAAAATGGGCTAAAGTTTGGGAAGAGTTTGCACCTAATTCTGTGATCGTCTATTTCAGCAGAGACAAGGTTGGCCCGCGTGGCAGGACGTGTTGAATTGCGTCCTCCGGGGACAGAGGTTTAGATGTAGAACGAGAGAATTTAAGGTGCGCACTGTTCTTGAATGTCATTCTGAGGGTTGTTGGTTGTTTGATGCTCTGTCGTCGTTTGTCTGGGCTGCGCCGAGGTTTGGCTTCAGTTCAGTTCAAACCTTTCGGCCTGGCTGAGTATTTTTCAAGGATTATAGGCGAAGTCAGGGACCATCGCACGCCGATGGATGGATTATCCTCATTTTTCTTCGAATTCAAACGTTTCAGATCGTCAAGTCAGCGTAAATTGATGACCCTCTATAGCAGCCCAACATACATAAATCCTTCCGAACTTCATTGGTTCCCCCCTTCAAATCCACTTAACACTCGTAACGCCTGAGTTTGTTTCAATTTTCAATGAAAACTTCATGAGTCGCTTTAAACTTTCAAAGCAAGGCAATCCTTGAACCCTAGCGAAATCGATGTTTTAATTATTCACTGTTCTCCCAGCAGCACCCTCCCGCCCCCGTCCACCCCCTTTCAGAGGTCACAGTCAAGAAAGTGAATTGGAACTTAAAAAATGGGTAAAGTGTCGTTGAGAAAGTTCCTTAATTGCACTTACGTGTTCCATTTTGACGCAAAACTTTTATATCCTGTTCCGTTGTCATGGCGTTGTCGGCGCCCTCATCGCTCTTCGAGCAAGTAGCTGCAAGTGCGGTTAGAAGTTAGGAGTTAAGCGCCGTCCGGATGAGATGAATTGCTTTAAGACAAGTGGCGCAGTTAATTGAATCTTACTTTGTGCAGTCGCCTGGGTTTTGGTGGAATTGGCAAGGAGCGGAGGCTGTAAATTTGGAAATTCTTCACAGGGGTAGTATCAACTAACTGCAAATGGACTATTTGAAGTCGATTGTCACGGAGGCTGAAGTGGAGCAACGGTTAAGGCCGCGTCCGCGTTCTTTCACAGATGTCCCAGGAGCAGGAGGAACACCCTGTTCTGCTGCTCCAGATGCCTGTGTCGAGATTCACTGAAGATTGCCTCCGATTCGATGACTTTGCTGGTAAAACTGGTCAAAGTTCTGTAAAATGCTGTCGCGTCGGTAATGCAGTTCGAACTCCCTCGACAACCCAGGGCGGACTTGGAAACAAAAAAATGCCGTCCAATTGAATCTCGTCACAGCGATTGTCACCAGGGAATCACTTCGTAATCAGTCTCGCGAAAAACTTTCGTGAAGCTAAAACGATCGGCAGTGGCGCCCCATCGTCGTACCGGGTGCGCTGCCGGATGGAATTTAATAAAGCTAATCACGCTGATGGACTTCTCATTTTCATTGTTCGCCGAGAGTTTTGCCAATTTATCAACCAATCGAAACTTTTCCAATCAACAAAATATTCACCATCCCCCCTCTGCCGTGCCGCTGAGGCGAATTCGTGTGTGCCGGCGGAAATTGGGGCGGGATTTCATTTCGAAAATGCGATTTCGTTGCTTAATGGCGTTTACATCTCATTTGTTGCAGAATGTGGGCCGTGTGCTGAGACGGACAAAGTTGGCGAACAATCTGGAACTGGCTCAGGTCACAGTGCCCATTGGTGTGCTGCTGGTTATATTCGAATCGCGGCCAGACTCATTGCCACAGGTTGCCGCTCTGGCAATGGCATCGGCTAATGGTCTGCTGCTGAAGGGCGGCAAGGAGGCGGCGTACAGTAATAAAGCGCTGATGGAGCTGGTGAAGGAATCACTGGCAACAGTTGGCGCAGAGAAGGCTGTTTCATTGGTAAGACGTTCTGCCAGGCGAACTCCGAGGAGGTGGTGAGCTGATGGTTGTTCTCTCTTTTTAGGTGTCAACTCGCGAGGAAATCAGTGACTTGCTGTCCATGGAGGATCACATTGATCTGATCATTCCCAGGGGCTCATCGGAACTGGTGAGAAGCATCCAGGAGCAGTCTCTGCACATTCCAGTGCTCGGCCATGCCGAGGGCATCTGCCATGTGTTCATCGACAAGGATGCCGACCTCAAGAAGGCGCTGAAAATCGTTCGCGATGCTAAGTGTGACTATCCAGCAGGTGAGCAGTTATTTTTGATGAGCAACTCCGGCCAGAGAGCCTTGTCTTGTATCGGATATTCGTCAGAGGTTGCTTCGGACTGGAAGCCTTAAGGCAGCTCTTGGTTGCAAATTCCACCCAAAATTCGGACGAATCTGAGTGTGAACGGATGTCCTGACGTCAAAGGACGCTCGCAACCACTCCGTCCAGCCCACATCTTCCCTTTGACGTCCAAATTTCAATTAGATCAGTCAAAGTGTGTGTATCCTCTGCCGGATAGCCAACATCACTCCTTTCAGCTGTCGAGGATAAAAGCAGAACATGCTAAAGACTGCTATCAGGCGATGCCGAATCCATGCTCTTTGGCAAATTGCATTTCCAATCGTGTCTTGTGCACTCTCACAAGAGCTCTGCGTGCCCCTCTGCTCGTCCTTGACATCAAATCAGCAGCAATTTCATTTCGTTCGGTAGGATATCCTTCCAGCGTCGCACAGCCAATTGCCAAAGAGAAACGAATTGCATCCATCAAATGCATTCCCAATAAGAGCAGACAAATTAACTGCTCTGCTGTCAGGGTCACTGGTTCAGCAAATGAATCTATTGCGTCGCAATTACTCATAAAGCTTCTCGAGCAGACACACGAAAGGATGTGCCCTTGCAGTCGTTTAATGTTAGCCAACAGAGTTCAGCTCGGGCGACCGTGGCACCAATGAATGTCACTGCATTCGTTGTTCTACCCGCCCGCCTGAAACGAACATATTGCACTTGTGCACAGTTTCCGACACACAACGAGGGTTATTGTCGCTCCAGGGCGAGGGTAATTTATCACCGCGCACCTCCCGTGCATTGCTGAGAAAACTTCCTTCCCGTGAAAGTCGACCAAAGCCAACCTCAGGCACCGGTTCGGGGCAACTTCTGCGTGTTCCGGTTGTGTGCCGGATTTTCAGCTGACAAATTGACGGCGAATTGTAATGCTTCCCCGTCTGCTTTCAGCGTGCAACGCCATGGAAACCCTTTTGATTCACGAGGACCTCATGAACGGCAGCATATTCAATGATGTGTGCAACATGCTGAAGCGTGAGGGTGTCAAGATCTTCTCCGGGCCGAGACTGAACCAGCAGCTGACATTTGGACCGCCAGCCGTAAAGAGCTTGAAACACGAATACGGCTCGCTGGAGTGCTGCATCGAGATTGTGAAGGGTCTCGACGATGCCATCGATCATATCCACACCTACGGCAGTGGTCACACTGATGTCATCGTGACTGAGGATGGTAAGGCTTTCAGGTGGCCAGTTGGAAGTGAGAACGGATCTCATGTTTGTTTGTTTGTTTTTTTTTTTTGCAGAGAGTGCCGCCGCCAAGTTCTTGTCAACGGTGGACAGCGCGTGTGTGTTCCACAATGCCAGCTCGAGGTTCGCCGATGGATTCCGATTCGGTTTGGGCGCTGAAGTGGGCATCTCAACGGCAAGGATTCACGCCCGTGGACCAGTCGGTGTCGAGGGTCTGCTGACAACGAAGTGGATCCTGAAGGGAACCGATCATGCGGCGGCTGACTTCGCCGAGGGTGGTGATCGTGTCTGGTTGCATGAATCGCTGCCACTGGACGCTGAATGACTGAAATGAAAGGGGGGCGACGGGAAAGAGCATATTTTTTTTTTGTCTGAATAAAATAGATATTAGTAGTTTTATAAAAGTTCGAAGGTGTTTGGTGTTTGCCGGAAGGATGGGGCTGAGGATGACTGGTGTTGACCTGGGCCTCAGCCAACGTGCTTCTCCATCTAGTACGGCCTTGTGCTAGTTGCTTACAGCTTCGCACGTTCAGCTGATTGAGGTCCATTTCCAGTTGTGTACGCCACCGGAGGCGTGATCTTCTCTTTTAGGGATAAAGTGAATCCTGTTAAAGACTCCGTCCATCCAAGAGTCGGTGGCAAATGCAGGGACTCTTTGAGAAGAGGATCCGATGCAGCCTAGGGGGGTGACTGAGGGCATGCAACTCAGTCGCAAGCCCTCAGTCAGAAAGGTCTTAAAGCAGTCCAGCGTCAAGTGGAACAACGTTGCGGCGCACAACCGCTCATGAAACTCACCCGTTCTGGCGGCGACAGTCTCCCTTGTTCGCTTAATTCGGTAATTTCCACGCACTTCTAGCCGAACACTGACGTATGCGGACGATGCCATGAATACCGCCCGCTCGGATGCCCTTCAAGTTGAACCGTTGTTGGTTTCTTTTTTGTGTCTTCCACTCGAAGGGGTCGACCTTGCCTACAAACGACCATCGTCTAGGACCACCCCTGGGCCTGTTGCCCAAAATCACATCGACCCCTCTGTCGACAGCTCATACATTTTCCATTCATATCGATCGTCCGATTCAGAGGCGACCATATTTTAAACCAGTACAACGCAGATTTTCGTATAAATCACTAACGATGGAAATTTCCCGCATGGAATGGGTTCGGGGATTATGCAAAATTATGCGATGCCGGAGACTGTCGACCCTGGACCGTGGATGGAATATTTGATATGATTTTCATTTTTTTTTGAAAGCGGAAAGATAACGCTCTCAGGCGGTAGGAGATGCTGCGGTGATTTCGTGGGAATCGCTGTGACTCAACGTGGACACAGGACGGCGACTTCGTACATCGTGTCCAGGGTCGAATGTGAGCGAGTGTGTACTGCGATCAAGGCTGAAGCTGGTTAAGAGACGCGGCGACAAGTTTGAACAAAGGGTTGACGGTGAATGGTGTTTAATTGCTCGCTCGTTTAGTCCCACCATCGTGCCCATCCATCCATGCTAACCAATGGATCTTAAAAACGTCTCAACAACGACCCTGTTCCCGCTCGACTTCAAGTACTTCTTACGTTTCATTGAAACCCGCTAGTCCGTGAAATCCCTCTTGGGGAGCACATTGCTGCTTCTCCGCCCACCGTCCCCCGACAGATTCAATCTGTTCTTCACTGACGACCATTATCATTACCCAAACGTTAGGGCACATCCTTAAATCGTAATAAAAAGAAAATGTGAGGTCACCTACCCAGCCGCCCCCCCCCTGGGCAATTCGTTTTAATCCAAAGTTGCACCGTAAAATATTACTTTTTCCCTAAAAGGATTCCTCTCATTCCTCAAAATAATTGAACACAAGACCGAGTGCGTCCCCTTTAGCATCGTCGCAGGCACAAGGAAGCGAAATATTTGTCCACGCCGGCTGCGAAGAGGAAGCCAACCAGGACAAAGAAGCACGCCAGCGATAACAATAACAATAACGATGACGACGGCGACAACGACAAGGAACACGACGACGAAGAAGGCGACATTGGCAAACAACGACACAGCAACAGAGCAACACTCAAGACAGTGACAAAGGACTCACATTAGGTTATTGAACATCGGAAGCATCCATGTCGCGCAGCAAACCGGGAAAAGGAAGCCAAACCTCATGAAATCACTTTTCCCTGGGGTATCCCTTGACGCGCTTCTTCTTCTTCACTCACGAGTGAAAGGAAGCGGAAGAAAAGGATGTTCCATTCGTCTCATGGGCACACAGACACACGCGCGCCCTCATGATGGAATGTTTCAATACAGAAATATATTAATACGATACAAATAATAAGGGACCGGGTAACGAAGGATACACATCGGGATCATAATGTTTCTCGGTTTACAATTTTTGATTGAATTTTGCTCCCCTCATTGCAGGGAGAGAGAGAGAGAGAGAGAGAGAGAAATATTTTCATGAGCCTCGCTGTCATGTACCTGGTTGTTTGTTGTTTTTCTGTGGAGCGATGGAGCAGTGGGGCGGTGGGGAATGGGCCCCCCCTCTTTTTCTGATACACGTTCGATTGTAGATAATTGAATTTTTGTGAGGCAATAGATTCCATATCGTCGTGCAGTTATGATGAAAGTGAACTCCGAAAAAAAGAGGGACATTTTCGTACTAAATCTGTCAAGAGAGGAAGGGAGGGGGATGGGGATCGGGTGGTGTAAGGGTGAGCCTTCGTGAAATCAATGAAAACATCGAAGTGGACAGAATGTCTGGTCGAAGGGTGGGTGCTGCACAATTGGCGTGGAATTGAATTAAATTTTGCAACGTGGTCGAAAATTGGAACAATGTGCTCGAGGGACATTTTAAGGAGAATGCGGTCGGGATGAATGGCGGTTATAAGTAAGCTGGAGAAGGCATTTAATAAAGTACCCTAGCAAGCCTAGTTTCAGCAGCAAAACAAAGCATGTGCTGTCATCGAGAAAGGATGCATAACAGCGATGACTTGGCCACAACGTCACCATCTAGAGGGAATTAAGGACGTCGGCTCTCAATTAAACAGTATGTCCTTCAACAACCAATATCCAGATTGAACGCAGATTAACTCATGCCAATCGCTGTTTGTTTGTTTGGGCTCAAGAGGTCCAAGGACCAAGCTGACTCTATATATGAGACACCGATCGTCGCAGTCCTGCTGTACGAAGCAGAGTCATGTACAATCTCAAGAGCAGATAACGAAGCCCTTGGTCTTGTCGAGAGGAATGTTCTGAGCGCAATCTTGGTCCTGTGTACCTGGACGCCATTTGGAGAAGAAGGTTTCACCACGAACTGTACGGGCTGTACAGCTACATGTGTATAGTCAGGCGCCAACAGATCCAACGCCTTAGGTGGCTAGACCATGTAGACTGTATATATAATGAAAAGAAGAGGTGACAAGAGGCATCCTTGGCGAAGTCCAACGCCCACGGTGAAAGGTGTCGCAGCTGTAGTTGGAGCAATCTCTTCTGTGCCCCGTTTTGAAAAGAGGGCCAATCACCACAGTCACCAAGTGTCACACCGCGTTCCCAGGCCACCAATGACACGAGAGAGCCATAAAACTCCCTCCTTACCCATGGATTTAAGCATTTCTGGCCGAATTTCATCGAAAACGGTGGATTTGCCAAAATGACTGCCTCCACCATTGGACTATTCTCCGTCTCACTCAAGACTACGGGTTCTCCACCCTGAGTGCTCTGTTCAAGATTGAGCAGCTCCGACAAGCGGTCACTCTCACTGCGCAAAATTTCTACCTCATTGCAAAGTAACACGCCATCCTTGAATTTGACTCCTTTGATGATGTTGAGTTTCCTTTCTCTGAGTCAGAACACGTTTTTCACAGATCTATGGTCGCTTTCCAGCTTCTCGCCGAACTCCTTCCAGGACTGCTCGCGCAGCCAATTTGGAAGGTCTTCGCGCGTAGAGCGTATGGATAACTTAGTTCCAGCCCGAAGAAGCCTCGACTCTGTGGGACAACGGAACAGAGGACGTCCACTCACAAGGTGGTGCACATAAGTCGAGGGGCACCTCAGTCGGCTTGGTGTGCGAAATTGGAGACAGCTGGCGAGAGGCGAGTCTTCTTTAAATTCGTCTTTATTCATCTGCTTAAGACTTAAGACTTAAGACTTACAACTACTCTTAAGCTTAACACGAAACCTTACTTGTGCGAGTAGGATGTCGGCCACAGACCACTCGACACTATATCTTGACCCAGATATCGACGTCCCACCATATGTGACCGATGTTGATGATGATCTGTCGACCGTCAGGGTTGTTCCCACTTGTTTGGGCTTAACTGGCATGTTGGGAGAGACCCAGGTTCACCTAAGAAGAAGAAGAAGAAGACTCTACAGGACCCGCTCATGTTCTTCGTGCAATTGTTCTATCACGAGTGGATGGGACCTGCAGGTTTGTGCTCGACTCCGAACCGCGAAGTTTGAGAAGCTTTTTCTAGGCAGTTATACTCTCTAAACATTTTCAGTACGTCAAAAGGGATGGAGCTTAATGAAACCGCTGAAATCAAAACACAGACATACCCTTAAATGCGCTAATAACTTTTGAATTGGATTGGAAAAATCTAGAAAAATCATTGGAAACCTGTGAAATAGAAGTAGCCAATGGCCTAGATACCGATGAATTTAATTTTTTAGATCACCCTGACTCAAAACTTGTCCACTGTATTACCAAGCTGTAGTTTCTTGGTCTTCCGGGACAATACCAGCGGGAGCTTCTGTGATGAGGAGCCTACAACATCAGCTCTCACCTAATCAGCATCAAATAACTGCCACCTGATCCAAGCAAAGGCGGGACTGTGCCAGAGGAAATGCTCTGAAGTGTCGTTGTCTTCTCCGCAGGCGTCGCAGAGGGTTTCATCGCTAAGACCAAGCGACCAACTAGCGGCCAACTACAAGCGAAGGTGTAGTTTTTTTTTATAATTTGCGCGCACTCAAGGGATTGCTAATACCCTTAAGTGTCGGGGGTCAAGACACAGCACGGGCCGAAAGTATAGAGGGTGAAAGGGAGAGGAGGTACCTGTGCACATTGGTCTTAAATATCTGCGGGTTGTAAAGGGTAATTTCTTAGCTATTATCTTTTTGGCAACACTGGTTTAAACAGCTGATGCACGTTTCGTGTTTTGTTTCACTGTCAAACATCTTCAGTTTGGTCTATAATTTAACCATGAATCGTCTTACAAACGAACAACGCTTGCAAATTATTGAATTTTATTAAGAAAGTTTATCGCGCGTTCATTGTGTTCAGCGACGAAGCTCATTTTTGGCTCAATGGGTACGTAAATAAGCAGAATTGTCGATTTTGGAGTGAATATGCAGCCAAAAGCATTGCAAGAGCTACCAATGCATGCAGAAAAAGTCACAGTTTGGTGCGGTTTATGGGCTGGTGGCATCATTGGACCGTACTTCTTCAAAGATGATGCGAATCGTAACGTAACTGTGAATGGTGAGCGCTACCGTGAGATGATATCCAACTTTTTTTTGCCCAAAATGCAAGAGCTTGATTTGCATGACATGTGGTTTCAACAAGACGGTGCCACATGCCACACAGCACGCGCAACAATGGATTTATTGAAGGGCGAGTTCGGTGAACATTTTATTTCACGTTCGGGACCGGTCAATTGGCCGCCTAGATCGTGCGATTTAACGCCGTTAGACTATTTTTTGTGGGGCTATGTTAAAGCTCATGTCTATACAGACAAGCCTGCTTCAATTGACGCATTGGAAGATAACATTGAAGCATTTATTCGTGAGATACCGGCCGAAATGTGGGAAAGAGTATGCCAAAATTGGACTAAGCGGATGGACCATTTGAGGCGCAGTCAGGGTCAACATTTGCATGAAATAATCTTCAAACATAAAATTATATGGACCGTACTATGGATTCAAATAAAGATTTCATGCATTTTTCTGAATTTTATGTGTTTTTTTTTTGAAAAACTTTCCTATAGCTTTTAAAAAATCACCCTTTATATTCTCCATAAGAGCAACCGTTCACTATATTCAAAAAAAAATATGTTGAAGGTGAAATAAATATGGTACATGATGGCTCATTACGAAACAATCATGGCCTACTCTAGATCTGAGATGATCACACAGTCTGATCAAAATGAGTTCTCTGAATCTCAGAACTCTTATCAGCGTCATCACTAGGTACTGCGCCAGTGGAACTCACGACTCAAGATTGTCGTCGAATTCTGCAGAAGACGCAGAGACGAGGAGGAAAGTGTTGTGTACATTGTCTGTAATTGTAGCGTCCTTTCCCCCCGAATAAACCTACTTCTTCCACAATCTGGCCGAACTGAGCAGCATTAGTGTCGGCAAGCTTCGTCGCCTTATCAAAAGCGGATACGTGGTAAGACAACCCGCCTACACTCGCGGTATAAGTGTGACTGTTGCTTGCCGTGGTTCCATTCACTGAAGTTCACCGAAGTCCTTCAAAACAAACTTTCACCTTGTTGAGTGCTGAAATCTGTACTCCACTGAACTCCTTCAAACCCTTTTTAACAGTTTTCTGAAAGAAATACTTATCCAACCACACTCTGTTATGCATTCTGATGTAGTTTATACATTTCCTAATCGTATTCATCCGTCAGAGTCCTTCAGAGGTCCTTGAAATCGGCAAAATCCAAATCGACATCTCAAATGCAGAAAAAGTCAACCCAATTCATTTGCCATTTTACTGCATTTTTTCCGCTGTAATGTGTCATTTTCTCAAAATTTCATTTTCTCGACAGTTTGACCACAAAATGGCTAACATTTGATGTGGATGTGTGTGAGGGATTGATTGCAAGCAATCTACATCTACACTTTCTTATTTTCCAGCGGTATTCGGTTGAAATTCAATTTGTTTCTCTTTTAAGCAAAAATACAAAAGTTATACTTTCACCCATTTTTTCAGCAGATCTGGCAATGACTCGATCGGATTGCATTGACTTTTTGAGAACAGTACTGCCAGAAAGGGATGCTGGTGATAAATTCAACGAACTGGCTTAAACAATAATTGGTGATAAAGTGTCGCGTTTCTTAGTGTAATCATGCCACATTGTAAGCGAGTGGGTTTGAAAGGGTTAATTAATGTGCGCTGTGAAGGACGAACCAAAATTGATGAACAACAGTTGCTTGGGGTTGACAAGTGAAGTGATTGATTGCCCTGTTGCATTGTTTGGAAGATCGCTGCCGAATTCCCGCAAGGGAGTGTCATTAGTGTTCTATTGTTTCTGTTGCGCATGTACTAAAAGCTACCTTCTCAGAGGTCACGGCGTTGTGCTTGCACCGAAGAGTAAAAAACTACACCGAGCTATAGTGTCCAACATTGTGGTCAGATTTGGGCTCATCTCATGGACGATTCCTACTTAAGCAACCGCAGTACAACCAGACTTACTGTCATCACGGGGCGGCCACGAGAGATAATAAGTCTAACATCCGCTCAACTGATCACCTGTCCTTTTGCGCCGGGCAGAAACTTGGTCTCGTGACCTGCAAGTACAGTGGACTCTCCCTAAGTCGAATTTTCACTGGACACCGAGTTGGAGGGAGTTCGACTCAGAGAATGTTTTTTTGTATGGAAAATTGAAGGGAATGCCAAAATATGGCGAAGTTAGGGAGAATTCACTGTATTCGGCCAAGGTAAGTGACGTGAGGAGAAAACCTCTGTGAAACAATCTCTAATCCAGTGGTGCAACAGCATACGCCGAGGGATGCCTGGCTAAGGGAGTGCTTGGGTCTTAGTATGCGAACTCCGAAAACCTTAGCGACCTTCAATGAGTACATAACTTGTACACTACTCTGAGTACACGATGTTTCACAATGTCTTCCTGAAGACTTTCATGGATTTACGCATGTTTGAGCTAGGAGTGGTGCTGTTTAGTGGCGATGTTGCTGATGATACGTGCTGTGACAAACAAAATTGCTTTTTTTTATTTGCGTTGAACGTGATGGAATGCTTAAATGAACCATGGTCTGAGACAGTGGGAATTCATTGAAAAGTGGTAATTTCATGCAAGGTGCATATGACTCATGTTCACTCAGTTCTTAGGGGCGACATTCTCACTAATGAAGCACCCGTGTATCCGACGACCTTGACTGCTTTTGATATAGAACACTATCGACTGCCATTCAATTTATTGCTGCCAGACGGGGTTGGGAATGTTGGCTGAAAATGGTCAGAGGACATGATGTGTAAGTGAACTCTCAAGTCAATGAACAGCGTCATGTACACAGGTGGACCATCTAGTGTATTTTCATGCATTTTTTTGAATTTTATGTGTTTTTTTTTTGAAAAACTTTCCTATAGCTTTTAAAAAATCACCCTTTAGTCGGTGGGAAATATAGGGCTGGGAAGAGCATTCCAAATTCGCATAGTACGGCTGAAGAACGAGTCTCTAAATTTAACTGTGCGTCCGAAAGTAGGCTTAAGGGTAAACTGAGGAGCATTCCTGGCGAGACGAGTATTGCGGGTGAACTCATAGAGAGGAGGAATGCAGTTGGCTAGCTCACTTGAGCATCGTTTGTTGAAAAAGCGATAAAATACGGACAAAGAAGAAACGGTATAAGTTTTATCGCTCGCTTTTGAATTCTATCTAGTAGGTGCAGGGTGGTCTTTGGGGCACCAGATCAGACGTGAGCGTTGTACTCAAGCTTGGGGCGGATATACGCCTTATAAATGAAAGCCAAATCAGAAGGGGTGAAATATTTCTTGCATCGATTAAGGAAACCTAAACATTTCGTAGCATTTTTGGCGACCTCAAATGTGTGATCGTTCATGGATAGTGGCTGATTAACAAGGGTTCGCTTGAGTGACAGCAGACAGCATTGAGTTTTGAAGCATTGAATTCCGCTCTGTTGGTGTTTCCCCAGTTAATTATGCTGTCAAGATCGGAATTCAATGTGATTAACATACGCTGCCGTTCCAATTCTACGGCCGAAGGGCAGGGTCGTGAGTCTCGGAACGAGTATGAAAAGCTGAGGCTGCTGTCATCAGCGAAGGAATGGATTGGATTAGAAGTAGCAGACAAGTGGAACTGATCTCGATGTACTGGTTATATTGACAAATTCTCCGCCCGAGTGGCCGTCTAGATCGGGTGATAAGATCGTAAAATATCCTTCCCCATTTTAGGGGCAAAATAGAAAAGTGATAGAGTACACAATTCTGGACGCTTAATGATGAGCTCATTTGCCTCGGAATACCTGATTCGAGGACCCCCCTCCCTTCAAAGGACCAACCATTCGTCGAATTACGCATTTCCTCAACTTTTTTCAATCGCTTTCATTAGATTTTGCGTCATCCTCCTCCCATTTCCATTCTAATCTCTCAAAATAAAAAAGAATACACAATTCCCCCACGGGCTCTTTCTGACCCTCCCGCACAATTTGCGTCACCAAACTGACGGTTTGGTTTACCGAAATAGCAAACGAACAGAAAGGACGCCAACCTTCTGCTCGTTCATCTGAGAAATTGTCGTGATATTTATTTCGTACGCAAAATAAGATCGAAACAAAAGGCAAAACCGCCTCAGAATTCCTTCGGGGAGTTGAGGGAATACCCAAAAAGCCAAACGCAAATAGCCGCCCCCAAATGGATTCAATTTGACCGATGCCTCAATTTACCGAACAAAAGCCGGCCACCTTAATGAGTTTCCAATTAAAAGTAACATCACGTCAGCGCATGATACCTGCCTTCCCGTGGAACGGCGACAAACCAACGACCAACGACACACCTGCTCCAAGGGCGCGCTATTATTGAAATTCAGATCGGCGCTGAATGATTGCCGAACACTTAAAAATAATCTTTCGCCGTTTAATTTGCAGCTTTCGTCGTTCGCTTGGCGTCTGCGTCTCGCGAAAGTACCCGAAATTTGAATGAAAATAACGTTTGCTCGACGCCTCAGGAATTAATTAAACTCTTTGCTTTCAAACTTTAGCAGTTAGTCCTCGACGGGGAACGAGCAAACAAAAAAAACAAACTGTTTCACTCTGCCCCCCCCCCCCCCTCGCTCGTGCTGGGGGAAATTCCCAAACAAAAGGTTCCTTCCTTCAGCGGCGCTGTGTTCACTTGTTCGCATCCTTTTGTGTGAAGTGTGTGTGCTTTTGCTGGTTTTTGCAAATTTTTTGTGTGCACGTCGGGTTGCTTCTTTGGTCCTCGCTTACCTGGAAGGATGTAAATAAAGGAGTAGCCCCTCGTCTTTAATTCATAAACCATTACCGCGCGCCATAAGCCGACTAGGGTGTTGAGTAGGAACACAGCGCGTGGAGGAGGAAGGACCCGCTTTATTTGTTGGATCTGCCTTTTATTCCTGCGTAGAAGATGACAACATTAAATTGCAAATAAAGGCGGCATTAGTGACACAACATAAAGTTCTGTGCCTCCACGTGGGCATAGCGTTGTGGTAAGGGTGTCCTTGTCTTGGGCTCGCTGTCGGTCGCTTGGATATACTGAAGAGCAACACTAGAGGTGGTTGCATGGGTAATGCATGAGGGAGGCTCATTGCACATTCAGGTGAGTGGGAGTATCATCGGCGATGGCGTGTTGAAATCTTAAAATTATTGTCTTCTCCTTTGAACTGAGGACCGGGTTCGAATATCGACCCTTTGCCATATCCAGCGACAGAGCCAGTGACAGAGCCAGTGGCAGAGCCAGTGGCAGAGCCAGTTGCAGAGCCAGTGGCAGAGCCAGTGACAAAGCCAGTGACAAAGCCATTGACAGAGCCAGAGCCAGAGCCAGAGCAAGAGCCAGTGACAGAGCCAGTCACAGAGCCAGTGATAGAGCCAGTGGCAGAGCCAGTGGCAGAGCCAGTGGCAGAGCCAGTGGCAGAGCCAGTGGCAGAGCCAGTGGCAGAGCCAGTTGCAGAGCCAGTGGCAGAGCCAGTTGCAGAGCCAGTGACAAAGCCATTGACAGAGCCAGAGCCAGAGCCAGAGCAAGAGCCAGTGACAGAGCCAGTCACAGAGCCAGTGATAGAGCCAGTGGCAGAGCCAGTGGCAGAGCCAGTGGCAGAGCCAGTGGCAGAGCCAGTGACAAAGCCATTGACAGAGCCAGAGCCAGAGCCAGAGCAAGAGCCAGTGACAGAGCCAGTCACAGAGCCAGTGACAGAGCCAGTGACAGAGCCAGTGACAGAGCCAGTGACAGAGCCAGTGACAGAGCCAGAGCCAGAGCCAGAGCCAGAGCCAGAGCCAGAGCCAGAGCCAGAGCCAGAGCCAGAGCCAGAGCCAGAGCCAGAGCCAGAGCCAGAGCCAGAGCCAGAGCCAGAGCCAGAGCCAGAGCCAGAGCCAGAGCCAGAGCCAGAGCCAGAGCCAGAGCCAGAGCCAGAGCCAGAGCCAGAGCCAGAGCCAGAGCCAGAGCCAGAGCCAGAGCCAGAGCCAGAGCCAGAGCCAGAGCCAGAGCCAGAGCCAGAGCCAGAGCCAGAGCCAGAGCCAGAGCCAGAGCCAGAGCCAGAGCCAGAGCCAGAGCCAGAGCCAGAGCCAGAGCCAGAGCCAGAGTCATCAGCTGAAGGTAGAGTCAGATCCCATTCCTCGTCAACATTTATTGGCAACTTCTCAGTACCTCTAGTCCTTCCAATGCCATAATGTTCTCTCTCGGTAGCGCTTCCACGAGAGAGACACAAAAAGGGACTCTCCTGCGGCACCATGCGCAGGTCCCATCTCCTGCCAGCTTCACCTGGAGAGCTTTGCTATCACGAATCTGAAAACAAGCCAAACAGTTGACATGCATCCCTTCGGGTGCTGGTACAAACCTCGCGGCAGGATGCCATTCGACGAGGTCGCTGTGCCACGAGACATCGCCTCCGACTATCGACTGCACCGTCACATGCCAGATTCGTCGCCGATTATACAGCTCACCGTCCGCTTGGAAATACAGAATAACAAGGTTTGTTTGTCCACTCCGTCGGTCGCTGTAATCCGAGGTGTGGCGATTAAAATGAATAACGGTAAGTGGTCAAATTTAATTGTAATTTTTTGCCCCTCAAACGCGAACACGAAAGCACGGGAGAGATGCTATCAAGTGACCGTTGGCACGGGACTCCTTCTGCATGGGAAGCGGGAACAAACAAGACGCGATGGAGGTCGGCAGCGCAGTGTGTCCTTGTCCCACGGGTGATTTATTTAACGTGGCTCATAAAACTGCAACGAAGCACGGCGCAGCAAGCGGTGTGCAATGCGCTGGAAACAATGGTTTGTGTTTTCTTTTTGGCGAGTCGGTGTCGTGTGTAGGTTCTGTCGATGGGCTGTGTGACTTTGTGTGTCACTGTTGAGGGCTTTGGGGTTTGGGCTTTCGTCAGCTTACCTGAAAGACGGAGGTGTCTCAGTTAAAATGGGGACAACTCAGTATCGTCTGCGTACTCTGAGTCGAATCATGTTGGGGACTGTCTGCTCGAATGGTGCGTTGACTTTGAGCTCTTAAGGAGATCAGTGGGTGTTGACTGGCGGGAGAGGAGCGGAGAGGATGGAAGAAGGAGTCTGTAGGTGATTCGAAAAAGAGGAGGACTGCAATCCAAAGTGGAGTCTGGTTTGCTTTTCCCTTAAATGCCATTTGTATCGATTGCAGATACACCCGCTTTCTCTGTGTCCATCCGTCATCCTCCTGTTCGATTGAATCGCCCCGAATCCATTGTTTGACACATCAATTACTCGCCATCAGTCGGATTTATGCGATCTGAGTGCGTTTGAACGATTGCCCATTTGGGGTTTCCGATTAAATCCGCCATCAGTTGTGGGACCACCGGCTGACAGAATATTTATCACTCAATTATTGAAGGCGTGTCGCTTTACGTTCATATTTCATATTTTAATTAAAATTAAGCAACAACATTATTTATGACGGGCTCCTGTTGAAGGCCAGCCGGCAGGCTTTCGCAGCGCGCAACGTTCTGCTTTAATCCCAGAATGTGTCAGTAATGCGATTAATTTCATGAAACGCTTATACGCGCACGCATTCGAGGATCGTTCGTTCGTTACTTCAAGCAAATAATTTACATGAAGCCCTCATGGCAGCTGGCTATCAGTGCGTGTTTTTCAGATTTTCACGCGCCCTCCTTTGCGTCAGCCGTCCGCGGCGGCGGCGGTGTAATTGTCGTGCGATGCGCTTACGCTGTCCTTGCGAAATGCCATCACTGATTTATTCGAGTTCACACGGCCGTCGAGCTGCAGCGAATGTATCCAGTTTGGCGGTGGTGGCTGTCTTCTTTTGCTGTATGCCCCATGGTCGCATTCCACAGGCTTGATTGGATAAATATCCTGGACACAGAGGAGGATGCAAAATGCATTTTTTAAATGCGCCTGTTTGCGGTGGACGAACATGCGGTAGGAGGCTACTGTTTTGTTTGTGTAGGGAGGAGCGTTTTCTGTTTGAAGGACACTTGTGGAGTCTGGCAATGAGAGGGAATCCGATGCTAAGGAGGGTCAATCATCAGCAGTACTTGATGAGTGTTATATTCCCTCAAGGACAATCGTTCTCTTGTCCTTTCTAAAACAGAGATGCACGTTAAACTGGGTAGGTTAGGTTAGGTTTTGGAAGGCGAGTGTGATGGTTGAACATCACTTCCACTTGGAAGGCCTTAGGGCCCACTGTGAGTCCCTTCATTTGTGGGGTACATATTCTATTAACCAATCCTCGTGCTCTTTACGAATCTTAAGAGATCCGATATGTCTGCATTCGCTAAGTCCGCAGTCTCTGTGAAGAATCTTGGGCCCAGCGAGGCTAGGCGCCGATTCTGGAGAGCTGGGCAGTGGGACAGGAAATGTTGGATCTTCTCGGTCTCTTCTTCGTCGCCGCGTTCCATTGCCGGAGCATTGCTCCGATGGGGCTGTGCTCTGCGATCACTCGAACGAGCGCAGAGGTTGAGTTAGCTTCTTTGTCTAGCCGTTGTTAAGCTCTGGCCACATTGACCTTGTCGTGGGACTGTCATTTCTTGGGAGCCAGGACGAGTTGTTGTAAACTGAGTAAATCCGCGTGAGGACTATGGAGGAAGTTAAGACTTGATCGCTCCAAACGCAGGATAAGAGGCAACGAGAGGACATAAAACGCGAGAAAAGCCTTCAAGTGATGAATAGCCACAGCTTGAGTAAGCCCCAACGGGAAGTTGTTAAAGAAATAGGAATTAATTGATTTACCAGACGTTGTTGAAGAACCTGTTGCATTACACGGCACGCCACAGGGTTCCATCCTGAGACCTCAATTGCTTAGCACCCTGCACACTTAACTCCATGTCAAACAACACACTTAAATAAAGCAAACAAAGCGGAAGCCTGTAAAGTTTCTGCTTCGAATCTTGCCCTAAAAGCAAAACAAAGTGGAAACAATTCTCCTTTTCACCTTCTTGTGACGTCCAACTTAAGCAGTCCTCTCCGATGCACATCTCTCGAATGGCGGCGGATGGCACAGCAGATGCATACTTTCACATCGCGTGCATCGCTGCATTTGACGACAAGAACAATCATAGTCTTTCCATCCGCTCTGCATTCATTCAAGACACATGCAGCATGGCTGTGTAGATTTAAATTTATTTAAGTGTCCCCTTCAGCGGTTCGACTGTGTGCCTGCAACACGAGACAATTCCCAGCGTCGGAGAAACGTCGAGCATTGTCCTAGACAATCGAGGGACGTGTGTCGTCTGTGTCTGGAACATTCCTCCCCGGGTGGCGCTAGCGAGAACGAGAACGTTACAGAAAATATTTATGTCCCCTGGAATCTGGATCCTGTATAAATATCAGCCTCTGGGGACAGGATATGAACGCAAAAGAGAATGAAATAAAATCGTCACGTCAAGGCAGGAAGACGACTATTGTTTAACGATAAAGCAGGGGAGTGATTCATTGGCCATCAAGGGTGGCGACAAAATGGAGATAAATTGCTTATCTTAACGCTTGGTCAGGTGGGAGTGTTTGTGGCTAATTTATTGCTGGCGCATTGCGCGTGTGGTAACTCATAGGTCTCATTATTTGACGTCGTAAAATTGTGTGCCGTTTATGCACGTTCCATGAGACGTGTCATGATGATGCGACATCCTTTGTTTCATCGACAAATTAGCGCAGGCAATGTGTGACAGAGTGTGGCAGAGATTGCTGGCCGAGGTTATGAGGGTAACAGGACCGGCGTAGGTGGACATCAAAGCGGACAAATAAGATTGTCTCCAATGTGCTGCTTTGATCATTCCCCTAAAGTGAATAATAAATTTTTGAGCGCAACTTAAAGACTTAACTCACTCCACAGCGGGTTGACGCACCTCATCCCACGTCGGTTATGCGTAACATTTTACGCATACGCTCGAAGAAAAACGGAACGGAACACGTGAAGAGATCCACTCTCAATCCATTTGAAATCATCTGCATAATGAACGAGGCATAAATCATTTATTCGCCTCCTCGCCCCGTCCCGTTGGATGAGAACGGATTCACTTGGGGGATTTTGCTGAAGATTAATGGTGAACCGGAAATAGCTGAAGCAGCTCACGATTAAACGCATACATGATCCCCCTTTTCATTGGAATCATATTGCGGGTAACAAGACACTGGGTGGGAGGCGTCCCAGAGCGGAGGCAGCGTGCCCTTATAGGCGTCGTGTATCTGCCTTCTCAGGGCACAGTCGAATGAACTTCAATTAAAGTGAGCCTGAAAGTGATACAAGTACAATGGAATTTTTTCTTATCTCCGAGCAGCGGTAGCAAGAGTTTTGGCGTCAAGGACACCTGAACAGCGTGGCGTGCTGTGGATCTGTGCATGGAGACTGAGGTGGGGATCAGCTGAGAAATGGTGTAATATGCGATTGTTCGATTATTGGTCTTGAGAGGGCGATGAGGCTATGTTGTGGGGGTGGTGCTGGGGTGGAGAGAGTGGTGAGGTTTGCGCACGGGAGGGATCACTTCGATCGTTGTATTGCTGATGGATGGTTAGCTAGAAACTGGTTGCAAAGTAGGGACTCGATTGGGATATGGCCAGCCCGCTGCAGAGAGGTGTCAGCTCCATTAAGCACGTGGATGTTGCAGTCGAAAAATTGACTATCAAGTTAAGCTTAAATTCCAGTATTTTCAACATAGGTTAGGAAACAGTGGCTGGCAGTCACACTTAGGCCATCAATCTCCAACGACTAGCTACCTAGACGAAGAGGATGAGGAAAACTCCCAACACCTCCTCTGCAACTGACCTGCTGTAGCCTCAATTAGGAGAGCCACCACAGGCTCCTACTCCTTCGGCAGTCGAAACGACCTCAGAAAAATACCAGGTCAACGCGATAGTAAAATTTGTTGAGAAAGGTGTCTTTTATAATCCACGGCAAGCCTCTTTATTTTGGAACACCCACGTAAAATGGGCCTACTTTGGCCTAAGTGCATTGCCACTACCTACCTCATCATCACGGCTTCCGAAGCGTGCCTTGAATGCGAACGCTTGGCAGACCCGGGACAAGATGGTTGGACCGAGTCCAAAAACTCGCCTGGTTGCTCGGGCATAATGCCTGATGAGTTAGAATCGATGGCGGAGGATCGAGTGGCCTGGAGACCTCTCGTGTATGCATTATCCCTGCGACCCATATAGAGGATCATGCGGGTCAAAAGATGATGACCATAATGACCCCGCAGATTGACTTACTCTCGTAAATGGAACCAGTTGATGCTTGTGACGAAGCGGTGTTGCTGACTTGTGCTGACGCCAGGTTGCTGTTGCCAGGACGCCATCTTCCACTCGTGACAGAACAATAGCACGCACAACACAAGTGGTTGCTGAGAAGCTAGGTACTGGCGTCGTTGAGTTCAGACGGACCACAGTCTAAGTGTCTTGAGTCTTGTGACTGATATTTGCTTGCCAAAAAGTGCCAGCGATGTAAGGTGGGTGGAGTATGTTAAGTTCATTCGACGGAGGGCTTCTCAACGCTGGGCTCATACACATGCTGGCCAGTTTATGCAGTTGACAGCTTGGCTTAGTGCTGTCCACCAAACTTAGGATATAATCATTCAAACCTCCGTCACCAATTGACGAATAATTCTTAGATCAATCTTTCTTACAAGAGGAGCACTTCGTGAAGCTATTTAACAATTGTGTTACGTATACGCCCCCGAAAAGGTAAGACTATCCCATCGTCAGTCCCTTTCATCACTACTCTTCCCGACAACGCCTCCAATCACTAGCGCCGGCGAGTCCTGCCAGAGGACTATGGCATTACCGTCTCAACTCACTTATTGTGTCCGTCAATTGAAGTCAATTAATTAATCACAACAACCGAAGCGATTGCTGTTTTCACAAGTGACAACACGGAAGGAGGCACTCGACTCGACTCGCCTCGGCTCTCTCTTCGGGACGTCATAAATTAATAGCGGACTTTAACGAGTTTATTAAGTTTTTGAAAGCTCCCCACTCCGATCTAGTCGTTCCACCGACAATCGATTTTTGTTTTGGTACAACCTGTCGACAGGTGAATATAAATAGATTCGAGTGAACGAGTGAATGTGCCGAGGCGGGCACTTGGGGTGGAGTTGTTGTCAAGTTGCTTTTATTGAATGTGAATCTGAACACGTCCTTTGTGGTTTGTTTACCTTCGAAAAGGCCACACATGGTTTTCTGTCTGATAATAGACGTTTAAAGGTCAAGGCGGGTACTCACGGCACCGTGGTTGGAGTGCGATTGAAGACGGTGAAGACGGGCGGGTGGAAATGCTTGAATAAATTGACTGTTTGATTGGGAGGTGGAATTTATGGAGGAGGTGGGTTGGTGGTTTTTGAGAGACTTTCTTGAGCTGAGAACACTATCCGATGCAACAGCGTGCTATTCCTTGAGGATGCCACAGAATTTCTCGACAGATCCGCTACCAAGAGGCTAGATGCGTCAAAATAATCACGCTGAGTTGCCGAAAATGTGGTCCTCGTAAGATATTTTCGGAGGTTGGCATAAGATCGAGAAAAAAAAGAAGGAATCAATCATTGACACAATGGAACCGGCGATTTAAGGACACGGCAACGTATGACTACCAACCTTGCAGATTGCCCACTTCAACTTGGGCGGAAATTGGCAGAACAAGCGGGCTCAACACGGGCTTCTGCAACGAACTCACCGAGACCTTCAATGTCAAAAAAAGGTCTTAGACAAGGCGACACGCTGTCATGTGATTTCTTCACTTGAGAAGATCGTGCGAAACTCAAATGTCAACACCAGAGGCACGACCTTCCAAAAGTCCGTTCAACTGCTTGCCTACGTTGACTGTCATTCAGGCTTTTGCTGGCATTGCTGGCGGCTAAAATGGGTTTGGCAGTGAATCAGGGCAGAACCAAGATCAACCGAGATCAAGCGCAGACTTACTCTTGGCAATCGCTGTTTCTTTGGGCTCAAGAGGCAGTTGAGTAACAGAGCCATCTCTCGAAACACCAAGTTGACTTTATATAACACTCTAATCATCCCTGTCCTGCTCTATGGTGCAGAGACATGGACGCTATTGAAAGCGGATGAAGAAGCTCTTGGTCGTTTTGAGAGAAAAGTTTTGCGTGCGATTTTTGGTCCTGTTTGTATTGATGGCGTCTGGAGGAAGAGATTTAACCCCGAACTGTGCGGGCTGTACAGCGGCATGCACCTAGTTAAGCGTCTTCGGATCCAACGCTTAAGATGGCTATATCACGTAGAGCGGATTGACATCACAGCTCCGGCCCGAAGAGTCTTCGCTTCAGAGCCATTGGGACAATGCAACAGAGGGCGTCCTAGAACGAGATGGCGCACACAAGTGGAGAAGGACCTCAACCAACTTGGTGTGCACAACTGGAGGCAGCTGGCGAAAGATCGTGCTGGCTGGAGAGGCTTGTTGGTTTAGGCTCAGGTCCACACCGGACTGTAGTGCCAAACAAAGAAGAAGCACACGGGCTTCTGCATTCGATGTCAATAACGTGACGGACTGAAGTGATCAAGGTCTTCTATGAGACTCTAGCTTGGTCGTTCGACATGTGTCATAGATCCATTGCCTCTTGGGCTGAACGAAAGCGTGATTTGCAAGAGTTGCCACTAATTGCATGCGACTTGAGATGGATAAAGTTTCCGACTGCATAGATATCTCGAGTGCTACATATTTTTCTCCTTCTCCAACTCTCACTACAATATGGCCCTGGGCCTCTGCAACTGGCATGATTTATCACAGGCATTGGAATGTATTCGGCGACATCGAGATTATCACCAAAAAAAGTCAGTTTTAGCTTGCCAGCTGTCTCCAATTTTGCACAACAAGTTCGATGAGGTCTTCCTCCACTTGTGTGCGTAATCGGTTCCGTGGGCATCCTTGTCCCACTGGTGCGGAGTCAAAGAATCTTCGGGTCGGAGCAGTGTTGTCCATGCGCTACAGGTCACCTTGTTCGTTGGATCCGTAGACGCCTGGCTACACGTACAGCTTGTGGTTTAATCTTCTTCTCCGAATACCGTCCACGCAAACAGGACCAAGATTGTGCGCAGAACTTTTCTCTCGACATCACCAAGGGCTTCTTCATCTGCTCGTGAGATTGTCTATGGCTCTGCGCCGTACAGCAGGACTGGGATGATCAGTGTCGTATGTAGAGTCAGCATGGTCCATCGAGAGAGGGTTCTACTACCTTCAGGCTCAGCTTCTTTAGCCCAATGAAACAGCGATTTGCAAGAGTTAATCTGCGTTAAGCTTGGTGTTGGTAGTATTCGTGCTGTTTAACTGGGAACCTACGTATATATACAACCACAGCTTCACCCCAATACCGAGAATATATTGAACGCCCCTCGTAGGTCGACGAAGTCCTTAGCTTCCTCGGGATGGTGACGTTGTGGCCAAGTCGTCGATTGTCTGCGTCCATCCTTGAAGACGGCATATACTTCGTAGTTCGTCTTGCCCCCATTCACTGCTAATAGCCCATTTTGGGCGGCTACGATTTAGCGCGCTCAGCAAGCGCTCGATTGATGGCTCGCTGTGTTCACACATGTCATGTACCGTCATGTACCGACTTTTAGAAGATCGTGGCTCTTGTGTCGGCGAGTGAATTCTGAATGACCTTCAAAGGATGATAGTGAAACAGTGCATGCCTCTTAAGGCTTCGTCATCTGTCAAAGTTACCAATGACATCTGGTTGTCGTCTGAAATATTGCTTAATATTTGACATTTTATTGTGCATCGGTTCACGCGATTTGTTATCGAAATTCCGGAACAGTTGCAAATACGGAACGTGCATTTCGTCGTTTGGTTAGTCCAGTTGAAAGATTTGCAATCCCACACACAATATAATGAACGTAGCTTCAAATCAAAGGTAAAATCAGTTTCACACCTCACACCGTTGTTGCATTATTTAAATTACTTTTCCTATCGTTCTTATCTGGTCGCACCTGCACAATCCCAAAATTCCTTATTTCTTCATTTCGTTAATGGCACCCAACTGGTCAAAGACTTGGATCTAAGGGTCAGATCAGAGTTTCGACGAACACAGACGAAGACATCTCTTTGTGACCATCGCACAAAGGCGCGCTGTCGTCGACATAATTTTAATAAATCTGCCAAAGGTCCCACTCACTTTGAAGCGCACAAAATTAGTTTAACCACATTTCTCCTCCCTCATTGGGTGCCACCTGAAGCCCCGCATATTCCGTCAGAGAATCCAGCCAAGGTATTCATTTCGAAGCGATGGCAATCCGTCCACCAAAGAAATACCGATGTTGCTCGATGTCCCTTTGTTCCATCAGTCCGCTGCGAGATTCACGTCACCCGTCACGGAACCCCTTTCAATTTGAGTTCTGCAGATGAAGCGCTCGGTCACATTGAAATGCATTTAAAGCAGCAATCTGGTGAGCGACAGATGAATGAGAGAAGCCAGCTAAATAGCAGAGGGTGCACTCACATTTCTGGATCGCACAGGTGTCTGCTGGTAATGACATTTACTTGTGGGCCACTTAGAGTCAAAGCAAATTAGGCTATGGCAGTCTCTTAGCTTGTCACTCAAGAGTTAATGGGATGTTGCCTTTGTCGAGGGGTCTATTCAAGTTGTGCACCACGTCGTCGGAGTGAATAAAAGTTCACCTCGAATCTGATGACCTCGCCAAGGTCCATCAATCATGTCGAAACTGCCAGGATCTAGTTGAAAAACCAGCACGTGACAGTGAATCGAAAGGATTCGGATGCAGATGCGGTTTCCGTCTCGAGCAAGTTGAGTACGTCACGTAGTCGAATCCAATGAACCACACAAGAAAAAGGATTGCCAAGCACGTGCATGGAATGGTAACATCCGTGTTCACCGTACGGTCCTCCGAAGCGGTGTCCTCCAAGAAGTGTTGTCAATCGATGTGATGTCCCCCGTGTAACGTGGCCCGACAACCAGTTGCAAGTTCACGCTCAGCAGGAACCCCCACTGGCCCAGATCCAGGCCATGACACCCACCTGCCGCGCCATTAAAGAACTACCCACCCGATCTCGTGGAAGTGATTAATATTGATTGACGACCCAATTCGGCGGCTCGGCAGAGTGCAGATGGCTGCTCTCAACACAGCCGATATCTGGCCGAGAGCCAGAATTCAACATGAGTCAGTGCGGAACAAAGGCAACGCGAAGAAAGAAGGATTTATGGGCTTGATCCTTTATTCACATGTTTTTCTTTACCCCTTAACGCACCGAATGCATGCACGACTTAAAGGAACCGCTGGCGAATGGGGTTCGTTCACCACCCCGCCATGGTTCAATGGTTGTGTACTTTGGATTCCGGAATCCGCATTCGGCGGAACGAAATCCTGATTTATTGACGCCTAATTGAGAACAAATGTTTGCGTGCCCTTAAGTCGCGTGCCAGTGACGGCTGCTCGTGACGATGTGTGTGGATCTGGATCAATAGGCCTGGGTGGACTGGGAGTGGCTGTGTGAGTATGCAAAACAATTAAGTCCGTCGCTTGTCCTAATCGCATTTTCATGTTTGTCGCCTACAATTGGAGCCGATTAAAGATACGAGTTCGGCTTGAAGTGGCTGTTTTAATTAAACGAAGCACTTGATGTAAATTAGTTGAGTGGCGAGTTAAGGGTGATTAGCTGTTGATTGTTTGGCAAGGAGTGCAATTTCTGGGAGTGTCTTCATGGTTGGACTGAGATTCTTGCCGGCTGTCGGAGGAGAATGGGCTTTCAGCTTGAAATGGCCGTTGTATCCGAAAGCACATTGGAACTAAGACATGTCCCTGTCTGTCCTGGATTCCGAAGAAACAGTGCAAAGTCTCTAGAATACGGCTCGAAGGACCATATTAGATTCTAATTTGAAGTGAAGTTGACAAATGTACATATTCACACAGAAGCAGCGTTGGACTTTCGTCCAATTTCTACGGACGATATCAAGAGGCATGCATTTTAAAGGAAAGAAGAACGTTTTCCCCGAATCTCCGTGCCGAAAGGGTGTTTCTTTTCAGAACTATCAGCTTTTTTTGAAGTGTCCTTCGAATGAGCTCCCTCTCTGACGCCGAACGAGTTTCATTTTAAGTCCTAAACTAAGCACCCTCGAGATGACTTCCGAGAATGATCCAGGACACCTTCGAGATACCTTCCGAGAAAGAGCAATCGACTCTGAACGAAGTATCAAATAAATTGAATCAGGTTCTCGAATCGTGTTCTTTATCGATTTGCATTTAAATGAACGCATTTCCCACCGTCCTTGTGCTGACAGGATTAATTTCTTCCCCGTCACTCCATCAAAGTTCGAGACAGACAATCAAGAAGGAATCCTCTCCCATTTCGCTGATTGTCCTCAGACGGGAACATACACACACTTCTCTGGAACTCTTTAAAAGAAACAAATGACGTATGCACACCTTCCACAGACTGTGTCGTCAACTGAACACAGATTCCCCGATTGTGTTGCACGAATTGAATAATTCAGCATTCTTCACATTAGTCCTCAATCCAGTCGACGTCAGCTATTCATCGTGCATCCGGATGCGATTTCAGGCGAGTTCTTGAATATTTCACGACAATTGCTCATGTTGCTGCGTGCCTGTGTGGGGTGCTGTTTCCGTCTAAAGCGGATGGGAATTTCGAACGTGCGACGCTTGGGAGCCGGAATGCAGACATCTCGGACGCAGGTGAAGGTGATAAACGCAAATCTTGTTCAAAAGTGTGTCTGGTTGACAGAGACGTCTGAGCAACGGCCAGTCTTCAAGCAGATCTTTATCAAATTTAATTTCCCTTTAAATCGAACAACAATTGCTTCGTCGTTACCCTGACGGCTCCCGCCACAGTCTGAGACGAAAAAAACGATGTCAATGCCGCCACAATTCCTCCAGCCATCCATCAAGACGAACATCAAGACCAACATCCGTCCACGGCGAGTCCTCGATTAATTTTTCGCGCCCCTCGCCACATCTCACAAATTTATTCCTTTTTCTTCGCAAGCATCCCTCGATTCGATTCCCTTTGTTTCCACAGCCCAGTACCATCGACTGACTCACTGACTGTCATCGCCGATGCCAATTACACAGTATAACTCATTCTGCGAAATTCATCCGTTTCGCCGGCCATATCGCTTGCTCCATCCGACGACTGTGTGCAGAGAAATTATTAAAATTTAATCCGACGGCAATATCCTCGTCAGTGGGCGTGAAGCCACCCCCTCACAGGGTGATGGGAATATCAATTAAGGTCTCCACATGGCTCGATCGTATCAATCTGATAATTTGAATAAAAGAAAAAGTAACGTCCGCCAGATGTGTGATGCGGGGCGATATGCTAATTGGATGGCCTAGCCGTCGTCGTCGTCGTCGTCCTCGTCGTCCGTTTGAGCAATTTTCTGTGTGTGCTTTTGTCTTCTGCTGTGGGCAAAGTTGAGAATAATCTGTTAAGCAGCAGCAGCAGAGGCAACCTATGCTAATCGCTGGTGTTTAGGATTTGATAGTGGACAATTGGTTGGTGGGGAGGGCGAGAGATTGCGATGGGACTGGTAAGCAGGGTCAGGTTTTAAAATGTGTTTTTCTCTGTTTTTTCCAAAGGCATCTGGAATGGGATCGGTGGTGGCTGTGTCGACAAGAGCTCAGGCGCTGGTGGGCCCCAGGAGCGTATTTTAGGCACTGACCTTTTTTTTGTTTCTCTTTGTTTCGCCTCTTATTCTAGCAGTTCCTCCAATCGAAGTCCAGTCATCGTCGTATTTGTGTCCTAAACACTCGATGAGCCGAGTTCTCAGAGTACATCCACCGCCCCCTTGTCACAGCCGCACCTAGGTAACTGGGTTTGATGCATTCCCCCTGGAGTCTCATACTCTTCCGAGCACAGCTACTGATGCCCCAGATACCGCACAATAGTCCATCGTTTGCTGCACACTCGGCATGGCACATTGCACAAAACGAAGACGCCGCCATGGCAACCCAAACGTGAGCTCAAGAATTGCATGATGTACCACATTCTTCTTCAAATCTCTGTGGGATCTTTATGAAACGACGAACGAAAAGGTAATCTTGGAAATGGAAGACACAATGTCCTCGCCCAGATCGCAACCAAGCGACACTTTAAGCCCATTCAACATCGAATCGATTCCATGTTTGAAAGGGAAAAAAAATCCCTCCCCTCTGTAATCAGCATAATTTTCCTGTTTATTGTTCATCTAATCACATGCATCGGTGCACTGTGCCGCACGCTTGTGTACCTAAAGCTGACGAATAACTAATGAAACTGCGTCCAACCCCCCCGGGCCCTCTCCACTCCTGTCCAGCGGCAATAATTAGTTGAAATTTTACAATAAAAGCGGAAATTGTGTGTAAATATTTCTGAACTTCACCCACGTCGCGCTTAGTCGGGCATAATTAAATTCCCCCCTCAGCTTTCCCCTCCACACTTTGATCCACGCTAAACACTGAAATTCCTGCTGGATGTGGAATGTTACGTTTTTCCGCTTGGAACAGTGAACAGTATCTATTCGCTCGGCTGGTGATGGCAAAAACGAATGCGGCGAGATATGAATTTTCATTGAAACTGCCATCGCGTCCCCAACCATCTGTCTGTCGGTGGAGCATGTTTGCCTGTCTGTCCGTTTTGCTTGACGCCGTATGTGAACTATCATAGGCGAGTGTGTCAATTTGTGCATCTAATGCATTCGTATTTGTCGTGTCACTCCAGCCGACTGTGTGCAGATAAATTGTGGCCAAGTTTGTGTGTGAACGCGAGGGAGGCTTAAATGCGATTCAATCGAATTTGATGCTGGGCCAAAGCTTTGTTCGGCTAATCAGTGAATCATCAGTTAATCTGGAATCAGTGTTAATTAGGCTGTTGAATGGGGGGACGTTAGGCATTCTCCTTGGGGCTGGTCATCATCCAGGAGCGTGGTCTTTGGTTTGGGAAATGGTCGCACGTCAGAGTTGTAAAAGACTGCGATCATTTGACTTAAAAAATCGGTTGACTTCATATCTCCGCGACGCACGTCAACGTCGGAGGATCTAGGAACCATAAGTCGAGGCCCTTCCTTCTGCTCAAGACTGGAGAAATACTGACTGACTTGGACAACAGGCGAGCAGCTGGATGGCGCAGTTGGTTGAGTACCTAGCCTTGGCTAGAGGGGTCCCCGGTTCGAATCACTGTGCAAAGCAAATTGAATTGGTTTTATCATCATTTGCCGTTGGGATCTAATTAACGGCACTATCAGTAGAGTTGGGTATACCAATGGACCACCATGGTCTAAGTGTGTTGGCGATTACGCTACCTAACCTAACCTAGACATCAGACACACAGTTGTGACAAAAAAAATGTCGACCGTAGAAATGGCGCTTCGTTCGATTGAAGAAAAGTCTCTCGAGCATCTCCTCTCCACAAATGCACTTAACAGGCTCGGGATCGAAAGGTCCACAGTGTCTTTCATTCATCAGCTTCTAGCGATACGCTCCAAGCTTGTTGACACCAAGGTCTGCAGAGCAACCAGGGTGGAGTGCTCTGCCCACCCTTGTAGAAAGTAGCGGTGAGTGAACTACCAGGGGCGTTCAATATATTCTCGGTATCGATATGAAGGCAAATGCGAATTCAATTTACATTGTCATCAATATGATCTCCCCTAACATCAATGCATTTGTTACATCTTGAGATAAGCTTTTTTAAAGCCTCAAAAAAATAAATTTTTTCTTTCTCTGCAAAATACCCATTTATTGCCGACTTGAGTCATCCGAAAATATTTTTCCACGAAGACATTTTTTCAAATCCGGAATCAGAAAATAATCACTAGGGGCAAGGTCTGGACTATAGGGTGGGTGTTGGACTCTGCGAAACCACAATCTCGAGCAGCAGCCTTGGAAACTCGCGCCATGTGAACAGGAGCATTGTCATGAAGCAGTAACACACGCGCTGCGAGTTTACTCCGTCTTTTCTTTTTAATTTCCACACGCAAATTATGCAAAGTGGAAGCGTAGGATGTGGCGTTGATGGTATCACCTTTTTTTTTTGTACTCAATGAGCAAGATTCCCTTTGAGTCCCAAAAAACTGTGGCCATGAGCTTCCCGGCAGACGGAGTGACTTTGAACTTCTTCGGGGGGTCTGTTCCTTTTTTATGCCACTGCATGGACTCTTGTTTGCCTTCAGGGTCATAGTGGTGGACCCATGTTTCGTCACCAGTAACAATTCGATCCATTGCACCGTCCGCGTTCTCACTACACATCTCCAAAAGCTCTCTACAGCATGCGATTCTCACTTTTTTTCTGAGGCGCTGTGAGCATTCGTGACACCCACCTTGCACTGACATTTGAAAGGTTAAGATGGTCATGAAGAATTGTGTGAATGGTAACAATTGAAAGCTTGGTGATCTCTGCCATCATTTTTACCTTTATTCGGGCATCCTCAAGAACAAGTTTTTCGACTTCTTTGATGCTTTCTCCCGTACAAGCAGTATCCGGGGCGCCGGAGCTGGGGTCGTCTTCAATGCTCTCTCTGCCTCTCTTGAACTCACTTGACCACTTTTGCACAGTTGAGGTTAACAGCCACCATCTCTTCATGAATAGTTTTTTGACTTTTTCCTTGCTTAGTGAGAAATTTAATTACAGCGCGATGCTTAATTTTTATCATCATCGTCTCAGTTGCCATTGTGATTCTCTTTAACGAGAGATAAAACGCGAATTAATGATCACATTAATATGAAATTTTACACAAATGCACTAAAATAATAGCATTACTTGATAAATAAGTCGATTTATATATACAACCATAGCTTCACCCCGATACCGAGAATATATTGAACGCCCCTCGTACTACCGCCAATGGAATGGACTGAGTGCAGAGTTATTGCCTACGCAGACGATGTTCCCATAGCGGCATCTGGGAAATATATATCCACGATCAGGAATCAGTCGGTCATCTTCGAACCAGACTAAACACTTACACACCTTCTCCTTCAACAAACCTAGCAGCATTATTATCAGCCGTCTCCACCGATTCTTGGGCATAGGTGCGACTGCTGCCAACCAGCAGTCAGCCACTCCAACCCAACCTAACCTCTCCATTCAGTTCAGTCATCTTCGAACTAAATTACCATCCCCCAGCCAACTCCATGGCTGCTTTCAAACAAGAAACCGCCGAGGAACACAACCGCACTGGTCGCAACTTTAAAGTTCGTCCAACAGAACATGACCTCGTCTGAACTAACGCCTCACACCCACCGGGTGGACATCTCAAATCCTCGCCTTAATATCCTCCATCAGTCCATGCACGTCTGGGCACAGCATCAGCAGGAGAGGACGACAGGACACGACTAACAATCGCATCGCATGGTCTCATGTACACCCTGGCGCCAGACTACGTTGATTGAAGTTTTCGTCAAGCGACATCCTTTGTCAATTAGCGCGCAGTCTCTGCGGCTGTGGTCATTGAGGTGTCTGACTTGTCTGTATACAGCACACACACTACAGCATGAATATCCTCGCATAATTGAACGCACAATGAATGTCAAGCATCCGAGTCCGTCTCATCGGTGCAAGTGTTATTTGCAGTCTGTGTACATCGGTAGACGTTCGATGACTCGCTGGGCTTTGGGGCTCTCCTCGCCATTCAAAGGGACACAATGTTCGACTCGATGAATGGCTCTTCAGATGTCTGCATGCCACTCGCACAACAATTGCTACTGTCTTGGTAGCAATTAATTTGCAATTTGTCATAATCACATCCGATAGATTCATTTGTTGAGTCGCATGGAGACGCGTCGGTGTGTGCGTTGGCTTTGTGCGACAAGTGTTTGATTATCCCTTAAATGATGTGAGCACTTGGGAGGAGACCGCTCGAATGTTTGCACAGTCTTAGGCAGGAGCCTGGCATCGTTGGTGAAGGAAGGTAGTTTGAACGGAGGGATAAGCAGTCCCTTGCTCTCTAGACCACGGTTGGGCAGACAATTTTGATTGGGAATCTGACTGAATACTCTTTTGAAGCATTTCTGATCAGGCAATCAGTGCAACCTTGGGCAAGAGCTCTATAACAGCTATAACCTCAGGGGGTGTGAGTTATCCCACTCACAGAAGGTGCTAGTCATTAAGGAAGTTCTAGATGAGCTCAAGTATTCGGGAACCAAGGAAACCGCATATGCCGACGACGTAGTGGACTGTTCTGCGATAGACTGCTGATATAGACGCCTTGATGATGGAGCCGTAGACGTTTGGTTTGCGGGCTGACAGACCCGGGCGCAGAGTCGTGCTGGAGATGACCGGGGCAGTGACCGGGTTCGAGTTGTTTGGGCCGCGGCGGTAGTGCTCGACGAAGCTATCAGGATTGTCGTTGTCGTCGTCGCCCATCTCAATCGTCCAGTCGTAGAGTTCGGCGGAAATACTGACGTCCTCGGATGGCAGCTGGTTGCTTTGCAGTACTGCCATGTGTTCGCCGTCGTGCTTCAGGAGCTCATCGAACGGGGACAGAGTGGAGGTGGACCGCCTTACTGTCATCGTTGTCGTGGTCGTCGAGCTGCGTCGAACTGCACTGCCGTCGCCGAGAGTAACCGCCGGCACTGGAAGGATCATGTCGCTGTTGGTTGTTGTGTTCCCGTTAAGGGTTTTTGGCGTTGGCTCGTTACTCCTCGAAGAGGTCTTCGATCTGCCACTTGGGACACTTGTGTCGGTGCAGGCGCTGGCGGTTCCTGAGCTGATGGTTGTGGTAGTGCTTGCGATACAAGTGGAGGTGGTGCCTCAGTGGGGTGCTCCTGTGGTGCGAGTTGCCGTCGATCGGGCCGGGCTTCAGCACCGAGGTCGACCACTGTGACAGCGGGTTCGAAGGACTGTTAGTTGCGCCACTGGTACTTTTTTTTCCATGTATTGTAACTTTATTAGCAAGAAGAAACATTCCCATTAATTATGCGCAGTAGCGCATTCTGTCACTCAAATTTTCCAAGACCTCGTTGATGGTTTCGGGCTGTAGCTCATGGTTTACTTTTATGATATTGGCCTTAAATACTTGAATCGTTTCCGAATTGTTGGCATAACATCGGATTCACAGTCCAAAAGGGTCAAATCGCAGCTCCGAGGCGGCCAATTGACATCGCCAAGACGGCTGATAACACGATTTGGTATGATTTGGGGCATAGAAGAAGCGTCTGTGCGTGATGAATTCAACGCAACAAACCGCATCTCAAACGACCGAGCCATTTCCAAGATATGGCCAATTTACCAATTAAAACTACTTCAGGTCTGGTGATTGTGGCATGGGCTGTGTGGCACTGCGCGCCATCCTGCATGAACCAGAGATCGTCCAAAGTCTCTTCAATTTCGGTTAAAGAAAGTCGTTCAACATGGCACTGGTGTAACGCACACCGTTGACCGAAACATTGTTCCCAGCCTCAAAGTGGTCCAATGATGCCACCACTCCACAATCCGCACCAAACTGTCATTCTCTGTGGATGCATTGGCTTCTTGGCAATAATGTGCGGGTTTTTCGAGCCGCAGATGTGGCAATTTAATTTGTTAACGTAGTCGCCAAGGTGAAAATTGCGCCTCGTCAGAAAGGATGATTTATCGGACGAAATCGTTGTCCAATTCCAGCTGCTCTGAGCCCCAAACTGCGCACCTTCTATTGCAGAGTCTATTGGACCTTGTAAGCGAGTAATCCAAGACCTTTGTCCAGAATTCTTCTCAGGCTCGAACGTGGAATGCTGAGCTGTGGACATCGATGGCGTGGTGATGTTCGGGAATTGAGTCTCACACGGCCACAGCAGCCACATTCTTATCTGTGCGCACCGTACGACGATGGGAACCATGAGTGTTGTCCAATAGCATACCGGTCTCACGGACTTGCGTACAGCAGTCGCAGTGGGTGCTTCATTTCGTCGGCCAAACTACTTCTTCTTTCCAAAAAAACGCATTGTTTGGCAACACGGCACCCACTTTGGAAATCAATTTTCAATGTTTTCCAATGTTGTTCAAGCCGAAAGCGAATCATTTCGTTCCGCGGACGTATGATACTGACTTTCTGTCAAGGTTTCGACTGGGAAACAGCTCTCAGTGCCAAAATAACTTATGATCTAAAAAAAACCACTAGATGGCCTACCCTGTGAATGGGCGCCCTTATGACCTAGTGGCCGTGGCCCACTTGATGATTATACACCGTGTAACCTTGTTTTATTTCTAAAACCATCGCGATTCGTTAATGTATCCTAGGAGGTTTCAGTTCGACACCGCTCAAGTCCTCCAGCTCTGCGAAGAAGAACTTTGCCAGAAACTGCTTACTTTTCTTTGCGGGGCTTGGCTCGGCTGGTCATTCCCAGAGTAGATGTTGGACAGACCCTACTTCTTCTTCGATCCCATCCGCTGAGCAAAGATCAACGATCACTGAGGAATTCCTTATGTGGACACCGAAATCTGGACCGAATCAGAAATGTGTACCATTTCACCGCCTGCGTCTCAACAAAGTTCATCTCTTTGCTGTTTCCTCTTGAAGTGAGTGAAATTCCCCCTAGGAGCAGAGACAATTCACATTCAAGGCTAACCTTAGACCGAAAAAACCGCCAACTACGTGACAAGGAGAATCCCATTTTCACGGCAACAAGGACCACACTCACTCAACGAACCATAAAGTCATGATGGCAACTGCGTACATCTCAAGCATCATCTTGTGAAATTCGTCGTGATTTACAAGGTAAAGCAAAACCATCGTCACCACCGTCTCCAGGACGCACTGAACCGTGTTGATGTATGCACGCCAAACTACGGGGATGCGAGAATGCTCTCAGGAAGGATGCGAATCACTTGTGTCACATTGTGGCTGACACGAAACTCCGGCAACGAGCATGCTCTGAAGAGTCCCCTTCAACCACAGGAGCAAGTTAGGTGCTCTCCCCCCGCTCCAGTCAGAGAGTACTCTTCGGTGTTGTGTCTGCCATTTCTTCGTCAATTAGATGCCGATGAGTGTGCATTCATGAGCAAAAGACCAGAGTGCTGTAGGTCACAGACAAATGGTTAATTTTCCTAAAAACCCATTTGATACGAGCCGTCCCGCAGTGCCGTGCGTCGCAACAAAGCCGATTCCCAGGAGCCAGGTCCACGAGCTGAACAAACATCCGGACAGTGAAGCAAATTGACTTCGGATCTGTGTCGCGTGTCGGATATCCTTTTGCATAGCCTTGCCCGCTCCGAATGGGATTTTCTTCCCTTCCAATTTCGGTCATTGCTTGTATAAACATCGCATTATTCGGCAGCACAAAGGAGCCATTATCTTGATCCCCCGATGCCCGTTGGGAGTGTACTCATTTCGGCTTTTGTTGCCTGCTAGGTGAGTTTTGTCTGTCTTTCTTGGGGTTGGTCTCATCAATGGAATATAATAGGACTTTCGGATTTGCACAAAACCCATAAACATGGCCTCAGGGTCATCGGATACATTGGCTCGACCCATGATAGGTTAAGCTTGTCGAATTTCTAACAAGTCGCGCTGGCATCGTTTGCAATGGGATGCCGTAAATATGGCCAATATCGGGGGGGTTGGTGGCATTGCGACTCTTTTGTTCGGTCTCACAGGACATTTGGAGGTGGAGGGGGGGATTATAATTGAGTTCAAGGTGGGCGATGGAAAGGTCGCCTTCGAATCCGTTTATCATTCAAAATCATGGCGGAAATTAATGGTTTTTTTTTTCGTTGAAATGGGATGATGTTCTATGGTTGAAGTGCTTTCACTCGAAGGATGGCACTCGAAAAGGCTTTGGAAGATGCCACGCCTGCAGTGTATTCCAAGCAAAAGTAGCAGCTGTTCAAGAGCCAGCCCTCCGATTATCAATGAGTCCGGTAGGCGGTCATAAAGGCTCTGGCAACAGCATCAATCAATTCCACGATGGATGAAAATCTGTCGTCCATCTGTAAAGGGTATAGCGGACAGATGCAATAGTACCTTGTGCTAGCAAGGAAGGGCGGGTCACTGGCACAGCATCAAGAGACACCCCACCACCCACTGAAGGCAATGAAATCACTGCTAATTACACTAATCGTCAGTGGACGGATGTGGATGCATGCTGATCATCGAGGGTGGCCTGTACAAAATCAAAAGAAGACTAAAACCCTTCCGAGGATAGGAAGCATATTAGTGAACTGGCCACTGCCACATAGGCAACCAGGCCAGAAGACTTGGGGTGCCCCACGCCCTACCTACAGGCCTACGTCCGAGTTTCTCGAGATAAACTCGGGAGTGTTCTGCAGGGACATAGAGTTGGTGAAACGATTAAGAGGTTAAGGATCCATAGCCACTTCTGGGACCGAAAGAATAAGGTCGCGTGTACGAGCTGACGAGCTGGGAGGTCTCTGGCGCTGTTGAGCGAGATGTTCGCCGCGATAGGGTGATAAACTGGGTAATTCGTCGAACGGACAGGGCTATGTATCGATGGTCTGGTCAAGTGGTCCCCATTATCGCGACTGCCGAGGTGTGCCTTGAATCCGAAAACCTCTTCGGGGACCCAGGACGCGTGTCTTAGTTGTATCAAGCCGAAAGTATGGAGACTGACGAGTTAGAGTCGATGGCGGGGGATCGAGTGGCCTTGTGATGTGCCTGCCTGCCTGCCACCCTTCTACTGGATCATGGGAACCGCTGAAGACGAGATGTGATGAGAGGAATAAAGCTACACACCAAAATATGACCGATTTCCAAGCCGATGTCTTCAAATGCTCTCCATTGTGTCTGAATCGACTGATATACGTGAGAAAACATCACCAGAGGTGTACAGAAGTCGTAGGTAGGTCGTAGGTAATGGGCCACTATGGCAGTTGGAAGATGAACGAGGAAAAACCTCAAATTTGACCATGCCGGCTACAACCGAACAAAAATTTGCTTGCCACGCCCCTAATTTCGATGACCTTTCACTAGACAATGCCCACAAAATCCGTGTAAATTTGGAAAAGTGTAATCGATTCGAAGCGGAAAACCGATGCCGAGTCGTTAATTTAATCTTTCTTAACAGTGTACTCCTCCTACCACCCACCACCACGCCCACTTCGAAACAAAAATAATTATGCCAGACGCCAGAGTACAGAATTTCAATCGATTCCATCGAAACTCACGTGGCACGGCCTCATGATCCACTCTATGGCAACGATATGCGAGGAAAATCTTTAAATTCCACAACCCGCGGATACGTGGCTTTTCCAGATCGAGCACGAAAATAAAATAACCCACAATGGTCATTAATTCCCGCGCACTTTGCGCTGACACTTCATGCGAATCTTTAATGCGATACTCATCCATTTGCACAGGTGTTAACCTCACTTTGCATCGGCCGGCCATGCTACCCATCGACCGGGGGGGGGATTAAGTGTGTAAATACCCGCCGAACGAACGCACTTAATGGCTCGCCTGCGTGTGGGTGGGGTTTCCGGAGCTCCCAGAATTGAAATATGAATTAATATCCATTAAAATACAATATTCCGCCTGTTCGTGAGTGCTTAAGGATATAATAGCGCTTGTCATTGGTAGGTGCAATGGAGATGTGCTGAGTACAATTATAGTAAGCCGCCTCGGATCCTCGTGCCGATGGCGATAAGTCCTTCGCCTGATGTTTAACACTTCTGCCAGGCGGAACTGATGGGACATTGTAGTGACTGGTGATTGAGGCTTGCAGTTTCCTAGGAATCTACTCCGGCAGGGCGACGTAGAGAGACTTTATTAAACTAGCTGCAACCCTCAGGAGTGAATGTCGTCACAATTGACAAGAAAATCTGATCAACTTTAAAGTTACCGGATAAAATGTGACACACAGACGCCACAGACTCAGTTCTTCATACAAATCCGAGCGACTCCACAAAAAAAAAAAAAGAAGGCGCTGATGCGGACACAACCCACTCCGCCTCGACAAACAGCCTAATGGCATTCTGAAATCTCCGAGCTACCGCCCATCCTTCAAAAAACAGCAACAGCAAGCCACAGCCCACAACATGACACGATTGCAGCCAACATTCCACAGATTGTGTTGAGAGCACGCTGCCGCAGTGCCAAACATCACAGTCAGCCCGCCCTTCAAACTTCCCGACCGACATCAAAACATCTCCGACAACAACAACCGAAACATTTGTCTTCCAGGCCGGATCTTCCGGGAAACAGCAAAAACTTACAAGCCACCCATCGTGTAATTAATAACAACAACAACCCCGGTTTGATAAATTATCCCCGATACACGCCACGATGTGCCACCATTCCCCCCCCCCCCCTGCCCCTCCCCCCACGCACAAGAAATAAATGAGTTGACTTCTTGTGGCACCCCAAGAGCCAAAGATCAAGTTGATTCGCAAAAACCGTCAGTATCCCTGTACAGTGGGCGCCACCAGTGCACCAGGGCTCACACGGATGTACCCGTAATTATGCCGCAGACAATGCAACGAAGACTCCCTTCAGCTTCAGCAGAAATGAATCCTTATCGGGGTGCTTGTCCTTTGTCTGCACTCAAATCACGTATTTGGATTCGCCCTCGCGTCCATAAATCTTTCGTGTGGAGCCCTGTCGCAGCTGACAAGACAGACAGATGACTCATAGGAGCCATCTCGTGCATTAAGTGCAACAAATCAGGCGATCATTGTCTGAGTGACTGCGTGCAACAAATAAAATTGGAGTTCTTTCGGTTTGTTCACTGAATCACGATTCGATTACGAGCGCGCCTAGACACAATGAAGTGGAACAGTTGACGGGGTGGTGTGCAGTGTGCCCGTGCCGGGGATGCGTGAGAATGCTGATAAAACGCTCCACTGGAAGGGGAGCACCTGTGCACATGTAGACGTTGGGTAATTTTTGAGGGAAATGTGTATAAATTGAAGAGGAGGAGTCCAGGCATCGTTGGAAATTCAAATGAAGGCAATCGCTTTGTCACGCAGGGGTAGAGGACTGCAACATTTTTTGGAGATATGGAGTAAATTTGAAGGAGATTTGGAGAAGATTTGGAGGGGATTTGGAGAAGATTTGGAGAGGATTTCGGTGAAATTGCGTGAAAGGGCGGGATATTTGCAAAAGAAGGTGTGGCAAAAGCAACGACATCGCCATAAAGTCGTCATCGGACTGAAGAACAACGCGTTCGATAGCGACCACGTGACGAACAGTCAAGGCGACGAGTAGTCATCGCCTTTTGCTTGGCTTTCCGATTGGCTCCCTAGTTCCCCTAGTCCGTCGTTGAATCAACTACAAATCCTTCCACCGTCACAAATCACGTCCACGCTGAAACGGCCCTCATCTTCAGTCACATCCTCGGCAAAAATCTCCAACAGTCAGCCATCGCGAGAGCTTCAAGGCGAACGCATTAAATCGGAACCATCATAAAAACGAGCATCACGGCGGCACTTTAAGTGACCACCTGTCCGCCGCCGCCGACCGAGGAATGAGGATGCTCATGACTGAATTCAGTGGAGCGCCCTTGCACCGGATCACTGAGCTGCTGCTGAGACGCTTCCCAGCCGTCTCCGTGTGAATAAATAATCATCAGCGAGCGCATAAATCAGTTGGCAAGACGAAGGGGGGGGGGGGCCGGATCATTGCACGTGTGCTCCTCCGCGGAGCGGTGTCGTGTGTAAATATGTTTTACTGCAGCAATTAAATTATTTACGGCGGCACTTTTAAGGGCGACCTTTTATGGCGGCGCACGCTTGATGGGCCGGCAAATTGACTGCCAGCGGAACGGAGCAATCAGTTGTTATGTCGCGCCGCACATACGAACGTAAACTCGGGGTTTATGTGCGATGCCGTTCTTTGTTCTCCGGGCGAAAGGATGCCAGGTAATTGGCGATGGTTGAAGGTGGAAAGCGAAGTAACACAGCGAACAGGAGGAGGTGAGGGCAAGTTTTTAGCGTCAATCAAACGTGTTTAATTTCTGCTGTTAATGTGCAAGCCCTTGAGAGACATTTCGACGTTGCGATAAACCCAAAAACCTCTGCTACTCGCAGGATGTCTGCCTTGCGACAAATCAATAGAGGTTCCTGTCAACTTGCATCATTGTAAATATAAACTGGCACTCTTCGAGATAAAGCCAAACCAGTGACACCTCCACAATCCCAGGAGCTTCCTTCGAGCGTTGATAGTGTTGACGGCCACGCTGTTTCCCACCATCAAGCTGTCTTGCATCCGCGTCTTTAAACGGAGATTCGGTCTTGCTCTCCTTCTCGAACCAGGAGGCTTGGATTCGAAGACTCTCGAAGCTGGAGGACTGCTGTTCATGCGCTGGATTTGGGCCAGTCGGGCTCAGTCGGTCTGCACCTTCATTCATCTTCCTCGGACCAAGGAAGGCAGCAGGAATCAGCTCTGCTGTTCAGCTCTGATGGCAAATTAGAGTTTTGTGGAACGTGAGTTTAAATGTCAGTTGTTTCGACACTCCTAAGTAGCACCGGTTGTAAAGGTCGTCATCTGATGTGGGATCACCGAAATTGGAACGCCAGGCCACAACTTGGATGGCACCCCATGTACTCCGAAAAACCAGACCAGACCCGTCTCAAGTCACCTTACCAATGTCATCTGCTTACCACTTCTTTTCGCCAAAGGATGACTTCCACAGCATTCCCCTTGGAATCCCGGCTGCCCATGAGCATCCTCCAGCTAAGCAAACCCATTATGACCACGTAGCAATATCATTCGACGACGATGATGATGATGATTGCAAAATGCCACTAAAATTCAAACTCAATAACGTCAGCAAATCAACCGGCCGGCGGCCATCCTCCAATCGGACGTCAACATCCGCCCCATGCCCCGGCATCAGCTTTGACGTGTACTACCGAAATCGAGACGCCCGCCTCGCGGCGCATTGTGTCCCGATGGTGAGTGAAATTAATTCGAATTCTCATCGCTTTGCACACATGTCCGTCATCAGGAGGTCATCCTCTAACTCAATAACATTCGCCCCGCCCATTTGGGGGTGATTTCATCGTGATTTCAGTTCGTGCCTGCCGGCAGTCGAGTGCGTTGCGAATTGATGACGATGACTTCTAATGTGCCGTCCCGCCTGATGATGGCTGGTGTTGACTGTTTGATGAACTTTGGCTTCCCCTCAAGCCAGATGCGTGCTTATTTTCATCCAATGCCTGTGCTCACGCAGGCAGACGAAGTGCCCGACTGAGATGTGATGTTACCTCGTAATTAATATGTCATGATCAGATTGCGGCTGAGGGGGGGGATGCCGCGGATGGAGTTCACGTCAGCGGAAACCGCTCTCAGGTCGGTCTGAAGGCATGTGCTTGGAGGGTTGACATTTTCAGAGGAGCCTGCCTCATTGTGCATGTAAATGTTGCAGCGCACGATAAAATGGCTGTGGTTACTAGGGGATTCTAGGGAAAACCTCACAGTTGCTGAACTTCCAAGAGGTCTTCTCCATCAAAATCATTAGCCGCACCGAGAGCCTTTGCCACGTTGAAGGTATCCTCTTCCAAGTGGATTATGGTCGACATAGGCTGGGAATGGAGGTATAATAAGAAATGACGGCCATTTCCCGGGATGTCCTTGGAGTCCGATGCAGCGACTGCCAATTTGGTACTCGATTGATTCGTGCTCATTTGTCCTCGTCAATTCCTTCTTTCCCCCCTCCCCATCGACCAGGACTTGTGAGTTCCACCGACAAACGAGCGAAATACGAGTATTTGCTGTAAGTCGACCCCAGGGACCATAAGAACCAGAGTCCTTCAAACGAATTTGAGCCCATCGAACATCCCACAGACAATCAGTTCACGTGTCACCTAATACACACACGCAAACACAATCATCCCACCCACCCACACGGCAGGGATGTCACAAAAAAAAAAAGAAAAAAAAAAGCGGCCAGCACCCAGGAGTATATCCGGTTTCAAGTGAATTAGGAGCCGAAACGCGGTCAAATTAATTGTCAACCAACATGAGAGCATAGGCGTCGCAGCAATTAATGCAGTTTTCAGACGTCAAGTGTTGTAGTGACCAGCCAAAGCGCGTTCAAACTGAGAGTTAGATGCGGTAGTTCGCAAAAATGTTTTCCCACTGGAGTGCGCATAAATCATGCTCCTGTGCACTGTGCCTCGGAACAGACGCACACTTACAGATCCTTACACACAGTCTCCGTCGCGCTGTTGTACGCCACGCTGCTGAAGTGTTATGTTTCATTGGTCAAGTGGTGCTGGCATTAATAGGTACACAGTGTCCATCCCTTGGCTTACTGATGCAAAAACCACTCGTCCTTGGGCGAGGAACCCTTTCGTGTGAACGGAATAAAGGATTTCAACAAAAAAATTACATGAAAGGACCTCTTTTTTGTCGAATTTTTGTGAATATTAAATCGAACACAACCAGCGCACCTGCTCCGGCAGACTTGCGTCAGGACAAATAAAAAAATCGATGAAATTTTGTAGAAAAATTGGCTGAATGCTGGGCAGTGGGCATCCCATGATGTCCTCCTCGTTGGGGTGGTCCTCGATGGAGAGTCAGTTTAAACGAAACCGATTTGTGGGAAAAAAACAGCTGAAGACTGATATGAATCATTAATTTTGGTTTTAAAGAGTTTCGTTGAGTTTCGTTGATTTACGAGAGCAAATCCATCTTCGCCCTCAAAGACTTGACCCGATTTCTCCTATCAATGAGCACACAGTTCGCACACAAACGTCCCCTCCCCAGATGGGTGAAAATATTTGTTGATTGAAAAATCGTTTAAAATCCACCGCTTGCCCAGTGAACAGTTCCGGACTCCGGAGACTTTTCATTCTTCTGTCAGGAGGATTTTGTAAATTTATCGTCGCCCTCAAATGCCCCTCAAATGAACGCCATCAGATGCGAAAGAGTTCAGTCAACACACTCGACAGGACAGAGTGTTGCTGCTCCTCAGCCTCTCGGTGCTCTGGCCTTTTTGATGTCCTTTCGCAGAGACGATGTGTGTATGCGAATGTCCTCAACGTCCCATCAGCGGATGTGTACTGGGAAAAATGTACAATATTCGAAAATGTAATTTCATTCCTTAATCGATTGTGGCTGGTCGTTGTCGAATTGAAATCTGAATCAATTAAGGTTTCGTCCCTTCAGCGGACGTTGAATTGATTAAAATTGAAAATCAATTCAGCTCACGGTCAAGGGGATGCACGAAACAAAGATTCACAATTCGCCCTTGAGCGCGGTGAGAGGAGGGGAGAGGCTGCGCTTCTGCTGCCCGGGTGAACCTGAGAACAAAGTGTTTTGTCTCCATTGTCCTGCGACAAGTGATTGAAGGACGCCGCTTTATCGCTTAATGAACAGAAGAAGAGCTGTCTTTTGCATGATGAATGAGGCGAGGAGGATGTCGCTAAGGGGACTCATTGGCAGTTAATTGAAAGTTTCCGCAATTTTAACTTTTACAGTCTGACGCCATTTTGAGTCTCATTCAAGGATATCCCGGATGTGTGGTGCTTTGCATAACACAAGGATCGACGTCACAGTGTGTTGTGCTCAACCCTTTAACTTGACACCGTTTCGCCTCCGCCAACGCCATTTGGGTCCATAATCGATGAGATGTACAGGTGATTAGATGCGGGACGTCCGATGGGGGCATACGCAAAGGAAGACAGATGTTGTGACAACTTATCGCACTCTCCTTCTCAGCAGCTAATCTGCCAAGGGTGGCAAATCGAATGTATCCACAGGGAGGGGGTGGTGATGGATGTCTTGCCGAGAACTTGAGAGTATTCAGCGAAAAATGATTGAAGTGTCTTCATGTGTTCGCTGCCCCAATTGAGATACAAATGTGACACGTGCCGTCCCCGTGGGGTGTGGGTGGCGGGAGTTTACGTGACGAATAGTGTCCTTCGGTTTGTGGCACAGCATCTGTGAGGAAATACGAGGCACGCTGTGAAGGTTGGCCTGGTTGGACTTTTTCTGGCACAAGCACATGCTTTCGGTGAGCCCACATTTCTGAAGATGTCCTTGATGAGGACGATAATTGAGTTGTTTGCCTCGATGACGACATAGTTTCCGATGACGGGGGAAACACGGATGTCGACGAGCATGAGTAGTTAGGTTGTGACATTCGCTGAATGAGGGTTTGATGAACCGTAGGCCACTCAATGGAATCGTGCTTGTTGGTGCTTACACACCGGCAGTCATCTATTTTATTACTGTCCTCCGCTACAGGAGGCTTAGCAGCTTGTCCTTGCACTCACATGTGACCGATCTAAGTGGCATGTGGCCATGTGTCGTTCGTGTGATTAATCCCCATTTTAGCGTCAAGTAGTTCAATCCTTCCGCGACCCCTGCGCCATCTGAACGTCTCTCGATAAGGCAATTTGCAGCTCGTGTCAAACTTATCGCTTTCTTGTCCCCTCTATCGATATTCGTTCAGTCACTCAGGCGACGTTCGATCGCCGGGCAACACACCCTTGAGCAGATAACCAAGTCGAAATTGCACACCCCAGCGACCCCAGTTCCATGTATCATCACCTTTTGTATTCGAAATTATCTCAAGCCGCATAAATTGCTACCTACCTCCACAGCACAGTAGCGGGCTTGCCAGAAATTCTCCCAACCACCCGAGGAGTGGGAGGAGAGCGACCTCCTCAGCAGAACTACACCTCGTTTAGGGCAAAGCAAGGGTTACTTGTTGGAAGCGGAAATGATAGTGTGTTCTGGCCTCACGAGGACGCGACGGTGTGTGCCCTGTAATCTACTCAGGGGCCATTCGAAGCGCGAGCTTGTGCTGCTGCCGGCGCTCCAGCACCACGGGCACTTTTGGCACTCTTGCCACTCGGAGGAGATACAGATATCTGCTGTGTAATTTCCCGCACACTCGCACCTCGGCTGTGAACTTTAATGCTTTTCAATTATTTTCGAAGCGAAATTCGGTCTGCGGATACGACACGGCGGTCGGGGCGGGGTTTGTCATCATTTTCAGAGTCTGTGCGCGATGTGAAGTGGATAGGGACTGTTGGGGAAATGTAAATTACCAGCACCGATGTGGATCGTACGATCGGAGTGGCTGTGGGTGGTTATGTTTGAACTTATGGCACACACCGACTTACTGACGGTCTAGAGATGGTCTCACACGAGGTGAGGGTCTTCATGAAGTCTATTGGAAGATTGAGCAAATATTTGCACACACTACACACAACAAAAAAAAAGCCCTTTCCTTCCATAAATTACTCCCGCCCCCCTTGAACTTCTTTCCAGTCAATGCCAACTTTTTAACAATTTTCCACGCCATCAACTCCGTTTAGCCTGGCGAGCAACTATCGTTGCCCCCCGCTCGTCTGTGCGGCTGTGAAACTTTTCAGTTCACTCACAGGACGAGCGCCAATACCAGGAACGATGGAACTTTTTCAATTCCTCCACGAGGAGAATAGAGCGGAAATGATGGGGAAGCATCCGTCAGAATCTGCGGTTGTTTTGAAGTGATCCCCTATTCTGCGGAGGGCAATGAAATTTAATGAAATCTGAAATTGACAAGTGGGAGTTGCGGTTCCGCATGATGAATGCGACCAAAAAGACCGTCGCCGCGTGGACGGATGTGGAAGCGTGTGAGTGGGCCCTCTCTCTCCGCATCCGATTCCGATTTCAACCCTCTTCTAAGGACCCGCACAGGATTTCGCTTTCAAAGCAAACAAAGATTATCGCACAGATCTCTTGTTTCACTCCACCTCCTGACTGTCCACCATCACCACCAGGACGGCTGATATCTCTCCGAGAGCATCACGACACTCCATGCGGATAATGTGCATCGAAGCGAAATCGCATTAAGCTCAGGGGCAACGAGCAACCAGCAACCAGCAACCGATGACAATGAAACACTTCCTGTCAAATCGATGCTAAGGCACTCAATCGGTTTACACCACCTGCACGCAACTAAGACCCGAAATCCATTTAACTTCGCCACTCGCACTAAGCGCTGTTGATGCGTCAATCCACCCACTACCGCACATGAGACGTCGGGAAATCAATAACGGCGCCCAGTCATAGTTCACCGGGTGCCACCACCAAAACATGGCACGTCACTGAAAGTTATCTCTCGGACACCAGCTGCAGCACACATTTGCGCTTAGTCCGAAAATTGAAAATTCCCCGTGAAATTGAACTCTGATAGGTCGGCCGGCCCATGCATGTCCGAGTGATTAAAAGCAATTATCCTAAATATCCTGATGTGCTGCCAGAGATACACGCACACCTTCGGTAAGTGTTTTCAAAACATTTAGTTTGTTTGCGGCTTGATATCTATTACATGGACCTTCACTGCCTGCCCGACAATGGGCCTTCTGACATTTGCAAACTGGGAGCATCATCTGTGCGTTGAGAGGAGAGGACTGGATTCGTGCGAAGTTCATTGAAATCGATTTGTGAATTTGGCCGAGTTGTAGGCTTTAATGTGTGTGCGACGTTGGAATCTTTGGAAGAGAACATCAACAATAGAGTCCAGAAGTCGTAGGTACATCTCAACACATAACCACAGGTGCGCACAGGTCGTATGTACGCCTAGTTGGGCCGCTGTGGCAGTTGGAAGATGAGCCATGGAAAGGCTCCAAAATCCTTACTATACACTGTACATTTTTTTAGGGGAAAAATTCGATGTCGTCGGATCCACTCCAGTCCTTGGATTTCGTTAATACACATCTCAACACATAACCACAGGTGCGCACAGGTCATAGGTACGCCTAGTTGAGCCGCTGTGGCAGTTGGAAGATGAGCCATGGAAAGGCTCCAAAATCCTTACTATACACTGTACATTTTTTTAGGTGAAAAATTCGATGTCGTCGCATCCACTCCAGTCCTTGGATTTCGTTAATACACATCTCAACACATAACCACAGGTGCGCACAGGTCGTAGGTACGCCTAGTTGGGCCGCTGTGGCAGTTGGAAGATGAGCCATGGAAAGGCTACAAAATCCTTACATTTTTTTAGGTGAAAAATTCGATGTCGTCGGATCCACTCAAGTCTTTGGATTTCGTTAATACACATCTCAACACATAACCACAGGTGCGCACAGGTCGTAGGTACGCCTAGTTGGGCCGCTGTGGCTTTTGGAAGATGAGCCATGGAAAGGCTCCAAAATCCTTACTATACACTGTACATTTTTTTAGGGGAAAAATTCGATGTCGTCGACTCATTCCAGTCTTTGGATTTCGTTAATACACATCTCAACGCATAACCACAGGCCGTAGGTACGCCTAGTTGAGCCGCTGTGGCAGTTGGAAGATGAGCAATGGAAAGGCTCCAAAATCTTTACATTTTTTTAGGTGAAAAATTCGATGTCGTCGGATCCACTCAAGTCTTTGGATTTCGTTAATACACATCTCAACACATAACCACAGGTGCGCACAGGTCGTAGGTACGCCTAGTTGGGCCGCTGTGGCTGTTGGAAGATGAGCCATGGAAAGGCTCCAAAATCCTTACTATACACTGTACATTTTTTTCGGTGAAAAATTCGATGTCGTCGGATCCACTCCAGTCTTTGGATTTCGTTAATACACATCTCAACACATAGCCACAGGTGCGCACAGGTCTAAGGTACGCCTAGTTGGGCCGCTGTGGCTGTTGGAAGATGAGCCATGGAAAGGCTCCAAAATCCTTACATTTTTTTAGGTGAAAAATTCGATGTCGTCGGATCCACTCCAGTCTTTGGATTTCGTTAGTACACATCTCAACACATAACCACAGGTGCGCACAGGTCTAAGGTACGCCTAGTTGGGCCGCTGTGGCAGTTGGGAGATGAGCAATGGAAAGGCTCCAAAATCCTTACATTTTTTTAGGTGAAAAATTCGATGTCGTCGGATCCACTCCAGTCTTTGGATTTCGTTAATACACATCTCAACACATAACCACAGGTGCGCACAGGTCTAAGGTACGCCTAGTTGGGCCGCTGTGGCTGTTGGAAGATGAGCCATGGAAAGGCTCCAAAATCCTTACTATACACTGTACATTTTTTTAGGTGAAAAATTCGATGTCGTCGGATCCACTCCAGTCTTTGGATTTCGTTAATACACATCTCAACACATAACCACAGGTGCGCACAGGTCTAAGGTACGCCTAGTTGGGCCGCTGTGGCAGTTGGGAGATGAGCAATGGAAAGGCTCCAAAATCCTTACATTTTTTTAGGTGAAAAATTCGATGTCGTCGGATCCACTCCAGTCTTTGGATTTCGTTAATACACATCTCAACACATAACCACAGGTGCGCACAGGTCTAAGGTACGCCTAGTTGGGCCGCTGTGGCAGTTGGAAGATGAGCCATGGAAAGGCTCCAAAATCCTTACTATACACTGTACATTTTTTTAGGTGAAAAATTCGATGTCGTCGGATCCACTCCAGTCTTTGGATTTCGTTAGTACACATCTCAACACATAACCACAGGTGCGCACAGGTCTAAGGTACGCCTAGTTGGGCCGCTGTGGCAGTTGGGAGATGAGCAATGGAAAGGCTCCAAAATCCTTACATTGTTTTAGGTGAAAAATTCGATGTCGTCGGATCCACTCCAGTCTTTGGATTTCGTTAATACACATCTCAACACATAACCACAGGTGCGCACAGGTCGTAGGTACGCCTAGTTGGGCCGCTGTGGCTGTTGGAAGATGAGCCATGGAAAGGCTCCAAAATCCTTACTATACACTGTACATTTTTTTCGGTGAAAAATTCGATGTCGTCGGATCCACTCCAGTCTTTGGATTTCGTTAATACACATCTCAACACATAACCACAGGTGCGCACAGGTCTAAGGTACGCCTAGTTGGGCCGCTGTGGCTGTTGGAAGATGAGCCATGGAAAGGCTCCAAAATCCTTACTATACACTGTACATTTTTTTAGGTGAAAAATTCGATGTCGTCGGATCCACTCCAGTCTTTGGATTTCGTTAATACACATCTCAACACATAACCACAGGTGCGCACAGGTCTAAGGTACGCCTAGTTGGGCCGCTGTGGCAGTTGGGAGATGAGCAATGGAAAGGCTCCAAAATCCTTACATTTTTTTAGGTGAAAAATTCGATGTCGTCGGATCCACTCCAGTCTTTGGATTTCGTTAATACACATCTCAACACATAACCACAGGTGCGCACAGGTCTAAGGTACGCCTAGTTGGGCCGCTGTGGCAGTTGGAAGATGAGCCATGGAAAGGCTCCAAAATCCTTACTATACACTGTACATTTTTTTAGGTGAAAAATTCGATGTCGTCGGATCCACTCCAGTCTTTGGATTTCGTTAATACACATCTCAACACATAACCACAGGTGCGCACAGGTCTAAGGTACGCCTAGTTGGGCCGCTGTGGCAGTTGGGAGATGAGCAATGGAAAGGCTCCAAAATCCTTACATTTTTTTAGGTGAAAAATTCGATGTCGTCGGATCCACTCCAGTCTTTGGATTTCGTTAATACACATCTCAACACATAACCACAGGTGCGCACAGGTCTAAGGAACGCCTAGTTGGGCCGCTGTGGCAGTTGGAAGATGAGCCATGGAAAGGCTCCAAAATCCTTACTATACACTGTACATTTTTTTAGGTGAAAAATTCGATGTCGTCGGATCCACTCCAGTCTTTGGATTTCGTTAATACACATCTCAACACATAACCACAGGTGCGCACAGGTCGTAGGTACGCCTAGTTGGGCCGTTGTGGCAGTTGGAAGATGAGCAATGGAAAGTCTCCAAAATCCTTACATTTTTTTAGGTGAAAAATTCGATGTCGTCGGATCCACTCCAGTCTTTGGATTTCGTTAATACACATCTCAACACATAACCACAGGTGCGCACAGGTCGTAGGTACGCCTAGTTGGGCCGCTGTGGCTGTTGGAAGATGAGCCATGGAAAGGCTCCAAAATCCTTACTATACACTGTACATTTTTTTAGGGGAAAAATTCGATGTCGTCGGATCCACTCCAGTCTTTGGATTTCGTTAGTACACATCTCAACACATAACCACAGGTGCGCACAGGTCTAAGGTACGCCTAGTTGGGCCGCTGTGGCTGTTGGAAGATGAGCCATGGAAAGGCTCCAAAATCCTTACTATACACTGTACATTTTTTTAGGTGAAAAATTCGATGTCGTCGGATCCACTCCAGTCTTTGGATTTCGTTAGTACACATCTCAACACATAACCACAGGTGCGCACAGGTCTAAGGTACGCCTAGTTGGGCCGCTGTGGCAGTTGGGAGATGAGCAATGGAAAGGCTCCAAAATCCTTACATTTTTTTAGGTGAAAAATTCGATGTCGTCGGATCCACTCCAGTCTTTGGATTTCGTTAATACACATCTCAACACATAACCACAGGTGCGCACAGGTCTAAGGAACGCCTAGTTGGGCCGCTGTGGCAGTTGGAAGATGAGCCATGGAAAGGCTCCAAAATCCTTACTATACACTGTACATTTTTTTCGGTGAAAAATTCGATGTCGTCGGATCCACTCCAGTCTTTGGATTTCGTTAATACACATCTCAACATATAACCACAGGTGCGCACAGGTCTAAGGTACGCCTGGTTGGGCCGCTGTGGCAGTTGGAAGATGAGCCATGGAAAGGCTCCAAAATCCTTACTATAAACTGCACATTTTTTTAGGTGAAAAATTCGATGTCGTCGGATCCACTCCAGTCTTTGGATTTCGTTAATACACATCTCAACACATAACCACAGGTGCGCACAGGTCGTAGGTACGCCTAGTTGGGCCGCTGTGGCAGTTGGAAGATGAGCAATGGAAAGTCTCCAAAATCCTTACATTTTTTTAGGTGAAAAATTCGATGTCGTCGGATCCACTCCAGTCTTTGGATTTCGTTAATACAAATCTCAACACATAACCACAGGTGCGCACAGGTCGTAGGTACGCCTAGTTGGGCCGCTGTGGCTGTTGGAAGATGAGCCATGGAAAGGCTCCAAAATCCTTACTATACACTGTACATTTTTTTAGGGGAAAAATTCCATGTCGTCGGATCCACTCCAGTCTTTGGATTTCGTTAGTACACATCTCAACACATAACCACAGGTGCGCACAGGTCTAAGGTACGCCTAGTTGGGCCGCTGTGGCAGTTGGGAGATGAGCAATGGAAAGGCTCCAAAATCCTTACATTTTTTTAGGTGAAAAATTCGATGTCGTCGGATCCACTCCAGTCTTTGGATTTCGTTAATACACATCTCAACACATAACCACAGGTGCGCACAGGTCTAAGGAACGCCTAGTTGGGCTGCTGTGGCTGTTGGAAGATGAGCCATGGAAAGGCTCCAAAATCCTTACTATACACTGTACATTTTTTTAGGTGAAAAATTCGATGTCGTCGGATCCACTCCAGTCTTTGGATTTCGTTAGTACACATCTCAACACATAACCACAGGTGCGCACAGGTCTAAGGTACGCCTAGTTGGGCCGCTGTGGCTGTTGGAAGATGAGCCATGGAAAGGCTCCAAAATCCTTACTATACACTGTACATTTTTTTAGGTGAAAAATTCGATGTCGTCGGATCCACTCCAGTCTTTGGATTTCGTTAGTACACATCTCAACACATAACCACAGGTGCGCACAGGTCTAAGGTACGCCTAGTTGGGCCGCTGTGGCAGTTGGGAGATGAGCAATGGAAAGGCTCCAAAATCCTTACATTTTTTTAGGTGAAAAATTCGATGTCGTCGGATCAACTCCAGTCTTTGGATTTCGTTAATACACATCTCAACACATAGCCACAGGTGCGCACAGGTCTAAGGTACGCCTAGTTGGGCCGCTGTGGCTGTTGGAAGATGAGCCATGGAAAGGCTCCAAAATCCTTACTATACACTGTACATTTTTTTAGGTGAAAAATTCGATGTCGTCGGATCCACTCCAGTCTTTGGATTTCGTTAGTACACATCTCAACACATAACCACAGGTGCGCACAGGTCTAAGGTACGCCTAGTTGGGCCGCTGTGGCAGTTGGGAGATGAGCAATGGAAAGGCTCCAAAATCCTTACATTTTTTTAGGTGAAAAATTCGATGTCGTCGGATCCACTCCAGTCTTTGGATTTCGTTAGTACACATTTCAACACATAACCACAGGTGCGCACAGGTCTAAGGTACGCCTAGTTGGGCCGCTGTGGCTGTTGGAAGATGAGCCATGGAAAGGCACTGTACATTTTTTTCGGTGAAAAATTCGATGCCGTCGGATCCACTCCAGTCTTTGGATTTCGTTAGTACACATCTCAACACATAACCACAGGTGCGCACAGGTCTAAGGTACGCCTAGTTGGGCCGCTGTGGCAGTTGGGAGATGAGCAATGGAAAGGCTCCAAAATCCTTACATTTTTTTAGGTGAAAAATTCGATGTCGTCGGATCCACTCCAGTCTTTGGATTTCGTTAATACACATCTCAACACATAACCACAGGTGCGCACAGGTCTAAGGTACGCCTAGTTGGGCCGCTGTGGCTGTTGGAAGATGAGCCATGGAAAGGCACTGTACATTTTTTTCGGTGAAAAATTCGATGCCGTCGGATCCACTCCAGTCTTTGGATTTCGTTAGTACACATCTCAACACATAACCACAGGTGCGCACAGGTCTAAGGTACGCCTAGTTGGGCCGCTGTGGCTGTTGGAAGATGAGCCATGGAAAGGCACTGTACATTTTTTTAGGGGAAAAATTCGATGTCGTCGGATCCACTCCAGTCTTTGGATTTCGTTAATACACATCTCAACACATAGCCACAGGTGCGCACAGGTCTAAGGTACGCCTAGTTGGGCCGCTGTGGCTGTTGGAAGATGAGCCATGGAAAGGCTCCAAAATCCTTACTATACACTGTACATTTTTTTAGGGGAAAAATTCGATGTCGTCGGATCCACTCCAGTCTTTGGATTTCGTTAATACACATCTCAACACATAACCACAGGTGCGCACAGGTCTAAGGTACGCCTAGTTGGGCCGCTGTGGCAGTTGGGAGATGAGCAATGGAAAGGCTCCAAAATCCTTACATTTTTTTAGGTGAAAAATTCGATGTCGTCGGATCCACTCCAGTCTTTGGATTTCGTTAGTACACATCTCAACACATAACCACAGGTGCGCACAGGTCTAAGGTACGCCTAGTTGGGCCGCTGTGGCAGTTGGGAGATGAGCAATGGAAAGGCTCCAAAATCCTTACATTTTTTTAGGTGAAAAATTCGATGTCGTCGGATCCACTCCAGTCTTTGGATTTCGTTAATACACATCTCAACACATAACCACAGGTGCGCACAGGTCGTACGTACGCCTAGTTGGGCCGCTGTGGCTGTTGGAAGATGAGCCATGGAAAGGCTCCAAAATCCTTACTATACACTGTACATTTTTTTAGGGGAAAAATTCGATGTCGTCGGATCCACTCCAGTCTTTGGATTTCGTTAGTACACATCTCAACACATAACCACAGGTGCGCACAGGTCGTAGGTACGCCTAGTTGGGCCGCTGTGGCTGTTGGAAGATGAGCCATGGAAAGGCTCCAAAATCCTTGCTATACACTGTACATTTTTTTAGGGGAAAAATTCGATGTCGTCGGATCCACTCCAGTCTTTGGATTTCGTTAATACACATCTCAACACATAACCACAGGTGCGCACAGGTCGTAGGTACGCCTAGTTGGGCCGCTGTGGCAGTTGGGAGATGAGCAATGGAAAGGCTCCAAAATCCTTACATTTTTTTAGGTGAAAAATTCGATGTCGTCGGATCCACTCCAGTCTTTGGATTTCGTTAGTACACATCTCAACACATAACCACAGGTGCGCACAGGTCGTAGGTACGCCTAGTTGGGCCGCTGTGGCTGTTGGAAGATGAGCCATGGAAAGGCTCCAAAATCCTTACTATACACTGTACATTTTTTTAGGGGAAAAATTCGATGTCGTCGGATCCACTCCAGTCTTTGGATTTCGTTAGTACACATCTCAACACATAACCACAGGTGCGCACAGGTCGTAGGTACGCCTAGTTGGGCCGCTGTGGCTGTTGGAAGATGAGCCATGGAAAGGCTCCAAAATCCTTACTATACACTGTACATTTTTTTAGGGGAAAAATTCGATGTCGTCGGATCCACTCCAGTCTTTGGATTTCGTTAGTACACATCTCAACACATAACCACAGGTGCGCACAGGTCGTAGGTACGCCTAGTTGGGCCGCTGTGGCTGTTGGAAGATGAGCCATGGAAAGGCTCCAAAATCCTTACTATACACTGTACATTTTTTTAGGGGAAAAATTCGATGTCGTCGGATCCACTCCAGTCTTTGGATTTCGTTAATACACATCTCAACACATAACCACAGGTGCGCACAGGTCGTAGGTACGCCTAGTTGGGCCGCTGTGGCAGTTGGGAGATGAGCAATGGAAAGGCTCCAAAATCCTTACATTTTTTTAGGTGAAAAATTCGATGTCGTCGGATCCACTCCAGTCTTTGGATTTCGTTAGTACACATCTCAACACATAACCACAGGTGCGCACAGGTCGTAGGTACGCCTAGTTGGGCCGCTGTGGCAGTTGGAAGATGAGCCATGGAAAGGCTCCAAAATCCTTACTATACACTGTACATTTTTTTAGGGGAAAAATTCGATGTCGTCGGATCCACTCCAGTCTTTGGATTTCGTTAGTACACATCTCAACACATAACCACAGGTGCGCACAGGTCTAAGGTACGCCTAGTTGGGCCGCTGTGGCAGTTGGGAGATGAGCAATGGAAAGGCTCCAAAATCCTTACATTTTTTTAGGTGAAAAATTCGATGTCGTCGGATCCACTCCAGTCTTTGGATTTCGTTAATACACATCTCAACACATAACCACAGGTGCGCACAGGTCGTAGGTACGCCTAGTTGGGAAGCTGTGGCTGTTGGAAGATGAGCCATGGAAAGGCTACAAAATCCTTACTATACACTGTACATTTTTTTCGGTGAAAAATTCGATGTCGTCGGATCCACTCCAGTCTTTGGATTTCGTTAATACACATCTCAACACATAACCACAGGTGCGCACAGGTCTAAGGTACGCCTAGTTGGGCCGCTGTGGCAGTTGGGAGATGAGCAATGGAAAGGCTCCAAAATCCTTACATTTTTTTAGGTGAAAAATTCGATGTCGTCGGATCCACTCCAGTCTTTGGATTTCGTTAATACACATCTCAACACATAACCACAGGTGCGCACAGGTCGTAGGTACGCCTAGTTGGGCCGCTGTGGCAGTTGGGAGATGAGCAATGGAAAGGCTCCAAAATCCTTACATTTTTTTAGGTGAAAAATTCGATGTCGTCGGATCCACTCCAGTCTTTGGATTTCGTTAGTACACATCTCAACACATAACCACAGGTGCGCACAGGTCGTAGGTACGCCTAGTTGGGCCGCTGTGGCAGTTGGAAGATGAGCCATGGAAAGGCTCCAAAATCCTTACTATACACTGTACATTTTTTTAGGGGAAAAATTCGATGTCGTCGGATCCACTCCAGTCTTTGGATTTCGTTAGTACACATCTCAACACATAACCACAGGTGCGCACAGGTCTAAGGTACGCCTAGTTGGGCCGCTGTGGCAGTTGGGAGATGAGCAATGGAAAGGCTCCAAAATCCTTACATTTTTTTAGGTGAAAAATTCGATGTCGTCGGATCCACTCCAGTCTTTGGATTTCGTTAATACACATCTCAACACATAACCACAGGTGCGCACAGGTCGTAGGTACGCCAAGTTGGGCCGCTGTGGCTGTTGGAAGATGAGCCATGGAAAGGCTCCAAAATCCTTACTATACACTGTACATTTTTTTCGGTGAAAAATTCGATGTCGTCGGATCCACTCCAGTCTTTGGATTTCGTTAATACACATCTCAACACATAACCACAGGTGCGCACAGGTCGTAGGTACGCCTAGTTGGGCCGCTGTGGCTGTTGGAAGATGAGCCATGGAAAGGCTCCAAAATCCTTACTATACACTGTACATTTTTTTCGGTGAAAAATTCGATGTCGTCGGATCCACTCCAGTCTTTGGATTTCGTTAATACACATCTCAACACATAACCACAGGTGCGCACAGGTCTAAGGTACGCCTAGTTGGGCCGCTGTGGCAGTTAAGAGATGAGCAATGGAAAGGCTCCAAAATCCTTACATTTTTTTAGGTGAAAAATTCGATGTCGTCGGATCCACTCCAGTCTTTGGATTTCGTTAATACACATCTCAACACATAACCACAGGTGCGCACAGGTCTACCTAGTTGGGCCGCTGTGGCAGTTGGGAGATGAGCAATGGAAAGGCTCCAAAATCCTTACATTTTTTTAGGTGAAAAATTCGATGTCGTCGGATCCACTCCAGTCTTTGGATTTCGTTAATACACATCTCAACACATAACCACAGGTGCGCACAGGTCGTAGGTACGCCTAGTTGGGCCGCTGTGGCTGTTGGAAGATGAGCCATGGAAAGGCTCCAAAATCCTTACTATACACTGTACATTTTTTTAGGGGAAAAATTCGATGTCGTCGGATCCCCTCCAGTCTTTGGATTTCGTTAATACACATCTCAACACATAACCACAGGTGCGCACAGGTCTAAGGTACGCCTAGTTGGGCCGCTGTGGCTGTTGGAAGATGAGCCATGGAAAGGCTCCAAAATCCTTACATTTTTTTAGGTGAAAAATTCGATGTCGTCGGATCCACTCCAGTCTTTGGATTTCGTTAATACACATCTCAACACATAACCACAGGTGCGCACAGGTCGTAGGTACGCCTAGTTGGGCCGCTGTGGCTGTTGGAAGATGAGCCATGGAAAGGCTCCAAAATCCTTACTATACACTGTACATTTTTTTCGGTGAAAAATTCGATGTCGTCGGATCCACTCCAGTCTTTGGATTCCGTTAATACACATCTCAACACATAACCACAGGTGCGCACAGGTCTAAGGTACGCCTAGTTGGGCCGCTGTGGCATTTGGGAGATGAGCAATGGAAAGGCTACAAAATCCTTACATTTTTTTAGGTGAAAAATTCGATGTCGTCGAATCCACTCCAGTCTTTGGATTTCGTTAGTACACATCTCAACACATAACCACAGGTGCGCACAGGTCGTAGGTACGCCTAGTTGGGCCGCTGTGGCTGTTGGAAGATGAGCCATGGAAAGGCTCCAAAATCCTTACTATACACTGTACATTTTTTTAGGGGAAAAATTCGATGTCGTCGGATCCACTCCAGTCTTTGGATTTCGTTAGTACACATCTCAACATATAACCACAGGTGCGCACAGGTCGTAGGTACGCCTAGTTGGGCCGCTAAGGCTGTTGGAAGATGAGCCATGGAAAGGCTCCAAAATCCTTACTATACACTGTACATTTTTTTAGGTGAAAAATTCGATGTCGTCGGATCCACTCCAGTCTTTGGATTTCGTTAATACACATCTCAACACATAACCACAGGTGCGCACAGGTCGTAGGTACGCCTAGTTGGGCCGCTGTGGCTGTTGGAAGATGAGCCATGGAAAGGCTCCAAAATCCTTACATTTTTTTAGGTGAAAAATTCGATGTCGTCGGATCCACTCCAGTCTTTGGATTTCGTTAGTACACATCTCAACACATAACCACAGGTGCGCACAGGTCGTAGGTACGCCTAGTTGGGCCGCTGTGGCTGTTGGAAGATGAGCCATGGAAAGGCTCCAAAATCCTTACTATACACTGTACATTTTTTAGGGGAAAAATTCGATGTCGTCGGATCCACTCCAGTCTTTGGATTTCGTTAGTACACATCTCAACACATAACCACAGGTGCGCACAGGTCGTAGGTACGCCTAGTTGGGCCGCTGTGGCTGTTGGAAGATGAGCCATGGAAAGGCTCCAAAATCCTTACTATACACTGTACATTTTTTTAGGGGAAAAATTCGATGTCGTCGGATCCACTCCAGTCTTTGGATTTCGTTAGTACACATCTCAACACATAACCACAGGTGCGCACAGGTCGTAGGTACGCCTAGTTGGGCCGCTGTGGCTGTTGGAAGATGAGCCATGGAAAGGCTCCAAAATCCTTACTATACACTGTACATTTTTTTAGGGGAAAAATTCGATGTCGTCGGATCCACTCCAGTCTTTGGATTTCGTTAGTACACATCTCAACACATAACCACAGGTGCGCACAGGTCGTAGGTACGCCTAGTTGGGCCGCTGTGGCTGTTGGAAGATGAGCCATGGAAAGGCTACAAAATCCTTACTATACACTGTACATTTTTTTAGGGGAAAAATTCGATGTCGTCGGATCCACTCCAGTCTTTGGATTTCGTTAATACACATCTCAACACATAACCACAGGTGCGCACAGGTCTAAGGTACGCCTAGTTGGGCCGCTGTGGCTGTTGGAAGATGAGCCATGGAAAGGCTCCAAAATCCTTACTATACACTGTACATTTTTTTAGGGGAAAAATTCGATGTCGTCGGATCCACTCCAGTCTTTGGATTTCGTTAGTACACATCTCAACACATAACCACAGGTGCGCACAGGTCGTAGGTACGCCTAGTTGGGCCGCTGTGGCAGTTGGGAGATGAGCAATGGAAAGGCTCCAAAATCCTTACATTTTTTTAGGTGAAAAATTCGATGTCGTCGGATCCACTCCAGTCTTTGGATTTCGTTAATACACATCTCAACACATAACCACAGGTGCGCACAGGTCGTAGGTACGCCTAGTTGGGCCGCTGTGGCTGTTGGAAGATGAGCCATGGAAAGGCTCCAAAATCCTTACTATACACTGTACATTTTTTTAGGGGAAAAATTCGATGTCGTCGGATCCACTCCAGTCTTTGGATTTCGTTAGTACACATCTCAACACATAACCACAGGTGCGCACAGGTCGTAGGTACGCCTAGTTGGGCCGCTGTGGCAGTTGGGAGATGAGCAATGGAAAGGCTCCAAAATCCTTACATTTTTTTAGGTGAAAAATTCGATGTCGTCGGATCCACTCCAGTCTTTGGATTTCGTTAGTACACATCTCAACACATAACCACAGGTGCGCACAGGTCTAAGGTACGCCTAGTTGGGCCGCAGTGGCAGTTGGAAGATGAGCCATGGAAAGGCTCCAAAATCCTTACTATACACTGTACATTTTTTTAGGGGAAAAATTCGATGTCGTCGGATCCACTCCAGTCTTTGGATTTCGTTAATACACATCTCAACACATAACCACAGGTGCGCACAGGTCGTAGGTACGCCTAGTTGGGCCGCTGTGGCTGTTGGAAGATGAGCCATGGAAAGGCTCCAAAATCCTTACTATACACTGTACATTTTTTTCGGTGAAAAATTCGATGTCGTCGGATCCACTCCAGTCTTTGGATTCCGTTAATACACATCTCAACACATAACCACAGGTGCGCACAGGTCTAAGGTACGCCTAGTTGGGCCGCTGTGGCAGTTGGGAGATGAGCAATGGAAAGGCTACAAAATCCTTACATTTTTTTAGGTGAAAAATTCGATGTCGTCGGATCCACTCCAGTCTTTGGATTTCGTTAATACACATCTCAACACATAACCACAGGTGCGCACAGGTCGTAGGTACGCCTAGTTGGGCCGCTGTGGCTGTTGGAAGATGAGCCATGGAAAGGCTCCAAAATCCTTACTATACACTGTACATTTTTTTAGGGGAAAAATTCGATGTCGTCGGATCCACTCCAGTCTTTGGATTTCGTTAGTACACATCTCAACACATAACCACAGGTGCGCACAGGTCGTAGGTACGCCTAGTTGGGCCGCTGTGGCTGTTGGAAGATGAGCCATGGAAAGGCTCCAAAATCCTTACTATACACTGTACATTTTTTTAGGTGAAAAATTCGATGTCGTCGGATCCACTCCAGTCTTTGGATTTCGTTAGTACACATCTCAACACATAACCACAGGTGCGCACAGGTCTAAGGTACGCCTAGTTGGGCCGCTGTGGCAGTTGGGAGATGAGCAATGGAAAGGCTCCAAAATCCTTACATTTTTTTAGGTGAAAAATTCGATGTCGTCGGATCCACTCCAGTCTTTGGATTTCGTTAATACACATCTCAACACATAACCACAGGTGCGCACAGGTCTAAGGAACGCCTAGTTGGGCCGCTGTGGCAGTTGGAAGATGAGCCATGGAAAGGCTCCAAAATCCTTACTATACACTGTACATTTTTTTAGGTGAAAAATTCGATGTCGTCGGCTCCACTCCAGTCTTTGGATTTCGTTAGTACACATCTCAACACATAACCACAGGTGCGCACAGGTCGTAGGTACGCCTAGTTGGGCCGCTGTGGCAGTTGGGAGATGAGCAATGGAAAGGCTCCAAAATCCTTACATTTTTTTAGGTGAAAAATTCGATGTCGTCGGATCCACTCCAGTCTTTGGATTTCGTTAATACACATCTCAACACATAACCACAGGTGCGCACAGGTCGTAGGTACGCCTAGTTGGGCCGCTGTGGCTGTTGGAAGATGAGCCATGGAAAGGCTCCAAAATCCTTACTATACACTGTACATTTTTTTAGGGGAAAAATTCGATGTCGTCGGATCCACTCCAGTCTTTGGATTTCGTTAATACACATCTCAACACATAACCACAGGTGCGCACAGGTCTAAGGTACGCCTAGTTGGGCCGCTGTGGCTGTTGGAAGATGAGCCATGGAAAGGCTACAAAATCCTTACTATACACTGTACATTTTTTAGGGGAAAAATTCGATGTCGTCGGATCCACTCCAGTCTTTGGATTTCGTTAGTACACATCTCAACACATAACCACAGGTGCGCACAGGTCGTAGGTACGCCTAGTTGGGCCGCTGTGGCAGTTGGGAGATGAGCAATGGAAAGGCTCCAAAATCCTTACATTTTTTTAGGTGAAAAATTCGATGTCGTCGGATCCACTCCAGTCTTTGGATTTCGTTAATACACATCTCAACACATAACCACAGGTGCGCACAGGTCGTAGGTACGCCTAGTTGGGTCGCTGTGGCAGTTGGGAGATGAGCAATGGAAAGGCTCCAAAATCCTTACATTTTTTTAGGTGAAAAATTCGATGTCGTCGGATCCACTCCAGTCTTTGGATTTCGTTAATACACATCTCAACACATAACCACAGGTGCGCACAGGTCTAAGGTACGCCTAGTTGGGCCGCTGTGGCTGTTGGAAGATGAGCCATGGAAAGGCTCCAAAATCCTTACTATACACTGTACATTTTTTTAGGTGAAAAATTCGATGTCGTCGGATCCACTCCAGTCTTTGGATTTCGTTAGTACACATCTCAACACATAACCACAGGTGCGCACAGGTCTAAGGTACGCCTAGTTGGGCCGCTGTGGCAGTTGGGAGATGAGCAATGGAAAGGCTCCAAAATCCTTACATTTTTTTAGGTGAAAAATTCGATGTCGTCGGATCCACTCCAGTCTTTGGATTTCGTTAATACACATCTCAACACATAACCACAGGTGCGCACAGGTCTAAGGTACGCCTAGTTGGGCCGCTGTGGCAGTTGGAAGATGAGCCATGGAAAGGCTCCAAAATCCTTACTATACACTGTACATTTTTTTAGGTGAAAAATTCGATGTCGTCGGATCCACTCCAGTCTTTGGATTTCGTTAGTACACATCTCAACACATAACCACAGGTGCGCACAGGTCTAAGGTACGCCTAGTTGGGCCGCTGTGGCAGTTGGAAGATGAGCCATGGAAAGGCTCCAAAATCCTTACTATACACTGTACATTTTTTTAGGTGAAAAATTCGATGTCGTCGGATCCACTCCAGTCTTTGGATTTCGTTAGTACACATCTCAACACATAACCACAGGTGCGCACAGGTCGTAGGTACGCCTAGTTGGGCCGCTGTGGCAGTTGGGAGATGAGCAATGGAAAGGCTCCAAAATCCTTACATTTTTTTAGGTGAAAAATTCGATGTCGTCGGATCCACTCCAGTCTTTGGATTTCGTTAATACACATCTCAACACATAACCACAGGTGCGCACAGGTCGTAGGTACGCCTAGTTGGGTCGCTGTGGCAGTTGGGAGATGAGCAATGGAAAGGCTCCAAAATCCTTACATTTTTTTAGGTGAAAAATTCGATGTCGTCGGATCCACTCCAGTCTTTGGATTTCGTTAATACACATCTCAACACATAACCACAGGTGCGCACAGGTCTAAGGTACGCCTAGTTGGGCCGCTGTGGCTGTTGGAAGATGAGCCATGGAAAGGCTCCAAAATCCTTACTATACACTGTACATTTTTTTAGGTGAAAAATTCGATGTCGTCGGATCCACTCCAGTCTTTGGATTTCGTTAGTACACATCTCAACACATAACCACAGGTGCGCACAGGTCTAAGGTACGCCTAGTTGGGCCGCTGTGGCAGTTGGGAGATGAGCAATGGAAAGGCTCCAAAATCCTTACATTTTTTTAGGTGAAAAATTCGATGTCGTCGGATCCACTCCAGTCTTTGGATTTCGTTAATACACATCTCAACACATAACCACAGGTGCGCACAGGTCGTAGGTACGCCTAGTTGGGCCGCTGTGGCTGTTGGAAGATGAGCCATGGAAAGGCTCCAAAATCCTTACTATACACTGTACATTTTTTTCGGTGAAAAATTCGATGTCGTCGGATCCACTCCAGTCTTTGGATTTCGTTAATACACATCTCAACACATAACCACAGGTGCGCACAGGTCTAAGGTACGCCTAGTTGGGCCGCTGTGGCTGTTGGAAGATGAGCCATGGAAAGGCTCCAAAATCCTTACTATACACTGTACATTTTTTTAGGGGAAAAATTCGATGTCGTCGGATCCACTCCAGTCTTTGGATTTCGTTAATACACATCTCAACACATAACCACAGGTGCGCACAGGTCTAAGGTACGCCTAGTTGGGCCGCTGTGGCTGTTGGAAGATGAGCAATGGAAAGGCTCCAAAATCCTTACTATACACTGTACATTTTTTTAGGGGAAAAATTCGATGTCGTCGGATCCACTCCAGTCTTTGGATTTCGTTAGTACACATCTCAACACATAACCACAGGTGCGCACAGGTCGTAGGTACGCCTAGTTGGGCCGCTGTGGCAGTTGGGAGATGAGCAATGGAAAGGCTCCAAAATCCTTACATTTTTTTAGGTGAAAAATTCGATGTCGTCGGATCCACTCCAGTCTTTGGATTTCGTTAATACACATCTCAACACATAACCACAGGTGCGCACAGGTCTAAGGAACGCCTAGTTGGGCCGCTGTGGCAGTTGGGAGATGAGCAATGGAAAGGCTCCAAAATCCTTACATTGTTTTAGGTGAAAAATTCGATGTCGTCGGATCCACTCCAGTCTTTGGATTTCGTTAATACACATCTCAACACATAACCACAGGTGCGCACAGGTCGTAGGTACGCCTAGTTGGGCCGCTGTGGCTGTTGGAAGATGAGCCATGGAAAGGCTCCAAAATCCTTACTATACACTGTACATTTTTTTAGGGGAAAAATTCGATGTCGTCGGATCCACTCCAGTCTTTGGATTTCGTTAGTACACATCTCAACACATAACCACAGGTGCGCACAGGTCGTAGGTACGCCTAGTTGGGCCGCTGTGGCAGTTGGGAGATGAGCAATGGAAAGGCTACAAAATCCTTACATTTTTTTAGGTGAAAAATTCGATGTCGTCGGATCCACTCCAGTCTTTGGATTTCGTTAGTACACATCTCAACACATAACCACAGGTGCGCACAGGTCGTAGGTACGCCTAGTTGGGCCGCTGTGGCTTTTGGAAGATGAGCCATGGAAAGGCTCCAAAATCCTTACTATACACTGTACATTTTTTTCGGTGAAAAATTCGATGTCGTCGGATCCACTCCAGTCTTTGGATTCCGTTAATACACATCTCAACACATAACCACAGGTGCGCACAGGTCTAAGGTACGCCTAGTTGGGCCGCTGTGGCTGTTGGAAGATGAGCCATGGAAAGGCTACAAAATCCTTACTATACACTGTACATTTTTTTCGGTGAAAAATTCGATGTCGTCGGATCCACTCCAGTCTTTGGATTTCGTTAATACACATCTCAACACATAACCACAGGTGCGCACAGGTCTAAGGTACGCCTAGTTGGGCCGCAGTGGCAGTTGGAAGATGAGCCATGGAAAGGCTCCAAAATCCTTACTATACACTGTACATTTTTTTAGGGGAAAAATTCGATGTCGTCGGATCCACTCCAGTCTTTGGATTTCGTTAGTACACATCTCAACACATAACCACAGGTGCGCACAGGTCGTAGGTACGCCTAGTTGGGCCGCTGTGGCTGTTGGAAGATGAGCCATGGAAAGGCTACAAAATCCTTACTATACACTATACACTGTACGAAATCCAAAGACTGGAGTGGATCCGACGACATCGAATTTTTCACCTAAAAAAATGTACAGTGTATAGTAAGGATTTTGGAGCCTTTCCATGGCTCATCTTCCAACTGCCACAGCGGCCCAACTAGGCGTACCTACGACCCGTGTACACCTGTGGTTATGTGTTTCGATGCGTATTATCGAAATCCAAAGACTGGAGTGGATCCGACGACATCGAATTTTTCACCTAAAAAAATGTACAGTGTATAGTAAGGATTTTGGAGCCTTTCCATGGCTCATCTTCCAACTGCCACAGCGGCCCAACTAGGCGTACCTACGACCTGCCCGCACCTGTGGCTATGTGTTGAGATGTGTATTAACGAAATCCAAAGACTGGAGTGGATCCGACGACATCGAATTTTTCACCTAAAAAAATGTACAGTGTATAGTAAGGATTTTGGAGCCTTTTCATGGCTCATCTTCCAACTGCCACAGCGGCCCAACTAGGCGTACCTACGACCTGCCCGCACCTGTGGCTATGTGTTGAGATGTGTATTAACGAAATCCAAAGACTGGAGTGGATCCGACGACATCGAATTTTTCACCTAAAAAAATGTACAGTGTATAGTAAGGATTTTGGAGCCTTTCCATGGCTCATCTTCCAACTGCCACAGCGGCCCAACTAGGCGTACCTACGACCCGTGTACACCTGTGGTTATGTGTTTCGATGCGTATTATCGAAATCCAAAGACTGGAGTGGATCCGACGACATCGAATTTTTCACCTAAAAAAATGTACAGTGTATAGTAAGGATTTTGGAGCCTTTCCATGGCTCATCTTCCAACTGCCACAGCGGCCCAACTAGGCGTACCTACGACCTGCCCGCACCTGTGGCTATGTGTTGAGATGTGTATTAACGAAATCCAAAGACTGGAGTGGATCCGACGACATCGAATTTTTCACCTAAAAAAATGTACAGTGTATAGTAAGGATTTTGGAGCCTTTCCATGGCTCATCTTCCAACTGCCACAGCGGCCCAACTAGGCGTACCTACGACCCGTGTACACCTGTGGTTATGTGTTTCGATGCGTATTATCGAAATCCAAAGACTGGAGTGGATCCGACGACATCGAATTTTTCACCTAAAAAAATGTACAGTGTATAGTAAGGATTTTGGAGCCTTTCCATGGCTCATCTTCCAACTGCCACAGCGGCCCAACTAGGCGTACCTACGACCTGCCCGCACCTGTGGCTATGTGTTGAGATGTGTATTAACGAAATCCAAAGACTGGAGTGGATCCGACGACATCGAATTTTTCACCTAAAAAAATGTACAGTGTATAGTAAGGATTTTGGAGCCTTTCCATGGCTCATCTTCCAACTGCCACAGCGGCCCAACTAGGCGTACCTACGACCCGTGTACACCTGTGGTTATGTGTTTCGATGCGTATTATCGAAATCCAAAGACTGGAGTGGATCCGACGACATCGAATTTTTCACCTAAAAAAATGTACAGTGTATAGTAAGGATTTTGGAGCCTTTCCATGGCTCATCTTCCAACTGCCACAGCGGCCCAACTAGGCGTACCTACGACCTGCCCGCACCTGTGGCTATGTGTTGAGATGTGTATTAACGAAATCCAAAGACTGGAGTGGATCCGACGACATCGAATTTTTCACCTAAAAAAATGTACAGTGTATAGTAAGGATTTTGGAGCCTTTCCATGGCTCATCTTCCAACTGCCACAGCGGCCCAACTAGGCGTACCTACGACCTGCCCGCACCTGTGGCTATGTGTTGAGATGTGTATTAACGAAATCCAAAGACTGGAGTGGATCCGACGACATCGAATTTTTCACCTAAAAAAATGTACAGTGTATAGTAAGGATTTTGGAGCCTTTCCATGGCTCATCTTCCAACTGCCACAGCGGCCCAACTAGGCGTACCTACGACCCGTGTACACCTGTGGTTATGTGTTTCGATGCGTATTATCGAAATCCAAAGACTGGAGTGGATCCGACGACATCGAATTTTTCACCTAAAAAAATGTACAGTGTATAGTAAGGATTTTGGAGCCTTTCCATGGCTCATCTTCCAACTGCCACAGCGGCCCAACTAGGCGTACCTACGACCCGTGTACACCTGTGGTTATGTGTTTCGATGCGTATTATCGAAATCCAAAGACTGGAGTGGATCCGACGACATCGAATTTTTCACCTAAAAAAATGTACAGTGTATAGTAAGGATTTTGGAGCCTTTCCATGGCTCATCTTCCAACTGCCACAGCGGCCCAACTAGGCGTACCTACGACCTGCCCGCACCTGTGGCTATGTGTTGAGATGTGTATTAACGAAATCCAAAGACTGGAGTGGATCCGACGACATCGAATTTTTCACCTAAAAAAATGTACAGTGTATAGTAAGGATTTTGGAGCCTTTCCATGGCTCATCTTCCAACTGCCACAGCGGCCCAACTAGGCGTACCTACGACCTGCCCGCACCTGTGGCTATGTGTTTCGATGCGTATTAACGAAATCCAAAGACTGGAGTGGATCCGACGACATCGAATTTTTCACCTAAAAAAATGTACAGTGTATAGTAAGGATTTTGGAGCCTTTCCATGGCTCATCTTCCAACTGCCACAGCGGCCCAACTAGGCGTACCTACGACCTGCCCGCACCTGTGGCTATGTGTTGAGATGTGTATTAACGAAATCCAAAGACTGGAGTGGATCCGACGACATCGAATTTTTCACCTAAAAAAATGTACAGTGTATAGTAAGGATTTTGGAGCCTTTCCATGGCTCATCTTCCAACTGCCACAGCGGCCCAACTAGGCGTACCTACGACCTGCCCGCACCTGTGGCTATGTGTTGAGATGTGTATTAACGAAATCCAAAGACTGGAGTGGATCCGACGACATCGAATTTTTCACCTAAAAAAATGTACAGTGTATAGTAAGGATTTTGGAGCCTTTCCATGGCTCATCTTCCAACTGCCACAGCGGCCCAACTAGGCGTACCTACGACCCGTGTACACCTGTGGTTATGTGTTTCGATGCGTATTATCGAAATCCAAAGACTGGAGTGGATCCGACGACATCGAATTTTTCACCTAAAAAAATGTACAGTGTATAGTAAGGATTTTGGAGCCTTTCCATTTCTCATCTTCCAACTGCCACAACGGCCCAACTAGGCGTACCTACGACCTGTGCGCACCTGTGGTTATGTGTTGAGATGTGTATTAACGAAATCCAAAGACTGGAGTGGATCCGACGACATCGAATTTTTCACCTAAAAAAATGTAAGGATTTTGGAGCCTTTCCATTGCTCATCTCCCAACTGCCACAGCGGCCCAACTAGGCGTACCTACGACCTGTGCGCACCTGTGGTTATGTGTTGAGATGTGTACTAACGAAATCCAAAGACTGGAGTGGATCCGACGACATCGAATTTTTCCCCTAAAAAAATGTACAGTGTATAGTAAGGATTTTGGAGCCTTTCCATGGCTCATCTTCCAACAGCCACAGCGGCCCAACTAGGCGTACCTTAGACCTGTGCGCACCTGTGGTTATGTGTTGAGATGTGTATTAACGAAATCCAAAGACTGGAGTGGATCCGACGACATCGAATTTTTCCCCTAAAAAAATGTACAGTGTATAGTAAGGATTTTGTAGCCTTTCCATGGCTCATCTTCCAACAGCCACAGCGGCCCAACTAGGCGTACCTACGACCTGTGCGCACCTGTGGTTATGTGTTGAGATGTGTACTAACGAAATCCAAAGACTGGAGTGGATCCGACGACATCGAATTTTTCCCCTAAAAAAATGTACAGTGTATAGTAAGGATTTTGGAGCCTTTCCATGGCTCATCTTCCAACAGCCACAGCGGCCCAACTAGGCGTACCTACGACCTGTGCGCACCTGTGGTTATGTGTTGAGATGTGTACTAACGAAATCCAAAGACTGGAGTGGATCCGACGACATCGAATTTTTCCCCTAAAAAAATGTACAGTGTATAGTAAGGATTTTGGAGCCTTTCCATGGCTCATCTTCCAACAGCCACAGCGGCCCAACTAGGCGTACCTACGACCTGTGCGCACCTGTGGTTATGTGTTGAGATGTGTACTAACGAAATCCAAAGACTGGAGTGGATCCGACGACATCGAATTTTTCACCTAAAAAAATGTAAGGATTTTGTAGCCTTTCCATTGCTCATCTCCCAACTGCCACAGCGGCCCAACTAGGCGTACCTTAGACCTGTGCGCACCTGTGGTTATGTGTTGAGATGTGTATTAACGGAATCCAAAGACTGGAGTGGATCCGACGACATCGAATTTTTCACCGAAAAAAATGTACAGTGTATAGTAAGGATTTTGGAGCCTTTCCATGGCTCATCTTCCAACAGCCACAGCGGCCCAACTAGGCGTACCTACGACCTGTGCGCACCTGTGGTTATGTGTTGAGATGTGTATTAACGAAATCCAAAGACTGGAGTGGATCCGACGACATCGAATTTTTCCCCTAAAAAAATGTACAGTGTATAGTAAGGATTTTGGAGCCTTTCCATGGCTCATCTTCCAACTGCCACTGCGGCCCAACTAGGCGTACCTTAGACCTGTGCGCACCTGTGGTTATGTGTTGAGATGTGTATTAACGAAATCCAAAGACTGGAGTGGATCCGACGACATCGAATTTTTCACCGAAAAAAATGTACAGTGTATAGTAAGGATTTTGTAGCCTTTCCATGGCTCATCTTCCAACAGCCACAGCGGCCCAACTAGGCGTACCTACGACCTGTGCGCACCTGTGGTTATGTGTTGAGATGTGTACTAACGAAATCCAAAGACTGGAGTGGATCCGACGACATCGAATTTTTCACCTAAAAAAATGTAAGGATTTTGGAGCCTTTCCATTGCTCATCTCCCAACTGCCACAGCGGCCCAACTAGGCGTACCTACGACCTGTGCGCACCTGTGGTTATGTGTTGAGATGTGTACTAACGAAATCCAAAGACTGGAGTGGATCCGACGACATCGAATTTTTCCCCTAAAAAAATGTACAGTGTATAGTAAGGATTTTGGAGCCTTTCCATGGCTCATCTTCCAACAGCCACAGCGGCCCAACTAGGCGTACCTACGACCTGTGCGCACCTGTGGTTATGTGTTGAGATGTGTATTAACGAAATCCAAAGACTGGAGTGGATCCGACGACATCGAATTTTTCACCTAAAAAAATGTAAGGATTTTGGAGCCTTTCCATTGCTCATCTCCCAACTGCCACAGCGGCCCAACTAGGCGTACCTACGACCTGTGCGCACCTGTGGTTATGTGTTGAGATGTGTACTAACGAAATCCAAAGACTGGAGTGGATCCGACGACATCGAATTTTTCCCCTAAAAAAATGTACAGTGTATAGTAAGGATTTTGGAGCCTTTCCATGGCTCATCTTCCAACAGCCACAGCGGCCCAACTAGGCGTACCTTAGACCTGTGCGCACCTGTGGTTATGTGTTGAGATGTGTATTAACGAAATCCAAAGACTGGAGTGGATCCGACGACATCGAATTTTTCCCCTAAAAAAATGTACAGTGTATAGTAAGGATTTTGGAGCCTTTCCATGGCTCATCTTCCAACAGCCACAGCGGCCCAACTAGGCGTACCTACGACCTGTGCGCACCTGTGGTTATGTGTTGAGATGTGTACTAACGAAATCCAAAGACTGGAGTGGATCCGACGACATCGAATTTTTCCCCTAAAAAAATGTACAGTGTATAGTAAGGATTTTGGAGCCTTTCCATGGCTCATCTTCCAACAGCCACAGCGGCCCAACTAGGCGTACCTACGACCTGTGCGCACCTGTGGTTATGTGTTGAGATGTGTACTAACGAAATCCAAAGACTGGAGTGGATCCGACGACATCGAATTTTTCCCCTAAAAAAATGTACAGTGTATAGTAAGGATTTTGGAGCCTTTCCATGGCTCATCTTCCAACAGCCACAGCGGCCCAACTAGGCGTACCTACGACCTGTGCGCACCTGTGGTTATGTGTTGAGATGTGTACTAACGAAATCCAAAGACTGGAGTGGATCCGACGACATCGAATTTTTCCCCTAAAAAAATGTACAGTGTATAGTAAGGATTTTGGAGCCTTTCCATGGCTCATCTTCCAACAGCCACAGCGGCCCAACTAGGCGTACCTACGACCTGTGCGCACCTGTGGTTATGTGTTGAGATGTGTACTAACGAAATCCAAAGACTGGAGTGGATCCGACGACATCGAATTTTTCCCCTAAAAAAATGTACAGTGTATAGTAAGGATTTTGGAGCCTTTCCATGGCTCATCTTCCAACAGCCACAGCGGCCCAACTAGGCGTACCTACGACCTGTGCGCACCTGTGGTTATGTGTTGAGATGTGTACTAACGAAATCCAAAGACTGGAGTGGATCCGACGACATCGAATTTTTCCCCTAAAAAAATGTACAGTGTATAGTAAGGATTTTGGAGCCTTTCCATGGCTCATCTTCCAACAGCCACAGCGGCCCAACTAGGCGTACCTACGACCTGTGCGCACCTGTGGTTATGTGTTGAGATGTGTACTAACGAAATCCAAAGACTGGAGTGGATCCGACGACATCGAATTTTTCCCCTAAAAAAATGTACAGTGTATAGTAAGGATTTTGGAGCCTTTCCATGGCTCATCTTCCAACAGCCACAGCGGCCCAACTAGGCGTACCTACGACCTGTGCGCACCTGTGGTTATGTGTTGAGATGTGTACTAACGAAATCCAAAGACTGGAGTGGATCCGACGACATCGAATTTTTCACCTAAAAAAATGTACAGTGTATAGTAAGGATTTTTGAGGTTTTTAATGGCTTATCTTGGTGGAGGTCAATAGTCATATAAAACCATCCCTATGAACCACTAGGCAGTAAATACCAGCTCATGCTGAAGGCAGAGTCACAAGACTGTCGTGACGAAAGAGTAACCCCAACAGTCAGACAGACATCAATTTTCAATCACGTGACAGAAAACACAAGTCAGTAACCAGCTACCAATTGCGACGAGCATCCAAGTGTCACCCGCCACCAGTTGCTGATCCAACTGAAAGCCCACCTGTGCCCTGAATCCGCTAAGCTCCCAGTCGACTACACGACATCGTTACACTTTGCCAAGGAAACAAATCCCACATTCGCCCACCACCGCAATGGATCTGCCTCCCCATTCACAATCCGTCTGATTATCCTTGTTGGCGGCACTCGTGCATATCTGATACCCACGTCTACGCCAATAAGCCACGTCAAAGATCTGCTCTATCTCCACCCACTGGCGAGACTATAGCAAATTCCAAGGAAGTAAAATTATAACGAACAAAGGGATCTTCCGCTCAAAGGATAATGCAATCGCATTCTGCGAAGCGAAACTTTGTTAATCGCCTCATCCTTTTGTCAAACGTTTTATGCGCGAGTCACTGAAAAATGCGAATTTCCTCCTGCCGCGGACTGGCCGCGGCGGTATGGACGGGCAAATCCTTGCAAATTTCTTCACTAATCCTCCACTAAGCGGATGAGTACTTCGCAGAACTTTGTTGACGTTCTGAAGAACAGTACTGAAACTGAAAGCTGGAGTTGGAAGTTGTATAGTTTATTGCATTTTAGTGGAGCCACAGGGGCTTCTCTTGACATGGAGTGTGTCTGGAAGTCACTAGACAAGCATCCGTCAGTTGAGTTCTTTGCTGGCAATCACTGGTATTCCAATTGAACGTGAGTCCATCTCCTTTCGTACCGTTGTCTGTCCTGATTAAACCCATTTGCATGGAATTGTACGAGACACAGGCACGGTGTGGCCAACATGGGGATAAACAATGTCCACAGCGGTCACGTTTAAGAACGAGTGTCACATCCTGGCGTGCTAGTGGTGCCACAGACTGGTAAGTTACCAGTCCGAGCAACATTTAACTGAAGGAGGTCTTGAGCCGCGAATGAAAGCCCTTTCAATTGAATTGAACCCTTCGTGGTGCACTAGGAAGCTTTCCAACGCGAAATCCCTGGGAAGGCGGCCCGCTCCAGTCCTCAACCGCAACCCCGGTGCTAATGTCCACGATGCTTGACTGAACTCTTGTCAGATTTGACTGTTCGTCTTGTGGCCCGTGCAGTGGTAGCGTCTATCATAAGGCCGGCCAGAGACTATTCAATAAATTCTGATGTAGATTATATCTATTTCCTAGTCACGGTGTGCTTGACATCAAAAAAATCCAAATTGACGCTTTCGAGGCTAAGAAGGTCCATGCAATTGAGCTGGAGGACAAGACTCAACCACGAACTGTACGGTGACACAAGCCTAGTCAGGAGTCTATGGATCCAACGACTAGGACAACTTAGAAGAGGCTCCGACTTCGAACCTGTGGGACAACGCAACAGAGGAGGCACGCGTCTTGTTTGGCGGACACAAGTGGAGATGGATCTCGCCCAGGATGGCGTGAGAAACGGGAGGCAGTTGGCTCGAGATCGAACCATGAGAGGCTTGTTGGTTGAGGCCCGAGTCCACTCCTAACGAGGATTGATTTTGATTCAAACGACAACGTCTGAGTTTTAAGTGGTTAGAGTATGTGCGTAATGCAGAACATTCGCTACCTAGTTGATAGGGAGCCCGTCGTCACTTAGTTTATCTGCAGCAACTCATCTATCCATGTCTTCCCATCGAAATGCCCGCCCGGCATTCAAAATCGTTTGGGTCCCCGTTACGAAATTAAATCCCTTCCATGCTACAGTTCCTCCCCCCCCCCCCCCCTCATTCATAACGCAAGTGGATAAATGACTTCCTTTACTTTGTGTGTAAACATCTGAAACTCAATTTCCCTGAACGCACTTAGTACCTCATTGATTCCGTTTACGTCTCCGGCGAACCGGAAAATCCCATCAAAGACGACCGAGACCACTCATCAGCAATTGCTACGCCCGACAGGATGCTGCCAAAGTTAGAGCACGCCATCCGCTGCCCCTGTGCCGTGGCGTACTCACTTTCACAATTGCCGAAAATAAACTTTCAATTTCTCTCATCGTCAGCATCGTCCGGCGCCGAGCCGCGTGGCCGCCAGAATTAATTTGGCGGTACTCAATTAAATCGTTCCGACCGACATCCTTGTCAGAGGAGGAGCCCGAAACTTTTGCGACAATTTCTCCCTCGGCCCCAAACAAACGGCGACCATCTGTTGACTGGCGCCGCCACTCGTGTCATCGCAGAAATTCATCGGTGGCTGGCGCAGCGTGGTTTTTGATTAAAAAATATTTCTTTATGCACGGCCTCACACATGGATGTGTCAACGCACAGGGGACCCGTGTGCTCCGTGGTTGCTCTACCGTTCCTGGATCCGTGCATGGGTTGGCTGGTTGTACCTTGCAAAGTTTTTCGATAAGAAAAGTTGTTTTCGGTTTTAATTTCACTGCATCTATCGGTGCACAGGGCATGGGACGGTTGCCAAAGGCTGCAGTGAGATGGTCCCATGGGGTGGAGGAGGGCGCTTGCAGGATGAGAATGCACCGCTTTGAGGTGAAATTTCAAGGCGAGAGGCTTCTCGCATCTCCAGGGTGCGGTTCGATGGGACGCCGAGGGACTTTGTGGGCAACTCAGGCGTAGTCGTCAAAGGACAACAGTGAACTTCAAACAGAACCAAACGTTGGTTGAGCACCTCGGTTGGTTGCAAAGGTTTCGTAAAGAATCTGGTGCGTAATTGCACTTAAGTGATTGCCTTTTTGTTCCACAGGAGGTGGGTGCGATGGGGGGGGGGGGGGGAGGGGCGTGGAAGCTGCTGTGAAAGTGATGATTGTCCGTTGTCATGTGAAATGGCTTAATACGGTGGGAGAAGTTGAAGATCGTCTCCTCTTCGATTGAAGCAACATTTGAACAAGCTTAAGATTTAATTTGAAGCGTCGACGTCTTTCTCCCTATGTAGCCCAAAGAAGAGCAGAGGTGAGGCTGCTTGCCTGTTGTGTGTTCCGAGCCAAGCTCCACTCAGACCTTTACGGTCCGTTGTGCTGCCACTATCCGGCTTTGCAAACCTGGTTCTCCCGTTGACCCTATGGCGCTTCCAGTTCTGGATTGATTGTTCTTTTTTGATGTCTATTTCGGCTGTGAGGTATTGTAGGATATCTCTAGCTCTTAGCTGTTCAGTATTGTGTCCTCTTTCATCACTGAAGCTTCCACAGAAGTCATTGTATGGCGCTGCGAGTAGAGGTACCAGATGGTGGTGTTCACAGGCCCGTGGTCTTTCTTAATCGCAAGTGGCATCTATTTAATGCCGCTCTCATTCTGCGTTAGTTCCTGTCGCCGACTGAGTCTTTCTGAGGACGACGCATCATCACAGGCCGCTTCATGACACATTTCCTTTCCACTTAATTCACGCAGCACTTTCTCGTTGTCCACAAAATGTCAGCCGGATTGATTCCGTTTGAGAGACATGCTCCTTGTCCTTCCCGACATTTTTCTTCCAAGCTCACGGGTGTCACGACCACCCGTCGTTGCGGATCGTGTCAACTAATTCAAACACCGCATCATAATGTAAACAACTTGTCAGCCCTTTTGTGTACGTCAAGCGCAAGCTGCTCGTCCTAGAAGGCCGCCCCCACACACACTGTTGATGAGCGGGCATTCGCCTCCACCAGCAGCATACATGCAAATCGTGCCGAAAACAACTTTCAAGGACACCATTCGCCGCTTTTGTGATTTCGAATTCGGATGAACTGCTTCCGGACGGAATCTATCACAAGAGCGAAAAGTTCTTGACTCCCATCTGAAGTGAGTTTTCGGAAAAGTTCTCCTTCCGTTTTGTGCTCATCCTTGAGTTTCGTTTATTGCGAACGATACACGCGTGCGAGAGAGGAGCTGTATGCGTGTGCCTTGAGTAATTAGTCGGAGTCATCAAAAACAAATTCAAGTCCTTCGCACGTGACTGGGACTACATGATTTTGATTAGACTTCGGAGTAGCTCAAGCAACTGGATAATGGACAATGTCGTGGCTTGAGTGAGTGTGTGTGTGTTTCTCCCCTCACACACAGTCCAGCCTCGAAGGTCAAAAGGAGCGGTTGGGTGATTTCTCACTCGTGCTTGCTTGCACTGTCCCCCCCTGGGGTCATTTTTCGATCGAGTTGATAAATTGCTGCCAATTTTGTAGGAAAAACTTCAAGCTCGTACATCGCATTGGCTGACCCCCACGAGAGGTTAACTGTCTGTCTAACTGGAAGCGCCTTAAATTGACGTTAAAGGATTGCAGGGGGGGAAGAACTTTCACTGTTGGAGCCTGCAGCAAGGATTCAAATCTGTAATCCAATGAAATGGATTGATTGGAAAATTAAAGTTCACATCTTGTTCATTATTTTACGAACAGCATCCCTCTCTCTCTCTCTCTCTGTGTCCATCTCCGTGGCATTTAATGGAAATGGAGGGGGAATGTCCTTCGGTCTGAAACGATGATGAGTTTAGTTTCTACTACAGGGGGGCCAAATACAAGTTTCTTTTTAAAAAATCCGATAAAATGATCAAACTTAAGTTTTGTCCATGTATTATGGCTTTGTTAGTAAGAACAAACATTTCCATTAATTATGAAATACCATGTCGTTCAAGTGGCTGCCTCGGCTGGCTTCGCGGTAGCGCATTCTGTCACCCCAATTTTCAAAGACCTTTGTTGAGGGTTACCGGCTGTAGCTCACGGGTTGCTTAGATGATACTGGCCTTGAGTGCTTGAATCGTTTCCGAATTGTTGGCAAAAAATCGGTCCTTCAAATTGCAACGCCGAGGCGGCTAAATTGACATCGCCAAGCCGGCTAATAACACGATTTGGGAATTTGGTGAGCAAAAGATCGATTGTGACATGGGCTGTGTGGCATAGCGCGCCATAATCCATTAACCTGAGATCGTCCAAATCCATGTCTTCAATTTCAGTAAAAAAAAAACAGGCGTTTAACATGTCTCTTTAACGCCCACCCTTGAAAAACGAAACGTTGCTCCCAGTCTCATTTCCGAACAGCAGCCACATCCCTCTCTGTCCGCACCGTACGACGACGGAGACCATGAGTGTTGTCTATTCTCACGAACTTGTTGCACAAACTTGCATACAACAGCCACGGTGGGTGCTTCATTGCGTCGACCAAACTTGTTTTTCTTTTCAAAAAAAAGCGCACTCCTTGGACTGCATCGCACTCACTTTGGCAATAAGTTTTCAATATTTCCCAACGTTGTTCAAGCGCAAAGCGATTCATTTCGTTCCGCGGAGGGACGATACTGACTTTCTGTCAAGATTTAGAGCGGTAAACAGCTGTCAGTGTCAAAATAGCCTATGATTAAAAAAAAACCACTAGGTGGCCCGCCCTGTATTTGCCAGTGGGCCCTACCTCCGCTTCATCCTTGCAGCTTCTGCAGAAATCAATATACTGGGCAAAGTCATCCTGTGAACTTGTGGGGCAATTGCGCCGTGCCCTGTTATGACACCGAAGACAAGCCTGAGCCTGCTTAGACTGCACAAGCAGAGTGACCGTTTAGGACCGAGTGCTGGCAGTATCTCTTTAAGTGGAGCCATCTTGACATTTGTGGTTGGTTTTCGAAGAACTGGAACTGCCCCTGGTGTGAAGTTGTTCTACAACGGCTAACTAGTTGGCAATTGTCAGGTCCGGCACTGTTTTTTTTTTTTTTTTTAGTTCGTTTTTGTTTTATTTTATAATTCATTTTTCTTACATGCTAGACAAAAATAACTAAAACTAGCTTAACTAACTTAACAATCGTTCTTACATCTAACCTACTGACCCTATACGGGTACTCTAAGCTATTCTGAACTAAATTTAATTGTGCCTTTCGGCTTAGATTATGGTTTTTTTTTTTTTTTATTTTGTCTGAATGTACTTTCTGATTAGTTTGGCCAAGAAAACTGGTAAAAAACTTGGCATTATATATCTATCTTAACCTATCTTAAACTTACGTAACCTAATATAAAAACTTATGAGCTAACTTAACTATGTCCGTAACAGTACGGCACGTGCACCAGGGCGTATATGTTATGTATATGCCTAACATATAAAATTTATACGCCGTGGTGCACCTTTTTTTTTTTTTTTTTCTTTTAAATTTTTTTTTTTTATTTTATATTTTTTTTTTCCTACGCTACCCTAAGATCTATGTAAGTTGGCCACTATGGTCAACTACCGCGTCATTTTGAAAATCCAGCGGCGGCGGGGGCTGGTTTTTGGTGTAGCCACCAGTAAAATTCCTGTTCTTTGGCAGACTCTCTCCTGTCTCGAGCAGAGATCGCTCTACTGAACCGGAGGAGATCCTCGTGAATGCGAGCGACATCCCGTTCGTATTGGAGTCGCCTGTCCACTGTTCGGCGTACGACGTGGAAGATGACAGGACATCCTTGTGGATCCTGTATTAGGCCAATTGTGTCGAGATAGAGGAACGCTTCAGGAGGAATAAAGCCGGTGAGGCGCACTCTCTCATGGTACATAACATTGGGGTAGTAAGCCCCAAAGATCAGACTGTTGGAAGAAGTCATAGCTCGTGTAATATGCCTTCTGATCAGTTTAATAATAAAATTATCTATCCTGTTCAAGTTTGCCTCGTTGTACAGGACCTCGTTAGGATAGAACTTCTTGTACTCAGACTCGGGTGTACGGTACAACCGGAGACAAGTGCGAAGACACTGTCTCTCGAACAACCTCATCTTTTCCATCTGGGAAGGACTCACATTGAACCACAGTGGACAACCGTAGGCCATAACTGGGCGGATGAGGGACATGTAGCAGATTACCTTTACTCTGGTGTCAAGTTGGCTGCTGTAAAACAACCCCCTTGCCACAGCAAAGGCCTTTTTAGCTTTCGCCAGAGCAATATCTATATGTTTGTCAAAATACAGATATTGATCCAGCCAAATGCCAAGATATCTAACTACACTTTTCACATCTAACGGCCGTCTCTGCGGGTCAACTATGCCGAACTTGCGCCAGTTTGTGCGCGTATCCCATGCTGCCATGTACAGCGGGGTCCCGAAAAGGATAGTTTCGCACTTCAGGAAGTTGATAATCAACTTCCAGTCGTCGCAAAATCGCTGAATTTGTTCGAAGTCACATTGCAACAAGTTATTTATTACTTCGACCTTCGGAGCTGATCTGTACGCTACTAGATCGTCGGCGTACGCAATTAAGTGCGGCATGGAACCTATAAGATCTGCAGTGAATATTGAGAACAAGATCGGCGAACCAACCGCTCCCTGTTGCAGACCATTTTTGATGTCAAAGACCGTGGAAGAAGTTACGTCGCCACTTTTCACGACGAACTTTCTACCTATTATCATGTCATAGATCATGTATAGCAATGATTTGCTTATGCCGAGCCTGACCAGCTTGAGGAAGAGGCCCTCTAACCAAACGGTGTCGAACGCTTTCTCCAAGTCAATCAGACAAGCACCCGTGCATTGTTTTTTGTCTTGGTCCGGCACTGTACCAGCGCCCACATGAGGTGTATATTGAAATGCCATCTCGTTGCTTTTGAGTGGAAAATGGCATTGTCTAGGGACTTGATTGCGGTCGGGTTGTTCCTACAGATGGTGATGTCTCTTTTGGATATCACATTGTTCTTGAGCTAGGACAGTGTCTTTCGCATCTCTGCGGCGTATTGCAAGGAAAGGGCATTGTAGCGATCTTTGAAGCAGACACCAACATCCACCGTCTCTCGTAAATTCACAGGAGGATCGTCCAGCACCTGATTGTCAGACTTCCGATCTGACTGACAAAGCAAACCTGATTAGAATTCGACAACGACATCAAGGAGAAGTGGAGACGGCCAAGACTAAGCCAGCTTACTCCACGGGCCTCAAAGGATCCGTTCTCGAGTCTAAGTGTCCAACTCATGGAGACTAGACTATGCCGTCAATCTAATGGAACGACGATTCCTCTTAGTTCCCGTCCCAGACTCTCGATGAAGGATGGGCAACGAACACAAAATTCACTTCAAATTTAATCTTTAAAATGATGTGCGCTCTTTTGATGTCAATTCAGCGGCGCGGCATAATCCAATAGAAGCCCAAAATCTTCCACGAAACCGTCTCCCCTTGACAAGAAGCGAATCATTTCTCAGAACTCCATTAAATAAAACGCAGCCGAACCTCCGCGAAATTCAGAACCCCTTTTTAATCCTTTGAATCCTTCCCAAATCGACCGTGGATTTAATTCACTCGTAAGCACAACAAATTTGCTGGATTAGCTTTGTGTCACCACAGAGTATCCTTCGTCGCACCACTCCACGCCCACAGAAGGAGTTGATGTGCTTATTCCTCTGCACACACTCACACTCTGCCCAGAAAAAGGGTTTATTCTGTTTTTTTTTTTTTTTGGGCCACGTGGTTAATAATTTTGAGTTACATCCTCTGGGACCGAGTCTGTCGACACAAGCAAGTCATCAATTCAATCGAAGGGGAACGAGGAACTGCTCGTGTGTTGTTCGTATCCGAATGACCTGAAGGAACTTCGAGCACAGTATGGGGGCGGTGAGTTGCAATTTCTGTGTGTTCATGCCCTGGGAAGTGGATGGCAGGGCAGTGGATACGAACATGGGAGCTGAAAGTCATGTCCGATGAAAACATGTCCTTCGGTGGTAAGTGTTTGCTTTGACCACAGAATGGATTGTGGGTGGCACAGTGTTGTGTAAAGGGATGCAGATATCCTGCCTGGGAGGGCTTGAATTTATGAGAACTCGATCAGGCGAATGTGCGCGTTCCTATGTGTACTACATCACATTTTTGGACGTATTTATGATCCAGGTCACCTGCGGCATCCTTGAATTCCAAATCTCTAGATTCTCGAGGTGTCAACGATATTTTTCCAACGACTGCTTCCCTCCTTCTCCTTCGCCCCCTTCAATCCGCCGTACAGATAAGAAGCCACAAAATTTGCCGTCATTCCAGCGCATACCTCCTCTGACGCCCCCGTCAAGACGGAGTTCCTTTTCACCAGCCCCCTTCAGAGTTCCAGCCTAATTAAGACAGACTCGCCGTCAGCAAGTCAGAGAGAAAGTGTTTCGCACAAGCTGACTGGCAACAGGCACTCGCCTCGAGCAACAGGCGGATAACCCGTGACGGCGGGCGGGAGAGAGGTCACTTCAATTAACCGACGAAAATGAGGGGTTGTCTGCGATGATAATGACGATGATGGCAAAAATACCCATCCCCGTTGAGTCAGGGTAAGAGGAATTCCGAGCCGTGTTGCACAATGCTCCAACCAACGGATCGATGGCGAGGGTTTTGCTTGGAATTCATGTTGGCATCTCAGAGAAACGATGTCTGGCAGGCAGTCCTGCTGTCTTTGCATCTAAATGGGTGTCCCTGTGAGGACGTGGTTCATATGCAAACCAGGCGACTAGGGTCACAATCGATATGGGCTCATGTTTGCACAAGAGATGTTTGCACTTGGGACGGGCGGCATGTGGTGACCCCGCAGATCAACTCAGACAACAGGGCGTTGTTGTGCAAACAAGTGCAAGCAACTTGGGACATGGCAGTGCCGTCAATGAATTGAAAATTTCTTTCTCTCAAGGATACGTCTGTCCTTGGTATCTAGAACTGACTCATCGCCTGAAGCTCTCCTGCCCCATCTCTCCAGTCCATCAAATGATGATAGGACACTCATGAGATGGCCGTAAAGGGCACTCTGTGGCCAAGACTCATTCCCAGCATCGACTCGTGCCTGCCACACGCCGGCCTTAAAGTGCTTCCAGCCGAGGGAACAGCGGCGAAATTCCATTCAATTTGCATATTTTAATGAACAAAATCGTTATGAGCTCCACATTGTTGTGCCACCTCGCCGTTAATAGCTTAACGCCGTCAATTGCCAGAGGGACAGCGTGGCAGGTCATGGCGTGCGAGCTTGTTTACCAAACAGACAGAGATCCAAATTAATCAACCAAAGGGCGTGTGTTTTTTGTTTTCCTTCTGCCGTTTCCCCTCGATTAGGTTTAATTACATTCCCGCCCGCAATTTGCGACTTGAACTTAATTCAATTTCCCAGCAGAAGCTAGGTGTAAGCCCCCAGAGCGTTCGTGACTGCGAGCGGGTGGACTACGTGTGCTTGCTGGAGCAGTGAAGAGCGTGAAGCACGTGACTGTGCAATGAAGTCGTGGGAAGGTGTGCGACATGATTTTCAGGTGACTTCGCATAAGATTTGGATAAAGCTAAGGGAGGTCCTACCCTAGTACGCCTAGCTCTGCTCTTGATGTACTTTGGAATCCCTACACTCAGGAGTAGCTCGGGCCAAAATCTAAGAAAGAAGAGGACTGTAGTCGAGTCTGCACGGGTGACTCCAGGACCAAGGAGAAGGAGTAGGAGTAGGACCAAGGAGTAGGAGTAGAAGTAGGAGTAGGAGTAGGAGTAGGAGTAGGAGTAGGAGTAGGAGTAGGAGTAGGAGTAGGAGTAGGAGTAGGAGTAGGAGTAGGAGTAGGAGTAGGAGTAGGAGTAGGAGTAGGAGTAGGAGTAGGAGTAGGAGTAGGAGTAGGAGTAGGAGTAGGAGTAGGAGTAGGAGTAGGAGTAGGAGTAGGAGTAGGAGTAGGAGTAGGAGTAGGAGTAGGAGTAGGAGTAGGAGTAGGAGTAGGAGTAGGAGTAGGAGTAGGAGTAGGAGTAGGAGTAGGAGTAGGAGTAGGAGTAGGAGTAGGAGTAGGAGTAGGAGTAGGAGTAGGAGTAGGAGTAGGAGTAGGAGTAGGAGTAGGAGTAGGAGTAGGAGTAGGAGTAGGAGTAGGAGTAGGAGTAGGAGTAGTGACTGCTTCTTGTAGGACGTGGACCTTTTCGGCAAGCGCGCACTGAAGCCAATTCATCGGCGTTCTCATTTTCTGGGATATCACTGTGACCTGGAACCCAGATTAGGGGGTCTTTTAACGACGCTAGCCCTCAGCTCGGCATTCATGGTTCATATCTTAGAACTAGGCGAACCACCACCGTACTGCTGCTCGCGTTTGGGTTCTAAAGTACCTAGTTCTGGTGGATAGAAGGAGAGGTTTGTCGATTAGAGGTGGAAGGCGAAGGAAGGTTCTTATGACTCAAGAGGTGACTGGGTAATAGATCCCTTTCTCGAAGGATCAAGCTGACTTAACACAAATCCTAGTCCAACTCTTCTGTAGGGGCAATTAAAAATGGCCGCGGATGTAGTCCTTGGTCTCCCGGAGGGTAAGGTTCTGTGTGCGATCTTTGGCCATGTTAGCGTTAAGTTCATCAAGAAAAACTGTATCGGCGATGTGAGTCTAGTCAGTCGTCTATATATCCAGCGCTTAAGGTCCCTAAGCCATGAACGACGTGAAGTCTTCCATGCCGAGCCTGTGGGACAAGCGCACAGAGGACGACCGTGTTTATGGTGACGCATGCACTTGGAGATTCACCTCAACAATATCGGTGTACGCAGTTGGTTAAGAGTAAGGTTCACCACAGACCGTAGTGCCACACAAAGAAAAAAAGAAAACAGAAAATGCAGACAGTGAACCCTTCTACAATTCGCCCCCGGAAAATTCCAAGAGCCACGGCACAAGTGATGAAGGCAATCAGTCACAGAATGGCATCACTATTTCCATCGTCACTTGGACCAAAAGCAAAACAAAAAAGCATCCAAACATCCCTTTAAACAGCTCAATTTCAATAAAAGCACAATTGCCAAAAGTCTCTCGTGAAGCGCTATTGAATAACCCAATAAATCTCAATTACACCTTCCTGCAAATGTAATTGGATTACAGGTCGCTTCAGTCGGATTCTTCGACGCCATTGCCAGGCCCACCTTCTGCCAGAAACAACGAAACCACTTCGTGTTCAGGAAGAAAATGATAAATCACATTTAGAGTCCTTTGTATCCTTCACCTTCTCTTTCGGTACATTTGCTTTTGTTTATCCATCTCCCATCCCATTCCGAAAAAAGGGTCCTTTCGCAATGTCAAACGCTCAGCGCTTTTGCTGTGTTCACCTTTTTTTTCGCCCCAGCTTTGTCTTGTTCTGTCTATGGAGCGTGTCTAAGGTGCGCGACCTCATTCGTCCTGGATAAACAACTTATTAAGGTATCTTCTCCTTGCTTAATGAAGTTTACATTCACAATTTGTATCTGCTATTGAGTTATTTTGCGAGTAGGTGTGTGGATCTCTCTCTCTCTCTGGGTTGGTTCACATTCACTTTTTACTCCGCCACTAGACAGTGGTGCAGGGACTCGGTTTTTTTTCTTTTTTTTGTTCTCTTGTTTGTCTTGTTGTTTTCCATTCATTATACGAGATTTACTGCTGCTGGTGGGAGTTTTTTTTTCTTTCTTCGTCAGAGTCGTTGTACACATAATGACAGAGATAAAGCATGTTTAATGAAGCACAACCCACTGGGGGCTGGCTAGGGGGGTTAGGTGAGAGTAAGATGGTTCTGCTGTTGAGCTGAGTGACGAGTTCATTTCGTTTGCGAGCTCGTATTGCTTTTGGGGATTATTTTAAGTTGATTCGTTCGCTCTGGCTGGCGAGAATTTATGGGTTGACCTTGGATTGAAGGGTTGCTCATAAAGGTGAGTCCTCGGATAAGAGTCGCTTTTTTATGATCGGAATAATTTTATTGGAGAAGTGGAATCGGTTGCTGAGTTTATTTCCATTTTGGCAGAGATTAGGGCAACGACCGGTTCGGAGGTAGCGAGAACCAATAAAACCTGAGCCCTTTCAACAGCTTAAGGGTAGGTTGAGCTAAAGTGTTCGGCCATAAACGGGGAATTTGTGCAGAGATGAACTGAGTTCAGCGCGCTGTTTCGGGGACGATTGTGAAGCGGACGGAGTACAAGGAGAGGACAAAACACTCTCGTTTCGTTATTCCGTCAATTGATTGGCTGTCCACAAATTCCGTCCCTCTAATAGCTTAATAAACTCCAGAGTTGACGAACTGTGCAGGATCATGAGTCCATTGTGATCTTATGGCCTGTGGACTTATGACCCAACACAACCAAAATCATGCTCAAGAAAGTCCTTGTTCGACCACTCATCTGCCATCAAGCTGGGCGATGCGCAGAAATGAAGAACTCATCCATAATGTCTTCAAAAGAAGCCATCTATTTCGGATCTTTGATCCTACCTGACTTGTGCGGCCTCAGTTGAGCATTTCTGGGTGAATTTCCGACTTCCGTTTCTGCTATATCTGCCTTTAGAAGTAAAGGGTGTCACAAGATGGGAGTCTGTCTCATGTCACGTCTTGGAGAGTTTGAGTTCAACTGCATGTATAGTTTCACAGATGAACTCATGAATGCTCCTCTTCCTGGTACCGAGTGACAGATCTGTCTGATCTGTCAGATCTGCGTATGATAGCATCTATAGAGACGAGCTATACAGAGCAATGTCTAGTTTTGGCATCCCTACCAAACTCGTCCGTTTGTGTAGGATAACGATGGAGAATGCACGCTGCTCCATCAAGGTCGGTAAAGACCTAACCGAGACCTTTGATGTCAAAAAAGGATTCAGACAAGGTGACCCGCTGTCATGCGACTTTTTCAACATCGTTCTTGAAAGAATTGTTCAAAACTCGAACGCCAACACCAGAGGAACAATCTTTCAGAAATCCGTCCAACTACTCGCATATGCCGACGATATTGACATTATCGGAAGAACGCAGCGTGATGCCAATGGAGCTTTTGTGGGTATTGCAACGGAGGCCGCGAAGATGGGTTTAGCGGTGAACGAGGGTAAGACCAAGTATATGCTGTCAACGAGAACCCAACACCGACGTCTCGGTCAGAACGCCACAGCAGACAGATATAACTTTGAGGTAGTCAAAAACTTTGTCTACCTAGGCACCGCTATAAACTCAGACAATGACACCAGCGCTGAAATCAAACGAAGAATAACTCTGGCTGCTTCTTTGGCCTAAGAAAGCAATTGGTAAACAAAGCCCTCTCTCGAACAACCGAGGTAACGCTTTACCAGACCTTAATCGTGCCAGTCCTGCTATATGGCGCGGAGGCATGGACTCTGTCGAAAGCGGATGAAGCTGCTCTTGGTTGCTTCGAGAGGAAAATTCTTCTTGTGATTTTCGGTCCCGTCTGCATAGATGGTGAGTGGAGGAGGAGATATAATGACGAACTATACGGGCTGTTTAGCGACATCGAATTAGCCAGAAGAGTGAAGATCCAACGATTGAGATGGCTAGGTCATGTAGAGCGGATGGAAACCAATACTCCGGCCCGAAAAGTCTTCGAATCCACCCCTGAGGGACGGCGCAGTAGAGGAAGACCGCGACTCAGGTGGCGCACGCAAGTGGAAAGGGACCTCAACCAACTATGCGTGCGAAACTGGAAACAGCTAGCTAAAGATCGAGCTGGCTGGAGACGCTTGTTGGTTGAGGCCCAGGTCCACCCCGGACTGTAGCGCCACCTTAAGTAAAGTAAGTTAAGATCAGAAAAATGAAGGAACCTGAAATAAGAATGGCCACATCATCCGCGTAAGCTACTACTGTGAACCCCTCACTCTGCACCTCCCTCATTTATGGCCGTTTTCAGGATCTGGGGCTAGCTTCAGCACCAACCCCACTCGTGTTATTGCTGTGTCACTAGAAGAGGGGACCCACAGCTCTATGCCGACTCCGAACGGAGAAGTTTGAGAACCTTTTTTCTAGACAGGAGTACCCTTCGACGTGCATAACTTGAAAGATGTGGAGCCGCGAATTGTGAGAAAGTTCCCCAATTCGGAGGTTAAGCCCACACTTTGAACATGGCGTCAACTCACCTCCCCACAAAGCCACGTCACCCAGCATACTCCACCCACTGCGCCCCGGTGGCGTCCACTCAAATGTCACGACAGCTTTATGGACACTTCAAGTCCTTACATTGCTTTGCATATAAACATTCACTGAGCGGGCTATAAACGCGTGAATAAAACACGCCTTTAATTGAATATTTGCCATTATTCACTGTGCGAACAAAGGAATGCACTCGCAGCAGGAATTCCTCGCGGAAGTGTGTATTTTCGTCTGAAATCGGATAACCGCTTGCCGGCCTCTTGTGAGGATTGTCGTTTCATTATAACATTAAATTCGCCGGCTATTTGTGAAGAAATGATTTCATTTTTTTTTTTACGATTGTTGAACTTTTAACGGTCCGTGGCGAGCGGTGTAAATCGGTTGAAATTGCACTCATTCCTCGGCGATGTACTCAAGTGTATGTGTGCTGGGTGTGCGTGCGATTGCAGTCGGTTTGATGGGATTGCGAACTTGAGGATTACTGCCTCAATTTGGAGTGAAAATCGATATCAGTTATAAAGGGCCCTTCAAGTTAATCCTTGTGTTGTTCACGTTGGCTCGCACTTATAACTGCGTTGATTATTTGCTTTCATTTCCGGTGCAGCGGGCTGAACAAATGAACTGAAGTGAAAATCGATCGATGATCCCTTTCAGGGGGTTCATTAAAAAGTAAGTTAGCGCGTATATGAATCGATGGACAATTGGCCTTAAATGGATGTTTTTCATTGGCATTCAAATTGAAGTTGTGCACTGTTGCCCATTTGGGTTCAGTTTTGATCCAGTGTGGGTTTGTACGGTGAACGCCAGCATCCTCGTCGTCGTTGAAAGCGTATAGCGTCAGCTTATCCTGGGCATTTGGATGGCTCTCTTCATCGGCTTCAAGCGGTTGATGCAATATGTGCAGCCTTATTCCGGAAATTGCGTTTCGAATGTTGGTCTCGAGGACGTCCAAAGCGGTTGCCTTGTTAGCGTAGACTAAGGACTTCACCTAGCCCGAGAGAAAATAGACGAGTCGATTGGTGCGACGCAGCAGTAGACTCTCGGGTCTTTTGTTGTAGGATTTCGAACTTGTTTTGGCTATTGGGGCGTATGTGAACTATTTTTTTCTTTAATTTTTTAACTACGCGATGCCCAGATAAAGACGATAGGAAAAGAAATTTGAATAAAACAAGAACTGTCTGAGGCATCATATTGATTCTGGCTTTATTTGGAAGCTACGTTCACGCCATTAAGTAAAAAATAGTAAATCCTTCAAATAACTGACTTGTTGGTACGCTGGATGACGAAGGTAGAGTATGCTGCCAGCGAAATCGCCAGCACATTTAGAGACTATGTTGGTCCATTGTGATACTCATAGTCAGACTACAACAAATGGTGACTGGACCAGATATGAAAACCGTATAAAAGCGTGTTAACTTTGCTTTCACCGGGATTCGAACCGGGACTCCTCTAACCAGGGACAGGCATTCAACCAACGGCGGACATCCAGTTGTCTGACTTGAATCGGCGTTATTCCGGCAAAATTGTCTCAAATTTCGGCTTTGATGGTGTCCAACGTTGTGACTTGTTAGCGTATACTTCTGGACGTAGCCCAACGGTCCCCGTGGGATGACCCTGGAGCTAAATGTCTCCTACTCCTTCGAGCGTAGCCTCAATCTTCTTGGAACTACAGCTCGAATATGTGGATGTTGTCAAGCTCGGGTCATGGCAACTCGGTTAACATCGCTCTATACCTGAGACCATTCACCATAACGGTGTCTTCTTCCTCGTTTCGAATGAAATAAGGTCCGATTATGCCGCCATGCCTTTAAATGCACCGAACAGTCAACTGATGTCCTCATCGTTTCAAACCAACGTTCGTCTGGTTGAAGGACCAAAATAGTGTACTCACGTCCAATCCTCTCCCCGGTGCGACGAATTGTCTGCAGCCATGATGACAGACAACCTCACAAACAAACTGAACATTTTGACAGCTGGACGTCGTTAATGACGTTGACAGCTGCTAAATCATAACAATTGGCAAGACTATCACTGCTATCTGGTCACCCCGTACTTGTCGCTATTATTCAAGCTTTCTCCCGGAAATCTCTCAGAACTGTTAAAAACCGAGTGCACCATCGCACATTTCAAAACAATAAACAATTCATTGCCTCCCCCTCCCCCCCACCCCCCACTCATCACGACCCCATGCCTTCTCGCCCGTCCGTCAGAAGTCATTCGCAGACACGCTTGTCTTCACAGTTTCCCCTTAAATTTGCTTTAAAAAGCGATGCAAAATGCTGTCAAAACATTAAGCAGAACCATCCAGCCCGACGTGAAACTCATTAATTACGTAAAACGCACGCAAACAGTTGCTCAACATTTGACAAGGGTATACAACCGCACCTTTTTGCTTTTCCGACCGTACCCCCCACCCGCCCGTGGCATGAGAATCGAAGAGATGCGCAAACAAGAAACCCACATATCCGGCAAATAAATGCATTCGCTCCTATCCCATATCGCCATTCTCACACACAAATCCTATCAATTGTGGACTCGAACATTTGAAATTCCATCCAAACAGCCAGCTGCAGGCGAGAGGATGTGTTTACCAATCAGACATGATGCCAATCCGTTCGTCCATCCATGACGTTCCATTCCAATCTACCGTCCGATGCGATTTAAAGATTTCCAGGGATTCGACTTTAAGCCCACATCAGTGGGATACACGTTCGCTTACTCTTAAACTGATAGCATTTAATGGGCAATTCTATAAACTTGCTGCTGTCTGTTGTTCCCGAAGAATGGAGAGCCACCACAATACAGCGTTCCTATCTGTGTACATGGGAGATGTCGCAATCACATCGCTAAACTGAATGAGGAACTATGACAGGCCGGTGAGAGGCGGTGGGGGAGGGAAGAGAAAGCACTTAATTCACTTCTGGTAAATTGCCTAAACTAAAGACAAAATCGCATCCGAGCACTGCATGCGAACGTCGCCAGGAAAGGCGCTTAAGTTGAGTTCTGAAAGTATCTTAAGCGCTTAATATCGCTCACAATGCCAATGAATGTGGAAGAGGCAAGAAAAAAGAAGAAGACAAGAGCGGACGCCTGAAGCGGAGTATATTTCGGTAACTAGTCCCGATGTTCAAAAGACAAAGTTTACACTCAGCTCGGTCTGGGCTGTCTCAGCGTTTCCTCGTCTCTTGGTCGGGGACTTAACTTAGCTCCTCTAACCAATTATGGCTGAAGAATGAAATGATTAGTTGTGAAATGTGTACGAGGAGTGTTGTCAGAAAGCGATGGCGCGGCGGGTGGGGATTATTACGTTTGTTTTGGGATTTTTCTTCTCCTCTCCTCCCCACCCCACGAGAGTATTCCCGTGCACTCGGGAGACGACGAGACTCTCGGCGCCGCAGGTCTGCGATGGAGACTGACAGGGAGAGACGGCTATAAATTTGGGACTTAATTGAAAACTTGTTTGTCAGAGCGAGAGATACTGGGAGGATCTGTGGTGCCGATGATGCAGTATGCTCTGATTTGCTTTTGGTGCAGCGGTGATGCCAAACTAGAGGGGCACTCAGAGCCCATGCCATCGGTCTGATTTATGCGCCAGAGTTGTGGAAACTTGTACACTTCGGAGGTACTCCACCCAGAGGAGCCGCGACAGACATTTGAACGACGTTACATTCCACACATAATGGCATCGATGGGCCTTTCAACGAATAAAGATATTCGGTGACATCTCACACACGCTTTATTTTATTTAAACTTAAAGATAGGAAGTGCTTAATGAAAGACCCTTTATTATGCAGGGTGGGCCAAATACAAGTTTCTTTTCAAAAATGCTATAAAATGAACAAAATTGAATTTTTTTCCATGTATCATGACTTTATTAGTAAGAACAAACCTTACCATTATTTATGAAATACAACGTCATTCAAGTGGCTGCCTCGGCTAGGTTTGCAGTAGCGCATTCTGTCACCCTAATTTTCAGACCATTTTGATGGTAGGGCTCTAGCTTATGGTATTGGCCTTAAGTACTTGAATCGTTTCCGGATTGTTCGCATAACATCGGTTCTCCACAGTTCCCGACAAAAAATATTCCAATGGGGTCACAGCTCCGAAGTGGCCAATTACGAGCGCCAAGGCGGCTAATAACACGATTTAGGTATTTGATGCTCAAAAGATAAATTGTGGCATGGGCCGTGTCTTATGGCGCGCCATCCTGCATTAACCCGAGGTCGTCCAAGTCCATGTCTTCAATTTCAGTGCAAAAAAATGTCGGTTAACATGGCTCTGTAGCGCCCACCGTTGCCAACCAGCCTCATTTTCGAAGCACAGCGGCCACATCCTCCTCTGTGCGCACCGTACGACGACGGGGACCATGTGTGTTGTCCACTTGCATACCAGTCTCGCGAACTTTTTGCACGAATTGGCGAACACCGCGACTGCTGTACGTCGGGTGCTTCATTTCGTACGCCAAACTTCTTCTTCTTTTCAAAAAAAATCCACCGTCTAGGCTACACAGCACTCACTTTTGAAATAAGTTTTCGATATTTCGGAACGTTGTTCAAGCGCAAAGCGATCCATTTCGTTCCGCGGATGTATGATACTGACTTTCTGTCAAGATTTCGAGCGAGAAACAGCTGTCAGTGTCAAAATAACCTATGATTTAAAAAAAATCCACTGGATGGCCCACCCTCTACATGAGGTAGTTTGATTTGCTTTTAGTGCATCGGTTTCCAGCTCTCTGGCTGAGTCTCTAGCTCTGCAACGCTGATGCACGAGTCCTGCGTATACTAAGGCAACATGAAACGATTAGACACTCACCTCAACTTGAACTCGGAGTACTGTGGCGTGAAGCAGCGCTTTTCGAAGGCGGCAGTGGACTGAAATCGCTCGAAATATCTGGGTGACTACACAGTTTGCGTATTAGTCAGAACTGTGCCATCCCTGAGACAACCCATCAGCATTGTACGAACTCGACCACATCGGAATGGTCACGACATCGAAAGGATCGACGAGGAGTGTGAGAACACCCACTTAACTGAGGAGCAAAACCAGCGCAGGACGGAGTGCAGCTAGGAACAGGGTGCACTCAGTTGCTACTTATTGCTGTCCACCGAGGAAAAGCTACGATCCCTCCTGCACATCCGGGACTGGCCCCAATGCTTCATTCATTCCCACACCACTGACTAGACTCTAGGCAACACCAATGCCCATTGCCTGTCTCTAATTCTGTCCAGTTTTGATGCCCGAGCCCCATGCTCGAATGTATGGCCTTGGGTCTGATCGTAGCTCTGGGCCTTATCGTGTTGCTTAAGTGGCTTGCGAATCTTTTCCTGGCTTAGACTCTAGTTCGGCTTCATCTCAGCCTGTTCCGCTGTCCAAGTCCCAAGCTTGTGTCTTAATCAAACTTCAACTTGGATTTGGTTTGTATTTGTCTTTGGTTCGATCTGACCGCCTCTCACCGTTCTGGACCCACGCTCATCCTTAAGCTGACTCTCGTTAAGCAGGTCTTGTATTTGGTCAACTTCTCGCTTACTCCTCCGATCAAAGTGGATCCCGACCCCCTAATGCTTCGTGTCGCCTCCATACCAAGTGCCATCCATTGTATAGCTCCTAATTCAAATTCTATTTTGACGCATGACACTTATTATTCCATTCCTCTTCCACCTGCTCACCGGCTTACCGCCCCCAAAAAGGCACATCCTCTCATCCATAGATCCTTGTTATGTCTCCATTTGAACACCATTCACATTCATTCCCCACAAAATATGACTCGCAACCACATCCTGGCGCACCGGTGTGCCTCCGCCTCGACACGCTCTCTGCCATTGTTTGTGCAACGAACACGAGGTATCATCTTGTCGTCTCTGCGTGTGAGTGTGTGTGGATACAATGCAAAATGAATAAGATCTGATTGTAAATGTTTTTGCGCAAGGATGCCATCCTTTCAGTAGCACACGACTTGATTGTTATGCAAATGTGATTAAGTTTCGCCACTGAGGTAGTCGCCTGGTGCACCGGTGCAAGGCTGCACGAAGAATGATCATCTCCTCGTTCGCGCAGTTGATTCGATGGCAGTCGAATGCATCGCACGGACTACGACGGAGGTGGGTGGGGACACATGGCATGACATTTACTTTGATAATAGAATTTAGAAACAGCTGCACAGTGCACACAGCTGCGACACATAAGCGTGCCATGGCTGTTGCGATTTGAAGAGTTGATTCCATTCGATTGGTTCAAAGGAGACGAGGAGGAGGAGGTGTGAACGCCAACTTAAAGGACATCTGCCAACTGGCTGTGACGACGAAGTTTTCTCGTGCTTTCGCCGCAGTTCGATGGTACTCTGAGTCACTTCTTGTTGCCGGCAGTCGGTTCAGTATTGAATTCAGGCCTCGGGAGGGGTAAGATGCGGTCACTGATTCTGAGTTTAAACGATCGTCTGGGCAAAGGGCAGTGGCATGACACATCATCCACTGAGTTGAGGGAAAATGTCATTCCCCAAGCAAATCCATCAAAATTTCAATTAGTTTCTAATTAATTCCCCATCACATCAGCTGCTTCCCCACCCGTGGGATTAGCCTTCACATTTTCCGATTCCCCTCAAGCGCCAGATTGCAGCACTTGATGCATCTCCCATGACGTTGCTCTCTTTGAGGCCGAACCAAGCCACTGAGCCGTTGCATATTAAGTTGCGCAACTTCGAGAACCAATTCCCGCGTCGCTTTTCAAATTCTAATTAGTGCATTCCACCTCGGAGATCAAAACAAAAACTTCACCAGCCTGCGTTACACACGGGCCCGGCTGCTCATGAACGATGCGGAGCGCGCTGCTGGCAAAGTTTTTCGTTCGCCAAAAAACAGTTCGAATTATGTGACAGCGAAGCGAAACGCAGTTTCGCATGCACACGCCTTCTTCTTGATTCTCCGGCGGTCGGGTGGTTCGGAGTGCTGCCTTCTGCGAAACACGACAACAGGGGTCATCGACTGAGTGCAAGTCATCATCATTAGCGTGAGTGTCCTTCACCGTTGGAGACACGAACCCGAAAGGATCTTAATTACTGGCGGATCGCATTCAATGACTGAGTCTGAATTTCGATTTAATTAAGTTATAAATCTTTGTCGAAGCTAAGCAGGATAGGAGGGCTCGCCTGGTGTGCACACCATTATGCATAGTGGCCAAGCTCTGTAATGGGACATTAATGCAGTGTCTGGATAAACGAGGGGACGTCGGCAATCGCCATGTAGTCTGATGGAGTGGATGCATGCTTCGAAGTCGGGTAATTAAACCAGGAGCTGCACGAAGATGAGACTTTTCGTCGAGTCACTGGCATCTGATTGCGGCAATTAGAGGCGATTTATGAGCGTGCTGGGTTGACTCAGGGGTGGGGCAGGCCGATTTGGGAACACAGTCTGCAAGGAAAATGGAAGGCTTACGCCTTTTTCTGAGCATCGACTGGCAGTCATCGGCTGAGGGGGACAGAGGCCAACCTTTGATGTTGCCTGCACATTGATCTGCTTGAAATGGATGGAGGATCAATTCATCAAAGTGAAACCGTCGAAATATAATGATGGGCAAAGTGATTTCGTCTCATTAGCAAGTGACAACTTCAAAGTCAAACATCTGAGGTCTCCACCAGCAACGGCAACAAAGTTCTTATCTCCGCATTCACAAACTCACACGAGACACTTGTGCGTAGGCAAAGACATTCTCTGTCCTCTCTGCATGCCCCCCCCGCACACCCCCGTCCAGCTATACTCCCACAGGCTACGAGTGTCGTGCGTCACTTAAAACTTCCGCAATAGCTGCCAGCGATGTCGCTTCAATGGATTCAAGTGTTCCCCATGCGCTGCGATGTGGCGACGTGGTGGCTCTGAAGTGTGTGTGTGTGTGGCAGGATTTGGAAGTCAATGGAATGACTGTCAAATTAAGTCACAATTTCTGTCACCATGACAGTTCTAAGTAGTTGCCGAGTGAGAGAGAGAGAGAGAGAGCTGTCAAGCAGTTCAATTAAATGATGAAACTATGCATTCTCTGGCGGGACTTAATTAACTTCGAGGAGCCCAAATGGGAAAGTTCCGCTCGGCAGGAGTGAGATACTTTGATTTTCTGTGTCTTCATTTGAGAATTAATTAATTTTCCGTAATGGATAGTTTGGTGGTGACTGGTGACTGGGGATTGAGTGGATTGTTCATTCATTCATTTGCCCTCGCCCGATGAATGGTGAATATTTGAGGGCGACTCAGAAATTGGTAATCTTTCGAGGTGTCAGGAGCAAAACCAACCACAGTCCAAAGGACATCGTTGCAATTTAAGACAAACCACATTTGAATGTCACTCTGAGCGAATTCATATTCCATTCGTTCCCTGAGAGATTCTCACCTCAAGACGGATCAAAACCAAGGCTTTTTTGGTCATCAACCAGTCGTGAGTTAATCCAAAAGGACTTCATATCCCTTAAGATTGGATATTTGGCACGGAGAAGTTTTGCGGCTGTGATGGGACACACAGACACAGGCACACATCTGCATGCCTCTGTCGGAGGACGTCAATTAGTGAATGTAAATTAATCAAGTTAATTGTTCGGCAAAGGTCCCAAAATCCCCCTTGAAGATCCAATAAGGATGTGTTTGCACAGCGATGGTGGGTGAAGTTTGCCTAGAGATTCCCTTTATGGTTGTAAGCAATTAATTTGGTTGTGGCCATAATCGAATTCGATTAAATGGCAATTGGGAAGAGGTTTCGTTTTAAAGGTGACTTTAATTGAACGGAAGTGGTGAACCGGAAGCGGGACAGTTTTTTGATTGTGGTCAGGGGTGGTTTCAAATCTTATTTCACTGAAAGAGAATACGTCTTTAGCTGGAACGTTTAGATATCTTGCAAGAATCCATGATGTAGCCGAAGAATGATCATGCTATTCACTCCTTTACTTCTGAGTCAACCGGGCGCATGTTGAGCCTACATCCGTTTAAGAACTGAAGCCAGCTGGTCGTAGACAATGCCGTGAGTTTGCAAATTGGGTACTGGAAATGTTTGGCCAAATATCCGGCAGGGTTTTGGCCCAATTTTCGAAAGATACCCATTTTTGTCCCAGCTGTCAAGTCAACAAGTGATGTTAACCGACTTTCCGTGGCCAGAGTTCGACAACATCGATATATTCGAGCTGTGGTTCCAACAAGGCAGCGTTACATGCCATACAAGCGACGCAACGATGGAATTTGTGAAGGAGAAATTTGGCGTCATCGCACGAGGAGCGTCCATCATTTGGCCGCCACAATTTTCGACTTGACAACACTGTATTCTCGTCTCTGTAGCTAGGTTAAGCTCTTTGTTTACGCTAATAAGCCAACCACTTTGAACGTCCTCGAGGCTAACATTCGAAACGCTGTTGCCGTAATAACGCCGAACAGAGTCATCAAACATTAAATATGCCGATAAAAGTCGAGAATGACGTGCTTCTTTATACTTAATGTCATGAATGTAGCTTTGAAAAAAAAACTATAATCAATTTCATACCTCTCCCCGTTGTTGTTTTATGCAAATTTCTTTTCCTATTGTTCTTATCTGGGCACCATGTAGTGAAAAAATTAAAAAAGATTCAGAGTCATCAAACATTAAATATGCCTGGAAGCCGAGATAGTCATTCGAATAATCTGCTATTCCTTACTTAATGGCATGAATGTAGCTTCAAAATAAAGCCCTAACCAATTTGATACCTCTTCCCGTTGTTATTTTTTTCAAATTTCTTTTCCTATTGCTCTTATCTGGTCACCATGTACTGAAAATATTTGAGAAAAAAAATATAATCCACATACGCCCCAGTAACAAAATCACGTCCGAAATCGTAGCACAAAATGTCCGAGAGTTTACTGGCGCTTCCTATTTCGAAGCACAGATTCACCCCAGACTGCTCAGCCCCCGGACTATAAAAAAATGTTGCAAAATATACCACAACCGCCTGAAAGTCTATGAAAATATTCCACAGACGCCGCAGAGAAGCGTGGTTGAGATTTTAATATTTTCCCACCACCCCCTCATCGAATCTCTCATTTCAAATTCACCACTCGTCCGACGCGAAACGAAAGCCGATCCTATGCCAGCCCTCGTATCCCGGACTCATCCTGACGTGCACAGAGCAGTTTTGAATGACGCAGACTAACCCTTTCCCTTTTTTTAAAGGAAAAAAAGTCCGTCTGTTAACACCACAAGTGCCCGTCCAACTAGGCAAACAAAATCCGCAAAAAAATGCTGAAGTCACTTGTTGTTTTTCAGGAAAAAAAACAGTTGTCCATCGGCAGATTGAAGGGAGTTTATCCTTATCCGTGTGGTTTGCACAGAAACAAAAACCAGGAGCTTACTGGTTGCATATAAAGGAGTGCACTTGTGAACAGTGTCCTTCGTGTCATTCATTTGCTGGAAAGATTTCTGTGCTTAATTTCCTGTCTTTAAGTGGAAGTGAGGATGGGTGTGAGGGTGCCACTCTGAAGAGGAGCGAACACAGAGGACAGATACACTTCTCAGAAAGAAAAACAACAAATCTGCACAATTTTATTATCGAACACTCTCGTGAATGCTGAGAATCTTTTTGAGGTCGATTTGATGCGTAATTGAATTGAGCTTTTAATGAATTCACGCAAATGCGTTCGCCTTGAAGAGGTTTTTAGAAAATCGACAATGACCATCGTTCAATGGGTGGGTGACGGCAATTAATTTCTTCGAAATTCCCAGAACAACCTATTCCTGTGAATTCGACCCACATTTCTGGTGAAAAATAACCTTAAAGCGAAGGGCACTTGAATGAGAATTTCTCGTAGAAACTGGAAAGAGAGGACAAAAAGGAACTTTCTCATTAAAACTCCCTTCTACGGGACACTTTATCATATCTGAGACCCGACTGGGTATCGGTTACACTCCCACCTGCGTACACTTTGATTTAAGGAAGCAACTTCCTGTGGTGCCGCTGACTACAACCGACGGAGACCCCACCACCGGCTGTGTACATAACTGCGCTAATTTTTCGACGAAGTATCTATGAACTTCGAAATTAATGGCTGTCCGGTGTGCCATCAGAATTGCTGGGAACTGCTCTTCATCAAGAGGCGATAATAGTTATCGTCGTTTGTGTTGGCCACGATGAAGTGGAATGATGTTGCTGGCGAGGTGATTCATTTGTGCACTTGAAGGTCTATTTTATATATTTCCCTACCTGACTGCAATCTTTAATTCACGCTTCTTGCTCAATATCCATGTGAAGGGAATATCGAATTTCTTCTCGTTCTTACCATTAAGACGCAAACCTCTCTGGCGGGGAGAGTCCATAAGAAATTCCATCTCCTTTCCAACACCGCACATGCATACCTACTCGGCGTCGCGTTGAATGAAATGAAATTCCACACAGAAACCCCTCCCCAACCATGCCACGTTCTACGGCTCGGTTGCCGCCTCGGCGATGTCATCTTATTTTATGCTGATTCCAGAGCATCCCATATGCACATGGATGCAATCCAATGGGGGATAAGTAACATTCCGGTGCCCTTGTTCTGAGTGTGTGCATATTTAAGGCATCCCGGACCAGGACCACCGGCACACTCGGATAATAATCAAAGTCCTCACACACACACACACACAGAGGCGCAAGTACCGTGGCACGTCCTCGAAGGAATTGGCGAAACTTTTGACACACTGGATTAGAAGATATTTCTTTTGGCCCGGCCATCCAATCTGCACCTCCCAACGACGCCGGTGTGCATGCACATCTGGCAGGGCATGCCCGCAACTATGGCCGCATATAAAGTCAGCAGCGACATCTGCGCAGTTTCCGCAAATAATACGACATGCCACGGGTGAGTTAAAAACTTTTGCCAAATGCATCTGAGGTCATTAACAAGGATATTCGCACGAAGGCAGTGCATGCGAAGGAGAATTGACTTGTCAAAGAAGATAGACGCTCGCCGCATGCCCCGAGGACGTGACTGTTGGCTGGGTGGGAAATTATGAAGTTTTTTTTTTGTTTTTCAAAACACCCGATAACAAGTATCTAATCAAAGGATTCAGTAACCGGAAAAACGATGTCGTTGCCACCTTCTTTCGTGTTGTCATGTTTACGGGGAAAAAACTCAGTTGTCTGTGTTCACGAGAAAGTTACTCCCACAGCCGAGCAGTGAGAAGATCATTAACAAGCACTGCACGCTCCGCTAGGTTCCATTATGAAGTGAGATTCTTTGAGTTGTGAGTTCTGTTGAGGCACTAATTTCAGAGAACTGCGGTTGGAAGGAGTGTGTCCCAAGAGCAACGCACTCAACTCTGAGATGTACGCGGGGTGCGCCTTCGGTGGGGCAACATGGAACGGGAACATTGTCTGATTACCAATTTAGGTCCTAATTAAAAAGAAATGAGCTGGAATCATATCCAATTCGAACGAATGGAGGAGGCAGTCACGGTTTAAGTTGGTCAGACTCCTTCCACAGGGCTGGATATTAGGTCCCCAACTGTTCTGTTGCATATTCGTCTTTTAGCACAATACCAGCGACTCACACGCTCCCCTACTCAGATCGTCAGTTTCAATGAATGGAACAAAAACGGGACCAACTCGGCAACCTTCTGGCTCCCCAAAAACAGCACTCTATTCATTGAGACCACAAGTCAAGCAACAGAGGACTCAACGAGGGCAATTGCCAAAACAGCAAAGCATCGACATCCTTCCGCACTCAATCGACCGGATATGGATGTATGTGTGCTAATTCCCTCATCCATATTCCAGGCGAATCATCTCAAAAGCTTACCCATGTGAAGTTTTAATAAAATCTCGACGATTATCCAATTTGATGGGTGACAGCGGCCGGGACCCCACGTTGCCCGTACGCCCCGTTCCAGCATTATTTATGCAAATTATCGATACATGGCTTTTGTAGTCCGGAGCGAGAGTGGAGTGCAGGGGTGGTGTGCTCATGGGGAGTCCATCGATAATCGAAAGATTTAACGTTGGAAAGTTATGCAAGCGCGGTGGCAGTCAAAATGGCGAAATGTTTGAGTTTATCCTCAGACATGACACCTGCGGTTCGATGCAATCTCTTGAGCGAGGGATTGCGGATGTATGCATGCGCACGGCTAGTAGTGCTGCTGGTTAAGAAGCGGAAATTGATGTAGTGGAAGAGCTGTTCTGATGCCAGCGATATTTCACTTGGGACCGGTGGTATGGAAGATTATTTCACATCGTATCATCAGCGGGAAACCAGTTTTCTAGTGCGATGTGGGGAGAATGTTAATCTGGGGGAAGATAGACCAGCATAGATGGGGTTTCTGTTTTCTTGGCTGTTCTGGCAGATTGCGCGGAACTTTGAACGAAGTGGGGGCTTGATTTATTGCCAGAGGGACTGCTCGAGGCAGCGCGCGTACATCGGTGAGTGAAGTAGATGCACGGGATTAAAAAGGTGGAGTTGCAGATTTGATGGGAAGGATACTTGGGCATTGATTAACTCTTGGTTGCATCGTCGGAGTGATTGGAGTCGGGAACATAGCCGTTTCGTCATAGATGTTCTCGCAGATGACTGATGACTGATGACTGATGACTGATGCGCAGATGACTGATGCGCAGATGACTGATGACTGATGACTGATGACTGATGACTGATGACTGATGACTGATGACTGATGACTGATGACTGATGACTGATGACTGATGACTGATGACTGATGACTGATGACTGATGACTGATGACTGATGACTGATGACTGATGACTGATGACTGATGACTGATGACTGATGACTGATGACTGATGCGCTGATGCGCTGATGCGCTGATGACTGATGCGCTGATGACTGATGACTGATGACTGATGACTGATGACTGATGACTGATGACTGATGACTGATGACTGATGACTGATGACTGATGACTGATGACTGATGACTGATGACTGATGACTGATGACTGATGACTGATGACTGATGACTGATGACTGATGACTGATGACTGATGACTGATGACTGATGACTGATGACTGATGACTGATGACTGATGACTGATGACTGATGACTGATGACTGATGCGCTGATGCGCTGATGACTGATGCGCTGATGACTGATGACTGATGACTGATGACTGATGACTGATGACTGATGACTGATGACTGATGACTGATGACTGATGACTGATGACTGATGACTGATGACTGATGACTGATGACTGATGACTGATGACTGATGACTGATGACTGATGACTGATGACTGATGACTGATGACTGATGACTGATGACTGATGACTGATGACTGATGACTGATGACTGATGACTGATGACTGATGACTGATGACTGATGACTGATGACTGATAACTGATGGATATGACTGATGACTGATGGATATGACTGATGACTGATACGCTGATGGTTGCCTTCTCAATTCTTCTCTCAATCCATAAATGAGTGCAATAATTGCCCATAAACTCCTAAAAGTATGACCGTCCCGAGCTGGCTACTAAAAGTTTATACCCACTTTTACAGCAAAGCAATGCTTCCTTAAGGACCGTTTAAAATCGCAATTCGGACATCTGCAGCCGAATAGCAATCTCTACAAGGACCAATCACAACTTTATCGATCCGCCATATGACGACGGACGCCGTTATCCTCGACCCTCGCACAAGGACACCAGCAACAGCAGCATAATAAAAATGAAACCATTAACAATGGAAGCAATGAGAGTATCATTCTGAGGCAATTTCGAGTTCCGTCTCTCCGTTCCGGCTCGCGAACGACGTGAAAAGGGAAAAACCTATTTATCACAGCCCCACACCGCTTCAAAACGGGAGCCTTGCAGGCTTCGACAGCCTTTCATGTGCGGCCAGGTTGTGGCTGAAAATATCGGACAACAGAAAAAAAAAAACCCCCCGAAACGAATAAAAAATAACAAAACACGCGGGCGATTTTGTTCTCGCTCCGTGTTAAACACTTTTTGTGCTTTCCACTTGGTCTCGTAGTTTTCATGTGAAATGTTTTCTATTGGCAAACATAAATCTGGCAGAGCTAGCTGGCGGGGGAGGGTGGCCGGCCGAGCGAATCCTTAGCAATGAACGAAACACTTTTTCAATGATGTGAGTGCAAGGAGGTTTGTTTTCGTTTTTTTTGGCCAGGAATTGCTTGCTTAATAGCCAGAGCTGACCGAGTGTTTGCTTGTGTCCCGCAATGCTCTTTTTGGGGGATGGCGCTGCAAAATGTTGTTTGTTCCATTCACCGTCAGCGGCAATGTTTCGCCGCAGAGGGTCACACGCAAACCATTGACTGGGCGATGTACATTAAATTCGAAAAAGGCTTGAACCGGACCTGATGCTGTATAAAGAATCACTTTGCAAGTCCGTTCGGCTGCTAAAAGTGGCTGCATTTGGCAGTGGATTGAATCAAACAAGAGGTGGTGGTTCGAGCTGGTCGCTTATCCACAAATAGAGAGTCAGTCAACCGCTTTGAGCGGGGCGAAGACAAAGGGCAGCTCTTGCTTTCAAATTGAATTCATCGCTTGATGGTGATTTTGAATTTGCTAGAGTTTTTCTCTGAGAAGGCATTCGCTGCTTAAGGGCTAGTACATGTAAAGTTTCTCTGATTCTAGGTACTTTTAATTAATTTTGAGTCGGTTCATCCGGTCTGAGGCCCTCTGCAACTGGTTGTAGACCATTTCTATCTGATTTGAGGCAACTCGGCCCTTGACAACCGCTGCCACTTCGGTCTTTCGACTTGAAGGACCAAAATCATGCTCTACAAAGCCCATATTTCGCCAGTCCTGCTTTATGGAGCCGGAAGCTGGACGCTAAACAAAACCACAGAGCTGGTTCTTGGTGTCTGTGGAGCAAAGAAAAATTCAACGTCGGATACCTGGTCCCGTCTGCGAGGAAGCTGAATGAAGGAGAAGCCACAAAAGTGAACTCAACATAGGAACACATAAACACAGGTTCACATTCACAGCGGCCCAACTAGGCGTACCTACGACCTGTGCGCACCTGTGGTTATGTGTTGAGATGTGTATTAACGAAATCCAAAGACTGGAGTGGATCCGACGACATCGAATTTTTCACCTAAAAAAATGTACAGTGTATAGTAAGGATTTTGGAGCCTTTCATGGCTCATCTTCCAACTGCCACAGCGGCCGAACTAGGCGTACCTACGACCTGTGTACACCTGTGGTTATGTGTTTAGATATGTATTATCGAAATCCAAAGACTGGAGTGGATCCGACGACATCGAATTTTTCAGCTAAAAAAATTGACAGTGTATAGTAAGGATTTTGGAGCCTTTCCATGGCTCATCTTCCAACAGCCACAGCGGCCCAACTAGGCGTACCTACGACCTGTGCGCACCTGTGGTTATGTGTTGAGATGTGTATTAACGAAATCCAAAGACTGGAGTGGATCCGACGACATCGAATTTTTCACCTAAAAAAATGTAAGGATTTTGGAGCCTTTCCATTGCTCATCTCCCAACTGCCACAGCGGCCCAACTAGGCGTACCTTAGACCTGTGCGCACCTGTGGTTATGTGTTGAGATGTGTATTAACGAAATCCAAAGACTGGAGTGGATCCGACAACATCGAATTTTTCACCTGAAAAAATGTACAGTGTATAGTAAGGATTTTGGAGCCTTTCCATGGCTCATCTTCCAACAGCCACAGCGGCCCAACTAGGCGTACCTACGACCTGTGCGCACCTGTGGTTATGTGTTGAGGTGTGTATTAACGAAATCCAAAGACTGGAGTGGATCCGACGACATCGAATTTTTCACCTAAAAAAATGTACAGTGTACAGGATTTTGGAGCCTTTCCATGGCTCATATTCCAACTGCCACAGCGGCCCAACTAGGCGTACCTACGACTTGTGCGCACATGTGGTTATGTGTTGAGATGTGTATTAACGAAATCCAAAGACTGGAGTGGATCCGACGACATCGAATTTTTCACCTAAAAAAATGTACAGTGTATAGTAAGGATTTTGGAGCCTTTCCATGGCTCATCTTCCAACTGCCACAGCGGCCCAACTAGGCGTAAGGATTTTGGAGCCTTTTCCTGTTTCGTGGAAGTAAGACAGCTTGGCTTTGTTGGCTGGAAACTGCGTGTCCAGGACCGTTATCGATGGAAGGCGGCTATTGCTCAGGTCCATGGGTCGTCGGCCAGCCGTTTTTCTCACCCTACCACGACTCCCACAGCATCGCGGAGGAATTATGATCTTGTCAGCTTGGATTTCTCTCCCGAGTTCTACAAGACAACAGCCCTTTCCTTCTGGTCCCGAAATTCAATCATCTTGTCATGGTTTTGTTAGCTTTTGGACCACATTTCCGACGAATGTTCTTAAAACGTTGACAGTCAGTGTTCCTGGTATCAAAGTAAATCAAAAAAGAAAACGGAGACGCCATGATAGGCCCTCCAACGGTGACGTTCCATGCCCACGGTGAGATCACCAACATCCCGGGCACGAACAAGTGAATCAGAAATAGAACCAGTCAACCGAAAGGAAGTCAAAAGAACACACCTAATCCACCAACGCACTCCGCAGCAATTACCTAATGCACGCCAGGATTAAATCCAGTTTGATCGGCAATTCAACATCCCGTCCACCTGCCCCGAGCACCGCAGCACACTAATGCGACCACCGCTGGTTTGGAATTTACAACCACTCTGCCATGTCACCTGTCTAACGCAACATTGAAACCGCACACAAATTTCCACATAACATATCACATTAGCGAAAACTTTCACATCGACCGCAGTCCGCAACCGATGTCGCCTAATCGAATTAATTGCATTCGGGGCGCGGCTAAAGTAATCTACAGCCGCCACAAATGCCAGCAAAAAGATACATTATTCCGAATTTCTGCGGTTAATCGCCAGCAGTTTATGAAAATCTATTTGCAGGCTGTTTCGATTAATCTGCGGTCGAGTGGCTCTTCGGGATGCGTGCTATTTGATTATGGCCAGATTGGGAGGTTGAGGGTGTGGGTGGCTGACGGAGTTGGACGGAATGTTGTGCACTGCTTGGGAATGAAAGGAAGTTGATTGAGTTGACATTGTCTGGCTCTCGAAGCGGTCGAAGTGCAACGTGAAACTGAACGTGGAGACGTCACTACAAAGGACGGGGTTCAGAACTTTATTTCCCAAGAAAACATCAAAATTCGCAAAAAGCACCGCCACTGATGACGCTGTCAAAATACTTAACGGCGCGTATATCCATAAATCGCCAACCAAACACGACGAAGCCAACGATTGCTAATCCAAATGATGGCCATTTAATGCTTGCAAATCTCGTATCTCATCTCATAATTACACGCCAAGGGAAAATGATTAATTCTCACCCTCAACTCCCAAAAGTCGAGCCTGATGGACTCGCTCGCGACTGATGACTCCTCCAACGATAACCATCTTGAGTATCAATCGTGGCCCGCGATCCATTCGATTTTAATGCAGTCTTTCGCGTCTTAATGAGCTCTCCAAAGTAGTCTGCTCAACATCATCAGCGGGATATATTAAGTTGCCACCAATCCAAGGGTGTACTCAAACAAGTCATAATCTCTTTATTGTCCCCCAATATCCCGTGGTGTGCATTTATTACACCCGCCGGGCGGCATGGTCGAGACGAAGAGATTGATTGCGAGGCCACCACTCAGTCGCAGGCACACTATTCCCACGGGAGGAAGGAGCACTTCTTTTCAAATGAAAAACCAACTCCAAGGAGACGCGATAAGCCGTGGGAAAAGTTTGCATAATCAGGATGACTGCGTGAATTATTCGCAGCGGAAATTGACGATGTAATTACAGCAGCTAAGAGGATTAGCTTATTATGGATGCGGAAGTAATTACATGGCCAGGGGAGCGGCTTCGCGGAACCCTCTAAACTGTGCTCAATTATGCAATTCATTTCAATATTAGTTGGGGAATTCGCCCGCTTTTGTTTTTGATGGATTCACTTGTGGCCGAGGGTGAGGGGAGGGCATGGCGAACTTTTAACTTCACTTGCGGCAGAGGGTGAGAGAAGGGCACCACGTTTAACTTCATTTTATCAGTGACTCCTTGAGCGGAAGGAAGCAGGAGTGACTGGGCATTTTTCATCAGCGCCTTCCACGAAGTTCGACTGTTTGAGTGGCATCATCAGGCCTTATCGCGATCGAAATGAGGAAGAAGACGGCGTAGCCGTCAATTGTCTCAGATGCAGACCGATGTTCACGGACGTTTTGTGGCCAGAGGTCAGAAAACATTGATAAATCCGAGTTCTGTGGGTCCCACGAGACGGCGCTAGGATGCCGAGTCATTGGGACAACGCAGCAAAGGATGTCCTCGAACGAGATGGCGCACACAAGTGGAGAAGGACCTCAACCAACTTGGCAGCTGGCGAAAGATCGTGCTGGCTGGAGAGGATTGTTTGTTGAGGTCCAGGACCACCCCGGACTGTAGCAAAAAAGAAGAAGGAGAAAGGACATATAAGAATTAGAAACTTGAAAAAGCAAGGTCATGGAAGCGACACAATGCTCGGAGTTCTGAAGGAGCAATTTGGCGACTGGATCATCTCACGGGGAGCGTTCATCAATTGGCCACCGCGACACCACTCGACTGTTTTCTCCAGGGCTTCGCCAAGACCTTAATCTACGCTAGCAAGCCACTGAGGACGACTTAGAGGCCAACGTTCGAGACGCTTTTTTCGGGCAAACACAGCACATATTTGACCGAGTCATCAATCCGAGTGAAGCACTGTCGAGTGAAGAACTACCGGCACTCTCTAGGGGACCATTCCAATGATTGGCTATTCCACACATAATGACATGACTGTAGCTTCACAATAAAGCTAGAATTAATTTAATACCGCACACCGTTGTTGTTTTTTTGAAATTTCTTTTCTTATCTTTCTTATCTGGTCATCTTCATTTGACAGACGATTTTGAGTAGCTGTGAACACAGGCTCCGATCTTCCGTTCCCTCCATCTTCCCCTCTCCTGCCTGACACCTGTTAACAGCCATTCAATCAATTCAACTCACATCCGTCACACCGCATCGAAGCGGGTGTCGTGAAAATTCCCAGGACATCGATTTGGAGAACATTCATTTCCACGTCATCTGCACTAGCCCGCGTCGCCAAATTCCCAATTGCACCAAACTCATCTCAGGCATCTGCGTCCTGCACGACCATCCCTCGAGGAGAACCCGATGAAGTTCCAAGACATTAGTTTTCTTCGCGTGTCGCTCGCCGATGTTGGATTTATTTGATTAATCTCTCAGAGGATGGCACGACATGGTGAACAGCACGTACTTCCGGCGAATGGAATTGCGTGGCTTCTGCAGAAAGCCCGATGGATTCATGGGCGCATTGGCAGCGGATTACTGAGCAGTTTATAATTTTTATGGCCTCTCACGTAGCCCGCACAAATTTACCGACAAATCGGAGCCAACGAGACGGCACTAGAGCTTTATTTATGAGCGAAACCAATTGAAGTGCCAACACATTTTAGAGATAAGACCAGAAGCTTAGAAGTTCGGCGAGTGATTGAACTTTTATTGAAGAAAATACTCGACAAATCCGTAAACAAGTTTATGGCTTCGAGGAGGAGGGGGAGTGACTTGCAATGGATGATATGTCCGAGTTGAGAGAGATTCCTTCGCGGAAGGGTAAAGATGGGTTTTTGACGCTCGGCTGGTTCGTAGGCCGAGACAATGCTTCTTGGTCGAATGTTGTGATTTTCACTCTGTTGGTGACTCCTTTCTGTGGAGCTTCACAAAGCTGCCTTTCGCTGTGACCAAGGAAACCAGTGGACAGTAAGCACTCGTACCACTGCTGGCGTGTGTTTCCTCAACGTTGTCAATCCACTTGACATCCTCGGCATCATTTTATCCAAATTAAACCCACCATCAATTGCATCGTATCAGCAACCCCCAACTGGCACATATCAGCCCTTTCAACAAACAAACGCATAAGTCAACCGACGAGGCAACCTTGACCACTTGTAGATGAAGTCCGTCCCGAAAGTGTTGAGGTTCCCTCCAGAAATAGTTTCCTCCTCATGCAGGTCATCCGGTTCGTCGCACATCAAGGCAAAACATTCCATTTCAGTCCAATATTGTGACCTCACATCAGTGGTTGTGTCAGCCGTCGAGGGAGGATTGAAGAAGTTGATGGATTTGATTAAAAAAAATATAAACCGAAATAAAGAGACACCATCTGGCACTGGAATTTATTTCGTTGAAGCTTCATTTCCTGTAAATTGTTGCAGTGACAGATGTCTGAAAGATGTTTACGATCGAGCGGGTAGTCGTTGCCCTCCCACCCACGACACAATTTGCATAAGTGCTTGGTAATACCTTCGTAACTGGCTGAGGGGGTGTGTGTATTGATTTGGGCTAATTGAAGGCGGCTGTGCCGTGGCAGGGGGAGGGAGAGTTTATTGTTAGCATTTAATTGCCTTATTGTCTGGAAAATACTGATGTCGTTTTATTGCTCCATGTCTTCTGTCCGGAGAGAGCTGTCTGCGCTGAGATGGGGTCTTGACTGGGGACGGGGGAGGATTTTGAAGTGTCATTCAGTCGAGATGGACGTCGGAGGTGGATGGAGTGGTTCGAGATGGACCTCGGAGTTGGGTGGACTATAAGAGGGGGATAAAGTGATTCCATGTAACGCTAATTTGCCCAAGATTTTCGATTAATCACCGTTAATTTTTGAATTCACTTGATCTGAAACCTTCTTTGACTTCGTCTCGCCAGGAAAACTTTTTTCAAATGACTGTCAAATGAACAGCCATGGTTGTCGGCACCCCCCTCAGGCTGCAGTCAGACGTATTAAAGGACGTGTGCCTTTTTCGCACAAAGTGTCCTCAGTTCGCTCCTACGAGAGGAGTATTTATTTTTTTATAGCTTATGAGCTCCTCCGACCCCGCTGAAGGGTTCATTATAAGAACGAAGAGGAGAGCCACTCAAGGAATCAATTGGCTTGTTGACAGTTTTGAGTACCATTCCATGGCGCTTCATTATCCAAACATCAACAAAAGACGCATTTTTTCGTGACTGAATTTTGAGGCGGCGTCGACGAAAGTGTACACACTGGTCTAGACGAGTCAAGATTCGTAACTGTCGTGGCCATTGAACTGAAAGCACTTCAGTCTTGCAGTCGGTCTCCGGTTCAAGTGCCAGCACACTCTGAGGTCATGGACTCATAGACAGTTACATCCATTCACCAGCACATCGCACAGAATTCCCATAAATGCCGCAGAAAATCCAAACCGACATTGTGGCAGGGTTGTGGCAGGGTCGCGTAAAAATGACACGGGTTCACACGAAAATTTAATCAAACGAGATTTACCTGTCTCGCCCAGTCCTCCTTTGCCACGGCCACAGATTGATATTGCCCCCAGCCTCGTCGCCCTTGATTAATTGCAAAACGAACAAGGAGCAAAAATATTCTTGCATGCCACTGACGAGGTACTTGTTGTGGTGGCTACATCTCTAATTGAATCCCTTTTGCGCATGCAAACCGTGTCATTCACCCAGACACTTGAGCGCCGCTATTGAAGATCAAACGCCTTTTGGATTGCTTTTGACGTTGGTTTCGCCTTGCAGGTGATTGCCAATCGATCACAGTCATCCGTGGTCGTTCCCACGTTTCCTCGTTTCACGGTGAATTCGATTTTTTTGCCGCCGTGTGAATGAGGAGTTCAAATTACACGCTTTCACCGAAGTGGCACAGATGGGGCGGATGCGGTCCACAGTTGTGGGAATCGCCATTGCCGGTGAAATGGAAACTTTTGCATCAGGGGGCTGGCGGTAAGTTGGAAAATCTATTTCGAACTTTTTCTGTAATCTCTGCGGAGTGACGAAACAGCGAAAGAGCCTTTACCCGGAAGACTGGTCATTCTGTGGAAATGTGTGCGGGGCACTTTTTCGCTTTGAATAAACCTCCAACTTCCACGAAAGGCCTGCGGGGGGAGTTAAGAGATTATTTGTGGCCCTTAGGTGAGGTCTATGCCGCTTCGTCAAGAGCCACCGGAAGTCTGTAGGAAAACTAACAAGTGACGCCCAGCCCTTAGCTCCCATTTAAAGACAGGTGATTCTTCTGGAAAGACCCTATTTCCATCCACGCTCCCCCGCAAAGATTGATGACAGACGATGAAGATGGAGAGGATGGCGATTTTCGTTTTCGACCAAAACAATTCGGATGACTTTATCCGCCAGTCGTAAGCCCTTCCGATTGCCTCTAGATGCCAACCAGTCCCAAAGAGCGCCCCATTCAATGGCACCGGCTTAGACCGCTTCATCCCATCGAGGGCGGGGTCATTCAATGAAAACGATGATTATCCCCGATGACAGGTCATTGAGTTCATTCGTCCTTCAATCTGATTACCAAATTAATTCTAAATCGACGAGGGGACCCCGGGCAATTTTGCCCTCCCTCCCCATCACCGTCCAGTGAATTATTTCCCTTTTATATGCCATCAACTGCTTATGGCTGCCAAATATCTGAATCTTTGTGTGTTTCGGGGACGGGACGGGATTCACGTGTATCCAAGCATTTCCTTTTTTTCTCCAACTGAATCCGGCCGTCTGCACAGATTCCACTTACAATCCCTTCCAATTTTCGGTCATGCCGTTATCTAGTCACAACTTTACCAAACTGGGATCGCCGCACGAAAAGGACTCAGTTCTTCACACCGTTCCACCACCCGGTCGAGGCGGCTAGCTTAATCCTTTTCCATGTGGAAAGTATCAACCCGAATTCGTGACGAGAAAATGGGAGACATTTGTCCACACAAAGGCACCTTCCAACGAGGAGGAAGGACGACACATGACGGCAGCGGGTGGCTGATAAAATGCCGTCCATAGGGCGAGCGACGGAACTTGGTCATCATTTCGGGGGAGGTTGTTGCAAATTCCGAAACGAACATCTGTGGGGTTTGAGAGATTGGACATGAGTTAGGTTTCACTCGTCCGAAAGAAAAAAAAAAAAAAAAACCGGGAGACTCGTCTACGCTCTTGGAATGTGGTTGTTGTTGGGTTTTTTTTTTTTCACCCATTTGCTAGGTCGGGCCGGATGGCGAAGGATCTAATGGGATTCTCGATGGTAACGGCTTCATTTGTGTGGCATTTTCCGGGAGATAGAAGCGCTTCACGTCAGTCCGAGAGCATTAAGTTTTTAGAGACGAGGTCAGTGGCACTCGGTAACGAGCTCAGATGAGACAAGGATGGATGGGGGGATACATGAGTCAAGCCTGCTTTACATTTGCAAAAACCGTCCTGAATGCCTTTGTCGACAGCGCCGTCCATGAATTCTCGCAGTTTCAACAGCAAAAAGCTTTCTCCCAGCAACATGTTGCGAGATCTCAGGCAACATTGACGAGAGTTCCCATAAATCACCCTGCATTACATGATAATTCAAAGGATTCAGCAATGCGCATGGCGCCCTCTCTCGCAGAGAATGTATCTCTCGAACTTTGCTATCACCAAATCAGTGAAGACCAACCATCCAGTTTATGTCTGGCCTTCAGCGTGCTAGGTCGACTTATTGCGCGTGAGACTGCTACTCTCTTTGGTCCGCACCGACATCCGGTGGATGTCTGCTGTCACTAGTCGCGACCGCGTGCATCTTCTTCCGACAAACACACACACACTGTGCGTCCCTCATCCCGCCCGGTGGCTCGTCTGTCACGTTGAATGTGCAGATCATGCGGAAAATATGCTCTGGATGATAGCACCACTGTCGCCCCTCCTGGTCCACGCCGTCTCCAGCCCCCATCGCGTCGGGTTAAAGTGTGAAGTGAAGTGTATCTCCAATTGAGAAGCATCGTGCGTCGCGTCGTGCTGAAAATACGATTTAGGAACAGAGAGTGTCTCTGTGCGCGTCAGTGCTGGAGTCGCAAATTCTGGTAATTACTTGCGAAGTTTCGCAGCAGTTTAGTCGAGCCGAGTGTTTCGCCTTGTGGATGTGATGGTGCTGGGTGGTGGTCGGTAAGCCTCCACCTCCTCCGCCACGACGATGGTAATTAGCCGAATCATCAGCAACCAGAGCGGTTTGTGTTGTTTACTGTGCGTGCGTGACGGGAATACCAAAGCCCCCCTGGGGGTGAACCGATTGGCGCCTGGGTGCTGTTAGAGATATTGCACTCCCTTAACCGGCTCCATCATCATTTTTTTTTTTTTTCTAAGTGCATGCCAGTCCCATTTTTCACCCAGTGAGTGAGTGTTATTTGTTTTGTGACACACACGCCCGCACACGGCGAGAGATAGTGCTGCTGTGGCTGCAGCAACAGATAGACACAGCACAGCACAGCATTGGGAGTGTGCCTCACACCGGAGCACAGCAACGCGCCCCCACGCCCTCCTGAGATACATATGATGGGCGAGTATCTATTTCCTCTGGGTAAGTTGGATGACCAGGGAACTCCCACAAATCCTTGTGCACGTAGGGAACAATTCGCTTACTTTGTAGATTGCAGTGGAAATTAAAAACAAATACTCTCTCTCTCTGTTGTATCTCTGCCACGGAATGGTGGTGATATTTTACATCCCCCCCCCCTTGTTCCACACACAGCTACGACTGGTTGTCCTGAGTGCCAGCGCGGCGTGTCCTTTGTGAGAGATTTACCGTGGTTGTTACAGTATTTAACAGTTATGCATAGAGGATAGAGGATTCCATGTACATCACGGTTTATTTTTTTTTTTTTTGTTCGTTTGTGAGGGGTTCAGCCCACAGAGCTGAACAGGATTACAGTTGCACGGTTCGGTTGGTGATTTGAGGAAAAAATGTGTAACTTGCACTATTCTATGCTGCTGCATGGGTACTTCCGGTTTGCAAAAGGCGATCCCTGGCACTGCTCCAACGATCCGATAATGGCTCGATGGTTGGGGATTTGCCACTACACCGTTATTCAATATTTAACTTAAGACGTTTCTCCTATCGATTGTGGGAAGTCAGACCCTCGAGGGGGGACCAGTTCAAGGAGTATATCGAATGGCAATGGCTATTTGATGCTGGTCTACCCAACGGGGGCTTACCATGAATTATAGAGAACGACTTTCTAGTGAATTCATACTTTTACGACGTTGACGTGGTCAGCAGATGAAAAGGTACGTGCTTCGATTGACGTCACTGTTCGCATGTTGAGCTCAACGAGGGAGGATGGGGGACCTCTATCTGCGTGGGTACTCAAAGTGATTTCGAAACCCCATCAAACGATCTCCACGTGCGGACCACACTTTATTCATCAAGGCGTCCATTCCCTCAAGCCGTTCCCCCTTTCAATCTCAGTGTCACTTGTAGTCCGGGAATCCTTCTCCAATTAGAACTGCCCCTTGGTCGACTCAAAACAGAATTTCATGCCAGCACTGATCATAATTAATGAACTACTCTCTGGGAAACGAGGACTTTTGAATCAAAGCAAAAAACTTTTACCTCGCCGCCATCCTTAACTTTATTCACCACAGAGAGCAAAACATCATTTGAAAAAAAAAAAAATGCAAAAAAAAAGAGGAGAAAAACACATTCAAACAGAAAACGAAACAACTTTTGTGATTAACGCTCGCCGCAGGCATTCATCGGGAGTGAAAATGAAATTCCTCGAATAGAAGCAAGCCTCGACACACACACACATCCAGCACTCCACCCAGTCGTGGTAAATTAATGAGGGAGGGGGGGTGGCTTTGGCTCCCAGCTTGAAGTTCATTTATTTAAATTTTTTACCAATAAACCGATTTCAATGGGAAACAAATGAAATGAGCTGTGATTTTTGTTTCTGCCCCCCAAAGGATGACTTCGGGGAATTCATTGGCTTTGTTAGCCTTAATTGATTTCCCTTTTTTTAATCAACACCGAAATGGAACAGTTGTGTTGCATTGTCAGACTGTGTCAACCGCAAGTGTAAATGAAACAAGCAGACAGTGGTTGGGAATGGAGCTTGCGGCAAATTAACGGTTCCGGGAAATGGTTCGATAAAAAAAATTAACACACATCAAGTCTTGTCCTTGGCAAACTGACACACCCCTACCGAGCATCGGGGCAAGGAAATGAAAAAGTCGAGTTTTGCTACAGAAGGCGCCGAACTGAACATCACTAAGCCACAGTGTGACCAGATACGAACGATAGGAAAAGAGTTTACAAAAGAATAACAACGGTGTGAGATATGAAGCTGATTCTGGCTTTAAATTGAAGCTAGAGCCATGCCATTATGTGTGAAATAGCACATCATTCAAATGGCCAGCCAATCATTGTCCTCGCAGGCAGTGCTTCAAGTGGCAATAGCGTGTCTTATTTCGACCTCGAGGTCTTCCGAAGTTGGTGGCTTGTAAGCGTAGACTTGACTCAACTTGGACTGAAGGTTTGATGACCTTGCATTTCCTTCGACCCTAGTCTCATGGATATGCCGTTTGATGAACGGACACCAAAATTGGTGTGAGGACCATTAGTGTCACCGCTTGAGTCACTTAGATGACTCAAATACAAGTAATCCAGCTGCGATGTGCGTACAAAGTAGACTTTCCCTGCCCGCAGGACTGGCTCTGGGCAGAATCTGAGCAGACAAGGACTTTAGTCGAATCTTCAGGGTTGGCTCCGAGATCAAGGACCGGTCTGGCGCTTGCGCCTCCGTGTAGGGCGACAAAATTATACTGCACACATCGTTTTCCAAGCGGAAACCTTAAGACCTTGCTCAACCCTTTAACCACTTCCAGGATAGTTCGGAAAGGCGAGTCTTCTCTGAATTTAATCGCCAGTCCACCAAGGCTTGTCTGGGTGCCGGGACACCACAAGATCACTGATGAACTTGCTAGACAAGGATCAGAGGATGTACTCTTAGGACCCAAACCAACGCAGGGACTACCTGCATCCTTGGTTAGGGCTTCCATCGATGATTGGGCCTCTCGACAGCACAACCGGAGATGGCATGGCTCTCCAGGATGAAGCGATGGAACCCTCTGCGACGCTTGTGGAGAAGACGACGATACTGTAGGGCACTTCCTCTGCCACTGTGGCAGTCATTCGGTGTGAAGTGAGAGCTGTTGATGTAGGCTCCTGATGTAAGTTCCTGCTGGTATTCCTCCGGAAGAACATGCATTTTCAGCAAATATATGTTGCCTGCCTTGTAGTGCAATGGACTAGTTTTGAGTCTGAGTGCTCCAGGGCAGTGTTAAAAACCTCCTAAAAAAAATAGGACGAGTGAGAAATCGAGTAGTGTCAGGACACGGCTGTCAATTCATGGAGCATTTATCCAGTCGCCAATTTCCTCATTCACCTTCAAGCGTTGCGTTGCTTCTTTCTTTCTTGTTGGAACCACATCTCGGATATATCAAACCTCTGGCCACAGAAAGTCAGTCAACATCGCTCTATACCTGAGAGCACTGATGGCTACGCGGTCTGCTTCCACATTTCGAACCAAATAAGGTCCGATGATGCCGCCATGACATACATAGAACCAAACAGTCAATCATTGATGCTTGGTCGAAAGCTTATGGATTGTGCTCGCTCCAATAAGTGCAATTTTTGCTTGTTTAGTCAGCGTCCTCCGAGAAGATTTTTAGCCAAAATCCGGAATCTGGCGCCCAATCATCGATCTCTCGGCGTGGTCCTCCAGCCTCAATTCCTGCATCAGCACAATCTAATAGAAATGTATGTCGAAATCCAACCGTAAAATACGGCAGGTTGACTCCCTGGCGATGCCCAATTCATTTGAGAGACATTTCTTGGTCTTCTCCGACACTGACCGCTACGAGCTTTGTCGGGCTTGTGGGCCAAAAGACTGTCTGTTCGACACCATCGTGCCCAGCTCAGGCAAGGAAGAAGAGCCAGTTTCTGAGCAGACACGCTTTATAGATCTGGTTGATCGTAGAATTAGAAAGCCTCACACATACTCATACACAGAGCCACAAACAGCTTCAAGGAGCAAAGGGTCCCTGTATACCGACGCGACGCACTCAAAACACTGAAGTTTGACAGTCGAAAATGGCGGTGACTAACAGTTGACTGAACTATCCACCCCGTCGCAGCATGAATTATCCACCGTCCACCCACTAACGTCCTGAATGTCATATAGTCCGCCCTCCTCTTCCCTCCTCGGACAAACCAATCGATTACTTCTAAAAACGTCCCTTTATCGATCGGACCGAAGGAAATCCATAAGATAACATAATATATCCCCTTACGAAGTAAACAGACCATGCATCAAAAGCAGCCAACCATCTGCTTCGGGGCTGACGGGTCCAGGAACGGTGCGTCGTGAACTATTTCTCATTTCTCATAGGACATGGTCAATACCAAGCACTTCCCATCGACGACCAATATCCTTTCTAGACAACACACATTTGTCTCGGATATAAACACACCCCCGAGCACGTGGGAACTGGGGATGTGCAGCCACAACTCAGGACAGTCGTGAAGAAGTAAACAAATGCTTGACAGATGAAATTGCTCCGGATTGTATCTACCGGAAGGTTCCTTTCCACTTAGGGTCCAGCAGCGGGAGTTATACGAGTATATTATTTTATTTTTATTTTTTTTCAAAAAGGACTCTTTAGGAAGTGCGAGGCGGCGAATCATTGAGATGGATGGTGTTGGCTGAAATGGGTTCGCTCTCGGTTTGGAGTCCCCAGGGAGAACTTACGTCCGTACAAATGTCTGGTCTGGTTTGCTCGTGATTTTAAGGAACGGTGAACTTTTTATCTGTCACATCGTGGCAATGGTTAGAAGTCAGATTCATCTTTTAGCGATTTCTGCAAAAGGGCGAGTGGGTGGTTGTGTGGTTAGCCCGGAAGTGATTCTGGCAACTCCCTAGATGTGCACGACATCCTCCAAGACTCTAAAAGATTAACCGAGGCTCCTCCCTTCTCCCGTGACAGTCACATTGCAGCACGTACTTACTCATGACATTTGCCGCAGACACTTACTTCAAATTATAATTCCTGAAGTGTCAACCACCGCAAACCGAACATATCCTGCGAACAAAATTCGACAGTTTCGCACATTTCCACGCCGCCATCGTCTCTGGCTTGCACTCGACTGACAGTTGGTAGCTAATTTGCGAAGAATGCGCCATGCATCGGCTCACATTCGTTTTGCATGCGAAATAAGGGTATCCTTGCAGAGTTGGATATCGATGTGTTTGTCAGGACCTCACTGCACGGTGGCGTTAGCTTCACACAAGGGATATTTAATTTGTGCGCGCTCTGCGTTCGCAAAATGACAGACTGACTGCTAAGGGCGCTCTTTGGGTGTGTGCATGAAGGGCGAGCGCTGGGAGGTGGCATGTGCACCACAAGGAGATGTGGCATGTCACTTGTTGTGGTGTTGGGAGGAATCTTGAAGGATGCTCCGGAAATTTGACGGAAAGGGTGTCGTTGTCTGAGACAGGAAAAGCACTTCAGTCAATGGGGGATGACCCGTGGACGATGGTCGATGAAAGACCGTCAATGATGGACCTTCTAAGCATATCGTTGCATCATCACTCGATCTCAAAGCTTCCAACCACTTCTGCTTCATTCTGTAACCATTCTCGACGCGTCACACAATCGATACAAGGTCGATTTAACCTCACATGGACATGCGAAAGGCGTCCAAAAATATCACTAACCTGACCTCCAAACCGGTTGCTGCTCCAAAAATACAAAAATATCCCCATGACGGCGGTACACAGCGATATCCCCTGCCGCAGACGGGCAAACATGTATTTTCATTACACCCCTTAACCAGATAAATACTTAATTGACAGAATTTGTAAGCAATTCTGGGCAAACAATTAACTTCTATTTCCATCGTGGCTCCACACCCGAAAGGGGCGCAGTGCGTGCAGACAAGGCGACTTCCGACATCAGTCAGTGGCTGCAATGAGATATTCATGAGGGCATTCACGTGCTGGAACGTCTTGGAAGATCTGAAGAACCGTACTCTCTCGCAGTCCTACCTAGTGGCTTGCATGCTACTGAGCGTATTGGGATAACGCTCTCATCACAGCGAAGCACATCATGTACAATTTACGCGCAATTATTTTTTGGAAAACATCCGTTTCCGGCGTATATTTAGAAACCATCTGAAATCAAATCGAATCATAGTTCAGCATGAAAGGGCATCATCACGTAGCAATCACTGATTGAACGGAAATAATAACTTCAAATCGATGGCATGCAACTAACAAATGAATTCGCATCATTTATTCATTTTGCCGTCCCTCTGCCGCCGTTGCCAGCACCAAAATGCACAGTTGGTGCGTTTCAAAGCACAACATTTCATCCAATTAGATTTCAAAACGAACCCAATTGTATTGAGTTCGATTCGAATGCAGAAAAAAAATATACACATAGTTTTCTAGAGCCATCCTGTCGTTCCCGAATTTAATGGAATTCAATATTTTTTCAGCTCCCCATCGGCAACTATGTGTGTCGGGGGTGAATTGAGAATAGACAACCATTCATCATCGGAACAGATGGCTGCATTTGCAAACTCCAAATGGGTTGCGAAGGATGGAATAATACACTCTTCTCAGTTAAAGTTTATGAATAATTTGTTCAGATAAGGAAATTTAAAAAAAAAAAAACTGAGAAAGTTAGTACGGGTCGTTTTGTGAGTCTAAATAATTGATTTCCGAATCCACACAATTAGTGCATGTAAAATGGGATGAGGAGGTATCGAGTGGCGTCTGTGTTCAGAGAGGATGCTGCCGGATATTAGAATTTTGAACGAAAATCATTGAATGCAACCCTATTCGCATGTGTACAGTGTGGGCCAAACACAAGTTTCTTTTTAAAAATGCAATAAAATGAACAAAATTGAACTTTTTTCATGTGCTATGACTTTATTAGTAAGAACAAACATTCCCATTAATTATGAAGTACAATGCCATTTAAACGGCTCTCTGGACTAGCTTCGCAGTACCGCAATCCGTCACCCCAATTTGCCAAGACCTTTGTTGATAGTTTCGGGCTGTAGTTCACGGAATGTTCGGATGGTATTGGCCTTAAATGCTTGAATCGTTTCTGGTCCGGTCCTTTACGGTGCAAAAAAAACGGTGCAAATGGATCAAATTACAGCTCCGAAGCGGCCAAATGGACATCGCCAAGACGGCTGATAACACGATTTGGGAATTTGACGGTCAAAAGATCAATTGTGGAATGGTCTGTGTGGCATGGCATGAACCAGAGTTCTTCCAAGTCCATGTACTCAATTCCATTTAAAGAAAGTCGGTCAACGTACCGCTCACCGTTGACGGAAACGTTGCTCCCAGCTTCATTTTCGAAGAAGGCTACAACAGCCGCCACATCCTCCTTTGTGCCCAGCGGACGACGACGGGGACCATGAGTGTTATCCACTCGCATACCAGTCTCACGAACTTTTTGCACAGACTTGCGTACAGCTGTCGCGTTTAGTGCTCTCATCTCGTCGGCCAAGCTTCTTCTTATATTCAAAAAAAAAACGCACAGTTTGGGCAACACCGCACTCACTTTGTAAATAAGTTTTAAATATTTTCCAACGTTGTTCAAGCATAAAGCGATTCATTTCGTTCCGCGGAGGTATGATACTGACTTTCTGTCAAGATTTCGACTGGGAAACAGCTGTCAGTGTCAAAATATCCTATGATTTAAAAAAAATACACTAGATGGTCCACCTGTGTACATGACGTTGTCTCATTGAGTTGAGAGTTCACTTACACATCATGTCCTCTGACCATTTTCAGCCAACATTCCCAACCCCGTCTGGCAGCAATAAATTGAATGGCAGTCGATAGTGTTCTATATCAAAAGCAGTCAAGGTCGTCGGATACACGGGTGCTTCATTAGTGAGAATGTCGCCCCTAAGAACAGAGTGAACATGAGTCATATGCACCTTGCATGAAATTACCACTTTTCAATGAATTCCCACTGTCTCAGACCATGGTTCATTTAAGCATTCCATCACGTTCAACGCAAATAAAAAAAGCAATTTAGTTTGTCACAGCACGTATCATCAGCAGCATCGCCACTAAACAGAACCACTCCTAGCTCAAACATGCGTAGATCGATGAAAGTCTTCAGGAAGACATTGTGAAACATCGTGTACTCAAAGTAGTGTACAAGTTATGTACTCATTGAAGGTCGCTAAGGTTTTCGGAGTTCGCATACCAAGCACTCTCTTAGCCAGGCATCCCTCGGCGTATGCTGTTGCACCACTGGATTAGAGATTGTTTCACAGAGGTTTTCTCCTCACGTCACTTACCTTGGCCGAATACAGTGAATTCTCCCTAACTTCGCCATATTTTGGCATTCCCTTCAATTTTCCATACAAAAAACCATTCTCTGAGTCGAACTGCCTCCAACTCGATGTCCAGTGAAAATTCGACTTAGGGAGAGTCCACTGTACTTGCAGGTCACGAGACCAAGTTTCTGCCCGGCGCAAAAGGACAGGTGATCAGTTGAGCGGATGTTAGACTTATTATCTCTCGTGGCCGCCCCGTGATGACAGTAAGTCTTGTTGTACTGCGGTTGCTTAAGTAGGAATCGTCCATGAGATGAGCACAAATCTGACCACAATGTTGGACACTATAGCTCGGTGTAGTTTTTTACTCTTCGATGCGCTTGAGCTATTAGGTGCAAGCACAACGCCGTGACCTCTGAGAAGGTAGCTTTTAGTACATGCACAACAGAAACAATAGAAGACTAATGACACTCCCTTGCGGGAATTCGGTAGCGATCTTCCAAACAATGCAACATGGCAATCAATCACTTCACTTGTCAACCCCAAGCAACTGTTGTTCATCAATTTTGGTTCGTCCTTCACAGCGCACATTAATTAACCCTTTCAAACCCACTCGCTTACAAGGTGGCATGATTACACTTAGAAACACGACACTTTATCACCAATTATTGCTTAGGCCAGTTCGTTAAATTTATCACCAGCATCCCTTTCTGGCAGCACTGTTCTCAAAAAGTCAATGCAATCCGATTGAGTCATTGCCAGATCTGCTGAAAAAATGGGTGAAAGTATAACTTTTGTATTTTTGCTTAAAAGAGAAACAAATTGAATTTCAACCGAATACCGCTGGAAAATAAGAAAGTGTAGATGTAGATTGCTTGCAATCAATCCCTCACACACATCCACATCAAATTTTCAAGGACCTCTGAAGGACTCTGACGGATGAATACGATTAGGAAATGTATAAACTACATCAGAATGCATAACAGAGTGTGGTTGGATAAGTATTTCTTTCAGAAAACTGTTAAAAAGGGTTTGAAGGAGTTCAGTGGAGTACAGATTGCAGCACTCAACAAGGTGAAAGTTTGTTTTGGGGGACTCCCCTTAACCCAGGGCGCTGCACTGTTGCACCTCCAGCGCGACTCTGCTCCTTAAGCTGGCACTAGGAAAAAAAAGCATCTTCTCATGTTCAAAGTCATTTTGTTTATCGCATCACGTATCCTTTTAGTAGAGCAAAACACTCCCGTCAACAACACACCCCCCTCCCACCACCCCGCATGCACTCAGTGCAATTTAGCGTGAAACGATAGTCCTCCAAAGCCCGGCACACAAAAGTTCTATCTCCTCGCAGCCACGAGGATTCGCAAATTTCGTGCCACATTGTGCGAGAAGAACTGAATGGATTTTATAATAGCACACGGATACTCCAGCTGAGAGTGTGCACCGCAATGGTGGCGCTCGACTGTTGTAATCGCATCCAACGTGAGTGTTTTCACTCCACACACCGAGCGGGACCTTCTTCTTCGCAGCAATCTCGTCGCAATCACTGCACCCCAAAGCAACAGCACACGCTTTCGTGCAGTCTCTCTTTTCGCCATCAAACCGCGGCGGCAACTTTCGGTGTACTTTGCGCGAAATGCACACTCGCAGGGAAGCTAGCAATTTCCTGGGTTCAAAAGAACCGTGGTCTCGTGAGAGAGATTTTCGGGGGAAACCGACGATCTTCAGCTGATTGAAATTCGCTTAAGTGTTGACTCACCGAAGACACCGTCATAATGTGCACACTCGGTGGCAGCAACCCGCCGCGGCTGTCTCTGGTAAGTCACCAGTAGCGTTGGCGTGCAGGGAGACTGAACACCGCAGTTAACTTCAGGTACACATTCTCGTCGTCAATGATGGCCTTCGCACAGCACGGCGCGGCGCCCGGCGCGCAACTCAACGTCTTCCTGTGACGAGTCCTTATGTGCATTTGCGAAAATTATTTCATTTTCTCCGAGTGCTGATGGCGGGGACGAGAAGGAGAATAAAAGGAATTTGCATTGTTCCATGCCTCAAAAGACGGTGTGGAACAGCGATCTGTGTTCCATTCGGCTTGACACATGACGTGGGAATCACTTACGTGGGGTGCCCTCTTCAAAGGCAACGCACCGGAGCCGCAAGGACTTTGTCTTGACGAGCAAAAATGGGGAATTTACATTCAGAGGCGGCACGAGATTCCAGCCTCATTTCGTAAATTGAAATACTATGCTCGCGACGGGGTGCTTATTGAACGTGCCCCGCACACAGGGTGGTCATGTGCAGAAAAAACGCAAAAAAAAAAGCACAAAACAAATATTGGATTCTGCAGAAATTAATTCGTCGAATATTTGCTCCTGCAGGCGTTCCACGTTCGTTTGACTTGTCACGAGCAAAATTGACCTGCAAATGGCTCGTACAGTGCGAATGAAAGCGGCCCTTTGACTGCTTTGCGTAGTGTTAGTTGGTTTGATAAAAGAGGGGATTTTTGTTCTTTTCCACAACGCCTCACCTTTGAAGCACAACGCACGCATGCCTGCAGGACATTTTGTGCGAAATCACTTGGAAACGAATGCCTCCTTCCCTTTCGACAAATCGATCTGGGGTGTTAGCTGAAATTCAATTTGAATTCCATTTGCTAGCTGTCATGTTGATGCGCACCTTTTGTGATCGTGCTCGTGCTGGTACTCGCCCGAAATTAAAGTCAAAGCCTTCGGCTGGCAAGAACCATTAAGTGAATGCCCAACATCAAGTCGTTACCATAATTAGTTACCACACTTCAGAGGGGGCCATCATCTGCCGGTGGTTTAGCGCATATCTTAAGTGCTCTCCATTCGAGCGCCCCGAACCGAGCCGACCATCGACCACCGCAAGACAGGCCAAAACCCCGGTTGCGGGGATGGCCAAATCCCACATTGTAACTCCGGGCATAAAGTCCATAAAGCAGGCTCCTATTTAAGTGTCTCCCCAGGGCTTTGCCGGCCCTGACATTTTCATTACTGGCTGGCATTTTAACCGCTAACCACTTTCGCATGCCTTGCAATTAAATATATTCAACGATCCAGCAGCATCTGGACACTCGTGGGAATAAAGTGTTAACCAACAACGCCACGCACAAGCACACAGCCACACACTGGAATCGCACATCGTCATTCCGGCTGCAGGACGAGTGGAGGACGAGTTGACAAGGCGCGAGCTGTATGAAACAGTGAAACGTTTGAACAGTGGCAAGGAGTCCACATCCACTGGCTGCGTGTGTGTGCCAACTTAATGAACTGTTGACACTTACACGCTCTCAAAGCGGGGGGTTATGGGGACCGCGGGCCTGTGCCATCAAATCTGGGCTGTGACAGGAGTGAGTAATTGCACGGTATATGGACGCCGGGGCGGTCGTGGACAGTGTGTCACTCACGAAGGCTGCTTTAATAGACTTGCCGCTGGAGACTGATGGTTTTTGACTTCTTTTCGATTCCTTGACAAGCTTCTTGCGACCTTTTTGTTATTTTGAGACTGAGCCGCACTTCGCATGGAATGGAAATCGGCGTGTCTGTCCGAATGGCTGTTGGGGGAAAAGGCAGATGGAGCGATCGAGTTTGACACATGATGTAGCCTGATTGACGAGATGTCGATCTGAGCTAAAATTTGACTCACCCTTCGACGCTTAAGTTCCACAGCCTGTCGTTGGCAAATTCAATTCCCAGAACGGCCATATTGCCTTTCTCGTTAAAGAGCGCTACAAACACAAATATGTGTTCTCCGTCAGCTGTCAGCAGCAAACTACTTCTCGGAAGCGAATCGACAACAAAACCCACTCGACTGCCATATTGAATTGAAATTGAGTCAAATTAAACCGACATTGGTTCAGTCAAAACAAAAAGAGACACAGGACAAGCGTATCAGTGGAATAAATCAACATTACATAGAATCCTTTATTTCCGATGACATTCAGCACAACATGGACAGAAAAAACACAAGCCGGCAGGACTCTGCTGTATTAACTCGGTTTTCGGTGGAAGCAATTACGTTTTTTTTTTTTATGAAATATTGATGAATCAATTTTTGGGGGACGCTTCAGCACGAGTTTACGCAGCGAAGAGCCTTAATTTGTTTCGCTCGTGTGTTCATTAATGAGTCTGTTTCTGGTTCACGGGGGGATTCCTCTACTGAGCCCACTCGGTTGAGGACGGTCTTAATTGATGTGGAAACCGAACGGCCGTGCATGGATTTAAGTGAATTTAAGCTTTGAATAGGGAAGAGGTGCGGAGGACTCGTGTAATTTGGAAACGGGTTGCAAAATAACGATCAGATGGATCGAAGTGTGGACCTCTTCACTCGATAGAGCAACAAGACTCAAAGAGCTGCATTGGGTGAAGGGGAATCAAGAGAAACCCGCTAAAGCAAGAGAAAACAGATTCTGTAGGCATCTCACACAAATGTCTTAAGTCTCTTCTCGTTAAGGCCCATCATCATCATCTTTTGATCCACTAAAGAGGCCGTGTACTTAAAGCACGCACCAGAGACATCCAGGCCACTCGATCCTCCGACTCATTAGCAGTTATGCTCTGGCGCAACGAGGCGACTTGGTCCAACCACCTAGTCTTGTGTCTGCCAAGTGGTCGCCTACCTGATGCAATCGTATTCATGGCACGCTTCAAACCCTCGAAGCATAGCCCTTTTCGTACGAAGTAGCAGCTGCTCTACATTAAGCTCCTCGCGTACTGCCGTGTCTCTCGCCCTACCTCGCCGAGTAACTCCAACAGCAGCACGAAGAAATTTCATTTCGAAAGCTTAAAGCTTGTATTCTTTGATCTTATTCTTTCGGTCGTTACTTGGCATTGACACCAAGCTCGACCTTCCTGATTACAGATCTTCCAAACTGTTTCAAAATTGAGCCAGCTTGTACACTCCAACAGAATAGCTGAGCACTACTCCTCCCATCACTCGTGAAAAAGACCCCGAGATGCTAAAACGTCTCCAGCTGCTTCAATGGGACTCCTCTAACATGTAGAGTGCATTGAACAGGAACATAACCCTTGATTTGTCCACGTTATCCTCCGTCCCAGCATCAGCACGGCCACGGCCACAAACCTATCGAGTGCTCGTCGGAGTTCCGTCTGGGAGGATGTGAGGATAACTGAGTAATCTCCCAAAAAAAGATGGCTTACCCCAATGTCAAAGATTCCTCGCCTCGGCTGCGCTGCAACATCCAGTCTATACATGTAATGAAAAGCAGAAGGGATAAGACTCCCCCTTGACGAAGTCCAATGCCTACCGTGAAAGGTGTTGACACTGTAGTTGAAGCAATCTCTTCTGTCCGCGGTTTTGAAAAGAGAGACAATCACCCCCGTTTGCCAGTCGCCAGGAGTCTCACCGCGTTCTCAGGCCTCCTTAATGACACGAGAGAGCCACAAAACTCCCTCTTTACCCATGGCCTTAAGCATTTCTGACCGGATTTCATCCAAACATGTGGATTTGACAAAATAACTCCCTCCACCATTGGACTATTCTCCGCCCCACACAAGACTACGGGACCGCCATCCTCAGTGCCCCCTGTTCGAGATTGAGCAGCTCCGAAAAGTGGACGCTCCATCTGCGCAAAATGTCTACGGCACTGGAAAGCAACACACCATACTTGGATTAATAATATAATATGGGTGGCACTACAGCCCGTAGAGAGCCAAGGCCTAGCTTCTAAGCAACCACTCGTCTTGAGCGTGCTATGGTTCTATCACGAGTGGAAGGGACCTACAGTTTTATGCCGACCAAGTTTGAGAAGCTTTTTCTAGACAGTTATACTCTTTGAGTATTTCTTGTCGTACCAGGAATCGAACCTAGACAGATTGGTCTAAGTGCGTAGGAGTCGACGCACATACCCACAACGCCTCGAGCCACCATACTTGGATTTGACTCCTTCGATTATGTTGAATTTCCTTCCTCTGAGTCGGCGAATCGACCATCAATCCCATCCTCATGCAGAACACTCCAGAGTTTACCTCGAGGAACTGGGTCGTATGCGTTCTCCAAATCTACACAACAGCTGAAGATCAGTTACAAGGCTCCTCAAGTAACATTAAAAGTTGGTCGGTTGTGCTTCTTCCGGGACAATGTTTCGTTAAAGCACTAAACTGATTCATTTTCCACCATCAGCATCCGCTTCTGGCAACGCTCTTGCAAAATTTCAATACAACTCGATCATGTCATTGCCAGATCTGCTGAAAAAATGGGTGAAAGTATAACTTTTGTATTTTTGCTTAAAAGAGAAACAAATTGAATTTCATCTGAATACCGCTGGAAAATAAGAAAGTGTAGATGTAGATCACTTGCAATCACTCTATCAAACGCATCCACATCAAATGTTAGCCATTTTGTGGTCAAACTATCGAGAAAATCGAATATTCAGAAATTGACACTTGTCAGCGGAAAAAAATGCAGTAAAATGGTAAACGAATTGGGTGGACTTTTTCTGCAGTTGAGGTGTCGATTTTGATTTTGCCGATCTCAAGGATTTCTGAAGGACTTTGGTGGATGAAAATGATGAGGAGATGCGTAGACTACGTCAGGATGTTAGACAAATTTGGTTTTGGTCAATATTTTCGTCAGAAAGCAGCTAAAAAGGTCTTCAAGGAATTCAGTGAGAAATCACTTACTAAGCATGCTTTCAAGGCAATAGTTTTAATTACTAGTCTGGCCTTCACATGTGTAATCTACGATAGCATCAGCAGTTGTGGACGGAGCCAATTTGTAGGCCTTGTGAGCTAAAACTAGTTAAACTAGAGTTTAGAGACCAAAATGAGGACGACCTCCTAATGGATGACGCCCTTTTGTCGATAAACCTTGTTGACAAGGCTCTGAACTTCGATTGTTGCTCAATGATGTGAGGAAACTTGCAACAAGCACATGTCTTCAGCACCCGTCCATGTTCAAATGCCCATCGAATTCTAGGTCACATTGCGTTTTGACAGTGCATAGCCACATCGATTTCAGCCTGGGATGGACCAGGTCCTAAAACAATTAAAGTAATCCTTCATTAACTGCCTCCAGTTTTACACATCAATTTTGTTGACGTCCTTCTTGACTTGTGTGGCGCACCTCTATCATGGACGTGCCTCGTTACATTGCCCCACTCGGACTCGAAGATTGTTTTATGAGACGACCACCATCAAATAGAAGTAGAAACAGATGTCTTGGAGCAGTCATAAAAAGGGACTCTCTTCACGCATCAATTAAGTCCTCCTCATGCATGGCAACGAGAAGCAACCACGACCGCCATGCTTTTTATATCCCTCCATGTCCCAAACGCATTAAAGACGATCCCGTAAAATGAGATTTTTCAACAATTTATCGCCCCGCCAATGGCTGCCTTTTGGCGAGCTGCGTCATAAAACTTTGCGTCCAATTTTGTCAAATTGAAATTCCCGTCCAGCACACAATGGTAGATAAACTAAGCGAATAAACTGTGCACCCACAGGAACTAGATGAAATAATTCCATTTCCATGATGACCATAAATCATGCGAAAAAATCCACGCTCCCATCAAAGCCACCATCCCGATCCAGGCCCGCCCGGATACAGCCGCCCAACGCCGGTGAACCTCCGCTCATGCACGCATAATGAAAAACGAAAATTCGTCTTCATTCGAAACTCGACAATAAGACGGAAATGAGTGGGCGCCTCGCAGGATCTGAAGGAGAGGAAAGTTTGCGTGTTTTTTTTTGTTTTATTGTTCCGCGACGCCTTGCCATCACGATCCATAACGAGCGCGATGTGAGAGAGAATGAAATTCAATCACTCCACTGGGTCACCCATTGGAACTGCTTCAAACCGCTTCAGGCGCAGGCAGCAGTGTGTGCCTCTGGCAGCGTTTTTTCTAAATCTTTTTCTGGGTCAGGTTTTCGCTGGACCCTTCAAACTTGTGGGTTGGTGGGGTGAGAGAGCGAAGGTGTGAGGGGCGCGATGAATCGACAAGTGCCCGGCTGGCTTAGTCGTAAATTTTGAAAACCCATTTCGGGTTTATGGAGCCATCATACCAGTTATTAGAGCTATCCTAATTGAGTGAAGGATTTTATGAAGTTCACGGATGTGGAGTGGCTATATGGAATAAATTCATTCTACTCACGTGTCGGCTGTTCGACGAGGAGAGAAGGGTAAACACACTAGAGGAATACAAGAGAACAATGATGCTCGTGAAAGAGGATTAAAGAGACCATCAGCACTTTTACCTTTACACCCCAATCTATTTAAATGCACTCTATGCAGATCAGGCTCGGAATAAGCGAAGGATATCGCGAAGAAGTCTTGTCATAAAACATTATCCAACTTTTTGGAATGCTTAGACACACAATTTGCAAATAAACGGGAAGGGACGCTGAAGGGATTGTACAATTGATCTCAAATCTCTCAAAAGTTCAAATGCCCCTCAGTGGTAGTCTAAAGATTTCAAAGAAGTCCTTCTGAGTAAAGTGGTATAACGGTAAAATAAAAAAATGCAAAATATTAGGTTTTTTATCATCATCTTCGGACCCGCATGGTCCACTACGGGGGTCGCAGGAGTGAATGCAGGCCACTCAATCCTCCGCCATCTACTCTAACACATCAAAACGTATGGCCAACCGGAACCAGGCTAGTTTTCGGACTGGGTCCAACCGCCTCGTCCAGGGCCGTCGCCTACCTGATGGAATCGCGTTCAAGACACTCCTCGGAAGTCGCGCGGATGAGGGCATTCGTGCCACGTCACCAAAGCATCGAGGCACTGCCCTTTTCGTTCGAAGATGCAGCTGCTTTAATCTGAGTTCCTCGCGTACTACCGTGCTTAGGTTTCTTACAAATAATCCAACAAAATGGAGCATATTTGACTTCAATCGGAGCATTTTTACTAAGCCTTAGGTGTTTCGTTCAAAAATAATGTATTTCCTTTTACTACAGCTAATACATCGAATTTGATCGAAAAAATCCCCCAACAAAAATGAAATGTTCCCAAATTGGAGGGTCGGCCGATGAAGTGACCAAGACTGTATAAGCTGAAAGGGGAAGTGGAAGAAGATAATACGTTTAAGTTGAAGACAGAAAATCAACTGAACGAAGCACCAATGCGGGAGTTGGACAAGGGTTCGAACCTGGGACCGATAATGGTCCCAGGAATCGCGATCGCTGACTCTCTGACTCGCTGACATATGCTAGTTTGATGTCGCCACAAATCGACCCACCATGGGGTATCAGTGTCAATGCTGGAAACCGGTTTTTATGTCGGTTTTAGGAGACCATCCCGAGGTGGATGCAGATCATCAGCCAAATGTCACAGCATCAAGTTAGTGCAACCTGAGGGCAATTTCAACGGACAAAGACGTAAAGGGACGTGGAATCTCAACGGCCACTCGCAACAGATCCTTAAGAAGGCCAACCTAGACTTCCAACGCGACCGTGAAGCCTCCTTAGAAGCGCAAGAAAAGTGGTTTAAGTTAGAGGACAAAGCTGCTACTGTACAAGCAGCTAATATGGCTGATCTTAAACGTCGTAAGCATCACAGGCAGGAGCAGGTTTACGACGAAGCAAGCATCAGTTGTTCCGCAAGAAGTTCCTAGTCATCAGCAACCGTCCTAACGAGACTATCGGGAGCCTGAGACACAGAATCCACGGACAACGCTACATCAACGCGCTATATCAGCGAGCAGAACATCCCGACACTGACCGCAACCACCCATCTCTCATTTATTATCACTTTTTGTTTCACTTAAACTGTCGCTTGTTTCTCGGGGTGTGTGGATAATTGCATCCTTGTGGCAATCATCAACCAAAAAAAAAAGCAAAAAATACTCTATATCCCTGTACCCTGTCCCAGAACTATAGAACTATTCATCTCATTAAAGTGCTCGCTTTGATTCAATCAAACGCTTCCACTCCCACTGCCGGAGTCAACACGAACCGTGATTGCATTCAAAAATCGACATAATATTTATTTATCAAATTAAACTCTCGCCGCAGTGAATATCAACCAGTTCGACAGCAGTAACCGGCGCCATGCCCAGCGGTTCATGGCTTCAGCTTAGTTCCGCCATAACTACCCCTCGCATCGCGATAACCGTTCATCAATTATAATCCTCAATTCCCCACCACCCTGTAGGAACTAATTACTTTTTTATAGCTTATCTTTAATTAAATACCCGTTGTTCGCCCAACTACTGCCAGATTAAATTATTGATTTTGATTTTTTATTCCCACAAAAACTAGCTGGGCTGTTGTCGAGGGAGGGTGGAGAGGGGATGCAGTATTAATTACCAACTAAACACAGAGGAAGGATAATTTTCAATACTTATCCTTGTCGTGCAGCAGTGGAGGGGCTCTCCGCAAGAAACGGGCCAAGAATCGATCGCAATCGCACCCAAAAACCATTTGCACGAGACCATGAATCGGAAATGGCGCGAGCAAAGATGCTGCTGCCGAGGAGGCGGATGTCCTTCATCGTCAAACGATACTCTGCAACACATTGGCGTAAACTTTTAGTCAACTGTCATGTTACAGAGATAAACTTTTAATAGAACTAACCGCAGGGATGTATTTCATTCAAGTGCGCGCTCTGAAAGCAACGCCCCTTCTTCGCCTGGAGGTTGACACTGACTGCTGGCTTGGCTGGGGTGTGGTATTGTTGGCTGGCACTTGGAACAACAATAACAAAGCTCTGGGATAACAAGTGATAATTAATTTTGAATACAAACGAGCTCACTCAGGCTTGACGGCAGTCGAGAGATGCATGAGCAGACAGTGAATTGTTTTGAGGGAGCCGAAACAGTTGCATCCAGAAGACGAAGATAAGCGGACGGACTTCAATTGGAAAACTTTCTTAATTGGCCGTGCCGGACGGACGGTCTCGAGAGCGAGAGGCGACTTCGAGAAATGAAGTTGCGTCTCGAATTGTGTTCGTTAGGGAATCAGAGATATTCATTTGGGACTAATTGAAATCAAGGCAGGTGGTGGAAGAGGGAATAAATAAAACTCAGATGTGCCACTTCGCCCTCCGACGAGCTGGGGAATTATTTATTAAAAGCTCACAGCTGCATAGCCCCGAACAAGCGGCTCGTAAGAGATTTCAATCTCCTCTTCATCGGTTTATCTCGCCGAATCCAGCTCATTCAGCAGACGCCACGAGTGTGTGCACGCCCACGTGAGCCATCGCATCCAGCGACACGACACCATTTATAGAACACAATGCAGAATCATTTGACAAATGAATAATAAATCATTGACAGCACAACAATGTTGCCGGGACATGTCGCCCTTTGACATCTGCTCGGCGGAGCGCTTACACACGTATGCACGCTCCTTGCGTGGCTGTGCCTTATTAAAACCTAATAATACTCGGCCTTATCGCGATCGTTTATGAAAACGCTTCGCGGCAGCGGCTCATTACTTGACAGCTGAGTTCACTTTGCCAGCGAGTCACTGGGGCGGATGAGCAACGAAGATTGAATTTGTTCCGCAAATAGATCCTCACTAGCGGGCGTTTAGGGATGCTCGCTCCATGTCTCAGAAAGTGTGGTTGCTTCCGAAAATAAATTCAATTGAAATTTTAAGCCGATTGATGGGCCGAACCACGCCCTGCGACATCATCCGTCAGCCGGGGACAGTCGAAGACGGTAGCAATGTACTCCAGTGGCAGGCATCACTCATGAACCCCGGTCGATGTTTGTCGAGAAAAGCGGACACGTGTGCGAAGGGCAGTTGTGTCTGGCGCCGCGACGTTGATGTGTTTCAGATTTGAAACTTTCGGCCTGACTAGCGCCGCATTGCTTTCGTGACAACATTTGTGGACGACGGCGTGCATGTGACGGGTGTGAATTGACTGAATCTTAATGAGAGCCGGTATTAGGATACTCTGGAGTGCTTTGAGGCGGAACTTGTGGCGGATTTCTTGAGAGAGCCTTTAGACGTGGCAAGCTTGGATTACGGAAGGGATAATGAGTGGGCTTGGGGTATCAGTTTGACTTGCGGGAGCCTTTAGTGAAGAGCCCGATACGAAATTGCTCTTGAAACTGTTGCAAAAACTGAGGAACGGGCATCAAGTACCTGCTTCCGAAAAGAAGCACGTTTCGTGAATCGCCTGGAAGACGAAGATGATTGGTATTGACCTTGCGATAGACGCTCGTTGGAGGCACGCTGAAGCACCAGGAAACAGCGAAAGTTCTCCCTATTTCCACGAAATTATCCTTATCCCACTGGTGGCTCACTCCAAGCCTCCATCGCGGGTCGATAAAAAATCTCTCGTCTTCGCATTTTTTTTCCGCGATGCCTAGCACCCTCCTACCCACGTGCACTCCGCGGATGTACATATCTAGAGTCGTGGGGAAACGCTCACTTTTGTGTGCGCGACTAAAAATTGATATCCATTGATGGTCCCTGTACGAGGCATTTTGAAATGGGATGTGATTCCCCGTGTATATGCCCGAGTCTACGTCTGCCTACGTCTGGCTACGGCCACGGAAGGCAATATCAATTATTCAAATCAATTGCGAATGTTTGTCTCGTTCGATTTTCCTTTATTTTCTTCTGTTCCTGTAAACATTTACGAAAATGAAAAATGGATGGATTATGGATTCATGCGGCGAAAAGCGAACGATTTGCAGAATGGCTGTTGTTTTTGTTGGGTTTCTCGTCGGGTGTGGCCATGGCTCAGGCGAGGACTTAGGGATATCTACGAGGGAGGATGGCACAATTCTACACGATAGGTTATGGATTACATTGGAGAGTCTGTTCAGCGTGGTCTGCCTTGCAGGCACTTAATTTGAGATTTTGAATTTTAAGAGAGATTTGACTCGCTTGAGCCGGGGGCTTAGGAAATATCTAGTTTTTGTACAAACAAGTGGGTTGAGGAGATTTGATCGTTCTGTTGGCAGCATCAGACCTCTGATGGGTGTTCTTGAGTGGAGCGTGACCATGGGAAAGGAGACGTATATGTGGCGTTCTAAAAGTGCGAACGTGCCTTTGGTAAAATGTGGGGCTATACATATACACCGTGATTGTAAGGCCCATCTTGACTCACTGTTCTCTAGTATGGTGGAAAGCATTGGAGAAGATATACATTCTCACACAGCTAACCAGCCATCCAAAGATGAGCCTGCCTAGGAAAAACAGGTTGTCTTTGAACAACATCGACGGCAGCACTCGAAGCTATCATTTTCCTCCCTCCTTTCGGCCTATTCAACAGTGCAGAAATGTGTTCGAAAAATCTATAAATATTCTAAATTGTCACATTCACAGACCAGATGGGGATAGACAGAGCAATTCTATGTGAAGAATGGCATAATTAAACTTTTGAAAAGACGTAGTTTTATAGACATACGAGGGGCGTTCAATATATTCTCGGTATCGATATGAAGGAAAATGCGAATTCAATTTAAATTGTTTTTATTTTTCAATATAATCCCCCTAACATCAATGCATTTGTTACATCTTGAGATAAGCTTTTTTAAACAATCAAAAAAATAAATTCCTTCTTTCTCTGCAAAATACCCATTTCTTGCCGACTTGAGTTCTTCATCATCCGAAAATCTTTTTCCACGAAGACATTTTTTCAAATCCGGAAACAGGAAATAATCACTAGCGGCAAGGTCTGGACTATAGGGTGGGTGTTGGATTTCTTCGAAACCACAATCTCGCGCAGCAGCCTTGGAAACTCGCGCCGTGTGAACAGGAGCGTTGTCATGAAGAAGCAACACACCCGCTGCGAGTTTACCCCGTCTTTTCTTTTTAATTTCCTCCTCCTTCCTTATTGCAAAGTGGAAGCGTATAATGTGGCGTTGACGGTTTCACCTTTTTTTTTGTACTCAATGAGCAAGATTCCCTTTGAGTTCCAAAAAACTGTGGCCATGAGCTTCCCGGCAGACGGAGTGACCCCCCTTCTTCGGGGGGTCTGTTCCTTTTTCATGCCACTGCATGGACTCTTGTCTGCATAGTGGTGGACCCATGTTTCGTCACCAGTAACAATTCGATCCATAACACCGTCCGCGTTCTCACTACAAATCTCCAAAAGCTCTCTACAGCATGGGATTCTCACTTTTTTTCTGAGGCGCTGTGAGCATTCGTGGCACCCACCTTGCACTGACCTTTGATAGGTTAAGATGGTCATAAAGAGATCAATTGAAAGCTTGGTGATCTCTGCCATCATTTTAACCTTTATTCGTGCATTCTCAAGAACAAGTTTTTCGACTTCTTTGATGCTTTCTCCCGTACAAGCAGTATCCGGGGCGCCGGAGCTGGGGTCGTCTTCAATGCTCTCTCTGCCTCTCTTGAACTCACTTGATCACTTTTGCACAGTTGATAATGAAGGTGCGGAACCCTGGTAAATAGCCACCATCTCTTCATGAGTAGTTTTTTGACTTTTTCCTTGCTTAATGAGAAATTTAATTACAGCGCGATGCTCAATTTTCACCATCACCGTCTCAGTTGCCATTATCATTCTGTTTAACTTGAGATAAAACGCGAATTAATAATCACGTCTATATGAAATTTTACAAGAATGCACTAAAATAATAGTATTACTTGATAAATAAGTCAATTTATATATACAACCACAGCTTCACCCCGCCCCTCGTATTTAGAACGTGAACAGAGTGTCGGGGGCATCTCCAACTTGTATACATTTTTTTAGAATTAATTGGTATCCAAGATATCTCACATTACGCTGAACAAGTGCTACTTCACTATTTCGAGTTATTGCGGGAAAATTGTTAATGTCAAAAGTGGTTCTTGAGCAGATAACACTTGTGGATTTAGCAGGTCCATCGGCCCTAAGGCTCAGAGAAGCGTGTTTATTTGTGAAAAACCGTACGGTCACGCTGCCATACTAACAATATGGACAGCAGCACAAAATTTAGGACGAACAGACTTCTTGCCACCAACCTTAGTCCCGGAGAAGAGCTTCAGTCAGCGCTTTCTGGACCGAATACAATGAGGGGATCGCCTTATACACTGACTGCTCAAAGACGAGATCGGGTACAGGTCGTCTGTGAAATCTCCCAAAAGTTCCTTCAACTGAGGGACGACGGCAATACGTTGCCGAAGTGACTGGGATACATGAGGCCGAACAGCAACCTCCGCCACTGACCCAGTGTCTGCCAGTTGAGACATAGAACTCTGGGAGAACACTTCTTAAAGGACCCTGAACTCTATTTCCAGGTTTATCAGGATGTCTGGGTGGTTGCACAATGAGCGGACATTTTGGGCACCAGAAAGTTGTAAAGTTGTAAAGTTGTGCTTTGCCGCGTCTGCCCACTGACGGCAATAAAGGCCATAGCATCATCCATTCTGACATCGAACATGGTTAGGCTGTGCAGACAGAGCATTTGTGAGATATCCTTGAAGAGCTCGATGACCCTCTGCTGGGTACCGGGACATACTGAAATCCAAGGAAACGAAAAGACGGACAGCCCCGCGAAATAGCGAGCGGAGCTGAAGAATGTGCGCATGCGCCACTCAGCCCCTTAAGGAATACAATTAGAGCACAAAGCCCTAGATGTAGTCAGAGCGCGATGGCTTGGTCTGAGTATTGAAGCAACGGCGAGGGCTCTATGGTCAACATCACCGATCGCGACGTACGCATACTAATAGGAGTCCTTACCGGGTACTGTGCGTCCGCAGAACGACTTTTACAGAAGCGAGGAAGAAACAGAATCCATCCAACACCTGCTCTGGGACTGCCCAGCCCCAGGAAAGAAGTGGAGAAAGTTCATATCTTCGTAGAGCTGGATGACTTAAGCGTTGTTGAACTGAGAAATCTCCTAAGATTGGCCATCTACTCTTACATTTATCTACCGTTCATCCAAAACGCTGACGCAGCCTGACTATAACACCACCATTACCGGCGTCATAACCGGACACTGTGTCACTGGAACTCACACCTCCAGAATAGGCCTCCCCTCTAACGCCTTCTGCAGAAGCTGCCGAGACGAAGAAGAGGCAGAAACACTTGCACATCTTCTATGCAACGCCAGTGAACAAGAACATACACAAATTTCACAGAATTGTCCAATAACTTTGTTCATTCAAATCTCCAGAGCGGGTGGAGTGCCTAATTGAGTTGGCCATTCCATCCAAATGGACTTCTCAGAGGTAATAACTTTGTTTTCTGTCGAAACATGATATTTTAAAATCCATTAAAAACCTCAGAATCTCATGTCAATTGCGAACAAGAACTCGGCAACAAAGGGCGGAGTGTCCTCCCTCCAGGACAAACTGAATGTAATTTCGAAAGCTAATTGAGACAAGAGCCCATCTGTGTTATTATTGCCGACAGACGATAGATGTGAACACAGTTGAACAGGCCGCCGGCCCTGCGTTCATTGTTGCTGCCTTTCTTCTTGCCATCAAATGAACGAAACGCATTTCCTAATGAAAACGACTCCCTAAAGCCATCGAATCAATCTCTTATGTTTCTCTTTGTGTTTGCTCCTCAAATTTGAACCGAGACCATCGACGGGGTGGGGTCGAGTGAATTGCATTTGTTCTGGTCCACCCTCTCGGCTGTGTGCATTTGTTCATTGTATAATTGCGGCCACTAAGGAGTGAAGGGTCTTCTCTCTCTGCTTGGACGAGAGATTCTGAGCAGCGAGGACGAGGATGAGGGAACATTCTTACTTTGAAACGCAAATTAGGCAGAGAATCAGACTCCTTGTCGATGACTTAGGTTGTTTCTCCAAAATGAACATCTCTGTGCTGCTCCGAGGGACGAATGGAACTCGATGAGAGCTCTTGAGATGACTCCAAGAATGCACTACTTCAAAGGATGCACAATTGAGTTTCCAAAATGGTCATGCGATATGTACGGGCCAAAGAAGAACTGCCAGTGTTGCACGCATAACCTTTGTTCTCCTCGTTTCGAGAGGTTCCGTATGTGTTGGCGATGTTTGCAGGAGCAGACTGAACGACAAATTGTGCAGCAACATCGATCTGGTAAGTCGAATTGGAGTCTTTCGTCTCAGATGAGTGATGTAGAGTCCCAACCCCGAGGGACAACGTGGTAAAGGAAGACCACACCACCAGCGGCGTACCCAGCTGGTCCAGGTCCACCACTCTGGTTGTCGGCTTCGTATATCGTCTCAAGTATTCTGCTTCAGCAGCAGTTTGGTCTAACTAAGCAAGACCTTCGCTTAGGAACGCTGCGCAATTGGCATAAACGCCCGCACAATGGATGAAGCTTGCTTGGATGAAGAGGCGATAGAAACCACAAATCACCTCGTCAGCTCATGTAGAGCTCTGGGAAGTCTCCTCTGCTTTCCACTCCGTCTTTCTGTAACATGGGTGCAGCAACACATCAACCTTGTGTCACCCCACAGATCAGTCAGCTTCCACTTCATTTCTTCCCTTGGATGCAGCTGCAACGACTTACTGAACAAGATTCTCCCTGAAACCACCTCGTGACCTAGTCAAGTCTCACACAAAGAGTTCCAAGGAAAAGAAAAATCATCGATGACTCTTCTTCTGACTCGAACTCCTTTGACGAGTGACAAATTAGCTGACTCAGGCGATGGATAAGAAGACAACCTTATCCGCTCCCGACCTGGTTCATTCATCATTGGTTCACAGCTGAAATTGGTGTTCCCTCGCTCATCCCCATTCACCCCCCTTGAGATGGAGGAACGTTGACTCAGGGCATCTGCCCGAGGTCGCAAAGTCTGCGCTTCTCCACACGGTTGGGTGTCACGCAATCTCATCCGGCTCCCCTTCTCTTGCCTTCCAGGAAATCGAAGGCCATCGGCACTTCCACCCAGCGTGCAGCGTGAAGGGGGGCTCATTACGAAATTAAATGCCCGACATCGACATCGGTTCAATGTTGCATGTCGCAAGGCACGCAACGTTTTATTGTTTTGAGCTCGGGCCGGGGGCCTTCGAAGGGCGGTTTGGACGTGCATGCCATGAGGTGATTGATTTAGCCAAACGGGAGCTAATAACGTCCCCAAGCAGGGAATGGGTGTTGTTTTTTTCCTGATGAACGATTACGTGAGTTAGTAGACGAATTGAGGAACGCCCCGAAAGTCGTGGCCTCAGACGTGCTGAGGGCCCATTCGAATGGGACAGCAAATTGATTAGACCACAGGCCATGGGGTTGATGGAGAGTCACAACTGAATGGGGGGATTGTTTGTGGAGGACGCCTGGTCTTTGGGACACATCTTCAAGCTCTGTTTCCTGCTCAGCCTCATTCCCGCATCGAGTCATGTGCATGAGCCATCTTTACAGTTCCTTCCAAGTGTGGTCCTTTGACAGTCTTTTGTCCTTTGAATCACGCTGTTTTTGGTGGTTCCTCCAATCGCCTCCCACTCGCATAGTTCCCTCAACCCCGCGAACAAGACTCAATACCACGTGATTACTCGCAATTCATGCCTCACCCGCTGGTTTCCCTGTACTCAGCTCACATTCATCGCGTCCATCCAATGGGGCGCCCCTCTGTGCGATTCAATTAAACTGCCGCCCTCGACAGAGGCGCCCCACAGCAGCAGCAACATGAGCACTCTGCCTACGTGCTTAACTCACATCCGACCAAAGGACTATTTAATGGCAAAGGATGCGGGTGAAGCTTCCTCCACATCCACTTTGTGCAACCCATTGCCTGCAGTTTTCGTGCTTACCTTTCTGGGCCTGGCCATCCTTCAGCTTACGCGATTTTTCAATTCGCTTTGAAAGCCAGCGCCATAGGCGCCGCCAAGATGAAGGGGAACAACTTTACGGGGTCAGCATGATTAATTTGCAAAGAAACATCCCCAAGGCCGCTGCAGAGAGTGGCCCCCGCCAACAATGCCAACGCCATCGCCATTCTCGAGCACGATGAAGTTCCACGTGCATGGACAATTGCAAACGCAAACTTTCACGCAGTCCAACACCAGTGCAGACCATCAGTCAACCAGATCCTGTGGTGTTCTCGTGCTCTTCGGTTAATCCGTGCTCGTTAACATCCCTCCATCGCTGGCGACGTAATTAAAAAGCCGGATAATTGGAATCAGGCCTCCTCGGCTTCCACTCGAATTGATCACAATACACACTGCCTCGGTGGCGGGGTGGGGGGGGGGGGGAGGGGCGGTGTAGACGGGAAGTGGCGTGGGAGAAGATGTATCTGTGCGGTTGTTTTTCCGCCCTAAATGGATGAAAATTGCTGACGAACGAATTAACTGATGTTCTTGCCGTTGTCGTATCCTTGCACGGCACACAAAAGGCATTAAGGATCCTTCACTGAAATTGAATTGACCTCCTTTTGTACAGCTGCTGCTGCTGTTGCTGATGTTGCCGTTGCTCCTACTGTTCCTTGCTGTTTTTGTGTCGTCGCAAGGATGTTTGTTCGTCGAATGGGATTTCAATAGAAGCACAACATCAGATACTATCCAACTGGCGGGTGGTGGAGGTGGATGGTGAGATCAGAACTCTCTCTCTCTCTCGGACTCTGATGGAAATGAGTGGCAGCTGGGAAATAGAAAGCAGAGCGATGTTAACCAGGATTTCTGCTGCAACTCATTCACAATATTAGGATGAATTTGAAATGGCTGCTTCACTGCTGCTGATGGAGGACGGTTGAGGTCGATGATGGCGCGGCATCTTTGCTTTGTCAGAGCCATCGACCGACGTGATGAGTGTCGAAGGGTAGTTCTTTAGTCTCGTTTGCCAGCCCGCATGCAAAGTGGCCGAGTGATGTCCAACAGATGGGATGTGATGGCCAATGACGTTGCCTTTGTTTCACTCCAATCGGCATCCATCGAAGGGATAGACATTCGCTTCTGCTGGAGTGAATGCATTTGCCTGCGGAGCCTAATCAAAGCTGAGAGGTAATTGGCAGCGACGATGGACTCAAATGGCCTTTGAGCGCTGCGACTCGGAGGCATATCCTCCTCCACGTGGGGGATAAGCGCACTGCCTAGCTGACTAGCATGGATCCGTGCATGTGCAGAAACTGTCAGCGATTTGAGAGGTATTCATGTCGTTGTGACGGATCAAGGGTCTCTCCATCGCTTGTGCGTCAGTAAAAAAAAATGATTGCCCAAAAGCGGCTGTCCTAAAAGTCCATCCCTTTCAGCGTCATCATCGTCAACAAATTGCCTCGCCACCCCATCTTCCATTAGAAGCCAGCCCCTCTTCAAGAACACTGTTTGCATCATTCACTCTCCAATTAACGTAGTTCCACATCGTTAGACTGAAGCGAAAGCACGACACACCAGCCCCGCGCAGGAATGCAGGCACATAAGCTCACGGCAGCCAGCACACGTATATCGTTTCATAAAAGGGAAATTGTCGATTTATTTTAATAACATGATTATGAAAATGACTTCCTTTCCTCCGTCCGTTGTGCCTCCTCCCGCATATTTCGCCCCCCCCCCCCCCCCCCCCCCCCTCCATCCAACCCTTGGTTGACTGTGTAAACCTGTGGATGCCTTCTCGTCGACCCCACGGCAGGTGGTCGCATGCGATGTTGCAAATGGAAATTCCACTAGAATCAAACTCACTGCAACTGAATGCCGAACGTGCCAACGTTAAGTAGTACAAAACTACGCCCTCACCGTGAATTCATCGGTTTCACGTGTTGCGATGTTGCGGCCGCAGTTATGGCCTCACGGTGGTGGTCGTTACGGGCATTTGGAGAATTTTTACATTTTAGGGCAAGTCATAAGCGGAAAAGGTTCGCTCATTTTTCGCCCGCCAAATGGATATTTTTGCGAATAATTAATTTTTGTGAACCCGCACAATGCACACATTTGAATGGTTGGCCGGGGGGGGGGGGGGGGGGGGGGGTTTCCATTGTTTTAATTGAAAGGCGGCAGGAATGCCCAAGGAATGCTCGCGAAATGTGGAATATAACTAATCACCCTGGCCGGAGGGATGGGTTGATTTCATTAAGTTTTGTGGTATTCATATTCCGACTCATTCACATTCAAGGGGACTTACAGTTATGCTGAGAATTTTAACCAAATCCCGACCTTGGCAGTGTTGTCATAGAGAATGAATCCCGAACTACTTCCACTTGAGCGTGGCCTCTAGAAAATGTGTAAATTCCAGCCAAAATAATCAGCTTGTGTACGGCGGGTCGCACAAATCCAACCCCTTAACCCACTCAACTTTGGTTTCCATTCAACAAGCCTGTCGATGACCCTTCAGTTGATCCGACTTTTCTCATTCATCGCCTCCTCTGCAGACCGTTTTTCGGAGAAGCAGTCCTTTGAACGAGAAATTTCTCTCGTCATCATAATCATTTCCCGGAAGTACCGTCGCCATTCAGGTGAACTCTTTCATCGTTCTGCACTCCAACTGCATGATCCCATTAAACAGGAATTCACTTGTAATTCGAATAAATTCGCTGCTCTTTCTATCTTCCAAGTGTGCCCTCTCCGCTTTGCAAACAAAACGCCATCCCATCCCCCACCAGCAGAGATGAACAATTTTTGAATTTTAAATTCACTTTAAATCGTTCAAAAATGAAATTAAGTGCGCTCCGATAAATAAACGAAGAAATTCTTTCACATTTTCATCGTGAAATTCCGAGGCATACGTGCCACAGTGAGTGGTTCGTTTAATTCGGCTACAAATTGTGGACGGAATCAGATGAATATCTGCACGTTCGTCTTTTCTTTTTTTTTTTTTTGTTCTCGTTTTTCATCTCAAAAGACACAATATATCTTTATTGGATACTGAAACGACTTGTGTGTGCATGAATTTAACGTCACAAGTGCGTTTCATTGTCATTCCATGTGTCCTTGTCTGTCGTTGCTCATTTCAATAGATTCGGGGGTAATTTTGCGGCTGAATTGTTTGTCATATTAAGCTATAAGAGAAAGTATTATTCGCACGTGCTTTGGTTAGTTATTTTGTGGTTCATTTAGGAGATGGCCAGCATATAGTTTGCACGTACTGGCGTGATCTTATGGGACACTCGGATACGCACCTGTGAGAGTTTATGGATTTAATGAAGAAAAGTTCGTTTAGTTTCATTTTCTCATTAGATCGAGTTGTTATGAAGCTTTCGCTGCTATCGTTGGCATTTCAGGCTGCTCCATGTGCGTCGTTTGCCTGTGATTCGCTTACAGGTTACAATTTAAATGCTCAGCACGATGTGGGGCTCTAGATAAACGCAATTTTGTTTACGGCACTGACAAGTAACATTTATATGACCCACCTCTGATTTTGAATTCCTCTGAACCTCTGTTCCTGTGCACGGTTCTTCGGCTATGTCTTGGTCTGTACATCGGAGATTTGCTCCACATCTTCTCCAGGGGACTCGGTTACAAAGACCCTCTTATCTGGGTCATTGTCCGATGTGGCAGAGCCAGCGCAGTCGACAGATTTTGCCAACATCTTGGTACAGCTCGTAGACGTCATCCTCGCCAAAAGGACCATATATCTGACGCAGAAATTTGGTTTCAAAGGAATCAGCTAGTTGTCGCCCTGTGGTGTGGAGAGCGCACAGAAAAGTGATGCTGCAGCTGAAGAAAATTATCACTGTGTAATCTTTGGTAGACGAGTAGGTCGACAACGGTCTAGCTATCGGGTCCAGATAGCAGGACGGGCAAATTTAGAGTTTTTTAGAGCATGGTCTTGGTCCTTCGATTCAGGAGACTTGAGTCCAGTTGTTTCGACAGATGGAAGTAGCAGCGGTTGCCAAGGGCGATTCTAAGTCGGATCTCCACAAAGATGTCGGTCGTGGAGTTCACGTTTGCCCGGTGGTAGACCAACTCCGACATCCTGATGTTTTTTTCCCCACGAAGTGTGTGACAGAATGATTCTTACCCAACAGCATATACTTTGTGCTATCCTCATTCACCTTAAGACCATCTCGTTTCATTTCACTCGTCAGACATAATTTGCCCATCGTGGCAACACCATGCTTCATCAGACAAACCAGCGACTCACGGAAAATAATGAAATGCTTCCGAAAACTTGTTCAAAAACTCACTCCACTGGTCCAACACATTCTTGCTTTCATTTTGACTCGACAAATGTTGCAAAACATTCTCTCCAATAATCCACTCAATTTGCATGCATCACAGGCATTGCCAGATATGCCACAAATTCTCGACTTAAATGAGTTCAAGTGTGACGTCATCGAAAAATGAAAATCACACTTTTCCCCTATTTCCATCGATTCAGACTGAATTCTTGAATTGAATTCGCGTTGATTATCATTTCCACATGCAGCCCCATGCATTCGATGTGAATTTTAAGCCGAAACACAAAGAAAATCGATTTTTTAAAAAATGACACATTTTACACGAAAAAATGCAGTAAACTGCGAACACAGTTGACTCGCATTTTTTCGCTGAAAATAAGCGCATTTTCGTCGAAGTGGATTTGATGGTTGATGGATTTTGCGAAACGATTTTCTCGATAACTAGGACGAGCCTCAGGACATGGGGTATCAGGATGGATAGGAAATTAAATCTAGAAGCGTAATAAGGTGAGATTTTTGTGCGAGTGGGCCGCGGCTGGATGTTTGGTGGCGTAATTCGTGACATCCCACTTTGTCGCATTCGAGTGGAGTTGGAAGGGACTTAGGAACTCCTTTGTTGGAGAATGTCTTGAGATGTTAGCGAGAAACCATCCGTTCTTGTTAGGCAATCACAGGTTTGATGAGATAATGCCTCGGGAAAAGTTTAAATTTGCTTCTTTGCGATTATTTGGTGCGACGCATGCATCGTCTCGAAAGGCATGAGGTTTTGTGAAACGATTTTCTCGACAACCAGGGCGAACTGAGTGGGCACAGACGTCAGAATGGATAGGGAATTGATCATAGAAGCGTAATAAAGTGAGTTTTTTTTTGTAGGTGTCACGAGGTTGGATGTTGGGGAGCGAAAGAGCGGTCACATCTTACTTTGTCACATTGGAAGGGATTTTGGACGTATTTTGTGATAAAATGTCGTGAAATTCAAACGCAGGCAATCACAAATATGACGAAAAGAGCATGAAGAAATGTTTAAATGTGTTCCATTCAATCCTTGCATCTTTTCTGAGGAGATTCACCATAAGACCGGCTTGTTTCACCGTGAAAGTTGACACAGAGGCACGTGGGAACGCGCGACTCTGTCGATGTCATCTGAGTAACCCAACAGTTGAACTGACTTGTTGGACTACGAACTAGTGCCCTTCGTGTTCACATCTATCCGCCGCACTATCTCCTCCCTCACCAAACATGAAGAAATCGCACGACATCATGTCTACTTGTCTACTACAGCTCGGCAATCCTCGAATCAGACTTGCACTATGCATAGCGCCATGGTGCGTGACAACCGGATCAATTTTCCTGGGACCCCGAATTCAGCCATCACATCGAATAGCTCCTTGCGATAAATGCTGTCGTACGAGGGGTTTTAAAATCGATTAAAAGGTGTTGCGTATCGATCTGAAAAACCATAGTCTCACTTGCCTTAGTGTGAATATTTGGTTCATAGACGATTTTCCGAGCTGGAAACCACATACTGGCAGCAGCGTGCCCAGGATTGTCAATGATTTGTCAACTAGAGATAAAACGCGAATTAATATTCACATTTATATGAAATTTTACAAGAATGCACTGAAATAATAGTATTACTTGATAAATAAGTCAATTTATATATACAACCACAGCTTCACCCCGATACCGAGAATATATTGAACGCCGCTCGTAAGTAAGGATGGCTCATGGGTGCATGCGATTCTTCTTCTACAGGCGCTACAGTCCACTGTGTACTTGAGCCTCAGCGAACAAGCCTCTCCAGCTGGCACGACCTATAATATCGCACACCAAGTTGCTTGATTGTCGCACTGATGCGCAGTTGAAGACTCTTTGAACTGGAGCATAGTTGTTCATATGCTCTACGTGTCCTAGCCAGATTAGGCGTTGAATCCGTAGACATCTGGCTAGACTCATGTCGCTGTACAGTTCATGGTTTAATCTTCTCCTCTAGATGACATCAACGCATACGGGACCAAAGATTGTGCGCAGAACTTTTTGGCATTATTAGTGTTTACTCAGGAGCCGAGGTAGAAAAGGTCCTCAACTACCTCGAAGTATAACTGCCCATGGTGACGTTGCGGGCAAGTCGTCGATGGTGTATGATAGCTTATACTTAGTTTTGTCCTCACTCACCGCTAAAGGTAGTGAATGAGTTGGTCTACCTCTGATCAAACGTAAACTCCACGAAGGACATCTTAGAGGAGGTCTGACGTAGAATCGCCCTTGGCAACTGATGCTACTTCGGACTGTCGAAAGAACTAGGCTCAAAACTCCTAACTCGAAGGACCAACATCATGCTTGTGGAAGACCGAACCTCCGGTACAAAGACCAAGTCATCGCGGACGCAATATGGATTGGTCTTGATGAGTGAAAGCAGAGTGCCCAGGCCCATCATCGATGGAAGGCAGCTATTGCTCCGACTCAGACCTTCCCTCACGTTAATTGAGAATTCACCAGTTTATGCTAGCAATTGTACGAACTTTTAGAAGATCCTGCCTCTTGTGTGGGCGAGTGAGTTCTGACCGACCTCCTCAAAAATGATGTTGAAAAAATCACGATCGCGTATCACTTTGGTAGCCTCAGTGAGTTCGTTTCCGACCTTGATAAAGCAGCGAGAATTCTCCATCGCCATGCTACACAATCTGACGTGGTTGGCAAACTAGACATGGCGCTGTGCATCGAGGTGCACCCAGGTGTTGGGTTTCGATCATCATTTTTCATTTCATCAATCATTCATCCAAGTTCTGCCGTAGTGTGAAGATTTAAGCGATGGTGGATTGCCCAGGCCTTTGTGGATCTGGCAAACGATACTAGGATAGGTTCCATTCTCCCGTGCCGATTTGTGAGCGGCTTTAGACGTCAAACTAGTGAATGGCGCAGTTGGTTACATGCCTGCCTATAAATTCCAGTGAAAGAAAAGTTAATACGCTTTATTCGGTTTTCAAATCTGGTCCAGTCACTATTTACCGCTGTGATCAAATTAGCGGTACTCTAACTGGAGGTTTTGATCAGTGGTAGTACTCTGACTATGATATTCTAACAATGGATCTAAGTGTGGTGGCGATTTCGCCCACTAATCGTACCCCATCCTTTGGACGTTCACACAATCCGATGAACAAGATTTTATAGCCGACGCTGAGCTGGGATATTCTTCTTTTTCTTTGACTGGCCCTACAGTTAGAGGTAAACCTGGGCCTCAGCCAACATGCCTCCCCATTCAGCATGGTATTGTGCTGCTTGTTTCCAGCTACGCACGGTTAGCTGATTGGGGTGCCATTCCAGCTGCGTACGCTACCGGAGGAGTTGTCTCCCTTTACTGCGTTGTCCCTCGGGGTTGTGGAGCAGGTACCTCTGTAATTGTTGCAAAAGGTTGGATCGCCATTTTTGTTGTTGGCGTATCCTGAAAAAAATCAATTTCTTCACATTTCAAACTGCTTTCGAAGACAACGTCACAGTTTGGCCTTAATTTAAATGCATTCACAATTCTGACAAACTAGGGAACCAGTTCATTCTGTTAACCAAGTATCCAGTAATCTAGGGAGACTCAGAGATCAGGAAACGTTTGAAGTTAAAAACAAGCACTTGACCATGCAGTCCAGGCACCACCGCCGCCACATTTGTTGACGAAAAAAATTCAAAACAATTCCCTTTAAACTCCCACATTATTTACCTAATTTAATGCGACGAGTGGAGCCCTTCAAGTTGCTTTCATCTATTTTCGTTATTCATTTTAATTAGTGATCCGACGGGCAACTGAATTGCCATCAAAAGGACTGCCAAGGGAACTAACAAAGCCGATACCGAAGTCTTTTATCGTGTTTCATGGTGCTTCAAATCGCCCTGCAACGCCTACGACTCGACTCGGCGACCATGGATGACAACGTGGGCTGACCAAATATGAGGCTTTAAGAACCGAGTTTAAACTCAGCCGTCATGTCAACAACTTGTTCCCCTGTCAAGCATAATTAGCTGCGCTTTCTTTGATATGCTTCAGATAACCACGAAGGGGGACATAAGCCCCCAGGATACTCTGATTTAATTAGTTGCAGGAATTCTACGGGAGGTCGTTGCGTGATCAAAGGTCATTTGAGGGAATGGTTGAGAGGGACTGCAGATTGACTGATAATGAATAGAGGGGTTCACAAAAGCCAACTTGATCTCATTTAATTCGTTGCTGATTCTCTAAACTGCCCCACGTCCTCGGTTAACCACTCCACGGGTTGCAAATTCCAACAGATACGGGGGCTGCTTCAGCTTCAAACTATTTCAAACGAACTCGTGAACAACTTCAAGCCACACCACAGCCATTAGCACGCTTAAATGCTCCACTTTCCCGCTCCCACTCCGATGTCCAGAGACACGTTGTGGCAAATTTAATTAATTCGCAACGTTCACAGGCCTCCGCCCCCATTCACTCGTCGGTTTTCTGAAGGAAGCCAGAAATTTCCCAAAACAATTTTTCCATCTGCCAACGAAAATATTTCTCCTTTCCCCGACCCGGACGAAGATGTATCCTCGCTGCTGAGAAGCAATTTATTCAAATTATTCTCGGAACGGTGATGAATTGGTCCCTCACCTTCGCCGCCGAGGAGCTGTCTACTTTCTCACTGACCGTTGCAGTCCCGACTCCCGCCGCCCGCCTCCTGCCTGTCAGCCCATAAGAAGTATGGCAATTATTTGGTCGTAATTGTAACAAGGACTGTGCCACGACTCCAGCCGGAGATATCTGCTGAACGTGACCCGTCCTGGCTGCTGTGTGTGTGTGCTTTTGTGTCTATTGACTTTTGATGTGTGCTCGGGTGGCGTGCGCGATAGGAGCGCCGGTCATGACTGGAATTCTGCCCTCAGACACGTTGATCCAATAAAAGACGTATGCCACCGTATCTGTTGTGCGCCTAACGGTAAGTGCTACGCAAATTGTCGAAAATGTAATCGCCAAGGCAAACATGAAACTTGGATGTTCTGCCAATGGCTGGGTGGAGGGGGTGGGACCGCCGGAAATCAGCGAATGACAGTGAAGTTGTGCGGTGTGTGCAGAAGTTGCCGAGCAAATGGGGTTCTTGGAGACATTTATGGCGCGTCGATGGAACTCTTAAAGCGGGCGGCAATTCAGTTTGCTGACCCAAGCAAGTCTTTTTAGGTCGACAACGATGATCTGGTTAATGGAACACTCCTGAACTGAGATTTTACCGCCTGCTGCATTAATTTCGCTCGTAAAGCGCAAATGGGTGATGATTGAACGAAAACGGAGACTTGTTGAAGAGACTCTGGGCTTTAACTATTTTGTGGTCGACGACCGCGACGTGACGCAGATGTAAGGCGCAGGGAGAGTCGACAACCTCGAAGGTGGGTGAAGAAGTCATTCAGTCGACAGTCGTTTTACTGTGCGGGCGATAAACCAACATGGGCTTAGTGAGACGTGACGGGTACAACGTTCATAGTGAAAAAAAGCGCATGGGCAACTGAGTCAGAGGACGTCCTTGATTGAGGTGATGTACACAACTTGGCAAGGGACATTGGAGACATCTTGAGAAGGATCGTGTGAGCTGGAGAACATTGGAGGTTGATGCCCAGGTCCAACCCGGAGTGCAGAGTCATCCAAAAAAACAGAAGACTGTGCTGTTAGCGCTGACGATGTTGGTAGCTCAGTCTATCTTATTGTGTCTTTGCCACCCACCAACTGTGGCACTACAACTGACTGGGGATGGCCCTGATTGTACCCCTGTCACAAACAGAGACAGCCAATCTGTGTGACGGTGAATTAGTCGGCATCAACTGATTTCAATTCGAATCGCAGAGTTTCTTGCACTCTTTCTTAAATAAAACTCACAAATAACGGTAAATCGCTCCAGACCCTTGCTCATTGTCAAGGCCACCAACTACCCTTCAAATCTGTCCTACATCACTTTTTCGTAGGACGCACCATTTCTGAGATATCAACTATCGAAGAGATACTCTCGACCAATTCCGATGACTCGACTCTTTGGAAGCCAATTTTCGAGCTGAAATGCTTTACTTTGTGGCCGGCTTTTTGGCGACTGTGAAAAAATGCATTTTTCTGCAAGGCACACGAAGAAAATTGCTGATATCTCAATAACGATTGAGGGTATTCAAATGAAAATCCACACACGCCAAGGACATATAGGGGGCTAGGCAAATTGGGAAGAATGTCCTTGAAGGACATTCCGTTGCAAGGATATTCAGTATATTTCCTTAAACTGCTTTGTTTCACTGTGATATCCTTGAAAAAGAGATACCATGGTTCGTTCCTTTTGAAGAACTCTTCATTGTCTACCAAATTGATCTTAATCTTTTTTTTCCTAGGATGCATGGTTTTTGTGCAAATTCAAGTCAAAGCGGACACCACCATCCACTGCTGCAGATGGCGTTTTGGAAAATCACTATATCCTGCCATGCCCGCTTGTCCAGGACAATGGTCGTCGTAGGCGAATATGTGGGTGAAAGGGAGGAGAAGAACAAGAACATGATTTCCGTTATCTAGCTCCTCTACTTTGTTATTTCTTGTGCATCCGAAAGTGGATTCCCCATCGTCGTCTTCTATTCACTGGAAGTTATATTGCCGACGACACTTCCTTCGCATCTGCAACTGCATACACTTCCTGTGAATTCTATCATCCACCTACACTCAATATGAATGCAATAAATCCCATTTTGGGTGCCTCAAAACGACGTACAGCCATGACCGTGAATTCTACCAAAAGTCTGCAAAAATCAGAAGACCTTGCGGCTGTGCTCTGTTTATCGATTGAAGGCGTAAATATGCTTCAGTTCAAGGCAAACCTTTCGTGAACCTTCCGGAAATTCCCCAACGACATCCTCCCACCAAAAATCACCACAAGATACGTTGGCTTCTGGCCCACCATCTGGCTGAAAAGGCACCGCCCACGTGGTCCGAAATTCAAATTAATTTAACGACAACTGCACGGATTCCCTTTTAACGAAATCCATTCCAAAGTAAGCGCACACACATGCCGACGAAACTTTTTAATGAGCCCCCGAAGCCAACGATGTTGAAGAACCGGCCATAATCAGCCGGACGATGGAAAGAACCGCCGGCAGTTCGAATTAAATCAATAACAAGATGTATCAACTACCCGCCTTGACAGGACGCGTTCGAAGGCCTAGGCGGCAGCCCCACGAAGAGGGGCCATGTCAGATTAGATGTCAGAGAAACCAAAACAATTACCGAACGCCTTTGAGGACGAACTTTGATGTTCGTGGTTTTAGAGGAATTAGGTGGTCACTTGGGAATGAATACCGAGACTCGCAGGGGTGGTATTTTTTTTGTTTGACTTCACGATACGTGTACATCGTCCCGTAAATAGACATGTATTCCTTCTGCAAAGACGCCGTCTCAGGAGGGATGCGCCACGCAGGTGAAAAATATCATTTTCGATTCTCTGGTTCATCAATCTTTCGTCAGGACGAACGCCGGCGGTGGGGTCTCTCTCGTTCCCAGGTCCCCCGAAAGGATTCGAAAGAAGGCGAGAAATTTTGCATGCTTTTTTCTCTCCGTTTTTTTTTTTTTTTGAAACGAGCAAGATTGGCGTGGGAATAGAATTCTCAGGTGTCGTCGACGGAGATGGGTTATTAAATTTGATGTCACCATCAGGAGGGAAGATAAGCTCAACTGAACATGATTCCAGCTGTCGTTCGTGAGATTTCACAAGACGTGACTGAGGGACAGATAATGGATTGATGGATGAATTCATTGGAATGCTCAAGAATGTCCTTGCCATTCGATTTATTTCGACACAGTCCCGCTGGGAAAGCGGCTTCAGGTTGAAGTTCGCATGGTTGGAGGGTGAAGAGACACCAGCTCAGACGGGAACTGCCAACATCATTATTTTCGTTACATTTTGTTTTTTTTTTTTGTGAATTCTTCGAAAGTTCATCGATATGGAATGAGTTTTCGTCTAGCCTGTGGAAGGGGGTGATTGTAAAGTTCGATCCTCATGGCTCCGAGTCTGACAAGAGGGGGTGAAGCTCGATATTGCAATCGAATCAGGTCAGACCTTCAAATCAACTAAATGTGCATTTTGAGAAACATGACAAAAAACGCACTCCCATCGACAGCCAATTGAATGACGTGCTTTTCTACACATAATGACATGAATGTGGCTTCAAACTAACGGCAAAATCAATTTTATATCTCACACGGTTATTGATATATTTCAATATCTTTTCCTATCGCTCTTATCTGGTCACCTTGTGTCACGACGCACACGTGCCGCAACCGAGTTATGGACCACCTCCCACCTCAACTTTTGTCTTCTATCTCACAGGCCGTCGACCTACACTATGTTTGACACTCTCAATCGAACAATGCCCCAGCGTGCTCCTCCTCTCATCTAATGACGCCATCAGCAAGTGCAACCTTTCAAGGGATCCCCTCTAAATGACATCATTTCCTTAATGTCCCTCATGGGGAGCCTAGAATTTTCTCAAAAAAAAATATAAACAATAAATCAAATGTCTGCCGAAGTTTGTTTATCTGAAAGCTTTTAGGGCTCGTTTTGTTGATGTTTCTCTTCAGGCAACACAACATCCATCCATCCAAAGATTCGGCCCGCCTCCAGTCACTCTAGCACTTTGCTGTATCCTGACACAGTCCTCTTTTTACTGTCCTCCATAAACATAAGCAAATAATTTTACTGCCCCCGGACATGGGCGCGTAACTTGCAGCTGCTCCAGCGAGATGGCCAGATCTCTGGAGTATCGTCATAAATTAAGATACAGAAACTGTAAACCGCTTTCCAATTGCAGCACATAGATACTCATGAAATGGCTGCAGATAGACCGGGCTAACTTCAAGGAGAGCACTCGCTTTCGGGGTCCTTTGTGGCGGGCGAGTGTCTGGGAGCAAAAGTTTGCGGCGACAGCTTTGAGGAGGGATGCGCTTACCTACGCGGACGATCCAGCCAAGGGAAGTCGTGTGAATTGTGTTCACGTTCGACATGTCCAGTTGGGTGCAGTGCGAGGATTGCGGGCTGGAATGTTGTCGCCATGGCAGGGGACGATGAGACGGAGGCGGAAATGAGACGGTGACGGAGACGGAGAGAACGGGGACGGCATTGTCGAAAGTTAAATTAGAATACTTCGTCGTGATGGTGGCTAGAGGCGTTGCCTGAAAGCTACGACAGAAATGTGTAATTAGGACAAATTTAGTTGGCTGTGGGTATAAACTACTGCTTCATGGAGCACGCGAAGAACGGCCTTCACGAGGGAAAGGAATCATGTTGAGCATGGCTTTGAGTCATGTGGAAAAGGAGAGGATTTGGAACATGCCTTTTCAGAAGGTTTCTGATGTATTTTCGGTCATGCATCAGACACTGATCGAAGCGCATGTAGTTAAGAAGCCACCACTTTAACCAAGGCCATGTTTGTGTTTGCGGATTGGCGGTCCATTAGTGGCGAAGTGGCGATATCAAAATTAAAGTTGAAACCTCTCAGAGACTCGCAAACCACCCGCCAGCTCAAGATTCAAAAATTCACCCGCCTTAACCGTCGGTTCCCTTTCATTCTCAATTTTTGTTGAGAGTAAAATCCCCTGGCAATCGCAATAACTCAGGCGACGCCAACAATGTGTTCCACAAACAGTCTGCAGGATGCTAGCAAAACTAATTTTATTCCCCCACCTCATCCGCATTCAAATCCAATGCATATCAGTTAGCTAAACGCATATCCGTTCAGACACACGAAACGGAGCATGTTACCACTGCTCCTGCGAAAAGTTCAACACCCACCTCGGCTGCCGTCTTAGCCGCTAAATTCTATTAGGATAATGGCTTCTGCAAATAATATTCAAAAACTTTTAAATAATTCCCCCCAGACAGTCAGAGGTGAAGCTTTTCTCGCCTTCTTGTGCGTTTTGCCTCCCGCCACCCCTCCCATAAAATGTGAAACCCATTGAGGTTGTCTCCGCTGCACTGTGTGCGAACTCCCGTCGAAGACGATAATAGAATCCTTGCATCTACATTGTGACTCGAACGTGGGTGTGTGGGTGCAAACTTTTGCACTGCATCTTGAATAACCCCATTTTGGCATTGGCAAGGATTAAGGGCACGTACACATCACCTCAAAGGGGTATCGGCTACAGCACGCTGTCCTTGGACTCCATTTTATCGCATCAGCGATTTGTTAAAGGTAAGCATGATGTCGTTGGAGTGAAGAAAAATAAACGTCAGCCAGCTCCGCATTGCTCCCCAGGGGAACCACAGGATACATGCAAATTTCCTCAGGAATAAGCAGTCAAGTTTACTCCTGGCACCCGGACTTGGGCTACAAGTTTTCAACTTTTTGTTGTATAATGACTTAGGAAGGGATTACACCGACCCACCAACGAACTACCGACTGCTTGTTAACATGTGGTTGTGGCTGTGACTGTGACTGTGACTTAGAAGCCAACGTCTAGAGTGTCACAGCATCGAGGCTGGTTCCAAGGGGTGGGAGCACGGAAACTTTCTAACGCTTTTGTGGGTGTTGACTTGACTTCCCAACACGGACGCATGCATGTGCGCGCCGGTGTGGGTGTCCGGCCAAGAGTTTTGACCAAAGTGCATTTCAGGGATTTTGCATAAGAAACTTTTGGCCGTACGAACAACCGTCACCAATTGCGTCTTAACGAAACGAGGGGTGAGTTGTAAACTTGCTGAATAATGAGAACTACCGTGTCCCGGCGCTGGGGCCTGGAGTGGTGGTGGCTTCGAGAAACTTTGATAAGTATCCGGTTCAGTTGGTCTATCGTAATGAACATCAGATGGAATTTCGAAGAACTCATAGAAGTGTCTCGGTTTGGTAACAATGTGTCGGGAGCAGTATGAGTTATGTGAGCTGCATGGCAACGGGCAAACATTGCCCGTGCAGCACTTGAGAGCTTGAGTTTTGCTGAAGCACCTTGACGATGTTCACAGCACATGCGTTGCCTTGGTTTGTTGGGAAAGTTCGGCATCATCGAATGGGACTAGGACGTCACAGGAGTTTTGCTCATTTGCCAAGAGTTATATCAAATTTATGGCATTCCAATGGTATGACGCACCGCTCAAGCAAAGTTTGCATTCAAAGTGGTTCCAAAATGATTTCAAGCGTTGACATCCGTCAGCATTGCCTGAAATGATTTCGGCCAACGCCGTCTCTTCAAAAATGGTCCAAACAACGTCGCCAACTTATCAGAAGGTTGGGCAACAGAATTTAGAAGTTTCTCGTGGAAGTTCGAAGGTGTTCGATGATCTTTTGAAAATTTCTTCAAATCTTGTACAGAACTATACCTCGTCACACATTGAAAGACGAAACGAAAGAGAATATTCCTTGACATCCATTGAGTCATAGTCGCGTTAAAAGTCTGTTAAGACTGTTGCTCAACGATAGCTAAATGGGTGACCACATAGCAATGATAGTTTGTCCAAATGTTATGCTTCAGCAGCTGTCAAAGTTATCGATGGCATTTAGCTGTCAGAATATGCAGTAAGGCTTGGCATTTTATCGTGCATTATTTTAAGCTTGAAGAAAGTGGGCAGTTTATTCAAAAGTATCGAAATTCCGACTGAGTCAGAAAGTGAAGATGAGGTTGGCCGTTATCATGACGTCGGTGTGCAGACATTTCGTCCAATCATTGAAAGGTTCGAGCATCAGTACACTCTTTTGAACATTAAGCGACTAACCAGACAGAGATTGGTTGTGAAATGAGGGAAACATAGCCGCCGTAGCGGCCAGTATCGAACAAGACCCAGAAATGTTGATCAGCTGAATTAGATATCACCAGGCTGTTGGATTCAAGCCTCTGCATAAGATTGTGATGCTGTTGCTAGAATTGAAGTCGGTCGACCATAGACACGCCGCGAGATCGCTAATTGGGCGCCAGATTTCGGACTTTGACCAAAAATCATCTTCTCGATGGGGACCCCATTTCTGACTTAACTTCTATGTCAAAAAGAAAAATGCCAATTCTTGGAGTGAACACAATATCAACACGCTTTCGACTAAGCATCAATGATGGACGGTTCGATGCGACTTATGGCAAGACGACATTCTCGAAAGTTATCTCTTCCGAAGGATACACCGTAATTGCCCCTGGTCTAATGTATAGAGCGATGTTAACCGCCTTTCTGTGTCCACGGGTTATACCTGATCTTTCGTACCAACAAGACAGCGTTACATGCCATACAAGCGACGCAAAGCTGGAAGTTTTGTAGGAGAAATTTGGCGGATGTGTCATTTCGCGGCGAGCGTTCATCAATTGGCCGGAGCGACTTGACACCACTCCATTATTTTCTTAGTCTATACTAACAAGCCAACCACTTTCGACGTCTTCGAGGCCAACATTCGAGACGCTATTGCCGAAATGACGCAGCTCATACTGAACCGATTCATAACAAAATTGAACCGACTGCCTGAGGCAATGTCATCGTAGCCGAGGCTGTCATTCAAATGTTGTGGTAATCCACACATAATGACATGAACGTAGCTTCAAAATAAACTCAGAATCAACTTCATATCTCAGAACGGTGTTGTTTTTATTAAATTTCTTTTTCTATCGTTCTTATCTGGTCAGCCTGTACTTTAAACTGAAATTTGTACTTAACCTGCGTCACTCACTAGATTCCATTTAATTTGTTGTCTTTTTGCAGGTCAATCCGCCAAGAGATTCATCGTAGACAGCACACTGCTGGTATTCAACTTTCAAGTACAAAATGAGGTAAGGGAACGTTCTTGAAAAGTGTGCCAAATTAAATCCTTGATTCCTCTGACTTTTCTTGGGTCCTTCATGTGGAACCCAAGTTGTTTCCTTAAATTTGCTTTAATTTGTATTTTCCCATCTCAATTTCTTAGGCTACACTTAATTAAAGGACCTGCGACACAGCAGGGTCTGTACATGAATAACAGATGCTGTCCATGTCCGAAACATGCTGCTTCCAGCCAACAATGACTGGCGCCCGCGGTCGCTTGTTCCTTTAACCGAAGACTGGCTCTACCTCTCCTTCCCGAACAAGGCGGCTCGTATTCCAAGACCCTCATGCGCTCGATATGGCCGAGCCAGTGCAGTCGACGAATCTTAGTACAGCTCGTAGAATCCGCGGTTGTTTTCTCATCCATTCAGCTTCCTCGCAGATAGGGCCATAACACGGAAGCAGAATTTTGCTTTCGAAGGCTCAAGAATAAGCTCTGCTGTTTATGCCTATCGTCTAGCTCAGGTTCTATTTAGCAAGACTGACCAAATGAGCGGTTCATCGATCCAGGAGATTTGAGCCCAAACCAAAGTAGCAGCAGTTACCATTCGATTCTACGTCAGATCACCACCAAGATGTCGCTCGTGAAGTTCACTTTGGCCCCGATGTAGACAAACTCCTCTACAGCCTCAAATTTGCAGCTGTCGGGCGTAAAGTCTTGTCCCTCTGCCTGTTGTCTTACCAAATGCCCTGTCCCATGAAGAGGGTTTCTTAAATTCAAGACAATCTCTACCGTCAATCAGTTTGAGACTCACACTCGCTACAGAAGAACATGTCCATTAGCTCATCGTTGACTTAACGACGATGTTGGCAACATGATTAAAGTGCAGCTCAGCCGTCGTTGCACAATTCTTCTATTGAATGCATAATTAAAAAAAAATGCCCGACCTGCAGGACCTCATTCATGGCCACAGCGACCCTCTCACTCGTCCAAAACACCACCATCGTCATGGGAAGCATTAAAATAAATTGAAATGTTCAAGTGTCCCGCTTGTGTAAACGTCATCGTCCATCGCAATCGTAACCTCTTGTGGACATCGACGTCAATTAAAGTTCAATCCTTCAGAGGGAAACATTTAAACCCTCATCGACCGGATGACGATGCGGGTTTCACCGAGACGTTCACACTGTAACCGAATACTTTTGTGGCATTGAACCAATCTTCCGGGTACACCTAAAACCGGACACCACATGTATTATGTGCTCTTGTGTTGTATAGATGGTCATCGACAGGACATCGATGCACACACAAACACACACAATCCGATGATGTGTATCTTTGGGAAGCAAATTTGCCTAATGGATTTCCAGCGCTTTGCTCGGGCTTAGCTTGTGTCCATGGGGTGTCGTATTTCGTCTCCAGCTCCGGGCGAGGGCTGTCTGAAAAGATTTGAATGGTTCAATCAATATTTTTATTTCTAATGGAGTTGTGATTTCGAGGGCGACATGACCTTGTTAATGGATCCCGATGCGGTGGGGCTGTTGACAAAAAAAGGGGGGGATTTCAATAGAGCACGCTGGAATGTTCTGCTTTTACAAGCTCTGCAAGTCGCCCCCTCCGCAGGAAGCAATCAGCTTTTCGATGGAAGATGAATTAAACATGAAAACTGCGATTACGTTCTTCCCCGATGGCCCTGACCTTGACCAGTGAACAGAATGTCGTTCCCTTCAAAATCATCCGTAAAAATTGAACGACACGGCAATGAGTCGACTCGGCGAAGTCGTTGAATCACATACTCGATGTCATAACTGCAGTGTATCGCTCAAAGAAGGTTGCCACAAAAGGAAGTAATACCGGCAAGGTGCTGTGTCGTCAAAAACTTGCACCGAGCCATTCACTTTTGTTGTGCGTCCCTTTGAAACGGACCAGCGAAGGGAAAAGGTCTCGCATCGAGTGGTCGTTCGATTCACGACTGCCATTCGCACTTCAGACGAGAATTTAATTTCAACTTCAATCGCAATCTAATTTCGATTGCGCTCCCTGTTCAACAACCTTTCACTTCACGCAGCCCTTTTCGTGACACTTTTGAGTTCCCTGGAGTGCCCATCATTACGGCGAGGGGTGCTGCTTAACCTCCCGTTTCCAATTCGAGCTCAATGAAGCCACTGGAATCGATGATGGATATGAACCACATAATCTTACGCGCTATTCGGAGTTACCATAGTTCTGAACCATCCGCTCCTGAAAGTCTCCTCGTTCAACGAAGCTAATCTTGATTTCATTACCCATCCGTCCATTATCCTTAATCGCCTGCGACACTAAATTGCCATTCAAAGCAGGCTAAACCACAAAGACGATGGGGCCGGCCAAGAACACGAAAAAGAATTCAATTCAAACTGGCTCGTTATGCCTCACCTCGCTTCGGGCGAAAGGGAACATCGGACACAAGGATACGCCACAGCCAACAGCAAACAGACACACGCCGGATGTTCCCCTCGGACAGAGGTAAATTGAATAATTGCAATAGTTAGCCGCATTCCCTTTGCATACCTTGCCGGCTATCCTCGGTCGGTGCAGTTGTTTTGCCGTCGTCCTGCTGTAGCCCGGGGTAGTATCTGCAACGCAGGACTCTCCTTCCATTAGGAGGGAGCGCACCAAGGAATGAAATGAGTTTTTCTTTCAGCGTTCGGATTTCATTTAAATTCCTTCAGTTCCCGCCGGACGATTGTTCTTATTCTGCTTGGGTCGGATCTTTGAATTGCCCTTGTTGATGAACAAGTCTTGCGACTGGTGCTGGGGGGAAGGATGGCGAAAAATGTGTCACTAATTTCGCAGATCAAACAGACTGAGAAAATAGGTTTAATTTTTTATGGAGGACTGGCTATTTGCCTAGAATTGGACTGCGTTAAATAAAGTCAGTTTATAGTCGTGTAACTGGAGCAAGTAGCAGACGAATGGAGTTCAACATTCGCTGCTGACTGCGAGGATTTGCGGAAGTCGCGGAAGTCAATGCAGGCAAGGCCACGCCTTGTTTCCCTTCGGCGACCAGCGGCTGAACAGCAACATTTCTAACAATATATCCCATCAACATGATCCTGATAACTGGAAGCACCATGCCCAGGATCGTAAACGATGGAAGTCAGCGTTTTCTCAGGCTTGGATCCTTCATGGGTCGTAGGCCCGCTATGTAAGTACACCCTCCCATTATCGTAGCGTCAAAAACAGCGCTTCCACACCTGTGCTGCACCATTCTCCTGGGTGTGTGTGTCCATAAAGTTCTCCCAAAACTGTCGGCAGGATGCTCCAAGCAGGAGAAAGTGTAAAACGGGGTTAATCCCTCCCGAAGGGTTCATTTTTTCGGTCATTACTTCCTCAGCAGCCTGCGCCTTGCTTACAAATCACTCAAGGACGTCATACGTTGCACGTTTAAGGGCCCATCCGATGGGAAATCAAAGTTAATCTGGGCATTTTTACAAATGACTCCACGAACGGAAACGCATGCCGTGTCCTTGTAGTCGGGGAGGATGGGTCGATGCTCTTGCTGTTCTCCTCAGATGTCGGTTAATATTTGATTAACATAAATATTAGATCCCGTAATGTGTTGTAAGTATTTGCGTTAAGTTACACCTTATGGAAGTCATTTGAGTACGAAACTCTCGAGTGTGCTGGCGGAGGACGCTGCAGATGCTGAAAGATTCATCGTGCCCGTTGCCATGAGATGTCGTTAGGGACGATTTTTACTCTTTTTCGTCGCGCACACGATACTGAGTCTTCCAGGAATCTCTTCTAATTAACTTCAGCTTTGAATTAACTGAAACCAAACGACTTCCATGACCATCTGGATGGATGGATGGATGGATGGATGGATGGATGGATGGACATTTGTGCTATCAACCCCCGCATGGCTGTCGCGTCATCTCGTCAGACCAAGAAAAGAATTTCATTTAATTTCAAACTCATCTGCCATCAAATTCTGCTTCATTCTGTGAAGCATCTAGGACAAGCATAAACGTGAATGTCGTTCGGCTTTTTTTTTTTTTTTGCCAGCAAATAACTTTTCTGAATGACCATCTAAATGAAGTGCCAGTGCTGTGGCAACGTATCAACTCCTGGCGAAATGGTGACTCTTAACATAAGGATGTGGGAGGTCTTCAATTACCCCCGCAATATTTTCCACCTCCCTTCGCGTGTCCTTTACACGTGCTGCGAGCATCGACGAGGACTTCAACTATGCGTCGAGTTGGGGGGGGGGGGAATGCATCAGCAATCCATTTGTATGAAAGTGAAGAGTTGAGAGTGAACTAAGAGTTTACCCGGGGGGCGGATTTTTCTTGCGGATACTGACATCAGATGGGAACGTATTATATTCCAAGGAAATCTGTTGATTTATTTTGCCTTCTAACGTTTGTGACATCGACATTTTCTGATGTTTCGCCTTGATTTGCAAGAAGTCACTAGATTAACTACACTACACTCAATTATGATAGTACACATTGAAACACATAACCACAGGTGCGCACAGGTCGTAGGTACGCCTAGTTGGGCCACTGTGGCAGTTGGAAGATGAGACATGGAAAGGCTCCAAAATCCTTACTATACACTGGAAATTTTTTTAGGTGAAAAATTCGATGTCGTCGGATCCATTACAGTCTTTGGATTCTGATAATATACATCGAAACACATAACCAGAGGTGTACACAGGTCGTAGGTACGCCTAGTTGGGCAAAGAAAAAACCTGAAAATTCCCTTACTAACCACTGTATACTTTTTAAGGCGAAAATTTCGATGTTGTCGGGTGCACTCCAAATCTATTTGATTCCATTAATAGACACTAGAGCACATACCCAAAGGTGTACTGAAGTCGTAGGTAGCCTAGTTGGGCCACTGTGCCAGTTGGAAGTCGAACTAGGAAAAGACGACGCGCTGTCCTGTGGCTTGTGGAACATCATTCTGGAGATGATCGTGCAAAATTCACACGCCAACACTGGAGGCACGATCTTCAAGACGTCCGTTCGGCTGTTAGCGTACACAGCAAGCCGTGTGCTGGCAATGAGACGGAAGCGGCTTAAATGGTTCCAGTGGTGAACAAGGGGAAAAGGATGCAAAATGCTGTCCATTAAGAAATGACAGCAACATCGGCGTCTTGAACATGGCAGCACAAAGGTAGTCAGGAACTTAGTCTGCCTCGGCGCCGCAGTAACCAGTACGAACACGCATCAGTGCCGAGATTAAGCGCAAAATACCTCTTGTCAAGCGCTACTTGACTAACAGAGCCGTCTTTCTAGAGCGAATGCTGGCTTTATTCAAAACACTGATCAGCCTAGTTCGGCTGTATGGCACAGAGGCAATGACAATCTCCAAAGCTGACGTCTCTTCGAGAGAAAAATTCTACGTGCGCTGATGGCACTTGGAGGAGAAGATCCAACCACGAACTGTGCAGCGACATGAGCCTAGCCTAAGGTGGCTGGACCATGGACGAGTTATCTCCAACACGCATTTGACTCTGAAAAAGTGGGACAACCCAACATAAGCCGATTAGGTCTAGGGAGGCGCACCCAAGTGAAGAAAGCTCCGCCAGTAGCTAGGAAAAGAACAAGCCTGGTTGGATGGGGCGCCCAAGTCCACACCGGACTGTAGCCGAACAGCGTGCCTTGTTGGTTGAGGCGCTTAAGTTCCACCCCGGATTGAAGCCAAAGATCGTGCTTTTCGGTCGAGGCGCCCAAGTCCACCCCGAACTGTAGTGTCAAACAGCGTGCCTTGTTGGTCAAGGCGCCCAAGTCCACACCGGACTGTAGCCGAAGATAGTGCCTTGTTAGTTGAGGCGCCCAAGTCTACCCCAAACTGTGGCTAAGGAGCGAGCCTTTTCGGTCGAGGCGTCCAAGTCCACACCGGACTGTAGCCGAACAGCGTGCCTTGTTCGTTGAGGCGCTCAAGTACCACCCCGACTGTAGCCAAAGAGCTAGCCTTGTTGATCGATGCACCCAAGTCCACCTCGGACTGTAGCCAAACAGCGTGCCTTGTTCGTCAAGGCGCCCAAGTCCACACCGGACTGTAGCCGAAGATAGTGCCTTGTTGGTTAAGGCGCCCAAGTCCACCTCGGACTGTAGTGCCACACACAAAAGATGACGACTTCTTGGATTCCGACTGTATTCTAAGCCATTTCACAGCCCGAATGGTATAAATATCGTTCAAAAACACACCCGCTCTCCAGAAAATCCCTCCTTCAGTCTATTTGCTTCTCGAACTAATACACACACACACAGAGGTACATCCCACAGAACATCTTCAACATTCCATATTTCTCCTGCATTCCATCGGGACACACATCTTAATGAGACATCCTTTCAATTAGCGTTCTCTCCACCCTCGCGCTCATTATGAACAACCCACCGAACATCGTGTGTATCTGGGGAAAATTTCCAAAATAAACACAAAATACCACCGTCACCGCCAGTCCCCCTTTATCAGTCGTCTTCCTCCTCCATAGCTTCCCCAAAAAACACACATTCGTTCGTTCGCTCGTTGAAATGAAAAACAAATAAAAGCGTGCAATGCTCACATAACTCACTTGTGGAAAAGTAAAACAAAACACGCCACGCACACATGAAACGCAAGGATTTCCTCGGAATCCCATCCAGCAAATCCCTGGTAGTTGCTTGAAAGTAAATTGAGATGTAAACAGGATCGAATCCTCAATAATTCTAATTATTTGAGGGAAAAAGTATTGAGATCCCATTTCGACACACACACAGAGAGACTGGGCTCCTCGGCGGCATGCGAAGATTTTTGGGATGGATTCTTGAAGGGAAAACAAACAGCTTTGGACGGGATAATCCGATTTATGGGAAATTAGTTTTGATTTCTTGAAAGTGAATCCTAAAGCGATTGAGGGGAAAAGTTGAAGCGGATTGATTTTTAATTACGTCGTTCCGGGAAACGGACGGACGGATCGGATCAAAAACTGCCAACGGAAGTCAAAAGGGGAAGGGAAGGAGCCAAGTTGCCAAGTTGATTAGATAACATTTCAGATTTATTGATTATGTCTTGGAACGGCGCGGCTTCAGGGAATGGGTGCGTTCAGGGGACCGACTGTTCAAAAATGTCCCGTCCTTATTTTATCTGCTCCATCCATCGGAGCAGTCAGTTGCTTGCCAGTTTCGAATGAAATGCCCCCACAGAACTTTTCCCAGACGAAATCCCACTTACATTCCACTCAGTGAATACAAATTTACGTTCGCTGACAACTGCCGTCCTCAGATGTTGTCGCTAATTAGGTAGGCCTCACACGCCCATCGCACAGCCTCATCCACCTGGGACACATCAAAATGAAGACGCCATGGCAGCGCTAAGGACCGCACCGTCCTTGTCAAGGCAACTGTTTATCGCCCAACAAAACGAACTCCTCGAAAACCAAGGAAAGAAAAAAAAGGCAAAAAGGAAAAACAAAGAACTCATTAGCTAACAGATAAATCCCCAATCATCGTGAGGTAGTTCGGGGAAATGCGCCATTCCGCCCACCGGAATAACTTTTCCGCCCCCCCCCCCACACTTTAATGTGGTGGGACCGAACGAAAAGAATAAATCACAACTTAAACCATTTTTGGGATGAAAAGTTCTTCAATATTTAAACTTTAAGCACGTGCGCCTTCAGCAGCGATTGAGCTGAGTGGCCCTCACAGACACACACACACACACGCACACATGTGCAGTCGAGAGGTGGTCATAGTCAGAAAGTAATTAATTTCAAACAATGGCATTGGAAAACGTTAAAGGATCCTACCCCTACTCCTCCTGCTCCCCCTCCTCCTCACTCGCACTCTGCCGATTGTTCTTAATGATTTTTTGTTATCCTCATGTGGGTGTGGAGTGGGGTTTGTGGGCTGGACATGTGCGCATCGTTCATGCTCTTGAAAATTAATTGGTTCCTTTATATCTCCCCCATCAGCGGTTTTCGATATCTAACGCTGGCTGTGGTCGGCTCTGTTCTACTTCGACGAACGAATGGATAACTGAGGCTTGTGTTAGGTTTAGTGAAGCCCATCGGTTGGTTGGGTGGAGGCGAAGTTTCTGAAATGGATAGTTGACCTCTTTCGCCTTCTCACAGGACATCGAGATGTGCGCAGTCATCCCAAGTCTACATCCAGGCTGCATTCCTTCACTTCACACTTCCAGCTTTTCGTTTTCGACACCAAGTCTCATCCGCCCACGAGGCCACTCCTTGAGAGGGACTCTTTGACATCAGATCTTAGCAAGTCAACTGAAAGAGCTCTCAAATGGGTAACAAATCCTTGCAACAGTTTACTTCAAGATCTCCCCGACAGCAAGCTTCCCAACTTGTTCTCTCCCCCTCCAAACCTTCCACATTCTCAGACATTGGCTCGTAGTCCCATTAATTGAGTCCCTTTCTTGGCAATGTTAACTTATCTGCTCGTTCAATTAAATCGAATACACACTCCAAACACTGCCTTATCTGCATTTCTTCCGTCCACAGTCTCACATGGCCTCTCCGAGCATCAAACACACTCCACGCCCATCCCGTTCGAAAAGTAACATCTTCTGCACGAACACCCTTTCATGCCGAATGCCCTCCCACAAAACGGGTCCCAACAAAACACTGGCACAAGCTGTTCGCATTGAAAACGGCTTGACCCAATAACTCAAATGTAGCCGAGCCTGAAAGCGATATGCTGACCATTGGAGCTCGCCTAAGTGAACCTTCACACTCAGTTATTCTGGGAAAACTTTAATTAAATACCCTCCATCCTCGGCTGACCCGGATGCTTAGGTCCATCCGGAGAGGCTCACCACACACTCAGCTTTGAATGCATAATAATTTGTGGCCGAGATGAAATGTGAACGGGGGGCAAGGCAACCCTTTCTCGGTGCTTTCCCCCCGCCATTCCGCTGCACGATCTGAGTTCATTTCTCAGATCGACTTGACACCCTGGCCTTTGGCCACCATTTCGGTAGAGACGGCGGCACAGCGGGGGTGCTGTGGACATTTTTGGATTTCAATTGAAACAGAGATCTGACCAGAGGCGGTGGCACACAGCCAGAGTTTGATTGGAAATTTAGTCAACCTCGACAAATGGCATACATGCCCGGGGCGAAAATACGAAATTCTTTCCCTTCACTCGGGCGGAGGCGGAAGGTAGATAAACCTGAGGGCATGTTGGAATCCAGTGTAGGGTGCCCTGGGATTTACGGATTTGCCACCTCATAACTCTCGAGGAGGAGAGATAAGCTGGCATGCGGCAGACCAAGATTATTCGAGTTCGGCATTCGGGTTGATGTGATTTTGGTTTCCTTTAAATAGCCTGGTCTGGGGTCGGACATTAAGTCAATCTATTGCCAATGCCCTGTGGTGTTGGGAAACTAATTGAAAACTTATCAGATTGGTAAACAAGCGTACACACGGCATAGATTTCATTCGAGATTGTGATCGTTTAAGGTGTCAAATGGGGCGTTGGGGTATCGCCTGCCGGCAGTCACACTTAGGCGTAGTGTTACCACGCGGATTTTATCTAACCTGTGCCGCAAACTAAGTTATTGAGCTTCACTCGGAATAAAAATCCCTTTCCTCAATCGGCTCAAATATCCACATAAGCTACCCTCTAGATTAAAAGAGAGAGTGGCCAACGATCGGAGAGGACATGTCACGGCAATCGAATTTGGATCGCGAAAGGGTACCGTCATAGCTCGTAGTGGAGTTCCGACTTAATAGTTGCCTTTGATGAAGCGGTGAAGATGGTTGGCACTAAAGCTGCCTAGTTCGTCCAGTTTTTTGAATAAATAGCCTCCTTTGGGAGAAGAGGCTGCAATTGCAGAGAAGGCGCACAGTAGCTTCATCATTCTCCTCGTCGTGCAGACGTCGTTGCAGGACAATCCCAATCTTGCGGCGTGAGTTCGTCGAAAGAGTTCTGCAATTCGGCCACCTCAAGCTGATCATGTTATGTGATCGTCTCGGATCGAGTGTAGGTCATGATTGTTTCGTAGTGAAGCATCGTCTGCCAGTAGACCATCTACGATTTGTGTGAACAAATGTTTCGAACTTGAGTAGGGATTGGAATTGATGGCTGCCCTCCAGACGGATAGAGACCGAACTATAGACCGAACTCGTGGCCTTTCTAGTGAGTCCGTCCGCTTCGCGGTTTTCTGGAATGTCACACTGTCCCGGCACTCACATAAGTTGGATGCTAAAGTACTCGCCCATCTCGTTAAGAGGCAGGCACCAGTTCAGGGAAGTCTTTGAGTGATCCTTGGGTGATCCAAATCTATCAAAAATAGTAGAATGCCTAGAACGGAGGTTTTTCCACATAAGCAGCGGTTTCAATCTAATCGCCACACTGGCTACTGTACGTCTGCCGATTAAGTCTATCTATGGGAGACTACGGAATATATTCAAGGCTGCTGATGAGGTTGTCCTTGACACTGTTCGCTGATGCATACGTCAGGCCATCCGCTGCACCCCATCCAGTGGTTATCCAAATTAAGTCTAGTCCACCATGTCCATGGAGTAGTAATGGTCTGACTACTGGTGTGAATATCCAGTGAACCTTGCGAGGCCTAAGTCCGCATTTACATCTTTAGGCCATTTTTAAGGGTGTGAGGGCGTTCCTCATGTACTCTTAGCTTCCAGATTGATCTAGTGTTCAGAATAAGACACACGAAACAGCTTGAGGGTGGTTCAAAGATAGGAATAATGAATTTCCTGGTGATGGATAGGGACGCATGTAGAAATGGTTGTTCGGTGAGAAGGTGTACTTGTAGTGAAGCTTCACTTATACGAAGCTCACTTACACGTAATATTCAGCTATACGTACAATTTTTCATTCCAAAGCTATACTTCACTTAACCCTGCTACTATTCACTTATACGACGTATTCATTTATACGACGTATTCATTTATACGACGTATTCACTTATACGAACATTTTTCTATTCCCCCTCATATTCGTATAAGTGAGACTACACTGTATCTCTTAATCCAACCTGATGTACGAGAGGCGTTCAATATATTCTCGGTATCGCTGTGAAGCTGTGGTTGTATATATAAATTGACTTATTTATCAAGTAATACTATTATATATTTTAATGCATTCATGTAAAATTTCATTCAGATTATATTGAAAAATAAAAACAATTTAAATTGAATTCGCATTTTCCTTCATATCGATACCGAGAATATATTGAACGCCCCTCGTATTTAAGACTTTCGTTTTTAAATGTTCCTTCGCAGAGATCCCGTCAAGTGAGTTGAGGAAGGGTCCACCAAGTGCTCTCTGTCTGGCTCTAGCCAGAATCGGGCAGCCACAAGTGCAATGTGTTAGGGTCTCCCTGGCATCTGGAGAACGATTGTGTATGGGCTTACTGTTTTGACGGCATTTGACCCTATCGACCAGGGTCCCGAACAGGCCGTCATCATGACGATGTCATGACGAGTTCGCCGAAAGAGCTATTTTGTTTTAGATCGGTTGTACTCAGGCCATGTTTGCTTGTCAGTTTGACCCATCTAAGGTTTGCCATTTCAAGGAAGTGTGTCGAGATCTAAGCCTTAACTGCGATGGGCACTTCCTCTGCAATCGGACACTGCACTCAATTGATCGGCCTTCTCAATTTCTGAGATGTCACTGTGACATGGAACCCAGATAAGAGGGCCTTTCAACGACGCCAGCTCAGCTCGGCATTCTTGTACTCCTCTTGAATACGAAGTAAGGGAGGTATTAGCTTCGATGGCTGCTTGGCTAAAAAATGCATATGGCAACCTTCAGCTTGGGCAAGATATTGGGGTGGATTTTGACTTGACGCCACGCTTCCCAGATACCAAATTGTTCCACCTGGATCACACTGGAATTGTCCGGTAGTCTGTAGGCTTTGGAAATGATCAGGGATTCCGAGAACACAACCTTTTGCTCATATTCCAACTGCCACAGCGGCCCAACTAGGCGTACCTACGACCTCTGTGCACCTGTGGTATGTTTTTTCAGCCCATCTTAGAGCTATCAGTGTAGAAGGCCAGTCTAGTATGCCATTTCGTTCTTTCGGGGATTAGAGTGGATTAGAGTGAATTTTACAAGATCTCTTGGTATACGATCAAGGTTGGTGCTGTGACCATATGAATTTGATGTCCCCCAACTATCACCCAGACCTAGTGAAGACCAGTAGCTCAGTTTTCTCCAAGTTAGCACGTAGATCGCATTCTCTAGTCCATAGTATCCCTCATTCCGGTGGACACAACAGCAAGCAATGACCTTGTACCTACTCCCTTCCATGTTCGTAGATGTCAATGTGACTAAGTTGACTAAAACGCGTCTCCCCAAATAATCGTGGTCCATGTCTGAAAAATCCACCATTCAAGCACAAGACTCCCATCAGCAAAATGAAATTCCAATCCACTTCGAAGCGAATGATAATTACGACCACAATTCCACCGCGCAACCTCACACCGTCATCGCAATTGCACCGCACAAGCTGAGTGATCAACTTTCTCAATTGAAAATCAGAAATTCAATAGCTCTTCGGTGCCGCCTAATTGGAAAGCCAATGCACACCGACTGAAATCCAATAAAATAATTGCGCTTATGCCAGCGATATCCTTTTCGGTTCTCATTCCACACAAAGGAACGTGAGTGGCTGAGTTGTGCGTCATTGTTATTATACCTCCTGTGACGTGAATGCCTTCGGTATCCCTTACCGCCAATCATCAAGGATTTTGTAATTTTAATTTGCAACCCAAGTTGAAATCCATTATCTCCTTTCAAAAAGACGCTCATCACGAATGCTGTTATGGAACAAACAGAAGAGAAAAAAGAAAACAACTGCAATTTCCACGGTCGTCGGTGAATACAAAACAAAAAAAAAATAACAAAAACGTGGAATACACGAGGAGATAATGCGGCTGGGACTTTGGGTGTGTGCCGATGTGGATTTTCCCGAACGGAAATTGTGCGTTAATTATTCAATGATTAAAGGGAAATCCTTCTCATTTCGGAACAGTTTCACATTGTCGACGACAGTGGTGGTGAAGAGTTTGCCAACACGTTCGAAAGCAGAAGCAAAACGCATTCCGTCGGCATGCTTTCAAGCCGAACTGTGACGTTCACTCATTCTCAGCTGACTACCTGCATTGGCATTCAATTTTCCTCCAGCAGAAGATGAGTCCCTGGCGTAATTAAAAGCTGAAGAACTGAATGAAAAAACTCACTCTGTCTCCTCTTGTTTTCATATTGTATGCGACAGAATGCAAGGAGTGATGTGTCCTCATGCGGATGCAGGACTTGGCGGCTACGAGAATTGATTAAAAATTTACTGAACGGAAAATTTCGTGTTCTCTTTTGTGCGGGGATGTCGCAATTTGTGCCGCAAGAAAAACGAGGACATTGATGTATGGGAAGCTGGTGTGGAACTTGTCTAAGAACAAAAAATCACGTATTCGCCAGAGGGTGCCAAGTGGAAAATTTGATGCTGCGTTCCTTCTTGAGTGACAATCGTCAGGCAGTCAAGGCGAATTTCAACCACGAGCCAACCAACGACTGTTCTCTTTCGGTGTCCAAAGACGATTGTCGTGGCAATGTCCTCTCTGATTCACCCGATCGTTGGCCACTCTCTCGTTTGGGTAGTTTCTCGATTGAGAAAAGGGATAATTTGTATTCCATGGGATCACCATTTAACTCGTAGTTACCCCATAATTTGCAGTTGCTCCATATCTGCAGTCCTTGAGTGTCCTTGAAGCGCTTAACTCCATTTCACACGAGCTCTTAATTGCCATCAGACGCCTCATCCTTTCCACTCCCGTACCCTCCTCTTACAAGAAACTGCAACACGATATCCAAGGACAATCACACTCGCCCCATCCCAAAGGTGTGCCCTGTGCACAGATTTCCAACACGAACCGGAAGCGCTTCATTAACACCCGAGACTCAGCACCCGATTAATTACCTTAAAGGTGTCAGAGCAAGTCCTCATTAATGGCCCCCAGCTCACAGTTTACAGTCAACGGCATCAACGTAGCAGCCACTCGTGCAGGGAGCACACAACACACCGTCAGACCGTCAGACTGCAGTCATGCGATGCAGGCGTATCCTTATCTTAATTGTTCGCCCACATGATACACACATGCTGTGACCGTGCTTACCATCCGCATCAACCACCGTCACTTCGGACTGACGGAATATTTATGCGAAGCTCCCCAGCCACCATACGTCACACAAGCGCATCTACCTGTCAAATCCCATTTGCCTAATTGCGAGTACGCTCCCTACTTCGCATTCATTTGTTCAACTAACGACCGCCAAGTTAATCAAAATTAATAAATTCCCTAATCCCAGCCTCAGATTCCCTTTGACATGGCGCCGTCCTTGTTTGAATGATTAATTTCGTCCTAATTAGGATTTCGGCTCGTCTCGTGCGTTCCGAGTCATAAGGATAAGCACTCGTTAATGCTCGTGTGGTGCGGGCGATGTTTGACAAAAATAAATCCACTCACCGTACTACACACGAGTGGTGGATGAACAAACACGTTCATTATTTATTGTTGCACAACACATGTGTAAAAGTATTTCTGGTGACATGTCGCAAATCAATTCCACCGCACACATCCCCCATCATCGTCGTGGGTTGTCTTGTCATTACCCGGATTTTGTCGCTAAGAGTTGCTCTCCGGGGGGTGCCGAGGGGGTGGAGGAGGAGATCATGTATGTGGGTAAGTGGAATGTCTTCTCCTCTTTTTTTTTTTGTAGAACAATAAGCAAGAGAGTATCCCTGACAAGTGCAGTCATCAGGGTGAGAGTGGGTTTTTGAGGTGAAGGGCGTTGCCATGACTGCTTGATGGGATCGTCTTTTCACGGCTAATAGTTCATTGTGTGGGCTTTGCCGACGCGTATGCAACGTTAATTGATGCTCGTAAGGACGGATTAGTCTTCAGTTTGTTGGCATCGACGCGTGAATGGATTTTGTCGGTTAGTAGGGTGATTCAAGGACAATCCTGGGAGGTTCGATAAATTTAAACAAATGCGTCACTGCACCAGCGTGGAGATTCGTAGCACGCGATGAATCCCGAAATCATTTAAAATGGAGGCTTACATGATTTTTGTTGTTGTAAACGTTTGCATATTTTTTTTGCTTGGAATTGTGTATGTTTTTTACACATTTTTGTCAATAGCAGACTTTTGACGAACATATCGACTGTCTATGCACACTGTGCTGCTGGAGATGTCTCAACTCATTTTTCTCTTAATCTAATAGTGAAGAGCTTCATGCCAGTAACCACACTTTGCGCTGGCGCCTTCATGGAGGGCGACAACATCTGACTGCACACCTCGTTAAGTAAATTTGCGTCGGTTTTCCAAGCGGATCCTACTGGCCACGAACTTTATTGTGAAGAACGGGTGGAGGGGCGAAGTTTTTGTGTCTGCAGCGACGGCCTTGCTCAACCCTTTAACCACTTCCAGGGTACTTTAGGAATGCAAGTTTTTTCTCTGTATTTGATCGGCAGTCCGTTCGAGTTCCTAAATCCCTTCCAACTCCACTCCAATGTGACAAAGTAGGATGGCACCGCTCTTTCACTCCCAAACATCCAACCTGGTAACACCCACAAAAAAAACTCACTTTATTACGCTTCTACGATCAATTCCCTATCCATTCTGACGTCTGTGACCACTCAGATCGCCCGCACAAAACCTCATGCCTTTCGAGACGATGCATGCGTCGCACCAAATAATCGCAAAGAATCAAATTTAAACTTTTCCCGAGGCATTATCTCATCAAACCTGTGATTGCCTAACAAGAACGGATGGTTTCTCGCTAACATCTCAAGACATTCTCCAACAAAAGAGTTCCTAAGTCCCTTCCAACTCCACTCGAATGAGACAAAGTGGGATGTCACGAATTACGCCCTCAAACATCCAGCCGCGGCCCACTCGCAAAAAAATCTCACTTTATTACGCTTCTAGATTTAATTTCCTATCCATCCTGATAAACCACATCCTCAGGCTCGTCCTAGTTATCGAGAAAATCGTTTCGTAAAATCCATCAACCATCAAATCCACTTCGACGAAAATGCGCTTATTTTCAGCGAAAAAATGCGAGTCAACTGTGTTCGCAGTTTACTGCATTTTTTCGTGTAAAATGTGTCATTTTTTAAAAGGTCGATTTTCTTTGTATTTCGGCTTAAAATGTACCTCAAATGCATGGGGCTACATGTGGAACTGATAATCAACGCGAATTCAATTCAAGGATTCAGTCTCAATCGTTGGAAATAGGAGAAAAGTGTGATTTTCATTTTCGATGACGTCAGCAAAACGACATGACAAACACGAGAACTTGTGGTTGTCTGGCAACGCCTTTGAAGCATGCAAGTGAGTGAATTGTTGAAGGGAATGTTTTACAACATTTGTCGAGTCAAAATGAAAGCAAGAATGTGTTGGTTGAGTGCATTCACTGTTTGAACATGTTTTCGATGCATTTTCTGTTGAAGAACTGAAGCATTGCGAGGTTAAGAGTCGGACGGTTCTCTATGAGATCATGGTGTTGCCGCGTATGGTGTTTTGATTTGATGGAAATTATATCTGGTAACGGGTGGGCAGGATTGTGGTCCGTAGCGTTGTGAGTCTGTGCGTCGACTCCTATGCACTTGAATCTCGGGGCGGCTAGGTTCGAATCGCGGTACGACAAAAAAATAATTTTCACGTCCTCACCTCTTTCGAGTCACTGACTATGCTCAAAGAGCACTTCTCAAACTTGGCCGTTCTGAGTCGACATAAAACTGTAGGTCCAGAGAGAAGAACACGAGTGGTTGATAAGAAGCCAGCCAGCCAGCCCTGGCGCTCTACTGGCTGTACCGCCACCAATATTATATTGTATTAAAAGGTGAGCAAACACCAAATATCGAGAAATGCAAATTGACACATACCACCTATTCGTCGATTTCGAGGCCGCATATGACAGCGTGCATAGAGACGAGCTATACAACGCCATGTCTAGTTTTGACTTTCCTGCCAAACTCGTCAGGTTGTTCAGGATGACGATGGAGAACTCTCACTGCTCCGTAACGAACTCACCGAGACCTTCAATGTCAAAAAAGGTTTTAGTCATGTGATGTGACTTCTTTAACATCATCCTGCAGAAAAACGTGTGAAACTCAAACGCCAACACTAGAGGCACGATCTTCCAGAAGTCCGTACAATTGTTAGCATACGCGGACGACATTGACGGGATTGGTCGAACACAGCGAGCCGTCGGTGAAGCGTTTGCTGGTATTGAAGCGGAGGCTGCAAAAATGGGTTTAACAGTGAATGAGGACACAACGAAGTACACGCTGTCATCGAGAAAGGACGCACAACATCGACCTCTCGGCCAGAACGTCACCGTAGGCAGCTTTAACTTCGAGGTAGTTAAGGACTTCGTCTACCTCGGCTCCCAGGTAAAGAGTACAAACAACATCAGTACCGAGATTAAACGCAGAATAACTCTTGCCAACCGCTGTTTCTTTGGGCTCAAGAGGCAATTGAGTAGTAGTGCTCTCCCTCGAAGGACCAAGCAAACACTATATAAGACCCTCATCATCCCTGTCCTGCTCTATGGCGCAGAAGCCTGGACAGACTCAAGCGCAGATGAAGAAGTCCTTGGTCTTTTCGAGAGAAAAGTTCTGCGTTCCATCTTTAGTCCTGTTTGCGTTGATGGTTTTTGGAGATCAAGATACAACCATGAACTGTACGGGCTGTACAGCCACATGGGCCTAATCAGGCATCTACGGATTGAGCGCCTAAGTTGGCTAGACCATGTAGAGTGCATGGACAACACTGCTCCAGCCCGAAGAGTCTTCGACTCCGAACCAGTGGGACACGCAATAGAGGACGCCCACGAAACCGATGGCGCCAACAAGTGGAGAAGGACCTCAACCAAATTGGTGCGTGAAATTGGAGACAGCTGGCTAAATATCCAGTGCCGGCTGGAGAAGCTTGTTGACTCAGGCCCAGGTCCACCCCGGACTGTAGTGCCACTAGAAGACGAAGAAGAAGACAGCAATAATAGTCCTTCCAATTGTTATGTTTCAACAGTTGTCATAGTGCCTAGAAATGTCGATCAGCTGAATTGCGCATCGTCAGGAAGTCAACCCGGCTTATTATCGTCATAAGCGACGTGGGGAGTAATACTCCGTAAGACAGACTCTAATCGAATGGCGGAACAGCATACATCGAGGGATGCGTGGCTAAGGGAGTGCTTAGTCCTTAGTATGCGAACTCCGAAGACCTTGGCGATCGTCCGTCTCAATCGAGCTCTCCCTGGGTGTATGGGGCCCTGCGTAGGGCGATACATTTACCCGACGGCAGTCTTATTCGATAAAGCTTGTCTGCGTCCCGGGCCACCGCGGATGAGACGCCGATGAGCTAGCTAGACAAGGATCAGAAGATTCACTCTCCGGACCTACTCTGGGCCTACCTGCGTCCTTTGTTAGGGTTTTCATCGATAGTTGGACCTCTCGACAGCACAACCGGAGGTGGCATGACACTCCAGGCAGTAGACAGACTAAGCCCATGCTCCCAAACGAAATCCGTGGCATTCTTGTTACCTCTTAACAGAAAAGACTGGAGACGACTTACTGGTGTTCTTACGGGCCACTACACCATCGCCGAACACCTAATTGTGTTTGGCCTTAGCGATGCCAGTGGAGAAGTCGACGACACTGCAGATCACTTCCTCTACCACTGTCCCTCTGCACCTGTCACTCGGATCAGGTGGCAGTTATTCGGTGCTGATGAGGGGACAGCTGATGATGTAGGCTCCTTATCACAGAAGCGTCTGTATCTCATTCGGAAGACTATGAAATTTCAGTAGATGCAGGTTGCGGCCTGGTAGTTCAACGAACTAGTTTCTGAGTCTGAGTGCCTGAGTATAGAGCTGTAACTAATAAATAAATAACTTCCTTCACCAATACTCTCCTCGGTCAACCATTGGCGTCTGTAGTTCAGTCAATAGGACACGTGATTCAAGACCTAACATACGTCGAAGTGCCAGAAATAGTTGAAATTCTCTCTCAGGACACCTGGTCTGTCACATCCAAAGCATCCACATTGCCATTGCAAGTGCAGACACATATTTCTCTCATCGGAAGCATTCACCAGATTCCATCTTCCATCACCCATCCCATTGACAACATTTACAACCTCCCTCGGAAAATATTTGCATTCAACGAGTCTCTACGCAAATTGCCCTCAAACTAAGATGCTCCAAACGGCACACTCCCCGCCCATTGATGGCTCCGAACGAATGGCAAATCGTAAGTATTTGTAGTCCCTGCGTTGCGACGTATTTATCATATCTGCTCCTCCTCTCCCGATTCACTCGTTCAACGCCCACGCGCTTTTGTAAACTTCTCCCGTCCTCGCTCGAAATCGTCGTCGTCATACAAATGTCCTTGCTAGTCGACAGAGAAAAAAAAGGACACGAAATGTCCCCTCGAAGGCGCGGAAAAAGGAATCTTAAGAAAATAACATCGAAATCTGTTTTAAAATAAATAAATACTAAAGTCCTAGACGAATACTGATGCGGGGGATTCGAGGATGGGAGGATGGGAGGATGGGAGGGTGGGACGATGGGAGGATGGGAGTCTGCATATTAATTTAATGGACTGCTAAGGTCCTCCGTTGTACTTACACATGCAGGTCAACTGCTGTCAAAATGTTGTTGCCATTTGTCTGTGTTTCGGCGCGTTTAACTCAGGAATCTGTATCCTTGAAGGACTTAGTGTACTTTTGATGTATTTTTACTCGTAATCCAGCATTCAATTGTTACTGCGAAGGATTTGAATACTCGCAGGTTGTCCTAAAAGTACAAGCGAACAGTCTTATGCAGCGTTTCAATGCTCGCTGTTGTAGAGATAGGATCTGACTGCCGGATCTGAGATTGCCTGCGGAAGACTGTAGGGAACATTTTTGACCGACTAGCGTCGCATTTTGCAGCAGAAAGCACGCGGATTTGTTGTTACTGCAAGACTTCCCTGCAACGAGACGATGAAATTTGTTGCCAACAGCGTTTAAGTTCGTCATCAGACTTCTCGAGAAAGTTAACTCACTGGAAAGGACCTGGCAAATGCCGATAAAAAAAGTCTGAAGTCAATCAAACCCCAAAATAGATTGACACAAATCAATCAAACTTCACTCATTACTTGCGACACCAATCAGATTTTCTGAGAAAGTTTATTTTCAAGTTTTCCCAGCGCGTAATCCCTTTTTAACGAGGCAACATTTCCGCCGAAACGCACACTCTTCCTTCGATTTGCCAGACTCTATAAAATGTCATGCCAAACAGCACCGCGCGCCTTTTGCATCTCATCAAAAACTCATGCGACACTGCCCATTTCAAGCCAATAAAAGCCCCGTTCGGCCCTCGTCAACACATCCCGTTGGCAAATTCTATTCCGGAGTCGTGCTGTCAGACAGCAATTACGCTCAAAATAAATCACCATACATGCATCATTGATGTACCGCACACCTAGTTGCTCGCCGTTGTCGGGCTCATTGGCGTTGCGTACCCCCCCCCCCAGCAACCACCCCAAATGGAGGATGAAACAGTTCTAAAATGAAAACAATTGAATTTCTAAAAATAACTGGTTTCCGCATCTCTCCGCTGCTACTCGATAATTTAATCAAAACAGAAAAACCATCGCAATCGACCTCAAACGGTGGAACAAGAAAAACAAAAATGAAGACTACACGCCACACGTTGACTCGTGCGTACGTACGGTACGTACACAGGGCTGAATCGGGCGCCTTTGTAGGGCACTTTTTTGTATACACATTCCAACGTTGCTACAGCAGCGTACAGATGGTTCATGTTAAAGATTCTCAACTCCATATGCTCGACGAGCTCGACGAGCTGAAAAAAAAAATGGGTGTAAACTGGGTGGACGAGGGTGAGAGTTAATATTTTTGTTGTGCGGCGGAAACGTTTCGATGTTTGTACAACAAACAATGAGTACATCAGAATAACGGCTTGGCGGGCGTGTAAATCACTTTCGATAGCGGGGCGTTGTTAAATTTTTGAAAAACAAATCGTTTTAGTGAGATGATGAGGGATAAGTGTTGCCGTGTTGATGTGCATTTCTGAATGGGGTTTGGTTGAGTGAAGCGAGATATTTCTGGAATTCTGTGCTTATTATGAGGGGACCAAGTGAGTGACTTACAGAACCACAATTACAAAGTCTGTCCATTCGAGAACAGAACAACATAGTAAATCGGATGCAAGTTGTGGCTGTCTGCTAATCCCTCCCTTCATTTGTGAGAGTACACAACTCATTCAGTAATAGTCTGTTTGATTCTGAAAGGATTTCAGAACTTCCCTTCTGTCTGCTTATAAGACTTAGGTTCGGTTAGAGGGTCGGGGGTACATGGTCTCACCACAAGCTCTCTGAACACAGAAGAACCAACTAGAGATGATTAGGTTGCTTAGCTACTACTATCCTGTAAACTGTACGACTTTGATTAGATAACGTGGGTTGAGTCAAAGAAGTGTCTTATTACGTCTGTCAGTGTTGGCCAGTTGCACAGAGGATGCTCCAGCGTTTCATGCTCTTCACTTCCTGCACATATTACACGAGCCCATCCAGAGTCTATGGACACCGTAAACTAGGCAAAGAGAATGAAAAACCCAACATCCATCAAAGAACGCACATAGCACGTTCGTCCATCTCTTCCAGACCATTAGACAAGCAAAACAAGAAATGCCCATAAAGCAGACAAATTACCTGCTGCATGATGTATGTCAGTCCGCATCAACCTCCGCACATGAACACTTCGCACATCGACCATCCATCCAAGCGGAGATGGATCCCGAACAGATTCGTCTGGCCTCTTGGACTTTGTTTCTTTGGCAGAGCACTTGGCATTCACACAGGTTGGCTCGACGGACAGGCGCACAGCCCAGAGTGTCTAATGACGATGGCCACAAGCATTTTGAGGATTGTAGGTCACTACGCGATTGACAGGTGTTTCAAATGCCATGGATTTGAAACCAGGACAAGCGTTTTATTTGTCAGTGGAAAAAAGCCATTCTTTTCTTTGAATGGACATGATGGCGGTTGTTGTTCGGTTGGCAGGAAGAATGCTCGGACAGGGTGTTGATGAATGTGAGTCTGCGGAGACTGAAGCAGATGGCCAACGTTATCAATGACATCCAACTGCCGAGATATTCAGTAAGGCTTTCCATTTAATTATTCATCGTTTTACGCTTGCCTGAGGATGAGGGGTCAGACTCGGGCAAAGGGCAGTGGTGACTTGAGATGGGCTTAAGTCGATTTCGGGATTCAGTGGAGTACGTCGCGGGAGCATTCCAGTTATGGCAGTGCTCTAAATTTCAAATTTGGGTATTCCCTGCCCACATCAGATGACTTAGTCCGTTTTGGATGAGGAAACAAGACTAATGTGATGGTACCCCTTTGGCTCTTTTGTCCTTTTGTGGATCCTGACTGCGGATTGCATACAAATAAGTAGGTTGATCTGTAAATTCATGCAAAATATAGTGTGCTGGTCGATCTGTACAATGATATCACAGGGAATGTAGTTTAAGCGAGTATCTCACGCTGAAGGCGAAAACAAATGAACACGGCGGCATCCTCACACGGAGGCATCCTCACACGGAGGCATCCTCACACGGAGACATCACCCACACGGAGGCATCTCCCACACGGAATCATCCCCAATATCCCCTCAAACTAACCACCCAGACATCCCCGTAAAAATAACTCCACTTATTACTCTTCCACGATCAATCCCCTATCCATTCTGACGTCTGTGCCCACTCAGTCCGTCCTAGTTGTCGAGAAAATCGTTTCACAAAACCTCATGCCTTTCGAGACGATGCATGAGTCGCACCAAATAATCGAAAAGAAGCAAATTTAAACTTTTCCCGAAGCATTATCTCTTCAAACGTGTGATTGTCTAACGAGAACGGATGGTTTCTCGCAAATATCTCAAGACATTCTCCAACAAAAGAGTTCCTAAGTCCCTTCCAACTCCACTCGAATGCGACAAAGTGGGATGTCACGAATTACGCCTTCAAACATCCAGCCGCGGCCCACTCGCACAAAAATCTCACCTTATTACGCTTCTAGATTTAATTTCCTATCCATCCTGATACCCCATGTCCTGAGGCTCGTCCTAGTTATCGAGAAAATCGTTTCGCAAAATCCATCAACCATCAAATCCACTTCGACGAAAATTCGCTTATTTTCAGCAAAAAAATGCGAGTCAACTGTGTTCGCAGTTTACTGCATTTTTTCGTGTAAAATGTGTCATTTTTTAAAAAGTCGATTTTCTTTGTATTTCGGCTTAAAATGTACCTCAAATGCATGGGGCTACATGTGGAACTGATAATCAACGCGAACTCAATTCAAGAATCCAGTCTGATTCGTTGGAAATAGGAGAAAAGTGTGATTTTCATTTTCGATGACGTCAGCAAAACTACATGACAAACACGCGTGCACGTTGAGTGGATTATTAAAACGAATGTTTTACAACATTTGTCGAGTCAAAATGAAAGCAAGAAGGTGTTGGATGAGTGCATTCACTGTTTGAACATGTTTTCGATGCATTTTCTCTTGAAGAACTGAAGCATTTCGCGGTTGAGAGTCGGACGGTTCTCCATGAGATCATGGTGTTGCCGCGTATGGTGTTTTGATGGGGAAATTATATCTGGTGAAGGGTGACCAGGATGGTGGCTCTTGGCGTTGTGGGTCTGTACGTCGACCCCTACGCACTTGAACCTCGGGGTGTCTAGGTTCGAATCCCAGCACGACAAAACAATTACTTTCACGGTCATACCTATTTCGAGTCAGTGACAATGCTCAAAGAGTACAACTATCTACAAGAAGCTTCTCAAACTTGCCCGTTCGGAGTCGGCATAATAAACTGGAGGTCCAGAGAAAACATTAGCAGGAACAACACTAGTGGTTGCTGAGAAGCTAGGCCCTAGCCCTCTACTGGCTGTAGCGCTACCAATACTATATTATATAAAAGTGTGAGCAGACAGCAATGATAGTCCTTCCATTTGCTATGTTGGCATAGTGGCCAGAAATGTCGATCAGTTGAATTGGACATCGCCAGGGAGTCAACCCGGCTTATTGTCGGCGTAAGCGACGTGAGGAATGGCTAAGAGAATGCTTAGTCTTTAGTATGCGAACTCCGAAGCCATTGGCAACCTTCTGTCATAATCCAGCTCTCCTTGGGAGTATGAGGCATTACCTAGGGCTATTGACTTTCCCGACGACTCGTAGGATTAAAATCTCTTCAAAATTTAAAAAAGGTGAACATTTTGACCATCCTCCTACACAAACTTCTGTTTATGTTGTTGCAAGGTTAAGAGCAACAGAGCAAGAGCAAGGTTAAGCAACAGACATGATCAGTTGCGATGCTATAGAGCTTCTGACGGCCACTTCATCTTTCATCACAACTGATCTGCCCGCAAACGAGCAGTTAGGCATTACAGACGACAAGGATGATGGAGATAAGCTCCTAGTATCAACTCAGAAGATGTGGATAACGCCGACTCTGGCACATCCTCTCTTATGAATATGTGCAGCATGGGCACAGAGAAATCTGGGCACTCTTCGATTGATAAAAGACAGATGAGTTGCGGACTCAACTCTGCCGAAAGAAAGCGGTGCAAGTACGCTATTCGCAGAGCCGTAACTAGGGACAATATCCTAGCTTATGCTAAAAGCCCTTCTAGAAAATATGCCAAGAGTATAAGATCGGAGGATCATACCCCTACAGAACCAGCAGTCAATTCAGGACTCTCGTATCTAATGTTCACGCGTTTAGTCAAGTGGCTAGTGTCGTCAGGTTGGGTGTTGTCACGGCGGACTTGGACAAAGTATCTCTGTTTCGAGAGCAGATGGCTCTTATTCAAGAGGCATTCTTCGACATCTCTATTGACCTGAGAAACAGGGGCATGTGGCCACAGTTGTCAGGCTCGAGACATTAGAAAGGATGGTTTAGTCAAATGCTGCTACGACGCACTGCAATCCCTTGCGAGACACAATAAAGTGAAACTAGGCTGGGTTCCAGGACACAAGGAGATTGCAGTAACTGAATCTGCTAATGAGTTCGCTAGGGCTGGCTTGGAAGCTGCTTTCATAGCCCAAACCGATTTGTAGTGTCAATTGGACAGCAACTACAACGCTGATTAACGATTGAGAAAACAAACTTCGCCTAGATCGCTTGACAAATGGGGATGGTCTTAGGTGGTCCAAGTGATTAAACAGGCCTTAATCCTGTAAAAAAAATCCTCAGCATTGACAAGGAAAGTGTAAGAGAGCTAACAAGCGGAACTAAAGAGATCCACTACAAAAGGCAAACCATCTTTCATAAGGAAAGCAGTACGTCTTCTGGATTAACACCCACCGTTCGATACAATATACCATGCTGGCATGCGTTGTACAAGAGGAAAAACAGAGGAAAAAGGCTTAGGGTTCTCTACAGGTGTGTGTAAAAAGGATTTAAATAATGTTACGTATACGCCACAATGTTCTCAATTGGTTGACATTAAAAGAATAGCCAATATTACGTATACGCCGCGGTGTTTTTAATCACTTCAAATGATCAAAAAAATTGAAATAATACGTATACGCCCAAGTCATCGAACGTTGATACAAAAAAACGACATCATCGGCTTTTGAGCTCCACCGAACAATACCCATGTACAATGCTCCTCATCACTTTTTTCGCTTTATTTGGTTTTTAGTGTCGTTGATCGAAACAAATGAGTGCACGCCGAGGAGCAATGTCCATTTGGCGGGCACCCTGTCTCGTTTCTTTTTTAAAATTTCATTCACCTGATACCACACGTTTCACAATCAACCAGAGAAAAAACGTACGTCAAAAAAAGAACACAAGCGCTTCAAAAATGAAAGAAAAAAAAATGTATTTAAAAACGAAACGAGAAGAATCCAAAACAACAAGAGTGTAACAACAGCAACAACAAATGAGAAGTCCACGACTGTGACCGCTCACAGGCGATCCGTGAATCAAATTTGAAATCCGCTCGAATTTTGTTCGCCGTTCAGCCGCTAGTGTTCGACACGAGTGTAGCCGCGAAAGAGTATCTGTGGGAGTTTTAATTATACGCAGTGTATCCCCCAATTCAAGGGGACTTGTGCATTTTGTGGAATCGTTGAACGCGTCTACATGTCCATCAAGCGTTAAGTACTACCACATCACGACGCGTTTCAAATCGTTGACGATAAAACTTTTCATTGATTGAGAGATAAAATCGAGCAAAATCGCGGAAGAAAAACAAGCACTCGGAAATCAGATACAGACACCGCCATAAATACGGCGAGGAGGAGAGTGCATTCGGGTGGCGATTGGTTGATTACTTCTATTTTTGCAGCGAAACGAAATAAAACAAAATTGAGATAAATCTCAAAATTAGTTATCCGCGTTAAATTGATTTTCGCGATGGTGCGGCGGTGATGCGGTGGTGATGCGGTGGCGGCGGCAACGGCAGGCGAGTGGATAAATCTTACAAATGCGAAAATCGGTTTACACAATGATTGCGGTTAATTGTCGATCGATGTTTGTTTTCATCGCAGTTCGATACATTTTCTAGCAGCCGAGTGCGTGGGCTTGTGTGTGTGTTTGTATCTGTATCCGGCTATACTTGATCAGACAGATAAATGCAACAGCCAGTGCTTTGCGTGTAAGTTGTTTCCTATGGGGAAAAAAATGTCCATGATTTGAAGTGTAACATGAATGAGGATTGAGTGAATGAATTATGTAATTAAAGGACCCACAGGCACGTGTACACATCCACCCATAGCGTCGTCCTCCTTCCAAGTTGGAAATGCAATTTATCTGGATGCCGGAGACACACAGCAGGTAGATCTCCGGTAAACACTCAAATGAATTCAACGAAACGTTTGTCTCCATCAAACAAAGACCTTAGAGCGTCATCCTTCGCAGACTATCTACAAATCATCGCAGAAGATGAATTCGTAAAAGTGCCATGCCATTCATGGGGACACGTTCCTCATGCATATGTACGTTCCCATTACTGCTGTGTGCAGATTGAGCTCACCACGTTCCATACATCGCACTTGCACCTCACAAGGACGAAGATTCGGTCTTCTTTTCAAATTTATTGACAAACATCTTTCGTTTGGTGCCAAACGAAACACATTCCTCATCGTCATCAGTTTCGTGTGCATGCTGCCATCACGGGTGTGGATCTTCCCACGATGTTCCCCCCTCCCCCCCCCTCTGGTGGTGGTGGACAGGAAAGGAAAGGATTCAACACACACACACACACACAAAAAGCGAAAACTTTATTGTCCATTTTTAATATTTATGAACTCCAACGACTACTGAAATCTTCGTAATGGAATACAAGACAGAAACCATCTGGAACAATATCTTTAGGGATCAACCGTCCTCCTGACCAATACAGAGCAGCTGAAATATTGCTTCCATCTTCTGCATGAAAAACCCCGTTGACTGCATAGATTCGGATTTCATTTTTTCCCACCATCCCTTCGACGAAACTTTACTCAAGGGTCGATGGACACGAGAATATGAAATGGAAATCTGATGTGTGGATTTCGCTTCTTCTTTTTTCAAATTTCACTCAGTCTTCGAAGCAAAACGAAGGAAAAACCCAAACGAACGAGAAAAAAAAACAAAGAACACCCCTCGCTGATGTCGATAAGGCAGGCCGGCGAAAGTATTTTTAGCCTTCACATGAGTTATTGGTGAGCTTTGATCTGTTTTTTTCTGGGAAAAAAAAACTCGAAAGCATTTCGCTGCTGTTGGTAATTTATTTTCTTTAGACTAATGTGACATGAGGTTAAGGTTTAATCGTTCGCACTGCCAGTTCCCTGATTGCCTCCTGCGTCACACAGTCGGACAGGTTGATGAAATTCAACACGACAACAATGTGTGGGACTTAATTACGAGTCCAGTCACCAGTGGTCTGTCTGTGAGGGTAAAAATGATGTGGTAAGCGATTTGTTTTTTTGATTTAAATGAATGACCAAACATTTACGGATGTCTGTCAGCATTTGAAGTGTTCACGGGGGGCCACGGGAGCGTGCGTTTGATGTGCGAACAGTGGCCATTTATTTCAACATGGGGTGTTTATCAAATGAATGAGTTTTGTGTGTGAAGCGACTAATTACTGAATGTGGCGCCAGTAATAAAAAAAAACCAGGAACATCTCTCAGGGGAAGATTGACAGAAAGTCCTAACATGTCGCAACAATTCCCATCGATCTGTCATCTTCCGTCGACAGAAGTTGAGTTCCGTGTTCTCTTTATGTCTGGACTGGGTATTCTGTTAATTTTATTCTTCTGTGACAATCTCTGTCAGAACCGCATACGCCCTTGCTTACGCACATCCAGGGAACGAGAGAGCAGTCGAACTGAGCAGACAAGGGGCTGAAATGGACATTAGCGAAGCGACATAATATAAAAAGAACCCAATTCGTCTTGGCTGTCAGACGACAAGATCAACGGGGCCAGAGTCTAATAACGGCAAGACAAAGAAGCTGCTGGCGTTAGACCGTAACTCGATCCGTGCGCTCGTCGTAGTGATCTCAGGACACATCGGAGCAATACTCCGGCAATGAAACGCGGAATCCAGCGAACTCTGCCGGAGCTACCCAACATCTGCTGTGCCACTGCCCAGCCCTCCAGAACCGGCGCCTAGCTTTGCTGGGCCAAAGATTCTTCACAGAGACTTAGCGAATGCAGACATATCAGATCTCTTAAGATTCGTAAGGAGCACGGGGTGGTTTCAGCCACCACGCTACAGCATAGGTTGACAGAATGTGTACCCCACAAATGAAAGGATTCACAATGGACCCTAAGGTCTCCGAGTGGAAGTGATGTTCAACCAACACACTCCCCTTCCAAAACATCACCTAACCTACGGAACATCCGGTCTCGAGTCTCAGTCATCTCGAGGCTCAAATGTCGCCACAAAATTGCCTCATCGAAAGCCAATAAGCAACTTGACCTACTCTCTAGTGGCTGACACAAAACTCTTCACCCTTTGATCAGCTCTCACCATTATCAGCGTCCCAGTGGGAATATTCACACTCTGAATAAATTATTTTTTTTTTCAAACAGAACGCCCACATGAAGCACCCGCCCCTCTGTCAGCCATCCTTGGGACTGATGTCGTCTCGACTTCAAACACCTTCATCGATTCCGATGGCATTTTTATCCAATCCGTCGCAATAAATCATTCAGCACCACTTAGGCGCACAACGACGACCACGAGCACGGTAGCACCTTCACCTTGACAGCGCATACCTGTTCCCCGGTACTACCGCACGCTGCGTGACGTACCAGGAATAGATATCGATTAATGGAATCCGATGGATACGCAGTCGATACCACCTTTCAATGAGTACAAATCCACTACACGGCTGACATAGCTCCCCACTTGACACTATTTACTCTTCGACTTCCGCTCGACAATGCGGGCTGCGGTGACGTGACACGACGTCGCTGATTCACGCGCTCTGGCACCAGCGCGCCCCTCTCATTGTGCACACGTCAAGATAAAGTCATCAACCTTCGTTGAATTGCGATTCATTATCTGGTATCGATGCCAATTGTTCTCGGAACTGATGGGTGCTTCCAATAACACGAGCAGATAGCCACCGAATGGGTCTTGCCTAGACTGATGGTCGCTTGTCCGCGCTAGTCTTTGCGTGAGTTCGCGTGGGAAGTTGTGTTCCTTTTTCGTGTCCGAACCATAAATCTTCGACTGGATCCAGGATTCGGTGAGTGTTAAGTATTTAGCTTCCGTGAAAACACGGTCACCCGTCGTCGCGGATCACCTGATGACAGTCATTCCGATTTTCACGGTAAATGTCAAACACGAAAATAACTGCTCACCGGCATAAAATTAGGATCCCCCCCCTACCCCCAGAGGCACTCCGTGTCCTTCGCCGGTTATGTGTCGTTATTCGACGAAAAATTCATAAAAATAAAGCAGCACTTGTGACAACGTGCGAGGTCTCTGAGAGGACATTAGCTGCTTATCATTAGCGAGCAGTGTGGGCTCTTCGATTGTGTGCTTAAATTTAGAAAATTTCAATACCCAGCTTACATGCGTGGTATCCTTGGCCTCCGATGGGCAATGGAGTATTGGTTGGCCCGGGAAATCAGTGGAGCCAACATTGTGCGTGCAGCGTGCACATACGGGGGGTGATTCGTGTAAAATTCGGTCGTAAACTTTGGTATTAAACGCGAGTTTTGTTGCGTGATTCTGATAAACGATCAAACACTGCGAATTGGATGCAAATTTTAATATGAATTGTAGCCGTGAATGGGGAATAAATGGTCATGCTCCAAATGACATATATTTATGCAAATTTTTTTCATAAAATTCCTGACGTTTCCAGATCGAATCGTTTTTCGGAGTACATACGTAATGTTTGAGAAGAAGCAGAAGAATGAACTTCTAAACATTTCAAAGTGTCCCCTTATCTCCTGCAAGCTTATCAGCCGACAGCACATCGCATCAATCATTCCCACCGCTTAATCCCCCTTGTTTGGGCGAAAAGTTGTTCAAAAAAGAAAAGTCTCTGCTAATAGCCGAACAAAGCTTATCGCCCTTTCAAAGTATTAACAACCCTGTTTGCCCTCAAAAGTGAACAAATTTCCGAATGCAGCCCACACCAGGGCCAGGTGCCAGGCGCACACACCAAACTACTCAAGCTCCGCACCCAAAAAACCACTAACATTCTGCCAAATCCATTTAGTTGCCAACCCCGAACCGCACAGAATGGACGCTGTTGTGACATGAGCGCCGTGACATGAACAATGAAGAAGGATTTAATTACTTAGCACCGACCATTTGCAGTTGACTGATTCTGAAACCACTTCCGCAGCGCACTGTGTCTCTGTGTTTCGTTTGACAAATCCACCGGGATTAAGGTCCCCACCACATCCGGACGGAGCACAATATCCTGACGGATCATGTAGTCAATAATTAATTAGCTGTGAACGCAAATACAGGCGTGACTCCGCCGATGCCGATCAGCCATCACAATCAGCGGGAATATATGTGAATGTCCTCCGAAAGAGGGTCTCGTGTCTAATGTGACTCTGCGGCTGGATTCCGGGATTTGTGGGAACCTGCGTTTAGCGAAACCTTCACCATGAATTATTTAATTTAAAACAGTGATTGCTCCGTTCTGCAGGATATTTCTGTCAATCATTGTTAAGTCCCGTCGGAATGGGGCTCCCCGTCCTGATGATGGACATGTTTCTTGGAAATTGCTTGTGGCATTCGGAAATTACTTCTGTCGCGCTGTGGTGCGATTACGTTTGGTGTTGGTTCGGGGAATTGGTGGTGTTTTTTTTTTTTTTTCTTCAAATGTGGAGCCAATGGGTGGCCATTTTGTTGTTCGTAATGTCGTGGAGTGGACTCCCCACAAGCCGACTTCTCACGGGATATCAAAATTAGTTCGAGTTAGAGAGAGTTCGACTTAGAGGATGTTTCTTGTATGGAAATTGAGAGAAATGCAAACAAAATGGCAAAAAAAAAGGGAAATTCGACTTAGGGAGAGTCCACTGCATTCTTTTGAAATCCGCCAAGAAGTGAAGGGATAACTCCTTGGAGGTGGTTTCAATGTACCACACGAAGGAGTTTGATAAGATGGACTGGTGAATTGGGGGAAGATGGTTGTGTTTCCTTTGAATCTAGTCATTCTCTGCAGGGAGAATTATCCGAACCGAGAGAACAGATTTCCACAAGCCAATAACTCCCTTAAACTGCTCGATAAGTCTGGTCATTGTTTAAAAACAAAACGAATTATTTACATAGTTCCACATTGTTCTTCTTGTTTTTCCTCAGACAGATCACTCGACGCATGAGTACATCCCACACAATGTTTTTGTGCTGACGCATGAGGCTCTCAGGGAAGCGGCAGTACCGTAATCTCATGTCACATCAATCTCAAAAGCAGAGCGACAAACTAAATTACCAACATCAGCAGTTTTCTACGAAAAACAAGCCAATTACTCATGTGAATGCTTGTTCTGCCTTACCGACACCACCAACGAGTTAAGACCCAAGCCCATAGAAACGGTGGCGTGGGTGCATGCGTTTAGATCCCACAGAAACTGTACTTCACACGACGCCAACAATCGACTCAATGAATGCGTTGCGTTTACAATCCAAATTCATACAGTGGCGGTCGTTAAAATAGAGCCAGTCTGTTTTACCACCTCCATGGTTTACACATTTTTTATGTATTTGGATGAAAATTCTTGATTTGGAGAGCATCTCACGTATTTTCTGCTATCAGATCCAATTAAATTTATTTTCTTTTCGTCAATATTTCTCCACTTTTTAATAGCTTCTGTACCTGTCCATTGGTGATGATCATAACTTCTTTGAACTCCCAAATTGGCAGTTCAACAAATGAATTCATATTTCCACACAGTTCACAACTGATATAACGGTAATTCCTGATGCTTGCATATATGAATAATATAAAGATTCTCTCCGATACGGGACGACACCAAAAACTAAGAAGAAAATCGGAAAATGTTGTTTTTTTTCCTGGTAGCAGGTAAAAGGCTCTATTTCAATGACCGGCACTGTATATGGACAATTAAGAAAACCCAAGATTTGCCCGAATTTCGAGGGAAACATCTGTCAAAGGCAACAAAAGTTAAAAGTTCGTCAATATCGTCCGTCCACTTGCGGGACGCATTTGCTGTACCTCTAACCCTCATTAGGGCATGTGAGTTGTCAATTTGACAGATCGCAACGGGTTATATGGCCCGGAGTGTCACAGGAGTCATACATTCATTCTCAAAATTGAACACAAAAAAATATCACAATTCCCTATTCCAAATCTCACCTCCACATCAACCACTTTAACATCATCAATATCTTCAGTCATTGTTTCCCGCATCATCTCCTCAATTCCGCCCCCAGTGTGAACACAGCCTTAGCTCCGCTTCACTTAACCCTAATCGAATTCAAGCACAATCACTAATTTACGCGTCAAGTTCCAGCCAGCACTCAACCGAAGCTCAATTCCATTTAAGCTCGCAATAAATTATACGTTGAGTATACATTTTTGCGGCGACCCGCAAGCACAACAACCCCTCTTCGCCAACTCGAGGAACTTCCATTCAGACGCGTAATGCCAATTTCAACGCCATGCAAGAGGCTACCAAAATTGATTTTCACTAACCAATATGAATAAGCACCCGCAGGGAAATGGTTAGAGAAAGCGAGAGAGAGAGATCTGTTTCGCACCCTAGTCTTCGGCAATAAGCTGATTTATTGCTCGTCACCCCCGCTCAGTCACGCACATCACCCTTGGCCCCGTTCTCGGTGTCTCGTCTCGTCTCGCCTGGTTGTCCTTGCCGATCAGTGTATCGATTTAAAATGAAAATCATCGATGCAAAAGCACCAACCACAGTAACATGAAGGCAATCCTGACAACATTCATTCGCCTCCCTCCCCCCCTATCAAACCATCCACCACAACCACATTAATAATAATGTAATCACCATCTAGTTCCGTTGCCTGTCATGGAACCCATTACAAGCGCAGCCGTTCCGTTCAATTTGATATCTCCGCCTGCGGCGGGTGGCAGGGGCGTTCTGTCACGCGAAAGCGGAGACCGAAAAACATTTCCACTTTAGGACGGCCGTTGAGGGCGTGGGTGGGTAGTCTCAAAAATTCGAATAAACACCGATTGCTGGGACAGATTAACCGAAAACAAAAACGCAACCGCCATCGCTACTGAATGCATTAACACCTCTTCCGGTCGGAACATGAATTGTGTTACGTGGGCACACAGGATATCCGGCAGTGAGAGGCGGTTTGGGGGTTCAATTGAACAATCGCCAATCGCCACAGCGACAAAAGTCAAAGTGGAGACTACAGCAACACGTTCAACTGCAATGCCACAGAGAATTCGGAGAATTCAATTCACTTCGGCGAAATCTAATTCTCTCTGAGTCGATGCGCAGCCCAGGGAAATCAGGAGGATTTCCCCGAATGCTCACATCAAAGACTTGCTTCGCCTGAATGCTCATTTTCCCCCGAAATCACATCATATTTTCCGAAATTCTATGTTTTGATTAATTTCAACTCGGCTTCGGGGCAATTCATGTCGTGTCAGCAAGAATTGACATTTGCAAATGCAGCTGACTGATTCCCTGAAGTGCCAGCAATTGCAACGACTTCGCCGAAGCATCGGGGAACCAGTGAAAATGCACATCAATAAGTCACCAAAAGACATCGTCGTTGTCGACCATGTTCTAGAGTCCGGATAACCACATGTGATACATCACAGAGGCAAATCAGGATTCATTTCTCAAAAGGCCCCATTCAATATTTAAATTTTCCACATTCGCCTTGCGGCGAGCTTGTTGATTTAGAGCACGACAAAAATTACATCGACGTCCGTTTCTGGTCAGTGAGCCCTTCTAGTTGCCGCTGCTGGCGGGATATCCTCTTTAGCTCGTGCCATTGATCAAGACCACACACCAGCGAGAGATGGTGGCAAAGAGGCGAAAAACAAGGACACCATGGCGGTGGACAGCTTGCCAAAGGCAAAAGGACTTGTGCAAATACTGGGGGGGGAGGGGAGCAGTTTCAGTTTTTTTGCTCACGTTTCTCCTTCGGTAAATTCATCATCATAGCTTCATCCTTGGCGCTCTCAAAGAGGGTTTGCTCGAGCAAACATTCGCCTCGCCCTCTAATTCCGTTGCCGATGCATTGGGTGTGAACACAGAGCGAAAAAGGGATGCCCCAAGGGGTGTTGGAATTTTACTTCTGAGATTTTTTTAATGTCCCTAATGCGATGAGCAAATAAAGGATATCACTGGGCGCATATCAGCGCAGTGCCAACAATGAATCTGTGCTCTTAGAGTCGCCGCTGGGAATGCTGGGAGGATGGGGTAATGATGCTTGGCCTTGAGCTAGGGCTTTCTGTTGGACAGCACTTCGACCGTCTTTGGTGTTTCATTGTGAAATTGGGTTGATGCCTTGACCTTGATTGCTTGTGAAGGGATTCGGAGGAGGCAGGTCAGATGCCTGATAGATTAGATTACCTCATCCGCTCCTCGGCTGGTGTGTGTGTGTGTGTGTGTGTGACGTGAAGGTCTGCTCATCAATCAAACGAAATCCAGATTGCATTTGAAGTTATTTTTCCTTCCATTAACGGAACAGTCTGCTGGCAGCAATGAAGTGAAACAGACTCATGTCCAAGGCCAAGCATATGGGATAGGAGTTCATCTCAGTCCGTCTGGGTGAAAGAGAAATAAACAAGGACGATTAAGGTGAAGAAGGGGTGGAGGATGCTTGCCTTTAATCCGCACCCGACATGAACCACAACAGAAGACCAAATAGACTCTCATTCCATCAAAGGCATTAATTACATTTAAAGAAGATTTAAGGATTCACTGTACACCGACAAACCAAAGTTAATCCTCCGCTGGCACTGTTTCCAAAAGGAAACGCATTCTCGCATCCTTTAAATTGAGAAAACTAATTTTCTTAATGACACAACCTCAACCTTTAAACACGAGATCTCGTGCACATGCACATGAAAGCTTGCAAATGCGCCCTTCCCCCCCCGCCACCCCTTCCTCACTCCCGTGAAATTCAATTACCTTTGCCAACGCAGTCCCTCCTTGCTTACCTTACACAACAACATTGTAAATCCATTCACAAAACCGTCTAATCCTATATGTAGACGTGAATATAGTTTGAAATGCGCATCCTTTACGCAACAACAACTATGTGAGGATAACGCGAAGCATAATGATAATGCGAACCGTTTTCTCTGCGAAACCACTTTGCTCCATACTCGCGAGCGGAAGAAGATATGGCACGGGGACAACGATGATGGCGAGGTCCTTTTCAACGAAGAATGGATAAATTTTAGCATCACGCTCTAATTACGCTGTATTACCGACGTCTCTTCTTTGTTGTTTTTTTTTTTCGTTTTTTTTTTTGTTTGCTGCTCTGCTCTATAATAGTTGGTCCTTCGTGGAAATCCTGCTGCTAAATATAAATTAACCCAAATTTTTGGACGACGATTAAGGATTATGTGCCGCTGAAGTGGTAAGAACCAGCATTAGGTTGCCCTTTGAGATGGCGGTCGTTGGTTGGAAGAAGTTCCACTGTGCACTGTGTCAATGGGCGAGGAAGGGGAAACTGCTTTAATTACCTCATCAAGATGCTGAGACGCCATTAGGAAGAGAACTGAACTTTGCGACTGAAGGAAGGTGGCACAAGGAAGCTGACCAGATGAAGATTGCAATGAATGTTGACGCTTGAGCATCAGAAGATTAATGAACTGCGAAAATTATTCCCATTGTGCATTGACTCATCCACTCAAGTGAGACACAATTAAAGCTCCACAATGGAACTAACGACGTGCGATGTGTCATTTTGACTGCAGACAATTTTCAGCAATTCCTTACATCTCACATTTACGATCAATAATTCATCTCATCGCTTTAGGTTTCATTTGTCTTCTGTCAGAGCCAGGGACCGCGCCATGTGGGAATAAACTTTTAGCAAACTGCTCCGCAGCACATGCTGACGGAAGTGAATTCGGCCACCTGTCAAACTTTCACAAAATCAACAAAAGAGAAGAAACTTTTTTTTTTCGTTTGCTATCTGTGTTTGGCAAGAGATTGCTTCCAATCGCCTGTCACATTACCTCCTCTCTCTCTGCTGTCGGTTGGGGCGCAATGTTATTTCAGGTACAGTTAATAGGACCACCCAATATTTGTTTTACTTATCGATTCGAACGCGTTTCCACAAAATTCCATCTGACACATTGGCATTTTGACAGTTTTGATAGTCCCTCGAGATGAGTCCGGGGTGGAACACCACTCACCACTCACCACTCAAAAGCACAAGCAATTTAGTATCAATTTCATCGCTTCCCTGTTGCATGCCCTCGAATGTTTTTTTTTTCGAAAATTACAGAGAACTTCAGGCACCCAGGCAAGAACTAACGGCAAAGGATCGACAGACACTAGCGATGGTCTTTGTGCATGTTTTCGAAACAAACTCAAACACAAAAAAAAAAAAACAAAAACCTTGACTTCTCAGTTCAGTGCATTGATGGGTCGTTAGGAGCATCCTCGTCTGTGCTCCTTGGTGTCGCCTGTTGCTCCTGCCCTGCCGGCTGCAACAGAGGCAAGATATTGCCAATTATTCCGCAGACATCATGTTGTCAAAGAAAATTGGAAAATTCCATTATCCCACATCCTTGGTCCAAGTTTTAACATGCAAACGAGGACATAATGGCTTCAGTTTAAGTTCAATGGTGTCGTTGCCAGCCACCCGAAGTCGACGTTGATGTGATGATTTACGTTGCCGGCATGGAACCAATTGCATTTGAACAACTTGTGCTGCTGATCCTTCTGCTGCCTCACATTTTTTTTTCCAGCATCGTCTTAACTGTATTATGATGCAGGGCCTTCCGTCGCCGTGTCAGTCGTTGAGCTGCGAAGCACTCTCAACTCACCACCAGCACAGATTTTTTTGCGAGCAATTCACGAGAGGCGGTCGCCGACCCAACCGCACTGGATTTGACATTTGGATGCATGACGACTGCGGTGGCGGCCGCACTCGGATGAATTGCGACTTATGCATTTTTTAGGTGCGTACTTGAGGAGGTTGCAGCGCTGCAACCACTTCCGCTCTCTTTACTGCGACGTGAGTCACTCATTTCGGTGACATCCAACGTGACAGTTGACAGTGTGGGGGGAGGATGTGTTTTCACGTGAATCTTTTACGAAAAAGTTGTGACATCGCGGGACGGACCGGGAGGTGTCAAGTGATGAGTTTTGTTTCACAACCAACAACAAAAGAGCTACAGCAAGCACTTAGGAAGTGTCAGACACGGGACGTTGACTATAAATAGAAATTCCCTTGTCACTTGTTGAACGTCAAATATTGTTGAACGCCGATGGGAGGGTATGTATGTATGTTGGAAATGTGTGTTTTTGCTGTTTTTCTGCCGCTCTCTCTGTGTTCGTTTTTTGTGTTTGAAATAGGCCAACGGTGGTGTCAATTGCGTGACACTTGTGCGGACATGTGAATTGCTGATGGAAATGCAAATTTTTCTCACTTTTTTTCCACCTTTGAGTACCGTTTTGTATGCAACTTGACGTCAGATGTCAAAACATCGATGGTTCCATCGAGAGAGCCTTATGATGTGAAATCAAAAACACACACACTCTCGTAGCCAGAGCATAGGCAGTTGTCAATTTAAATTAATTAAAGAATAATCTAAGCTCTTTAAACTCCAGTTTACTCCCACTCTCATTAATTCAAATCAACCGCCCACATCCGCTTTCCCATCGCAAATACGGATCCAGGGGTGTGCCAGAGTTTAAAATTAGTCTGTCAAAACTTTTGCGCGAGTGGGAAGAAATCCACAATTAATTCCCTTTGTCAGCAATCTCCTTCAGAAATGCCGCCACTTCATTTCACTGTCCTCACGTGACTTCAGCAGATTGCCGCGAATTTGAGCAACAAACCGAACAAAGTCACGACAAAATCTGTCAGGGCTTGAATCGAAGCGGGAAATGTCAGGAAAATGACACGAGATTTATGACTTGTCAAACTTACCACAGCCTACGGGCTATATTCATTTCCATTCAGTGCTCTCTAGTCACGATTCCAGCAGCTCACTGGGACACAATCAATACATTCTGCTTTGTATTCAGACAGCGCGGCAGTCGTCACGAGGAGGGAATGAGGGACCACCACAGCGTTCAGGTCTACCGCTAATTGAAATTCGAGAAAGAAGACGCACAAGACATCAGCGATGCTATGGTAGCAAATTGCCATTTAATAGGCTTAAAGCCTTCATCTGTGGGCGGGCTTTAAGGCTTTACATGTGAGATATCCCTTAAGATGAACACGCTCTCCCCGTGCAGCCGTATCCCATTGTCACCTTGTAAGACAAGCTGGGATGCCATTCGGAAAGGCAATCACGGACACGTGTAGTATGTGATTCTATTTGCTTTTAACCTTAACAGCAAATCGATTTGATATCCCTTCCAGCACTGGCACTGGTCGATGGACGGATTTTTGAATATCCCTCATTTCCTTTGTGGCTTTGAATTTCTCCTTCGAAGGGAATCGCACGAGCGAACAGATACATTTGCTTTTGCTGTTCACAAATGAGATCAATGGTGAATGGGGGTTTTAATGCCAGTGGGGTGCCATTCATTGAAGGCGAAATCCGTTCTGGTTAATGTCAGAACATCCGCACGCACTTTGGGGAAAAACATTCTCGATTTGGCCCCAAGGGCGTATCAATATTTGCACAAGCGACAAATCACATCTTTCGAGTGAAAGAGTGCATATTCCACTGCAGCCCGAATCGACTTCCGGTCGAGTGAACGACAAACACAGACGAAATCCGGGCAAATTACGTTTATTTTTCCTCGACATTAAATTCTCTTTTTCTATCGGAATTCGCAAAATTTGATTTCTTTGACATTCGTCGAGGACATCGTGAAACACTGCAGTTCGCGACTGTTCTGTTGCGATATTAAATTGATTTGCAAGCCCGCACGCGAATACCTTCTGATTCAGTTTCGGGTCAAAATTGAATTCCATCGGAATTGTGAAGCTCTTTGAAACGTTGCCTGGACACCATCCAAATACCGAGTGCACACATGGTTGAGCAGTTCGATTGCAGCATGAATGGCAGCTGTGGTTACACGGTAGCCAGGTGACTTCTCACTCTTGTACTACCGCCCACACACATGCTCTGTGAGGATTCAATGTGACAACATTTCGGTCACTATGACTTAATTGAGTTGAATATTTTCTTCTTTCTTAAATTCCCACCAAATGACTACCTTCACCCCACCTATTGACATTATTCTGTTTCCTCTCATTCCAGATAAGCAGCTCCATCGATTGAAAGACAGGAAGAAAGCAAACATCCTTCAGGCAGCACACATTTAATGACTCCAACACAGATGCTGCTGCGAACACATTGGATCGGTTAGCCATAAGAAACAAGAGAATAACAAGCGAAAGCAAAACCAAAATTCCCGCAAAACAGCAAATATAAACAAGATGGGAACAGCCGCCATCATCAATGAGACCATCACAACGGAGCTGTATCCCATTGCACCGACTGAACCGCCCCTCATCACCAACGGCAATGGTTGCACAATACCCGCCCTCGTCCTCTACCCCAGTCACATTGGCATTCATCTGGCCGTACCCGAATGGGAGGCTATCCTGACCGCCCTCATACTTTCAATCATCATCGTACTTACGATTGTCGGCAATATCCTTGTGATTCTCAGTGTATTCACGTACAAACCCCTGCGAATTGTTCAAAATTTCTTCATCGTCTCACTTGCCGTGGCCGATCTGACGGTCGCCCTGCTCGTGTTGCCCTTCAATGTGGCCTACTCAATCCTTGGGCGGTGGGAATTCGGCATACATCTGTGCAAAATGTGGCTGACTTGCGATGTCCTCTGCTGTACGTCGTCAATTCTCAATCTTTGTGCCATTGCACTTGACAGATACTGGGCCATTACTGATCCCATTAACTACGCCCAAAAGCGCACTGTCGGCCGGGTGCTTCTGCTCATAGCCGGCGTTTGGATCCTGTCATTAATTATAAGCTCACCACCTCTGGTCGGATGGAATGACTGGCCGGAGGAGTTCACCAGTGCCACACCGTGCGAACTGACTTCGAACCGTGGCTACGTGATATACTCGTCCCTGGGCTCATTCTACATCCCACTGGCCATCATGACCATTGTTTACATCGAAATCTACATCGCCACGAAGCGACGGCTACGAGAACGTGCTCGAGCGTCCAAAATCAATACCATTGTCACGATGAAAGGTGCCACCACCGGCGGGGGCAGTGGCAACAATAATGCCATTGGTGGCGTCAATGCCTCGGCCAATCCAATCGACAAGGACCTGACGTCAGTGCAACAGGATCAAGATTCCATTAGCAGTGAGACAAACGTCAACGAATCGCATCATAATCCCCCGGATCATGTTGTTGCCAATCCCAATGCACACGAAGACAATTCCAAAAACGCCCAGTCAAACAACGCCGATAAGCCGACGAAAAAGTCACGTCGTCCCAAAATCAAAGACTCCATAAAACACGGAAAAAATCGTAAAATCATTCAGGAGCGCCTCCTGCCGCCGCCCGAGAACAACCATCAACTGAGCCTACGCAACGAGGTGTCCAATGTGAGTGATAATCCCGAGAATTCCTCCGAGTCCGGGCCGAATGCGAATAACAGTGGATCAACGGTTAATCCGGACAAGCTGGAGAAGAGCGTCCTCGTTGAGAGTGGTACCAAGAGTAAAATCCCACCCAAGCGACCGACCGGTGTTTATCAATTCATCGAGGAGAAGCAAAAGATCTCCCTCTCCAAGGAGCGACGTGCCGCCCGTACACTCGGCATCATAATGGGTGTGTTCGTCATATGCTGGCTGCCGTTCTTCCTAATGTACGTCATATTGCCGTTCTGTGACTCCTGCTGCCCGACAGATAAGTTCAAGAACTTCATCACATGGCTGGGTTACATAAACTCCGGCCTTAATCCGGTTATCTATACCATTTTCAATTTAGACTATAGACGTGCATTCAAGCGACTGCTGGGCATTCAAAGTTAAGCCATCCGCAATTCAGTCGGCCCGCCCGGCGCATCGCAAATGATATTATCGCAAAAAAAGAAAAAAATTAAAGAGATAAAAGACACAATTTAACTGTGTAACTGTAATTGTTGAAAAACACACACAAAAACAACAGAATTTTGTTAACTCTTAGTGTTGTTCTCCTTTTCTACGTGTCCTCTTCTTTTGTGTTCGTTTTGATTTTGTTTCTATTTGTTATTGCCTCCATTGTACGAACTGTTAAGCAGCAGTCTTTAGGAAACAAACTCCTCTACTCTAGATAATATGTATAACGTGTTGTTTTTTTTTTCTTTTTGTTGTTTTTTTTTACTTATTGAGGTTAGATCTAGACTAAGTGCATAAGTTGCAAGAAAACAAACCAAATGAACATAGTTCTTAAGTAGACAAATTGATTTGTTAACTTAACAAAGTAAACCAAGGCATAGACTAAATTGTAAGACATCTTACTGTAAATTGCGTGTTAAATGAGTGGAAAAAAATTAAAAAAAAAATAAAATTAATAAATACTTAAAGATTTAAATTTAAAGGGATATATTATATAAATAAACTGTTTTCATTAAAATCAAAAATGTGATAAATTAAATTGTAAATATTACCTAAGACACAGGATCCAAGATTTAAAATAAAATAAATGAGAAAAAAAAAAAGATGAAACTATGTAATCCTACACAGAATGTCGAAAGGAGTGTTTTGTCTTGACTTCGAACAGGAAATCGTAAAGGCAGCACCCACCATAAGTGCTAATGTAGAGAAAGAAACTCGAGAGGGAGAGCCTACATTGCCGACTGAAATGGCGGTATTTTCGGGCTCTGTCAGACTATCTGGATTGAATTGAAGAGATCGAGCGATTAAGGGCGATTTAAAAATTTTATTTTGAACGGAAATGATTTTTCTACATTTCTTACATATTACAACTAGGCTTAAAGCTAAGGGCTCACCAATAGCAGCCCAACTGATGTTACTTACTTACTTACCAGGCGGGCGGCCCATGAAGGGTCCGAGCCTGAGCAATTGCTGCCTTCCATCGTTGATGGTCCTGGGCACGCTGCTTCCAGTCATCAAGATCAAGCTGTCGTGCATCCGCGATTACTCGGTCTTTATATCGGAGATTCGGTCTTGCTCTCCTTCTCGAACCAGTACGCTCCGATTCGAAGACCCTCTTTGCTGGAGCATTGTTGTCCGTGCGCTCGATGTGGCCGAGCCAGTGCAGTCGACGGATTTTTTGCCTTCCGGACTACATCCACATCCTGGTACAGTTCGTAGAGTTCGCGGTTATGTCTTCTCCTCCATTCGCCTTCCTCGCACACGGGACCATATATCCGTCGTAGAACTTTTCTTTCGAAGGTACCAAGAAGCAGCTCTGCAGTTTTGCTTAGCGTCCAGCTTTCGGCTCCATAGAGCAGGACTGGCAAAATAAGAGTTTTGTAGAGCATAATTTTGGTCCTTCGAGTCAGGAGTTTTGAGCCCAGTTGTTTTGACAAACCGAAGTAGCACCGGTTGCCAAGGGCGATTCTACGACGGATCTCCACTGTGATGTCGTTTGTGGAGTTCACGTTGGCCCCGAGGTAGACAAACTCCTTCACTACCTCGAAATTGTAGCTGTCGATTGTGAAATTTTAACTTTAGCTTAATTAATTTAAGCCCAACTGATGTACATTGTTTAATTTAACATTTTGTATAACAATATCGGTTTAGTGTTTATTTTGTGCTTTGTTCAGTGCTTCCTTCGGGTTGTTCAAATCCATGTATCCATGTTGGTCCGTTTGGGATGGGGTGGTGGTGTGGTAGCTGCGGTTAGCCTCGATGACGACTGCTATCGTTGCTCTGGTAGAAGCCATGCATCTCGTGGTTAGATGTCGTTGGGAAGTTCTGCTTGCTTAGCAGATTTAGCACGTTTCTCAGGTTCCTGATTGTCTCATTAGGATGATGTTGATGTTGATTGTTGATGTCTAGAAGCTACTTTCTGAACAATGACACCATCTACTGTTGTAAGGGGATGATGTTTTCTTCCTCGTACAGCTTCTTGTTGTAATGCTTTCGTCGGTCCCTGTCGAAGGTGAAACCTGTACATATTCCCAGTATTTTCCTTTTGAAAATCACTAGCTTCTCCTTGCTGATTTTAGATCTGGTGTGCCATTATGGGAAGCCTTGCGTAAAGATCAGTCGTATTAGCTGCTTGTAGAGTAGCAGCTTTGTCCTCTGGCTTAATCCATTTTGTTTACGCATCAAATGATAGATGCCATGGAAGCCTAGGTTGGCCTTCTTAAGGGTCAGTTTCGAGTGGCTGTTGAACTCAGTCTTTCCGTGAAGTTAACGCCAAGATACTTGATCTCTTTATCCTTTGTTATTTCCGTACCGTTAGGGAGAACTGTCTTTATGCTCCGACATTTGGCTGCTGATCTGCATCCACCTCGGGATGGTCTCCTTAAGCACATAAGTATCGATTTTGTAGCACAGATACGAATACCCCATTTGGTGTAGTAGCCAAATTTTTTCGCTTTCTAGATTGCGAACCCTCGCGTGGCGATCAGTGGTGACTTCGAGTTAGCATAAGTCAGTGAGTCATCTGCGAATAGACAACAGTTCATTGTGTTGGTTGGAGGCGGCTGATTTGCCGTGTAGACGTTGAAGAGCATAGGCCCCAGCTCCCGCCTTGGTGCTCCACTCAGTTGATTGTCTGCCTTTCACTTGAAGATGGAAAGCTATAGACTATTATGATGAGGTTGAGGGGGAATACCACATGATTCCTTTATCCAGTCTGTGTCGAATGCTTTTCCCACGTCCAGGAAGCAGCAACGGTGGCTTGTGTGTTCATTCAGTGCAGTTACAACATCGTGGTGGAACTTCATTAGAAAATGTAGGTTTGAAAGGAGAGCAAGTTAGCCACTCACCTTGGCAAGGATGGAACACGCAAATGGCTGGACTAGGCATAGACAAGGTGGCGTCGAATTTTTTTTCCCCGGAATCCATACTGCGTATCCGGGACGATGTTTAGGTCGGTGGACCATCGCTTTAGTTTCTCCAGGTACTACAGGATCTTCCTTAATTGCTCGGGAGCGATATAAGTTGGTATGCTGAGACACTAGCAGCGTTCCCTTTTTTTTGGTATCGCGACAATTTTAGCTACTTTCTACTTGCTAGAAAAGTACCAGTTTCTCATGATGATGGTTAAAACTATCACCTCACTCGCTTCAGGACGAAAATCAAGACTTTGTCGGCTCCGGCTGCCTTCCTCGTTGTTGAAGAGATCGGGTGTATCACAACATACACTATTAATGCGACCATAAAGATCTATTGTGTCCCCTTCTGTTGGGCTAGAGCTTGAGTGCTTCCCTCAGACAAATCTCTAGATGGCAATAAAGTCCTTCCCTGATACGGCTGTTCTGTTTATTGTTTTGAATCTTTTTCGTTCAAACCTTGGACAGTCTACTAATAGGTGTTCCGTAGTTTAGTTAGCCTGGCCACAATGCCTGCAGATTTCCGTATTCGTGATAACCATTCTATACTTAATTATCAGGTCTACGAACCGTGGAGGATCTGAGCCTGAACAATAGCTGCCTTCTATCGATAATGATTCCTTCAGGTACGGTCTTTTAAGTTCCAGAGCTTCTTTGGCTCGTTTAGGATTACAGATTTATTCCATGAACATTCTTGAGTGTTAATGTTCCAGAACTGGTTCCTTTGTTTAATCACCCATTTGTGAAGATGGAGGTTTGTGGCTGTGTTATTGCATCAATATAGGGGGAGAGGGCCCAATGAAGGGTATCTGAGTACCTGCCTTGGCTTGAATGTCAGCATTTTCGTTTCCTTCATGGTTTTCATGTCCTGGCGTCCAAATCAGCTTAAGTCTGTTATTCTCTGCCTGCTTAGTGTTTTGTGACATTCCCAGACAGACTTACAGTTGAGTGTGTTCCTCTTTAGCGCCTTAAGGGCAGCTTCAGTCAGAGTAAAACGGTGCAAAATGATTTCATTAAAACTGAATACAATTAACTTAGTTCCTCCAAGATAAACAACACAGTGCGCAGTATGGATATTCAGAAGACTGTGCTCACCTGCATGAGCTTGAGGTTAGGAGAGTGTTTGTGGGTGCCTCTGTAAGGTAGGTAGGTCGGTAAATAGGAGCTCTTATTGCCGTGGCTCACTTAGAAGAAAATGTTGGATCCATTATGCCTGACCTTCTTTACTAAAACAATCCGGATTCATTTAGAAACTTTAGGCGGCTTTCTGTTCTACACCTCACAAGTCCTCCAGCTCTGCTAAGATATGCTTTCCCAGGAACTGTTTCCCTATAATTCCTGGAACTGGACATTCGCAAACCAAATGTTGGATAGTTTCTATTTCTTCATCATCTCTGAAGAAGTCATTGTGTGATGTGTTCAATCGCAATGCGTGGGTGACTGCGGCGCTGTTACTGGGAACGGATCCTATTTTCGTTCGCACTTCCTTGCGACTAAAGCTGATCAGTGATGTTGATCTCCTTTTGCACAACGTCGACTCTTGCTATTGCTCCAATTTTCAGACTCAGCCAACGTGCTCTGACTCTATCCAGGGCTTCCTCTGGCAGTTTTCTTCGTATGGAGCTAAGCGGTGTGAGTTGCCCGAGATTCACCCAGCTCAGATCCATTTTTCGGTTGTTCGTTTCCTTGGCAGTGTGCCTTGGTAACCAGCATAGGATCACCATATTCCACTGACGCTCTGAAATCTCACTAGTTTCGACGTCAAAATGGTCGATGCTGTGGCTTTTATTGCCGCTTGGCTGTCGGAATAAATTGAAATCGATCAGTTTCTGTCGTTATTTTGAGTTCGCTCATCACAAATGCTGCTTCGTGTATCGCAGCCACTTCAGCTAGGAAGACGCTGGAGTCTCTTAGTGCCAGGGATTCTCGAATAGATCGCATAAGATCCCTGTCAAGAACTTCCTCAATTGAAGACACACCCTAATAAGTTCTCACTTCTCATTTATCTTCACTTCAATAACGAAAATATCAAACATCATAATTACATGTGTCAACTCTCTAGGTCATAACAACTCTATTTACCGCTTCACTCTCATACAAAAAAATGTATCCCTAATCAAATGGGATTAGGCAGCTCCATTAACATGTTTGTCTGGGTCAACACACAACCCTGCTGTCTTATTCATCGCATTGTTTGACTCTCCAGAACTCCAGCCAGCAATCACAAAAGTCCCTTGACAAATAGGACAAGCCATTAACACATCAAAAAAAGCACAGGAAATCCAGTTGATTTACCCCATCTAAGGCCGAAGGCATTGACCATGATTTATTCATGACGTCAATTATGGATGATTATTTAGACGATTGACATGAACATGAATTTTTATCCGAATAAATACTAGAGACACGTACTCACGCAACCCGGCCAGCCTAGAACTGTGGATGTGTCGGAATGTGAGCAGTGAACAGTGAAACGTGCCCAAACGAGAGATTGTGTCAAGCCCTCCCGACGCATTCAGGGTTAATTGTTCGTACAGTTACTGAATGGTCTTGCAGTTAAAGAGACCTTGCCGCTCTTCGATCCTGAATTTACTGAACATTAACTCCTTTGGGGCAACTTTCTGTTTGTGTGTTTTTTTTTTTCGGAAAAAAATGTTCCAACAATAGCCACATAGGGGTTGGGGTGCTTTAAAGAATTAATTTGTTCCGCGTTCACGTACTGTAGCACTTACTTAAAAGTTTCTTTTGTCAGGACACAAAGGCATGACTGGGGGGAACGAAAAAAACAGAAACATATTGACGTTGACGTGCTAGTCCTTTTATGAGACGACAGAAACAGGTGAGCTTTATTTCATAACGACGTGGAAAATGCTAGACGACATGCAAGGGTCGTGGAGTTAACTTTTCCATTTAAAACAAAACTCGTCGGATTACTGGGCTCTATATTGTGTCATAATCAGAGCTACGCTGAGGTTGCTTTTTAAAGTAATTCATTATTTTGTAATTTAGACAGTGGATGGAGCCTGATAAAGTTTTGCCCACATCTCGGGCGAGGGAATGAGTGAGTGAAACTCATTTAGTAGCACTTGAAATCATGAGAAAAAATATATGAATTGCCTTGGCAAGAGTCTGGCAAGGTTTGTCAAGTGAGCGTGGAGAGGGGGTAGAATGAAATGGCTGCATATGAGGAAAGAAGGCCGATCTGGAGAGTCTACAAAGCAGGAGAGTTTTGTTTTCCTCTTGTGCAAGCCATGCCGTGAAGGCAACGACACCGCGACCAGGAGAGATCTTCGGATTTATATCAGAAGACGGACTACTTCGCTCATGAACTATAGCAAGTTCTTTGTTGTGGAATTTTGTAAAGTCCTATGGAAGATACGTTTCCTTAACCAAATTAGTGCCGGATATTCGATCAGAAGTTTCTTCCTCTTCGAGGCATCATCCTCTTCAAAGTTCATCCTCTTCGAGGCAGACCTTGTCTTCACACAGGCTTAGATTGTTAAGGGGATAATTCAGGCCACTATGAAACCTTGTTAGCAATCTTATGTTTTCTTTATTAAGATGAAGTATCTCCTTATATGAATAAGGCCTGATTAATGGTTTGGATTGCCTAAGACCATGACCATGTGTCCACTGGTCTAGGTGAAGTTTGTTTTCCCATTCGTTAATCACAGTTGTAGCTGCTGTCCAATTGACATTAGAGCACGATTCAGGACCGATGAACGCAGATTTCGAGTGAGCGCTCACGAGCGAATCTGCGGATTCATTGGGGACCAGCCAAGCTTCAATTTGTTGTGTCTGGTAAGGGATTGTGGAGCGTTAAAGCCGTTTTGGACTAGAATTGACGAAAGGAGGAGGAGGACCAGGAGACACCGATTTCATAGCAACTTCTCAACCAGCATCGCTTCCAGAACATACTGGAAGTCTGACCATCAGATGCTGAGTGTTCCTCTGCGAATCCTCACAGATGGATCGTGGACGGGCGAAGGCGTGGACACGATTGTCTTCCTCTGCGGATCTTGACAGATGGAAGGCAAAGACGGACGAAGGTGCGGGTGCGAGCGTCTACTCTAAGGTTCCCAATTTCTTTCGTTTCGATTACTGAATCAATTTAGCGCCATTCAGGCAGAAAGAATAGCAATAAAGGAAGCCTTGCCTTGGCTAAAAAACGGATACCATTATACGTTACTATAGCCAAATGGCGATTAAAACTCTGGATGCCGTCCCATTCCACTCAAAGACTCCCTAAGTTACCGCCAAGTAAGGTAAGGTAAGTGGGCGGCCAGCGAAATCGCTAGCACACTTAGACCATGTTGGTCCATTATAATAGATACCCTTAGTCAGACTACCAAAACTGATCGACAACTCCAGTGCTGTTAATTTGATCTCAACGGCAAATGGTGACAGGACCAGATTTGAAAACCGGATAAAGCGCACTTTACTTGGTCTTCAAACCGGGGACCCCTCTAATCAAGACCAGTCGCTCAACCAACTGCGTCATCAAGCTGTATAGTCCGGTGAGTATTTTAACATCCAATTTATGTGAGTTGTGGGACACTGTGACTTTTCAGAAAATCGCGAAGCGGAGGAGCTCACTAGAAAGGCCACGAGATCGGCACTCTATCCGAAATGAAAACCATCCCTTTCCTCAATCGACTCAAACAACAACAGAAACTATCCTCTTGAGAGTGGCCAACGATCGGGTGAATCAGAGAGGACATGTCACGACAATCGTCTTTGGATCGCGAAAGGGTACGTTCGTTGGTTTGGTCGGGGTTGCCTCAGTATATACTGAAAGAGCTCTACTGCAGCTCGAAAGGCTTGTTCACGCAAATGACAAATCGTGTACTGGCACTGAATGCCTCACTACGGAACTCTCGTTTTGAGACAGATCACACTGGAGCCGCGGGGTAACACAACGGACCTACACTGACTTTCTTTTATGTCCCTTAACTCCTCGGGGGAAGATAGATCGTTAACCACGCCTGCACGCCATTTCGTTCGAAGTTCTGCAACGCGTGTGAGCTCTCTCCAACTCAATTCCTGTTCAAACGCGCCACGTTTGCCCAGGGCATCCCGCTGTTCTGCTTGCCTGGATAAGGGGATTTCACTGTCTGGAGTCCTTCGTCGCAAAGGAGTTGTCCTAGCGCCGTAGGATGTGTCCAATCCACTGCCACCACTTTCTCCTTCGTATTGTGATGTTTATAGGTTCCTGGCCCGTTCTAAGGTCATATTGCTCGTTGGAGTTTCTTAAAAATCTGTTTACGAAAGATTGCTGCTTTCGTGTGGTAATGGTGTCCACTTTCCAGGTACCTCATCCATACAGCAGCACTCCACGTTGGAGGCGAACAGTCGCTCTCAAGCTGCTTTTCCAGATCCTGGATAGCACTCCGAACGCAGCTTTAGCCTTCTCGATTCTGCTGCTCACATCCAGTTCGGTGTTACTGATTGCCGGCAGTCGCACACTCCAACCTAACGTAACCTGTTCCACTCATGTACAAGAATTATCCACCCTTTGATCCGTTTAACGATAAAAAAATGGTGGGAGGATAGCAAAAATAAGCAATAAATGGTACACCTCTCCAAGCAAATTAGACAGATAGGATTTCTCCAACTATAACTCAATAGTCAGATTAATAGATAACTAATCAAATACACGCACACCACCACCCACACAATTGTCCGAACTTCTGACATCGCTTACTGCTCCGAATGAATGTCACAAAAATGTACTCAAACCAATCGATTGCTGTGAATTGATTAGCAAAACTTCTAATCGCATGTGATAACTTCATTTCATCCTCTTAACCACCGTCCGGCAAACGGGCCAAATCTTTTGGGAAGACATGAAAAGTTTTTTGGGGGGAAAAAACTTCTGTTGTAACAGGATTTCCCAATACAACCGAGAGTTCGGTTTCAATTATCGAAACAAAACTAGCTGCTGCTCCAGGAGGTTCATTGACATCCGACCAAGCACCAGCAGCGGCACACACATTTCCCCCAATGGCCACTTCCGGAGATGATAACTCGGCTGAAACTTTATTCCGCACACATTTCCCGATTTGCCACTAATTGCGAGATGCCGGGACTGGGGGTTTTCATAATCGAATTCCGTTAGAGCATCCCTTGCGCTGTCCCTGAACAAACTCTCTGAATGGACGAATATACTGATATTGCACCCGAATTAGTGGAAGAAAGTTGCTATCTAATAAAAAGTAGAAATTTATCCTCCTGAGACGACAATGGGTGGCAAACAGGCGAAGGGAAGTGCAAACTTCGACTGCCTGAGGGGCGCTTTTGTATTCCCATTGCTCAGTTTGGTACCATCTGCTAACTGGCTGCTTCAAGTGTGCATTGTAAACGTGCAAGGAGGGTGGGAAAAAATAAGAGTACATAAACGACATTTCAGCAACACGCTCGCGTTCTGGATTAACCTGAACAACGTGATGTGCATCCCGAGGGGCAGATAAAATGATGAACCGAACTAGGTGCTCACGTTTCGAGCGCCGAGCCACCATCACGCTTTGCGCCTTCGTCTGTGTGCAGTCGCTTCATGATGTCCCCGGACAGTCTATCCTTCATCGTTCGCAGTTCTCGGCTTCTTTAACTGAAAATTTCATTAAAACAAAGTGATTTACGGTTTTACTGGATGAACTCGAGTACTGTGTTAATGGCAATGGCACCCAGAATGATAGTAGGATGAGTTTCGTTCGTGGTTTGCGTTATAGCGCTTGTAATGCACTTGACCTACATTCATTTGGCATCGTACCACGTTGTAGTTGACGTTGTCGTTGTCTTTTGCCGTCATCGTTACCGTTGTGTGGACGTGTTGTCGTTGTCGTTGTCGGTGTCGGTGTCGCTGTCGTCTTCATCGCTCTGGCAAAGTGTACAAATTACAAAGTTACAAAGTCTGGAAGGATTGCAAAGATATTTGCTGTGGGAATTACTGAAGGGATGTTTATTAGATCTTGTCTCTGTGTACAAGGTAAACTTGTAATCTCAGCGCCACGTCGACTTGATGCCGTGATGATGGTAGTTTGTGTAAGAAAAGTACACATTTTGCTGAGAGACTTTGCTTTACAGTTTTGTATTTGATCGTGTCAGTGCGGGGGGATGCGTTCACAAAGAGAATCAATGGCAAACAGGAATACCGCCTCGAGGGTATTGCTGTGTTGCATCTGTCTATGGATTTTGACATTTCCTATGCAAAGGTATGAAAGGTAAACTATTTTCGAACTGACACATGACACAAGACAGATAGAAGAGTACTTGACTTGACAAGCTGCAGATGTCAGCTGTCAGATGGTAACCGATATATTCAGCGCAATTCAGAGGAATTAACTGACAGCTGTCAAAAATTGTCGAAATTTGATCGTTCGTCAGCTAGCTGTCAGATGGTAGCCGATATAATCTGAGCAATTCAAAGGAATCAACTGACAGCTGCCAAAAATTGTAGAAATTTGATCGTTCGTCAGCAAGCTGTCAGATGGTAACCGATAAAATCAGCGCAATTCAAAGTAATCAACTGAAAGCTGTAAAAAATTGTCGAAATTTGATCGTTCGTCAGCTAGCTGTCAGATGGCACCCTATCTATTCAGCGCAATTCAAAGTAATCAACTGACAGCTGTCAAAAACTGTCGAAATTTAATCGATCGTCAGCTAGCTTTCAGATGACACCCAATATATTCAGCGCAATTCAAAGTAATCAACTGACAGCTGTCAAAAGTTGTCGAAATTTAATCGTTCGTCAGCTAGCTGTCAGATGGTAACCGATATAATGAGAGCAATTCAAAGGAATCTACTGACAGCTGTCAAAAGTTGTCGAAATTTGATCGATCGTCAGCTAGCTTTCAGATGACACCCAATATATTCAGCGCAATTCAAAGTAATCAACTGACAGCTGTCAAAAGTTGTCGAAATTTGATCGTTCGTCAGCTAGCTGTCAGATGGTAACCGATATAACCAGAGCAATTCGACAATTTTTGACAGTTGTCAGTTGATACAACAACTGTCAAAAATTGTCGAAATTCGATCGTTCGTCAGAATAAAATCCACACATCGCCCCCCAAATGTTGACCCACTACCCTATATCTGTCAAATGAAATTGAAAACAAAAAAAAACAAATGTCTTAACGCAACAATATGCACACAAATCTGCGTGTGTGTAATTTAATCGCACAAAGTTAGGGCAGGCAGTTCCCTCATCTTCCTCTACATGACCTCAATTTTCTTCAAATTACATCCGCGACCCTCTGGAAAGATGCCAGCCAACAAAGTTATCCATTCCGCAACGCAGTGCACGCCCTACACGACCCCCCCGCGTCCCATTCTCAATAACCGACGAACAAACGAAACGCGTTCCGGCTTAATTGTTTCAGGCACCAAAAAACTTCATTAAGAAACTTTCATCACAGTTCGCACTGTGCCGAGGCGAAACGGGACGAAAATAAATAAAACAAACAGCAACTACGCGCCCCCGGCAAAAACTTCATCCTCAACCCCACACGGTCTTCAAGGACGATTTTGGGAGATTTTCAGCGTTGAATGGTAATTGCTTAATTAAATTGCAAGCATATTTACCATTCCACTGTTGCCGTCATATAGAGCTCGGTGCGGGGTTCTTCTGTTCTTTTGCGATGTGAATTTATGTGCGCCACTGCAAACGATCGGCCTCTGCCCCGCACATCTGGGGTGCCAGGGACACTTTCAATTGGATTAATTTCCTGCCATGTATACAAATACCCAAAATACCCTCTAATTTAAGACAAGCAGAGCAATTATCGTTGCTCAATACGGAAGCCTAAAATGTCGGCATTTCGAACACAATAGCATTCCACTGTCCGCCTCACGCTGCTGTGACAAATGGAGTGTGCACAGCGTTCGAAGGATGAAGCCCCATTCAAGCCCGCCAGCGCGTTAAAGCACAGCCACACCTCCAGCTACGGCTACAGCAGATATCAGCGAGAGTCAAAGGTGTAATTAAAAGTTAATGATAACTGCAAGTGAATAAATCTGTTGGCTGCGGTCGGGGCAGGTGTGCAAAGAGCACGGTTACTTTGCATCCTTGTGCGCTGGCATTATCCCAATCGAGGCACGACGACGATGTGTTGAGGTGCGACTAGATTGAACACTGGCGTGATTTTTTTCTTCTTCGTTCAATTCTCTTATTTCTTCCTTTCTTCTTCGTCTAATTAGTAAAATGAGGAGAAGAAGGAACGGAAGTTACCTACTTTACTTGTTGCTTGCGGCTCAATGGTAGACGCGCAGCAGAAAGGGGTAGCGTAGGTCTGCTGTTAATGGGATTTCATTGCAGACTGAAGGTGTTGATTGGCTCTGCGGCACCATTCTGAATAAGGGCTGAGATTATACCATTAATGTCGCATTCACTAATGATACCACAAATGGGGGTTGGGCGGATTGAGACGTAGCTCCGCTTGAAAGGGCCAGCGATGGCACAGGTACAGAAGTGGGAGATGGAGAGGTGATAATTGAGTTGATAAATGTTATTCCGCTAGTGAAGATGGTGTGATTACTGATTATTGAGGCCTTTGTGATTGGGAGAGAAAGCAATTTCCTACTTTGAACTTTGTAAACTTTGCAAATGTGTACGAATACTTTCTTCTTCGAAATGTTCCGCGCTCGGTTCTGGGAAAGGGGTAAGTTTTCGGAAGTCTGAAGAGCATGCTCTAATAATTGCAGGAAATTAAGGGAAAATCATCTAGAGATGCAGGGAAAGTTTCGCAGAAGCACGAGACAGGAGTTGACATTCAAAGTGGGCGAAGCTGACGGAAATAAGCTGGATGTTAAAGGCGAACGTCTTTGAACTTCCTCACTTCGTAGGCCGACGACCCATGGGGGGGCCGGAGCCTGGCTTCCATCGATGAGGGTTCCATCATCTAGACCAAGCTGTCTTGCGGGATTAGAAGCTTTAAACATTTAATTGGGAACAAAAATAATTTTTTTACAATTTCAAAATACAACTAAGCCTAAGTTCTGGATGGAGTGATGGTGTGGTTCCCGATTTAGCCTCGCTGACGACTGACATCGCTGCTCCGTTAGAAGCCATGCAGCTCGTTGTTACCCATCGTTGAGAAGTTCTGCTCGTTTAGCAGATTTAGCGCGTTGTACGGAGATAGTGCTTCTCAAGTTCCGGACTGCCTCCTTAGGATGATTGTTGATGTCTGGAAGCTACTTTCTGAACAGTGTTGTAAGGGGATGGATGCCTGCTTCTTCGTAAAACTTCTTGTTACTGGGGTGCTTTCGATGGTCTGTCATGCAGGAGATTCAGTCGTCCTCTCCTTCTCGAACCAGGAGCCTCGGATTCGAAGACCCTCTTTGCTAGAACGTTGTTGTCCATGTACTCGATGTGGCCGAGCCTGAGTAGTCTACGGGTTTTTCCCTTCCGGAAATGGGTAGGATGAACGAAACAACGCCTTTATGCCATCCTCACCCAAAACCAAACCAATAGAATATAAAAAAGAAAATACCTCTTCCGTCCTTCACAAAAGACCCCCACCGCTGAGGCTCGTTTCGATTTACAACAACGCCAACTACTTCAGCCGTTTTCCACACTTCGATTGGCCCCGTCTTTGCAAGGATTCCTCCTCTCGCGTCTCTCACACATCTGCAGATGAATAAACAAGAATGAGGCGAACAATACACACCCACACCCGTAATCCTTTTCATTTCTTTTCCTCCTTTTTTTTTTTGCAGACAACTCATTATGTGCACACAAAAGGAAAACCAATGATGTGATCCAAAAGCCTCATCGACTCACAATGCTTTGAGTAATTTTCATACCATCTCGCACGTGCTAACAATTTTTGCGCTCTCTTTTGCGAGACTCCTCCATTGTCCTGATTATGGTGGCGCCGTGTACACAAAAACAATCAATCGAATGCAATGCAAATCATTCATCGGTGTAATCAGTATCTCATTACACTTCACGTTTGATATACTTCGTGCTTGAAACAGACGCCCGCACGCCCGACCGCTTGGCCGCTCGTCCTTGACCAAATAATGTACACAGTTGAGTGCTTTGATTGAATTTCCCCCTCGTTTTATCCAGCCCGTAGTTGTTGTGATCATAACCAGAGCACCGTCGCGCTCCCTTCCGGCCAGACAGTGGGGCAATGTTTACATTTCTTGCGTCCATCAGTGGTGACAGGACAAAAAGAAGAACGTCTGGACCCAGGAAAAACAACACCAGTGCATACTGTCTCTCAAAGCCACGTAATTCTATTTAGAAATACCAGATTAGAGAGTCCCTTCGTCACCCCCCGGTTCATAATTAACCAGCCAACGTAGCCCGTAGGAGATCCTTGCTACTCGACTGAAACATGAAAAGGGCGTGCGGATGGCGATGATATCAATTAGGCATTATTTTCCGTTTCATTTGAGATAAATTACCGAGCAACGCGATTGGCTTCGATGAATCCTGCATAAAATTACGATACATTCAGGAGGCAATCAAGCGAAAATCGAAAATGAGGCGCTCTCTCTCTCTCAATTACTTCAATGATCCCAATCATTCGTGGAACACGAGGAAAACTCGTTAACAACTAACAGTCCTTCACACTGGGTTACAAGAGGAGCGGCAAGTGCACATGCAATTTAATAGAATAACAATCAAACCGGGAGGGGCGAGCCGGAATGAAAGGAAGCCTGCCCCGACGGCTGATGGGACAATGAACCACTTAACTGGAGGGCGGCGGACTGGAGGCCGTTCCAGATGATGTTTGCTTTCATTGATAATTGAGAGGAATTTCTGCATTTCAAAAGGGAATCAGTAAATTGAGGTAACTTGCGTTTGAGAGGAGAACGATAATTTGCTTGGCACTTGAAGGATGCAATACAATTTCTGTGAAATCAGAGCTGGAGACGATGCGTTCTTTTGTGATAGAATATAACTGATGTGCGAAGGAATGAAGTGCCACTTGTGACTCATTGTGAACTGTTCGCAGTTTAAGTGACCACAACAACTAATGATGGAGAACAAAGAAGAAAAATATGCAATTCAAACAACACTAATTGCTCCTCGTTCCTCCTCTACCTGAACAACAAAACGCCAACACTCAGCGGAGTCCTAAGGCAAAACAAAACCTAAAAGAACCGCCATTTGAATGCCCCTTAAAGCGGTCGAAATTCCCTTAGGGAAATTCTCAACTTACAAGCGAGTCCTTGCAAAAAATAAAACAATTTGTTCGTTAATTCTAATTGCAATCGTGGTCCTGTCCACATTTGTCTCCATTCAAGTCGGCTTCCATTCGCGCGAACAAAAGTTAAGAGCAAAAGCCGAGCCCGAGCATGGATTACAAAAAAACTTCGTGCATAATTAAAAGATTTTCCAATGTTCTACCCTCGAGGACCACGTCATGCTTGCTGTTTTAGGCAAAACTTCTGTTTACCAGAAATTAAATATGATAATTATATTATCACGAGTGACACTCACACAGGCTGCTGCCATATCACTGCCAGGACAGGCAACTGCTAGCTCGTCAGAAGGTGTATTTGCAAAACACACGAGTCCCGCTGAACACTCGCATGAGGTTGCACATTCAGCGCGGCTTTTGTTGCGGTTACCAACGACACGGCATCAGCTAATGGGTGAGCACCGAAATGGGGGGCCATCCACCATTCTACTCGTACACTCGCCATTCACGCTTTGACACTAATGAACGTCCTGCGATGGCAGTGGCAAGGCATCTCTGATAGCCCGGGATTTAGAAATGCAATTTTGTTGGACATAATTATTTCCCCGGCAATTTGGTTGCAGGCTTTTTAATTAGTTTGCCCATTTGGCGCATATGCACATCGCACTGGCTGAGTGAAATACACCGGGATGCAATTAGTCAGATTCGGATGCGATTCGCTTGTTGATTTGTGAACAATAACGGGTTCTCGAATAATGCCAGGTAAATGGAATGGAATGAAAGATGAGGCGCTGTTATTCATTTCGCCACAAACGTTGATGAACGCCGCATTTAAAGGGGGAATTCAATTGTGTGGAGGATATATCCTTCAGGGCAGAGGGACAATGGATGTCGGAGTAACTGCACAGTTGCATGTGAAGCGACTGAATGGCACAAGCTTGTGTGGAAACCTGTGCTGGTTGAAGTGGTCTGTTTTTCCACGAACATCCCTGACGTGAGATTGTGCAGAAAAACAACGAACCAGACGATAAAGCAAATCGAACACAAGTCACACATGACATAATTTACAGTCCCCACAGGAAATAAATTTCCACAAACAAAAAAAAGCAAACAACAAAATCAAAGACGAGATAGTACTTGTGGCAAATGTCAACACACACTGTCCACCACTAAAACACAACTCAACGCATACGCGCATCCAATCTCATTATGAAAAGCAGATGAGGTATGAAAAGGACACACTAAAGTGTCCTCTTAAACATACCTGTGTGTCGGTTGAACAAGGACACAAAAAAAAACCACCACTAAATCCTGTTCGGGGATAAATTGAAACCCACCTGAGGGTCGACTGGAATTTCAATGTACAATCCGTAGCAAACCAGAGGCATGGTCGATAAGTCGCATTGCTGACCGTTTTGCCCAGCAACACACATTCCTGCCAGGAGGGGAGCAAAAAGGTACCAGTGCCATCCGACCAGAACCAGTCTCGATTGCGGCTGATTGAACAAATTCGATCCTGTAACGATTTTTCAGTTCACAATGCCTTCGACATTGCCTTCAGGCTGTGTTCCCACCCCCTGAACAATTTCCACCATCATTGTGCATATTTTTTTTTTTTGCTTTTGCATTTCCTCGGCTATTTATTCATAATTGGAAATTCTGTGGTAGATGGCTCCTCAGGTTCTGCCAGTGGCACGACCAAGGACGCTGTATAGTTCTCGTTTTTCCATTCGATTGAATTCCTTCACTTCAAGTATGTTTCAAGTATTTTTCGATTGAGCATAGAGAGCAATTCAGTAGTGTGTTTTTCTTTATCAATGAAAGTTTAATTTAATTAATTACCTCATGGCCGTTCAGATGGTTCCGTTTTGCGAACTCAATTTAGCAAGCAGGGACACACTGAGTTTTTTTTTTTTGATAATTTTGTGCTTGGAGAAGAAGAGAGCTGTTCACTGTCGATTCGTGTGTTTTTCTTTTTCCCCTGATTTTTGGTTAGAAAGCGAAAGATTTCCATTATATCCCACGAACCGGTGATGGACTAATGGGATTAATTACGTAATGGAATGCAGGATGGTTTGTTTGAAGAACGATACGAGGACGACTTCCTCTTTTCCTTCGTTTAGCTCAACCATCACTTGCTGGCTTCTGAGAATCGGATAAGAGATTAGTCAGAGAACACGAACGTACATTTGAGAAATTGAAACAGTTGAGTTTTTTCCCGAACAAAGACATGAATCAATACGAAATGTAATAAGATAACATAAAGTGGTCTGGACTGTGGGGAATGAAAACTTGAAGGATGGACTGCTATTGAACCACCTAAGAGCTATGAGGAAATATTGCTGTGGCAGTTGGAAGATGAGCCATGAAAGGCTACAAAATCCTTACTATACACTGTCAATTTTTTTAGTTGAAAAATTCGATGTCGTCGGATGCACTCCAGTCTTTGGATTTCGATAATACACATCTAAACACATAACCACAGGTGTACACAGGTCGTAGGTACGCCTAGTTCGGCCGCTGTGGCAGTTGGAAGATGAGCCATGAAAGGCTACAAAATCCTTACTATACACTGTCAATTTTTTTAGGTGAAAAATTCGATGTCGTCGGATCCACTCCAGTCTTTGGATTTCGATAATACACATCGAAAGCAATAACTACAGGTGTACACAGGTCGTAGGTACGCCTAGTTCGGCCGCTGTGGCAGTTGGAAGATGAGCCATGAAAGGCTACAAAATCCAATTTTTTTAGGTGAAAATTCGATGTCGTCGGATCCACTCCAGTCTTTGGATTTCGATAATACACATCGAAAGCAATAACCACAGGTGTACACAGGTCGTAGGTACGCCAAGTTCGGCCGCTGTAGCAGTTGGAAGATGAGCCATGAAAGGCTACAAAATCCTTACTATACACTGTCAATTTTTTTAGGTGAAAAATTCGATGTCGTCGGATCCACTCCAGTCTTTGGATTTCGATAATACACATCGAAAGCAATAACCACAGGTGTACACAGGTCTTAGGTACGCCTAGTTCGGCCGCTGTGGCAGTTGGAAGATGAGCCATGAAAGGCTACAAAATCCAATTTTTTTAGGTGAAAATTCGATGTCGTCGGATCCACTCCAGTCTTTGGATTCGATATTACACATCGAAAGCAATAACCACAGGTGTACACAGGTCGTAGGTACGCCTAGTTCGGCCGCTGTGGCAGTTGGAAGATGAGCCATGAAAGGCTACAAAATCCTTACTATACACTGTCAATTTTTTTAGGTGAAAAATTCGATGTCGTCGGATCCACTCCAGTCTTTGGATTTCGATAATACACATCGAAAGCAATAACTACAGGTGTACACAGGTCGTAGGTACGCCTAGTTCGGCCGCTGTGGCAGTTGGAAGATGAGCCATGAAAGGCTACAAAATCCAATTTTTTTAGGTGAAAATTCGATGTCGTCGGATGCACTCCAGTCTTTGGATTTCGATAATACACATCTAAACACATAACCACAGGTGTACACAGGTCGTAGGTACGCCTAGTTCGGCCGCTGTGGCAGTTGGAAGATGAGCCATGAAAGGCTACAAAATCCTTACTATACACTGTCAATTTTTTTAGGTGAAAAATTCGATGTCGTCGGATCCACTCCAGTCTTTGGATTTCGATAATACACATCGAAAGCAATAACTACAGGTGTACACAGGTCGTAGGTACGCCTAGTTCGGCCGCTGTGGCAGTTGGAAGATGAGCCATGAAAGGCTACAAAATCCAATTTTTTTAGGTGAAAATTCGATGTCGTCGGATCCACTCCAGTCTTTGGATTTCGATAATACACATCGAAAGCAATAACCACAGGTGTACACAGGTCGTAGGTACGCCAAGTTCGGCCGCTGTAGCAGTTGGAAGATGAGCCATGAAAGGCTACAAAATCCTTACTATACACTGTCAATTTTTTTAGGTGAAAAATTCGATGTCGTCGGATCCACTCCAGTCTTTGGATTTCGATAATACACATCGAAAGCAATAACTACAGGTGTACACAGGTCGTAGGTACGCCTAGTTCGGCCGCTGTGGCAGTTGGAAGATGAGCCATGAAAGGCTACAAAATCCAATTTTTTTAGGTGAAAATTCGATGTCGTCGGATCCACTCCAGTCTTTGGATTTCGATAATACACATCGAAAGCAATAACCACAGGTGTACACAGGTCGTAGGTACGCCAAGTTCGGCCGCTGTAGCAGTTGGAAGATGAGCCATGAAAGGCTACAAAATCCTTACTATACACTGTCAATTTTTTTAGCTGAAAAATTCGATGTCGTCGGATCCACTCCAGTCTTTGGATTTCGATAATACACATCTAAACACATAACCACAGGTGTACACAGGTCGTAGGTACGCCTAGTTCGGCCGCTGTGGCAGTTGGAAGATGAGCCATGAAAGGCTACAAAATCCTTACTATACACTGTCAATTTTTTTAGGTGAAAAGTTCGATGTCGTCGGATCCACTCCAGTCTTTGGATTTCGATAATACACATCGAAAGCAATAACCACAGGTGTACACAGGTCTTAGGTACGCCTAGTTCGGCCGCTGTGGCAGTTGGAAGATGAGCCATGAAAGGCTACAAAATCCTTACTATACACTGTCAATTTTTTTAGTTGAAAAATTCGATGTCGTCGGATCCACTCCAGTCTTTGGATTTCGATAATACACATCGAAAGCAATAACCACAGGTGTACACAGGTCGTAGGTACCCCTAGTTCGGCCGCTGTGGCAGTTGGAAGATGAGCCATGAAAGGCTACAAAATCCTTACTATACACTGTCAATTTTTTTAGGTGAAAAATTCGATGTCGTCGGATCCACTCCAGTTTTAGGATATCGATAATACACATCGAAAGCAATAACCACAGGTGTACACAGGTCGTAGGTACACCTAGTTCGGCCGCTGTGGCAGTTGGAAGATGAGCCATGAAAGGCTACAAAATCCAATTTTTTTAGGTGAAAATTCGATGTCGTCGGATCCACTCCAGTCTTTGGATTCGATATTACACATCGAAAGCAATAACCACAGGTGTACACAGGTCGTAGGTACGCCTAGTTCGGCCGCTGTGGCAGTTGGAAGATGAGCCATGAAAGGCTACAAAATCCTTACTATACACTGTCAATTTTTTTAGGTGAAAAATTCGATGTCGTCGGATCCACTCCAGTCTTTGGATTTCGATAATACACATCGAAAGCAATAACTACAGGTGTACACAGGTCGTAGGTACGCCTAGTTCGGCCGCTGTGGCAGTTGGAAGATGAGCCATGAAAGGCTACAAAATCCAATTTTTTTAGGTGAAAATTCGATGTCGTCGGATGCACTCCAGTCTTTGGATTTCGATAATACACATCTAAACACATAACCACAGGTGTACACAGGTCGTAGGTACGCCTAGTTCGGCCGCTGTGGCAGTTGGAAGATGAGCCATGAAAGGCTACAAAATCCTTACTATACACTGTCAATTTTTTTAGGTGAAAAATTCGATGTCGTCGGATCCACTCCAGTCTTTGGATTTCGATAATACACATCGAAAGCAATAACTACAGGTGTACACAGGTCGTAGGTACGCCTAGTTCGGCCGCTGTGGCAGTTGGAAGATGAGCCATGAAAGGCTACAAAATCCAATTTTTTTAGGTGAAAATTCGATGTCGTCGGATCCACTCCAGTCTTTGGATTTCGATAATACACATCGAAAGCAATAACCACAGGTGTACACAGGTCGTAGGTACGCCAAGTTCGGCCGCTGTAGCAGTTGGAAGATGAGCCATGAAAGGCTACAAAATCCTTACTATACACTGTCAATTTTTTTAGGTGAAAAATTCGATGTCGTCGGATCCACTCCAGTCTTTGGATTTCGATAATACACATCGAAAGCAATAACTACAGGTGTACACAGGTCGTAGGTACGCCTAGTTCGGCCGCTGTGGCAGTTGGAAGATGAGCCATGAAAGGCTACAAAATCCAATTTTTTTAGGTGAAAATTCGATGTCGTCGGATCCACTCCAGTCTTTGGATTTCGATAATACACATCGAAAGCAATAACCACAGGTGTACACAGGTCGTAGGTACGCCAAGTTCGGCCGCTGTAGCAGTTGGAAGATGAGCCATGAAAGGCTACAAAATCCTTACTATACACTGTCAATTTTTTTAGCTGAAAAATTCGATGTCGTCGGATCCACTCCAGTCTTTGGATTTCGATAATACACATCTAAACACATAACCACAGGTGTACACAGGTCGTAGGTACGCCTAGTTCGGCCGCTGTGGCAGTTGGAAGATGAGCCATGAAAGGCTACAAAATCCTTACTATACACTGTCAATTTTTTTAGGTGAAAAGTTCGATGTCGTCGGATCCACTCCAGTCTTTGGATTTCGATAATACACATCTAAACACATAACCACAGGTGTACACAGGTCGTAGGTACGCCTAGTTCGGCCGCTGTGGCAGTTGGAAGATGAGCCATGAAAGGCTACAAAATCCTTACTATACACTGTCAATTTTTTTAGGTGAAAAATTCGATGTCGTCGGTTCCACTCCAGTCTTTGGATTTCGATAATACACATCGAAAGCAATAACCACAGGTGTACACAGGTCGTAGGTACGCCTAGTTCGGCCGCTGTGGCAGTTGGAAGATGAGCCATGAAAGGCTACAAAATCCTTACTATACACTGTCAATTTTTTTAGCTGAAAAATTCGATGTCGTCGGATCCACTCCAGTCTTTGGATTTCGATAATACACATCGAAAGCAATAACCACAGGTGTACACAGGTCTTAGGTACGCCTAGTTCGGCCGCTGTGGCAGTTGGAAGATGAGCCATGAAAGGCTACAAAATCCTTACTATACACTGTCAATTTTTTTAGGTGAAAAATTCGATGTCGTCGGATCCACTCCAGTCTTTGGATTTCGATAATACACATCTAAACACATAACCACAGGTGTACACAGGTCGTAGGTACGCCTAGTTCGGCCGCTGTGGCAGTTGGAAGATGAGCCATGAAAGGCTACAAAATCCTTACTATACACTGTCAATTTTTTTAGGTGAAAAATTCGATGTCGTCGGATCCACTCCAGTTTTAGGATATCGATAATACACATCGAAAGCAATAACCACAGGTGTACACAGGTCGTAGGTACACCTAGTTCGGCCGCTGTGGCAGTTGGAAGATGAGCCATGAAAGGCTACAAAATCCTTACTATACACTGTCAATTTTTTTAGCTGAAAAATTCGATGTCGTCGGATCCACTCCAGTCTTTGGATTTCGATAATACACATCTAAACACATAACCACAGGTGTACACAGGTCGTAGGTACGCCTAGTTCGGCCGCTGTGGCAGTTGGAAGATGAGCCATGAAAGGCTACAAAATCCTTACTATACACTGTCAATTTTTTTAGTTGAAAAATTCGATGTCGTCGGATCCACTCCAGTCTTTGGATTTCGATAATACACATCGAAAGCAATAACCACAGGTGTACACAGGTCGTAGGTACCCCTAGTTCGGCCGCTGTGGCAGTTGGAAGATGAGCCATGAAAGGCTACAAAATCCTTACTATACACTGTCAATTTTTTTAGCTGAAAAATTCGATGTCGTCGGATCCACTCCAGTCTTTGGATTTCGATAATACACATCGAAAGCAATAACCACAGGTGTACACAGGTCTTAGGTACGCCTAGTTCGGCCGCTGTGGCAGTTGGAAGATGAGCCATGAAAGGCTACAAAATCCTTACTATACACTGTCAATTTTTTTAGGTGAAAAATTCGATGTCGTCGGATCCACTCCAGTCTTTGGATTTCGATAATACACATCTAAACACATAACCACAGGTGTACACAGGTCGTAGGTACGCCTAGTTCGGCCGCTGTGGCAGTTGGAAGATGAGCCATGAAAGGCTACAAAATCCTTACTATACACTGTCAATTTTTTTAGGTGAAAAATTCGATGTCGTCGGATCCACTCCAGTTTTAGGATATCGATAATACACATCGAAAGCAATAACCACAGGTGTACACAGGTCGTAGGTACACCTAGTTCGGCCGCTGTGGCAGTTGGAAGATGAGCCATGAAAGGCTACAAAATCCTTACTATACACTGTCAATTTTTTTAGCTGAAAAATTCGATGTCGTCGGATCCACTCCAGTCTTTGGATTTCGATAATACACATCTAAACACATAACCACAGGTGTACACAGGTCGTAGGTACGCCTAGTTCGGCCGCTGTGGCAGTTGGAAGATGAGCCATGAAAGGCTACAAAATCCTTACTATACACTGTCAATTTTTTTAGCTGAAAAATTCGATGTCGTCGGATCCACTCCAGTCTTTGGATTTCGATAATACACATCTAAACACATAACCACAGGTGTACACAGGTCGTAGGTACGCCTAGTTCGGCCGCTGTGGCAGTTGGAAGATGAGCCATGAAAGGCTACAAAATCCTTACTATACACTGTCAATTTTTTTAGGTGAAAAATTCGATGTCGTCGGTTCCACTCCAGTCTTTGGATTTCGATAATACACATCGAAAGCAATAACCACAGGTGTACACAGGTCGTAGGTACGCCTAGTTCGGCCGCTGTGGCAGTTGGAAGATGAGCCATGAAAGGCTACAAAATCCTTACTATACACTGTCAATTTTTTTAGCTGAAAAATTCGATGTCGTCGGATCCACTCCAGTCTTTGGATTTCGATAATACACATCTAAACACATAACCACAGGTGTACACAGGTCGTAGGTACGCCTAGTTCGGCCGCTGTGGCAGTTGGAAGATGAGCCATGAAAGGCTACAAAATCCTTACTATACACTGTCAATTTTTTTAGGTGAAAAATTCGATGTCGTCGGTTCCACTCCAGTCTTTGGATTTCGATAATACACATCGAAAGCAATAACCACAGGTGTACACAGGTCGTAGGTACGCCTAGTTCGGCCGCTGTGGCAGTTGGAAGATGAGCCATGAAAGGCTACAAAATCCTTACTATACACTGTCAATTTTTTTAGCTGAAAAATTCGATGTCGTCGGATCCACTCCAGTCTTTGGATTTCGATAATACACATCTAAACACATAACCACAGGTGTACACAGGTCGTAGGTACCCCTAGTTCGGCCGCTGTGGCAGTTGGAAGATGAGCCATGAAAGGCTACAAAATCCTTACTATACACTGTCAATTTTTTTAGGTGAAAAATTCGATGTCGTCGGTTCCACTCCAGTCTTTGGATTTCGATAATACACTTCGAAAGCAATAACCACAGGTGTACACAGGTCGTAGGTACGCCTAGTTCGGCCGCTGTGGCAGTTGGAAGATGAGCCATGAAAGGCTATAAAATCCTTACTATACACTGTCAATTTTTTTAGCTGAAAAATTCGATGTCGTCGGATCCACTCCAGTTTTAGGATTTCGATAATACACATCGAAAGCAATAACCACAGGTGTACACAGGTCGTAGGTACGCCTATTTCGGCCGCTGTGGCAGTTGGAAGATGAGCCATGAAAGGCTACAAAATCCTTACTATACACTGTCAATTTTTTTAGCTGAAAAATTCGATGTCGTCGGATTCACTCCAGTCTTTGGATTTCGATAATACACATCGAAAGCAATAACCACAGGTGTACACAGGTCGTAGGTACGCCTAGTTCGGCCGCTGTGGCAGTTGGAAGATGAGCCATGAAAGGCTAAAAAATCCTTACTATACACTGTCAATTTTTTTAGCTGAAAAATTCGATGTCGTCGGATCCACTCCAGTCTTTGGATTTCGATAATACACATCGAAAGCAATAACCACAGGTGTACACAGGTCGTAGGTACGCCTAGTTCGGCCGCTGTGGCAGTTGGAAGATGAGCCATGAAAGGCTAAAAAATCCTTACTATACACTGTCAATTTTTTTAGCTGAAAAATTCGATGTCGTCGGATCCACTCCAGTCTTTGGATTTCGATAATACACATCGAAAGCAATAACCACAGGTGTACACAGGTCGTAGGTACGCCTAGTTCGGCCGCTGTGGCAGTTGGAAGATGAGCCATGAAAGGCTAAAAAATCCTTACTATACACTGTCAATTTTTTTAGCTGAAAAATTCGATGTCGTCGGATCCACTCCAGTCTTTGGATTTCGATAATACACATCGAAAGCAATAACCACAGGTGTACACAGGTCGTAGGTACGCCTATTTCGGCCGCTGTGGCAGTTGGAAGATGAGCCATGAAAGGCTACAAAATCCTTACTATACACTGTCAATTTTTTTAGGTGAAAAATTCGATGTCGTCGGTTCCACTCCAGTCTTTGGATTTCGATAATACACATCGAAAGCAATAACCACAGGTGTACACAGGTCGTAGGTACGCCTAGTTCGGCCGCTGTGGCAGTTGGAAGATGAGCCATGAAAGGCTACAAAATCCTTACTATACACTGTCAATTTTTTTAGGTGAAAAATTCGATGTCGTCGGTTCCACTCCAGTCTTTGGATTTCGATAATACACATCTAAACACATAACCACAGGTGTACACAGGTCGTAGGTACGCCTAGTTCGGCCGCTGTGGCAGTTGGAAGATGAGCCATGAAAGGCTACAAAATCCTTACTATACACTGTCAATTTTTTTAGGTGAAAAATTCGATGTCGTCGGTTCCACTCCAGTCTTTGGATTTCGATAATACACATCTAAACACATAACCACAGGTGTACACAGGTCGTAGGTACGCCTAGTTCGGCCGCTGTGGCAGTTGGAAGATGAGCCATGAAAGGCTAAAAAATCCTTACTATACACTGTCAATTTTTTTAGCTGAAAAATTCGATGTCGTCGGATCCACTCCAGTCTTTGGATTTCGATAATACACATCGAAAGCAATAACCACAGGTGTACACAGGTCGCAGGTACGCCTTGTTCGGCCGCTGTGGCAGTGGGAAGATGAGCCGTGAAAGGCTACAAAATCCTTACTATACACTGTAAATTTTTTTAGCTGAAAAATTCGATGTCGTCGGATCCACTCCAGTCTTTGGATTTCGATAATACACATCTAAACACATAACCACAGGTGTACACAGGTCGTAGGTACGCCTAGTTCGGCCGCTGTGGCAGTTGGAAGATAAGCCATGAAAGGCTACAAAATCCTTACTATACACTGTCAATTTTTTTAGGTGAAAAATTCGATGTCGTCGGTTCCACTCCAGTCTTTGGATTTCGATAATACACATCTAAACACATAACCACAGGTGTACACAGGTCGTAGGTACGCCTAGTTCGGCCGCTGTGGCAGTTGGAAGATGAGCCATGAAAGGCTACAAAATCCTTACTATACACTGTCAATTTTTTTAGCTGAAAAATTCGATGTCGTCGGATCCACTCCAGTCTTTGGATTTCGATAATACACATCGAAAGCAATAACCACAGGTGTACACAGGTCGTAGGTACGCCTAGTTCGGCCGCTGTGGCAGTTGGAAGATGAGCCATGAAAGGCTACAAAATCCTTACTATACACTGTCAATTTTTTTAGGTGAAAAATTCGATGTCGTCGGTTCCACTCCAGTCTTTGGATTTCGATAATACACATCTAAACACGTAACCACAGGTGTACACAGGTCGTAGGTACGCCTAGTTCGGCCGCTGTGGCAGTTGGAAGATGAGCCATGAAAGGCTACAAAATCCTTACTATACACTGTCAATTTTTTTAGCTGAAAAATTCGATGTCGTCGGATCCACTCCAGTCTTTGGATTTCGATAATACACATCGAAAGCAATAACCACAGGTGTACACAGGTCGTAGGTACGCCTAGTTCGGCCGCTGTGGCAGTTGGAAGATGAGCCATGAAAGGCTACAAAATCCTTACTATACACTGTCAATTTTTTTAGGTGAAAAATTCGATGTCGTCGGTTCCACTCCAGTCTTTGGATTTCGATAATACACATCTAAACACATAACCACAGGTGTACACAGGTCGTAGGTACGCCTAGTTCGGCCGCTGTGGCAGTTGGAAGATGAGCCATGAAAGGCTACAAAATCCTTACTATACACTGTCAATTTTTTTAGCTGAAAAATTCGATGTCGTCGGATCCACTCCAGTCTTTGGATTTCGATAATACACATCGAAAGCAATAACCACAGGTGTACACAGGTCGTAGGTACGCCTAGTTCGGCCGCTGTGGCAGTTGGAAGATGAGCCATGAAAGGCTACAAAATCCTTACTATACACTGTCAATTTTTTTAGCTGAAAAATTCGATGTCGTCGGATCCACTCCAGTCTTTGGATTTCGATAATACACATCGAAAGCAATAACCACAGGTGTACACAGGTCGTAGGTTTGCCTAGTTCGGCCGCTGTGGCAGTTGGAAGATGAGCCATGAAAGGCTACAAAATCCTTACTATACACTGTCAATTTTTTTAGGTGAAAAATTCGATGTCGTCGGATCCACTCCAGTCTTTGGATTTCGATAATACACATCGAAAGCAATAACCACAGGTGTACACAGGTCGTAGGTACGCCTAGTTCGGCCGCTGTGGCAGTTGGAAGATGAGCCATGAAAGGCTACAAAATCCTTACTATACACTGTCAATTTTTTTAGCTGAAAAATTCGATGTCGTCGGATCCACTCCAGTTTTAGGATTTCGATAATACACATCGAAAGCAATAACCACAGGTGTACACAGGTCGTAGGTACGCCTATTTCGGCCGCTGTGGCAGTTGGAAGATGAGCCATGAAAGGCTACAAAATCCTTACTATACACTGTCAATTTTTTTAGCTGAAAAATTCGATGTCGTCGGATCCACTCCAGTCTTTGGATTTCGATAATACACATCGAAAGCAATAACCACAGGTGTACACAGGTCGTAGGTACGCCTAGTTCGGCCGCTGTGGCAGTTGGAAGATGAGCCATGAAAGGCTACAAAATCCTTACTATACACTGTCAATTTTTTTAGCTGAAAAATTCGATGTCGTCGGATCCACTCCAGTTTTAGGATTTCGATAATACACATCGAAAGCAATAACCACAGGTGTACACAGGTCGTAGGTACGCCTATTTCGGCCGCTGTGGCAGTTGGAAGATGAGCCATGAAAGGCTACAAAATCCTTACTATACACTGTCAATTTTTTTAGGTGAAAAATTCGATGTCGTCGGATCCACTCCAGTCTTTGGATTTCGATAATACACATCGAAAGCAATAACCACAGGTGTACACAGGTCGTAGGTACGCCTAGTTCGGCCGCTGTGGCAGTTGGAAGATGAGCCATGAAAGGCTACAAAATCCTTACTATACACTGTCAATTTTTTTAGCTGAAAAATTCGATGTCGTCGGATCCACTCCAGTTTTTGGATTTCGATAATACACATCTAAACACATAACCACAGGTGTACACAGGTCGTAGGTACGCCTAGTTCGGCCGCTGTGGCAGTTGGAAGATGAGCCATGAAAGGCTACAAAATCCTTACTATACACTGTCAATTTTTTTAGCTGAAAAATTCGATGTCGTCGGATCCACTCCAGTCTTTGGATTTCGATAATACACATCGAAAGCAATAACCACAGGTGTACACAGGTCGTAGGTACGCCTAGTTCGGCCGCTGTGGCAGTTTTAAGATGAGCCATGAAAGGCTACAAAATCCTTACTATACACTGTCAATTTTTTTAGGTGAAAAATTCGATGTCGTCGGATCCACTCCAGTCTTTGGATTTCGATAATACACATCTAAACACATAACCACAGGTGTACACAGGTCGTAGGTACGCCTATTTCGGCCGCTGTGGCAGTTGGAAGATGAGCCATGAAAGGCTACAAAATCCTTACTATACACTGTCAATTTTTTTAGGTGAAAAATTCGATGTCGTCGGATCCACTCCAGTCTTTGGATTTCGATAATACACATCGAAAGCAATAACCACAGGTGTACACAGGTCGTAGGTACGCCTAGTTCGGCCGCTGTGGCAGTTGGAAGATGAGCCATGAAAGGCTACAAAATCCTTACTATACACTGTCAATTTTTTTAGCTGAAAAATTCGATGTCGTCGGATCCACTCCAGTTTTTGGATTTCGATAATACACATCTAAACACATAACCACAGGTGTACACAGGTCGTAGGTACGCCTAGTTCGGCCGCTGTGGCAGTTGGAAGATGAGCCATGAAAGGCTACAAAATCCTTACTATACACTGTCAATTTTTTTAGCTGAAAAATTCGATGTCGTCGGATCCACTCCAGTCTTTGGATTTCGATAATACACATCGAAAGCAATAACCACAGGTGTACACAGGTCGTAGGTACGCCTAGTTCGGCCGCTGTGGCAGTTTTAAGATGAGCCATGAAAGGCTACAAAATCCTTACTATACACTGTCAATTTTTTTAGGTGAAAAATTCGATGTCGTCGGATCCACTCCAGTCTTTGGATTTCGATAATACACATCTAAACACATAACCACAGGTGTACACAGGTCGTAGGTACGCCTAGTTCGGCCGCTGTGGCAGTTTTAAGATGAGCCATGAAAGGCTACAAAATCCTTACTGTCAATTTTTTTAGGTGAAAAATTCGATGTCGTCGGATCCACTCCAGTCTTTGGATTTCGATAATACACATCGAAAACAATAACCACAGGTGTACACAGGTCGTAGGTACGCCTAGTTCGGCCGCTGTGGCAGTTGGAAGATGAGCCATGAAAGGCTAAAAAATCCTTACTATACACTGTCAATTTTTTTAGCTGAAAAATTCGATGTCGTCGGATCCACTTCAGTCTTTGGATTTCGATAATACACATCGAAAGCAATAACCACAGGTGTACACAGGTCGTAGGTACGCCTAGTTCGGCCGCTGTGGCAGTTGGAAGATGAGCCATGAAAGGCTACAAAATCCTTACTATACACTGTCAATTTTTTTAGCTGAAAAATTCGATGTCGTCGGATCCACTCCAGTCTTTGGATTTCGATAATACACATCTAAACACATAACCACAGGTGTACACAGGTCGTAGGTACGCCTAGTTCGGCCGCTGTGGAAGTTGGAAGATGAGCCATGAAAGGCTAAAAAATCCTTACTATACACTGTCAATTTTTTTAGCTGAAAAATTCGATGTCGTCGGATCCACTCCAGTCTTTGGATTTCGATAATACACATCGAAAGCAATAACCACAGGTGTACACAGGTCGTAGGTACGCCTAGTTCGGCCACTGTGGCAGTTGGAAGATGAGCCATGAAAGGCTACAAAATCCTTACTATGCACTGTCAATTTTTTTAGGTGAAAAATTCGATGTCGTCGGATCCACTCCAGTCTTTGGATTTCGATAATACACATCGAAAGCAATAACCACAGGTGTACACAGGTCGTAGGTACGCCTAGTTCGGCCGCTGTGGCAGTTGGAAGATGAGCCATGAAAGGCTACAAAATCCTTACTATACACTGTCAATTTTTTTAGCTGAAAAATTCGATGTCGTCGGATCCACTCCAGTTTTTGGATTTCGATAATACACATCTAAACACATAACCACAGGTGTACACAGGTCGTAGGTACGCCTAGTTCGGCCGCTGTGGCAGTTGGAAGATGAGCCATGAAAGGCTAAAAAATCCTTACTATACACTGTCAATTTTTTTAGGTGAAAAATTCGATGTCGTCGGATCCACTCCAGTCTTTGGATTTCGATAATACACATCGAAAGCAATAACCACAGGTGTACACAGGTCGTAGGTACGCCTAGTTCGGCCGCTGTGGCAGTTTTAAGATGAGCCATGAAAGGCTACAAAATCCTTACTATACACTGTCAATTTTTTTAGGTGAAAAATTCGATGTCGTCGGATCCACTCCAGTCTTTGGATTTCGATAATACACATCTAAACACATAACCACAGGTGTACACAGGTCGTAGGTACGCCTAGTTCGGCCGCTGTGGCAGTTTTAAGATGAGCCATGAAAGGCTACAAAATCCTTACTATACACTGTCAATTTTTTTAGGTGAAAAATTCGATGTCGTCGGATCCACTCCAGTCTTTGGATTTCGATAATACACATCGAAAGCAATAGCCACAGGTGTACACAGGTCGTAGGTACGCCTAGTTCGGCCGCTGTGGCAGTTGGAAGATGAGCCATGAAAGGCTACAAAATCCTTACTATACACTGGAGTGGATCCGACGACATCGAATTTTTCAGCTAAAAAAATTGACAGTGTATAGTAAGGATTTTGTAGCCTTTCATGGCTCATCTTCCAACTGCCACAGCGGCCGAACTAGGCGTACCTACGACCTGTGTACACCTGTGGTTATGTGTTTAGATGTGTATTATCGAAATCCAAAAAATTGACAGTGTATAGTAAGGATTTTGTAGCCTTTCATGGCTCATCTTCCAACTGCCACAGCGGCCGAACTAGGCATACATACGACCTGTGTACTCCTGTGGTTATTGCTTTCGATGTGTATTATCGAAATCCAAAGACTGGAGTGGATCCGACGACATCGAATTTTTCAGCTAAAAAAATTGACAGTGTATAGTAAGGATTTTGTAGCCTTTCATGGCTCATCTTCCAACTGCCACAGCGGCCGAACTAGGCGTACCTACGACCTGTGTACACCTGTGGTTATGTGTTTAGATGTGTATTATCGAAATCCAAAGACTGGAGTGGATCCGATGACATCGAATTTTTCAGCTAAAAAAATTGACAGTGTATAGTAAGGATTTTGTAGCCTTTCATGGCTCATCTTCCAACTGCCACAGCGGCCGAACTAGGCGTACCTACGACCTGTGTACACCTGTGGTTATGTGTTTAGATGTGTATTATCGAAATCCAAAGACTGGAGTGGATCCGACGACATCGAATTTTTCACCTAAAAAAATTGACAGTGTATAGTAAGGATTTTGTAGCCTTTCATGGCTCATCTTCCAACTGCCACAGCGGCCGAACTAGGCATACATACGACCTGTGTACTCCTGTGGTTATTGCTTTCGATGTTTATTATCGAAATCCAAAGACTGGAGTGGATCCGACGACATCGAATTTTTCAGCTAAAAAAATTGACAGTGTATAGTAAGGATTTTGTAGCCTTTCATGGCTCATCTTCCAACTGCCACAGCGGCCGAACCACACCTGTGGTTATGTGTTTAGATGTGTATTATCGAAATCCAAAGACTGGAGTGGATCCGACGACATCGAATTTTTCACCTAAAAAAATTGACAAGTAAGGATTTTGTAGCCTTTCATGGCTCATCTTCCAACTGCCACAGCGGCCGAACTAGGCGTACCTACGACCTGTGTACACCTGTGGTTATTACTTTCGATGTGTATTATCGAAATCCAAGGACTGGAGTGGACCCGACGACGTCGAATTTTTCAGCTAAAAAAATTGACAGTGTATAGTAAGGATTTTGTAGCCTTTCATGGCTCATCTTCCAACTGCCACAGCGGCCGAACCACACCTGTGGTTATGTGTTTAGATGTGTATTATCGAAATCCAAAGACTGGAGTGGATCCGACGACATCGAATTTTTCACCTAAAAAAATTGACAAGTAAGGATTTTGTAGCCTTTCATGGCTCATCTTCCAACTGCCACAGCGGCCGAACTAGGCGTACCTACGACCTGTGTACACCTGTGGTTATTACTTTCGATGTGTATTATCGAAATCCAAGGACTGGAGTGGACCCGACGACGTCGAATTTTTCAGCTAAAAAAATTGACAGTGTATAGTAAGGATTTTGTAGCCTTTCATGGCTCATCTTCCAACTGCCACAGCGGCCGAACTATTCGTACTTACGACCTGTGTACACCTGTGGTTATGTGTTTAGATGTGTATTATCGAAATCCAAGGACTGGAGTGGACCCGACGACGTCGAATTTTTCAGCTAAAAAAATTGACAGTGTATAGTAAGGATTTTGTAGCCTTTCATGGCTCATCTTCCAACTGCCACAGCGGCCGAACTAGGCGTACCTACGACCTGTGTACACCTGTGGTTATTGCTTTCGATGTGTATTATCGAAATCCAAAGACTGGAGTGGATCCGATGACATCGAATTTTTCAGCTAAAAAAATTGACAGTGTATAGTAAGGATTTTGTAGCCTTTCATGGCTCATCTTCCAACTGCCACAGCGGCCGAACTAGGCGTACCTACGACCTGTGTTCACCTGTGGTTATTGCTTTCGATGTGTATTATCGAAATCCAAAGACTGGAGTGGATCCGACGGCATCGAATTTTTCACCTAAAAAAATTGACAGTGTATAGTAAGGATTTTGTAGCCTTTCATGGCTCATCTTCCAACTGCCACAGCGGCCGAACTAGGCGTACCTACGACCTGTGTACACCTGTGGTTATGTGTTTAGATGTGTATTATCGAAATAAAAAGACTGGAGTGGATCCGACGACATCGAATTTTTCAGCTAAAAAAATTAACAGTGTATAGTAAGGATTTTGTAGCCTTTCATGGCTCATCTTCCAACTGCCACAGCGGCCGAACTAGGCGTACCTACGACCTGTGTACACCTGTGGTTATGTGTTTAGATGTGTATTATCGAAATCCAAAGACTGGAGTGGATCCGATGACATCGAATTTTTCAGCTAAAAAAATTGACAGTGTATAGTAAGGATGTTGTAGCCTTTCATGGCTCATCTTCCAACTGCCACAGCGGCCGAACTAGGCGTACCTACGACCTGTGTACACCTGTGGTTATTGCTTTCGATGAGTATTATCGAAATCCAAAGACTGGAGTGGATCCGACGACATCGAATTTTTCAGCTAAAAAAATTGACAGTGTATAGTAAGGATTTTGTAGCCTTTCATGGCTCATCTTCCAACTGCCACAGCGGCCGAACTAGGCGTACCTACGACCTGTGTACACCTGTGGTTATGTGTTTAGATGTGTATTATCGAAATAAAAAGACTGGAGTGGATCCGACGACATCGAATTTTTCAGCTAAAAAAATTAACAGTGTATAGTAAGGATTTTGTAGCCTTTCATGGCTCATCTTCCAACTGCCACAGCGGCCGAACTAGGCGTACCTACGACCTGTGTACACCTGTGGTTATGTGTTTAGATGTGTATTATCGAAATCCAAAGACTGGAGTGGATCCGACGACATCGAATTTTTCACCTAAAAAAATTGACAGTGTATAGTAAGGATCTTGTAGCCTTTCATGGCTCATCTTCCAACTGCCACAGCGGCCGAACTAGGCATACATACGACCTGTGTACTCCTGTGGTTATTGCTTTCGATGTGTATTATCGAAATCCAAAGACTGGAGTGGATCCGACGACATCGAATTTTTCACCTAAAAAAATTGACAAGGATTTTGTAGCCTTTCATGGCTCATCTTCCAACTGCCACAGCGGCCGAACTAGGCGTACCTACGACCTGTGTACACCTGTGGTTATTGCTTTCGATGTGTATTATCGAAATCCTAAAACTGGAGTGGATCCGACGACATCGAATTTTTCCCCTAAAAAAATTGACAGTGTATAGTAAGGATTTTGTAGCCTTTCATGGCTCATCTTCCAACTGCCACAGCGGCCGAACTAGGCGTACCTACGACCTGTGTACACCTGTGGTTATGTGTTTAGATGTGTATTATCGAAATCCAAAGACTGGAGTGGATCCGACGACATCGAATTTTTCACCTAAAAAAATTGACAGTGTATAGTAAGGATTTTGTAGCCTTTCATGGCTCATCTTCCAACTGCCACAGCGGCCGAACTAGGCGTACCTACGACCTGTGTACACCTGTGGTTATTGCTTTCGATGTGTATTATCGAAATCCAAAGACTGGAGTGGATCCGACGACATCGAATTTTTCACCTAAAAAAATTGACAGTGTATAGTAAGGATTTTGTAGCCTTTCATGGCTCATCTTCCAACTGCCACAGCGGCCGAACTAGGCGTACCTACGACCTGTGTACACCTGTGGTTATTGCTTTCGATGTGTATTATCGAAATCCAAAGACTGGAGTGGATCCGACGACATCGAATTTTTCAGCTAAAAAAATTGACAGTGTATAGTAAGGATTTTGTAGCCTTTCATGGCTCATCTTCCAACTGCCACAGCGGCCGAACTAGGCATACATACGACCTGTGTACTCCTGTGGTTATTGCTTTCGATGTTTATTATCGAAATCCAAAGACTGGAGTGGATCCGACGACATCGAATTTTTCAGCTAAAAAAATTGACAGTGTATAGTAAGGATTTTGTAGCCTTTCATGGCTCATCTTCCAACTGCCACAGCGGCCGAACTATTCGTACTTACGACCTGTGTACACCTGTGGTTATGTGTTTAGATGTGTATTATCGAAATCCAAAGACTGGAGTGGATCCGACGACATCGAATTTTTCACCTAAAAAAATTGACAAGTAAGGATTTTGTAGCCTTTCATGGCTCATCTTCCAACGGCCACAGCGGCCGAACTAGGCGTACCTACGACCTGTGTACACCTGTGGTTATTGCTTTCGATGTGTATTATCGAAATCCTAAAACTGGAGTGGATCCGACGACATCGAATTTTTCCCCTAAAAAAATTGACAGTGTATAGTAAGGACTTTGTAACCTTTCATGGCTCATCTTCCAACTGCCACAGCGGCCGAACTAGGCGTACCTACGACCTGTGTACACCTGTGGTTATGTGTTTAGATGTGTATTATCGAAATCCAAAGACTGGAGTGGATCCGACGACATCGAATTTTTCACCTAAAAAAATTGACAGTGTATAGTAAGGATTTTGTAGCCTTTCATGGCTCATCTTCCAACTGCCACAGCGGCCGAACTAGGCGTACCTACGACCTGTGTACACCTGTGGTTATTGCTTTCGATGTGTATTATCGAAATCCAAAGACTGGAGTGGACCCGACGACGTCGAATTTCGCCGCAAAAAGAAAATTCTTTTAATTTCAAACTCAACTGACAAAACCTCCGCGCATGTGAAACGTCATTAAAGTGATGATACCAGTTTTCCATGCACTTTCTACCGCCATGTTGTTTTTGCTTGTTTTTTTGTTTTTTCACTTTCTCAAGATGACAGCCCTGCTGTGAGACTAACTGTCAAACAATTAAATGCATTATTTGAAAAGAAGTAATTTTTGTTTTCGCTTTTCACACCTTTTCCACGATCAGTCGTAAGTTTATCAGGTGCACGTTGAGTACAATTCAAGTCGAAAATAATCACTGCATTTTTCGTGCTCAGATTTTAGCCCACAACATCAGCTTGCAATAATGACCAACAAAGATACATCGGTCAGTAGTGAATTTTACTGTTTGCAAATATCAAACACTTCTTCCATATCATGTGATAGTGAGATCTCGTCATTTACCTCAGATCGAGAGGTAGACTCGTACGATAATCTAATGCATACCGATGAATTGCCAGCGTTCGAAATACGTCTGATATCGCCGCTTGGCAGAACACCTTCACCGATAGACAGTGACTTCGAATTTCTCACATCGCCGGCGCATAGTTGTATCACGCCGACGCGAACGTCATCGAAACGAGCACAAACAAATTACAAAGATAACAACGAGGACTATGTGCCACTTCACGATATTAACGCACAAATAAGTCCACCAAGTGATACCGAAAGTACGACGCCGTTAAGTGACAGTAATCGAGGGAACAATTTGGAGACCATATTCGAAGGTGTATTCTTAAATACACCGCCACGACCGAAAATCCAACGTCGAACCAGCAGCATAAATCGTAGCAATCTACTAGAGAAGATCACAGTAAATCGCCTAAATTCCGCCGACAAAGAGAACACCGGCGACAAGCTGCTGCTGTCAAGTGAAGACTTAACGGAGTCTTAGCCCGAGGAACTAAATAGATATATACGCCAAAACGAACTCAGTTCCAAGCAAAGAAAAAGTCATAGATGGTTAGACTTAGTAATATTCCTTTTTATGTTTTAAGTATTGTATTCGTACAAAAATAAATTTTATTCTTCGTTTGTTTGAATGTATTTCGCCGTGTTTTCTTGAAATGGGACGACAACGTTGCTTCTTTAAAGTCCCGGACCCGGTTGATCCACTACGGCGGAGGTGATGCACGCACGAGAGATCCCCAGGCCACTCGATCATCCGTCATCGACTCGTAACTCATCAGGAGTTATGCCGGGTCGAGACTCGAGACAAGCGGTGGCCTATCTGATCGAATCGCATTCAAGGCACGCCTCCGAAGTCGTGATGATGGGGACATTCGTGCCACGGGAGCAAAAGCCGTTTCCGTCCGAAGAAGCTTCAAAGCCGAAATAAATGAAAGAAAATCATTTATTTCTGCTTCAAAGTGTTTACGACGACCGTCGGGGATTTTGTTTGAGCGTCTAGCTGTTGACGAGACAAGGCGAGTGTTCTTAGAAATCCTCCGAAATCTTTGATTACACTCGAACCACGTGCGAATCGTCGAAGAAAACCCACGCCACAGGCAAGATCAGGCACGAAGGACGTACACTGTCTCTTCAACCCGTCCCCCAATCAAGTGCAAACACACAACGTACACCTAAGAGCCCTCAATTTTGTTTTTTTTTATTAAAATAAATCTATAACAATGTAAAAAAAAGTGTACTTAAAAATGAGTTCATAAACAATTAAGGACCTAATTTATGCACGCGAACGCGAGACAAATCAAATCAAAGTCTCCTCTGTAAAACGCCAGTTGCGGCTTCCGTCATTATGAGTCTCCACTTAATCTACATTCACAAACAGGTCAGGTCACTGATCAGCTTCGCTTCACGGTTCCCATTGATTCAGGCTTTGATCCCTACAAGTTCTTCGCGTACTTTGATGCGGAGAATATCTTCACTTTAAGCAGTCCCGGATTGACTTCACTCCATCTAGAGCGGAAGAGTTTTCGAATTCAGAGACTGTAAAAAAAACAACAAACAAATACTCACTTAAGGTTCCTCTCTTTCAATCGACTCTTGACTCTGGTTTTGATCGTCGAAATGCCACCAGTGCTGTGCAGGCCACGGCCCGTTATAATGAACACGTATTTGTAGCTGCGAAATAGACTTCGGAGCTTGGCAATGTGCTTGTCTATGAAGATGTCCAGGCAGGCGACGGCCTCGACCACGTGCAGATAGTGCAGGTCTATGAAGTCCGGATTGTTCTGGGTGCGATTGTGGACTTCGACGATGCAGTTCGCCGCCTTGTGGTTGTAAATGTCGATTTTCTTCTTGTGCAGATTGGCTATTTGCGAGTAGTAAAGTGCCACACCGCTGTTGCCCCGTTGGATGGCGTCTTTGGACTTCTGATAGCACTCGGCACGCAGCTGGCAATGATGAACCGCGTAGTTGCGGCATTCTTCGAACTCTTTCAGAGCCAAGCGTTTCGCTTCGTCCGGTGAGATGGATCTGCAGCGCGTATTGCCGGTATTGACGCCCTCTTGTTCGCCCTTGGAATGTATCTCTGCTGCAGTGCCGCCGGTGTTCGGGAAGATTTGCACTTGTTCGGCCTCCTTAGTCAACTGGAAAAATACAACGAAACGATAAGAACAAAAGTGTGCGAGTGCCTCAGCCGCGTCACGGTGTTTACCTTTTCGTTCTCAGTCTTGGCCTTCTCGAGCAGAACAGTCGCCGAAATCGGACGCTCCAAGAGTGTGGGTATTGAGCTTTTGAGAACCTCGACGGTTTCGCTGAACTTATTGTTGTGCGCCGCCAGAATGTCGAGAAGAGTTGCCCGCGGAATGTTCGGGAATATTTCGCACAACTTCATGCGCGTTAAATGTGACGCCAAGTCATTGGGCTGTGTCTCGATTAGCGGACGGCATGACTCCTTCTCCGTCTTATAGATCATCCATGCGTACTCCATGTCGAGCAGTTCCTTTATGTTCTCCGGTGGCTGCTTGCACGACGCGTATTTGGGATTTTTCAGCAATCGTGCAAAGTCCTCGTCATCCTTCAACGCGACCTGACGCTGTTCCTCCTGCTGGTTGTACATCGACTCCATCCATAGCACGTAGAGTTCGCGAGCAATCGACTTCGGCATGAATACGTTGGTTTTGTACTTTTCGGGTGTTTGCAACGTTGGATTCTCCGACTTGAAGATATCCATCAGTTGACCGACTAGATGTTCACCTAAATTGATCTCCAGCAGTTCCGCTCCATCACCGCTCTCGTCGCTGTCATTCAGGTCGTCATTGTCATCGTCTTCCGTTTGCACTTGAACGTCTGAGGAGCACGGCTTGCGACGTTCCCCAGCGTTTCGTTTTGGACGCTGTTTCTTCACTTCGCTGGAATAGTGTTCCTCTGATAATACAAAACTCCTCTCGATCGCCTCCTTGACCTCTGCTGCGTCCGGTCTTAGGACACGATTCTTGGCTGGTCTTTGTCTCTGCGGCTTCACATTTATCTCCACTATTGGAACGTCTGGAACGACTGTTGGAGCGTCCACAACTGGATTATTGCAATCACACTCGTACGTGTCGGAATTCTCGAGGACGTCGCAGTACACATTATCAGTGTCGGAGTCCTTCAGCAGGATATCAACGGCCCAGTCGACATCGCCCTTGCAAGTGGCGAACAAATCCCACAAATCGCCGACAGACTTGTTTGAATAAATCTGCCGGAAGAGGATGAACGAGGGGTTCTCATTCTCGCAGCCAACTCGATGGCGCTTGAGATCATTTGACTGGACTTCTAACGGATTTGTAACCTCGGCTTCCTTTTGCGGCACATTAATTGACCGAACTCCTTCCTTGAGCAGTTGCAACAGGCCACACTCCTCGCTCTGATCCGTACTCATCGGCTCGATGTTTGTACTTGTCGTTGTGATGGGAACACCCCAGAATGTTGAAGCCTCCTTATCGTAGTCATTCCAAACTAGAGGGACGCTTGGAAAGGCATTTGAAAGCAGCCTGTTGTCGGTGTAATCCTTGCTGTTGGACATGGGAATACCCCAGAAATTTGTAGGCTCTTTTTCTTGCGTGTCAGCAGTGGACGGGGTGCACTCTGCGGTGTCTTGTGCTTCCACCTGTTGGTCCTGCTGCTTGTTTCGACGGTTTTGCCGCGGTGATCTTGGACGGGAGAGGTCTTCGGTGATGGCTAACGGGGTCTCCGTCGTTAGCCATGAGCTGGTGGTGGGAGGAAACGACTCTGGCGTTGTAGTCGTTGTTGGGTTCTCTACTTGCATATTTTGCTCGATTTGCTGATTAGTATCCGTTTCCATGGTGTAAGCAATATTTGTACTTTCTGTTGCTGTTGGGATGCTCATTTGACTTGGGGTCTGCTCGGCTGGCGGTGGCGGTGAATCCGCTGGCGGTGGTGGGTACGTTCGCAACTGTGGCAACGATACAGTGTACTTCGTCTCCTTGAGGAGCTAGAAGGAAACAAAAAATAAATGAGATGTGTGCCTGAGCAAAAAAGAAGACCACAAGGTGTACCCTTAGAACGTCTTCATTCCGGCAATATTCGTAATTGTCCAACATCCGCTGTATTGGACCCTTCAGTACGCCATGCGAATTCTTTGAAGCCAATTTATTCGCCGAGTAACGCCACGGCGTCTGCGGTTCCATCAACTCGACAATGTATCCACTTCGTACAGCGGTCTGGATGTACGGGATCATCTGCCACAACTGTATGTTCGTATTGTCAATGATTATTGGACTCCATCCAAGCGAAGCCTTCTCACGCGTCCTTGTCTGACAATATACATGAGCATCCTCAAGTCGATCCCTATTGTACCTGTACCTTCCCAGAGAGTCAATGAAATAATCATCAGCGCTGAGTATAAATTCCCTCTCATCTCTGCCCGGCAACAATTTCTGAATGATCATCCTTGCCAGATAGGATTTACCACTGCCAGGCGGACCACGCATCACGATCAGCACCTTATATCCCTTCTTGATGTTCTCATAAACATTTGCATACACTTGCGGTAGATTTTGTCCATTTTGCCGTGACTGTGATGATGATGTGCCCACAGTTGAAATGCCCTTTGGAACAGCACCCTTCTTCTTCTGCATTGCCACTGCGAAACTATCCGCGTTCGGATTTAACTGCTTCGACTGTTGAACTGTGTCATTGTTATTGTCACATGTTATAAGCTTGTCAATACATGATTCCACTAAGCGCGCGCATTCACAGGCGAGAAGTCAAGTAAGTTCATCGAGAAGGAAAAGAACAGAGCCTGGGTACATTGGAAAATTTTCTTGTATACTTGTTGACTTACCATTCCAAAGGGATTCCTCACAAATTGCGCGAATTTTTCCCATCGGAGTACCATGAAACATGTCCGATAATTGACGAAATATATTTAGCTTATCAATGTCCAGGCCCGTGCTAACATTTCCATCGAACGGTTGTAAATTCATTTTGTGATATTTTCACTTGTTTATGCGAACAAATTGTTGACCAGATTCACTTTGGAATTGTAGGAAAATGAGAAAAACGCAATATGTATCCGTAGCGAGTTGTTGGTGGTTTTGTAAACCAAAGAGAAAAAAAAAACAACAATTGCAATAATGTTCTGTTTTGTCTCAGCTTTCGTGGCGCAGATTCTATCTTGTGACATGTGTCATATGGTTTGGTGTACGTTTCGTAGATGGTTGAATGCAGCCGCATTGTGATGGAGATGGTATAACTTCATTTCTATAGATTTTATATCTTATCAACAATTTGTTATTTATTGTGAGGTAAAAAAAAAGCATAAATCCTTAATCGCCACATATTTGCAACCAAAATGCAGAAAAACATCATATAAAATGTTTCTTCTTATTAGAATCTCCGCAGCCTACCTTACCGATCTCCACCTTAACGACTTCCCAGACACCTGCCACTTTCCCCATACGCAACTGACAACCACATCACTTGTCACACAAAAAGACGAAAAAAAACGTATTCACAACAAGATTCACAAGTTACTCACAAATAGAAATTCATAAAAAATTTTTGTTTGCACGCAAAATGTTTTAGTGTCAATTAATTGATTATAATAACGCTGTAAAAATCGCTTATACACATCATATAATAAATGCCAAATTTGATATTACCATCTATGTGACGGTTAAATTAGAAAATTATAATTAAATTAAGCAATCAAGTCGATAGGGAGTAATCTAAGAGAAAAAAAACACAAAAGAAGATGACGTTGTAGAATTCTGATACAAATAAGGGCAGAAAAAGGTAAATAAAAGCGAAAACAAAATCCAATAACGAGCAGTCTACCAACATGAGCGCTTCGTGTTTTTGTTGCAGATTATTTCATCGCACATATCATGTATTTCCCAGTGGGCTGGCCAAAGGCCATAAATCTCTCGATAAACAACGGCGATGACACCGATACAATTCGCCACATAGCATGTGATGCTGTAAAAATTCTGGTAGCAGCAATTGGTGAACATTTTCTTGGTATTTGGTATGCAAACCCCCTTATACCGATTACGTTTCATCGACGGACACAGGACTCGGTGGAGAGATATGGCAGCAATCGTTTGATCGTTTGGAAGCCAGATTCAAGCAAATTGGCAGTTCTAACAGACTCTGGCCATTTGTTGTTCTACAAGATCGAGGTGGATGGCAATAATTCGGGTGTGCTGGCGCAGGTTGATCCACCGCTGACCAATCTGAGGAGAGACTCGGCGGAGCTTTTCATCAAGGAAGTGATACCGCGGTTGTATTTGAAGGAGATATGCTCAATAGCAATGGATTCCGTAATTACTACGTTTTGTTGTATAAGTCTCACGGAAGTTGTGGTCACGACGGCGAATTGCGAATTTGTTCGCACTCAGTGGGACGACTTTGAGGAAAATCAAAGCACAGTTGACCTGCGTAGTATCCCCTTCTACTTGAACCAGAACAGCAATCTGAAGAACCTGCCTCCAATTGGACGGAACTCCTTCATATCGGCAATGGAGTACTCGCCCTTCATCGGTGGCTTCGGTGTGGTGTTCAACGATGGCCGTGCTGCGTTTCTGAGCGTCCATCAAAATATGCACGGCTTCTGGGTGCCGGACGTGGACGATGCCACCGTCTGCAGTGTGAATCACAAATTCCGGCTGCTCGCCTATGGCAGGAGAAACTCCGAAGTGGCTGTGTATGCGATCGAGGACACCACCGGCGGCCTGGAATTCTGCCACAAGCTCTCGCTGAACTCAAAGGAGTTCCCTGGCATTCTGGGTGCAGTGAACGAACTCAAGTGGTCGCCGGATGGTTGTGTGCTGATCGTTGCTTGGGACAACGGAGGCATCTCACTGTGGAGCACCTTCGGAACGATGCTCATGTCGTCGCTTAGTTGGGATTTCGGTATCAACGTCGACCTGCTGCGGAACAACCCCCTGGTAGTCGACCGGATGGAGTGGTCCACCGAGGGATACCAACTGTTCCTGATTCGCCGGGAGGGCACAGTGCTTCAGCTGAGTTTCGTGAAAAGCTCGCTGACCATGAACCCCTGCATGGCGTCCACATCACACATCCTGCTGCAGGGCGACGACACCCTGTACTTGAATCAAGGCGACAATCTGGAGAAGATCTACTTCGGCTCGAAGTTCATCTTCCCCAACAACCAGGCGGACCTGAAGGGCAACCACTCGAACTCGACGTGCAGCGACAACTTGGAAGTTCAGAAGTCTGTGGACATCTCCAGCATTCTCTCCGAGAGCAAGTACTGGACCGTGCTGCAGTTGCCGCTGACCTACGCGGCGACGAACTGGCCGATCCGATACTCAGCCATCGACAACGAGGGCCTGCACATAGCCGTGGCTGGTCGGACTGGCCTGGCGCACTACTCAATCCTCACCAAGCGATGGAAGCTGTTCGGAAATGAGACACAGGAGAAGGATTTCGTCGTCACCGGCGGACTGATGTGGTGGCGAGGGTTCATTGTCTTGGGCTGCTTCAGCCTACTCGACCGAACGGACGAAATCCGATGCTACCCGGAGGAGTGCAAGCTGGACAACCAGTTTGGGAACAAAATTCAGGTGCGGGCGCCGGTTATCTCGCTGAACATGTTCAAAAATCAGTTGATTTGCCTGACTGCCGATGGAATTGTCAGCACGTTCGCTCTGAACAAGCTGAACGCATACAGCATGGACGTGTCGTGCATCTACGAGATGGACATTAAGGCAATATGCATCCATCCGGCGTGCATAGTTTCGCTCACCGTGACGAACCTCAAGAACGACCTCGCCTCGAAGGCGAACGCCCCGGAGACGATCATTTTCAACGTCAGCGGAAGAATTCTGATGGTTCAGCGGGACGCCAGGACGAAAGTCATCAACCACCTAATGGCGACGTGCCTCGCTTCGTGTGTGGAATGCTTTTGGCTGTCAAATTCAGAGCGGACGCCGATGGGCGACTGCCTCTGGCTATACAGTGGAGCGCACGGGATGCGCGTGTGGCTGCCGATACTGCCGCCAAACGAAGAGGTCCGCGATACGCATCGCCTGCACTCGTTTATGTCGAAGCGCATCATGCTCTCGTTCCCGCTGAAGCTGTACCCCTTGGTCATCCTCTTCGACAATGTCATCGTGTTGGGCGTTGAGAACGAGACCACACTGTACACGAACGAAGTGAACTCGAACTTCTCGCTGCCGTTCAGTTTGCTGGAGCGCAAGAGTCAGGTGTACCTGCACAAAATCTTGCGTCAGCTGATCAAGAGAAACCTGGGCTACAGTGCCTGGGAGATCGCGAAGTCGTGCCGAGCTTTGCCTTACTTCCCCCACTCGCTCGAGCTTCTGCTGCACGAGGTGCTCGAGGAGGAGGCAACCAGCAAGGACCCCATTCCCGACGCCCTTCTGCCGAGTGTGCTGGACTTCATTCGAGAGTTCCCCGTGCACATGCAGACGATTGTGCAGTGCGCCCGGAAGACCGAGATCGCCCTGTGGCCTTACCTCTTCTCCGTGGCCGGCAAGCCGAAGGACCTCTTCCAGCAGTGCCTGAAGAACGAGGAGCTCGACACAGCGGCCAGTTACTTAATCATCCTGCAGAACCTGGAACCCTCAGCGGTGAGCAAGCAGTACGCCACTCTCCTGCTGGACATCGCGTTGGAGAATCGCAAGTGGGAGCTGGCCAAGGATCTGATTCGCTTCCTGAAGTCCATCGATCCCAACGAGATCGACTCTCCGCGGTCGTCGATGATCGTCAATCAGAAAATCGCGCCCGCCCAGCAGCCAAACCAAGTCAATTCAAACCCGGAGGTCTTCAATCTGATACTCGGCTCCATTGCCCGCGAAAGAAGCTTCTCCACGACAATAGCCACAACGAGTCGCAACGAAAAGAAGGAGAAAAAGGACAAGGAGAAGCGCGAAAGCATATCGGGCAGCATGCCGCCGACAACGCCAACGGCAACATCACAGAGGGACTCAACCTCAGGCCCGGCGACAGGCATCACATTCCGTCGCAAGTCGGAACGAAGCGTCTCCAAGGACAAGCGCGAAACGTTCTTCATCGAAACCATACTCCAGCGGCAGGCACGCATGCTCCTCGAAAACTGCAAGCTCATCGACCTGGGCTACATGAGCGCCTTCCTGGACTTCCACCTGGTAAGCTGGCTGTCCCAGGAGAAGGACCGATCCGCCAAACTGGAGGACTTCGTGTCGACCCTGATACTCATGCATAAGGAGCTCAAACTACCACCACCCTACGTGAACAACGGCAACGAAATGCAAGACAGCAGCCTACTCCCAAACAACGATCTGTCCAAGTGTCGCAATACATCGAGCCAGACCTCAGAGTCTGGATACTTTAGTCTACCACTCGCCGATAATACTCAGCACCATCACTCAATTCCAGCGATCAAGGAGAGCGACGAGCTCGTCACAGTTTCGAAATCGCGCTCAAACTCACACACCTTCGAGGAGAGCTATCCCGAGAGGCGGTACTCCTCGCTGCAGCACGACGAAATCGCTTTCGCCGCGTTGGACTTCCAGTCGGAGTGCCGGGCCAAGGTTCTGCCCGAAAAGCTCAGCGTGAAGATTCGCTACCTTCTGCAGTTGTTCATCGAGGCGAACTGCATCGACTACTCGTTGATACTGTCGATCCTGCTCTTCGATGCCGCCTCCATCGGGCGCATCATCAACTTTGTGGTCCGAAGCGAATCCATTGCGTCCTGCAATCGCATCCAGAAGGCCCTCAAAAAGATCGCTCAGTGGTCCTTCGAGGAGCAGTGCATCTATCGCGGCTTCATGATTGCCCTCCAGCCGCAGGTCTACCTCCTCGATCAGTACATCCAATCGTCCACCACGCGAAAATCAGAAAACGAGCCATCGGCCGGCGACAGCTCGCCCCTGGACAATGTCTCCGAGAGTCTCGACACTCCCATCAGCGTGAACAACAACGCGCCCAATCCCAACTGGATCGACTCAAAGAAACGCACCGAAAGTGTGCGCCGCATGAGCAGCACCGAACTGGCAATGGCCAACAACACCATGTACAACAACATAAGCAATAACACACGGAACGGCAATGCCCCCGGCAGGAAGCACTCCAAAGAGCAACAGCAACTGGTTGTCAAAAACGAGAACGGCCTCTGTAGTATTATGTAAAGTTTGTTTTCTTTATCCGTTGTTTGTTTTATTTCTATTTGTCAATGTAGCTAAATTATATGAACCCCCAACCCCCTTCCCCCGCAACCCCTTCCCCATCGCGATGTAGACAACTGTGCAATGATTGCGTCTGTCGCGGCGCGCCCCCCCCCCACCCTTCCATCCATTCAGACGGAAACCCATTCGAAGGATAGTGAGTGATGTTAGTTTAAATATTGTTGAACGTTTGTATTTTATAAACATTTTTCTAAATAAAAAAAATATATGATGTAAGAGATACAAAAGAAAAATCGTGTGTGTTTTGGACTTCTGAGCTGACTGGCAGACGCATTGGACGAGGTGGAGGGAGATCTGTTTTTGGAACGGGTGCAAAGACCTTGTTGATGCATGACACAGTCACCCGCAGTGGCATTCGAGACGTGTGTCCATCGAGTGCTTGCCGTGGTGTGCTAAACATTGCGACTGCTGTGCTAAAGAGGAATAATCGATGTCTTAGCGAGTGCTTCTGCTGCGTTTTAGGGGATTAGTCCACTTCTGTAGTTAGTTAGTCGCTACTCTACAGTTTGCATTCGGGTCATGTGTCTATCAAGTGCTTAGCTGCCACTGAAGAGGACTAGCCAACGTCTCAGCTGCGAATGGAGAGGACTAGCCAACATCTTAGCGAGTGCTTCTGCAGCGACTTCAGGGGGACTAGCCAACTGCTGTAGGATGTCAGCGGATGGATGTCAGTGTTCCATTTGTCGCTTCTCTACAGTTTTCATTCAAAACATGCGTCTATCAAGTGCTTAGCTTAGTGTGTCAAGCTTAGCTAGTGCTGCTCACGTTTCTGGCGAGTGCTTCGCTTAGCTGGCACTGAAGAGGACTAGCCAACGTCTTAACTGCGACTGGAAGGGACTAGCCAACGTCTTAGCGAGGGCTGCTTACCTGCGACTGAAGAGGACTGGCAAAGGTCCTAGCGAGTACTGCTTAGCTGCCACTGGCTAGGACTATCCAACGTCCTAGCGAGTGCTTCTGCTGCCACTAAAGAGGACTAGCCAACGGCTTAGGTGCGTGTGGAGAGGACTAGCCAACGTCCGAGCGAGTGTTGCTTAGCTGCGACTAAAGAGGACTAGCCAACGTCTTAACGAGTGCTTCTGCTGCGACTGGAGAGGCCTAGCCAACGTCTTAGCGAGTGCTGCCACTGAAGAGGACTAGCCAACGTCTTAGCAAGGGCTGCTTAGCTGCGACTGAAGAGGACTAGCCGACGTCTTAGCGGGTGCTGCTTAGCTCCGACAGAAGAGGACTAGCCAACGTTTTAGCGAGTGCTTCTGTTGACTAAGGGGGACTAGCCAACTTCTGTAGTGGTTGTGGTGGAACGTGATATCCGCCCGGGATATCTTTACGGATAGCCAGGCAGCAATCAAATCGGCGAAGCTAAGCTGACAAACTGGCAAAAATCCCTACAAAGATGCCAGATAATGGCACCTCTTGTAACTTCCACTTATAGCTAAATATTCTCGGCAAACAAAAAGTCATTGCCAGAAGGAGGACTTCACTACATGCCAAATCTGGTCTGCCAAAGCAAGTCTGACTCGATCTCGATCCAAGAAGCGAAAAAGCCAGCTTCTGTAGGATGTATCAGTGTTCAGTTTGTCGCTTCTCTACAGTTTTCATTGAAAAGATGCGTCTATCAAGTGCTTAGCTTAGTGTGTCAAGCTTAGCGGGCGCTGCTCATGTGTCTATCGTGTGCTTCGCTTAGCTGCCACTGAATAGGACTAGCCGACGTCTGAGCGAGTGCTGCTTAGCTGCCACTGAAGAGGACTAGCCAACTTCTGTAGGATGATTCAGTGTTCAGTTTGTCGCTTCTCTACAGTTTTCATTGAAAAGATGCGTCTATCAAGTGCTTAGCTTAGTGTGTCAAGCTTAGCGAGTGCTGCTCACGTTTCTGGCGAGTGCTTCGCTTAGCTGGCACTGAAGAGGACTAGCCAACGTCTTAGCGAGGGCTGCTTACCTGCGACTGAAGAGGACTGGCAAAGGTCCTAGCGAGTACTGCTTAGCTACAACTGAAGAGGACTAGCCAACATTCTAGCGAGTGCTGCTAACCTGCCACTGAACATGACCAGCCAACGTCTTAGCGAGTGCTTCTGCTGAGACTTGGGGACTAGCCGACTTCGGTAGGATGTATCAGTGTTCAGTTTGTCGCTTCACTACAGTTTTCATTCAAGACATGCGTCTATCAAGTGCTTAGCTTAGTGTGTCAAGCTTAGCGGGCGCTGCTCATGTGTCTATCGTGTGCTTCGCTTAGCTGCCACTGAAAAGGACTAGCCAACGTCTGAGCGAGTGCTGCTTAGCTGCCACTGAAGAGGACTAGCCAACTTCTGTAGGATGATTCAGTGTTCAGTTTGTCGCTTCTCTACAGTTTTCATTGAAAAGATGCGTCTATCAAGTGCTTAGCTTAGTGTGTCAAGCTTAGCGAGTGCTGCTGTGCTGTGTGTCTGTTGAGCCCCTTCCCACTGAAGAGAACCTGCCAGCGTGCCAGTATTCCCCTTGCCCCTACTTCCGCATCGTCACTTTCCCCTCATCAGAGCAGAACTGCTCTCCTTCAGTTTTTTTTCATTTACTACAGCCGTTTGTCTTATTTTTTACTATTTTTTTGATTTTTATTTTTGAATTTATTTGAAAATATCTTTATACATTTCATTGCTATTTAGCTTGCCTTTCTCGTGTTTTAATCATTAAAGTAGTTTCTTCCATTAGTGTTATACAGAAACAAGAGTCTTAAACTAGATGAAACAAAAAAAAAAAATAAAACAAAAAAAAATAATAAACTAAACTATTTTTTTTATGAAATTAGCATTTATCTTAATGAACTCCTTTTGTTGGTTGTATATTGTGTTTATCAGTAGGCTTCTCCTCCAATGTCAGTCTCGCGACCGTTGCTGATTAGAATCGATTCGATGGTGTGGACATAAGTTCGTTTTTTTCTTTTGTTTTTTTTTTCTATACATGGCATTGGAATACATGTGTTTGTTTTCTTTTAGGTTCTTCTTCTTCTTCGTGTTCTTCACAAATTTGTTATTTTATTATCAATCTTTTGTTTCGTATGAATAAAAATAATATCACTTGAGAAATATGTTTGTTTGTTGCATTTTTAATTAGACCGTATTTGAAGTTAGTTTTCAGATATGGAAAGTAACTGGGGTCTTCCCACTCGTTTGTTTTACATCGATTGCATGGAAGATTCAGTTTGTTACACTTCAAAATGTGAGATGAGAGAGAGAGAGAGATGGAGTGGCGGGGGGGACGTGGGGGGAGGGCGCAAACTAAATCGGGAAGTATGTGGGAATGGTGAGCTGCTGCTGTACACACTCGAAACTGTCGAGGTCTACAAGCGCACTCGCCCGAACAATAATCAATCTCTGCACATCTTCACATTGGCTTGTTTGTTTATATAAATAAATAAATTAACATGATTATGGGCGGGAAAGAAATACACCGTGTGTGTGTGAGTGTTCATTTGTCTGTTGCATGGTATCGTTTCCTTTTAATCGTTCTCGGAATGCGCGGATGGATGTGGACACTTGAATATGTACAAGTTGTGGTGGTGAATTAATTACTTTTTTGATTTGATTTCCATTTATAATATATATATGCATTCATTTTGTTTTAGTTTACCAATTTAATATGTTAAAGATTTCGATAGCTTTTTGATAACATAATAGTTTGTTTTGTTTTTTATACCCCGTAAAGTTGAATAGTTCTTTTGCGCTGCATGCAGACGACGATTTGACTCTAGTTTCAGCTTGATGTTGTGCTGGTACAGCTGCGTTGTTGTCTTAACCATTCGACGAATTCATCCAACATCACTGGCCCTGTGGGTGATCAAAGAAAAAAAGGGGTTACTTTGGAAACAATCAGGAAATGAGAGATGGGGGCAACTCAGTTGAAGCATGAAGAGGTTTTTTTCTTTCTAGAGGTTGGTTCTTGAAGGGGGCATATCAGGAAGTGTGTGAATTGCAGCACAGCGTCTACCTAATCACTTCAGTGTCTGCCGAGTGGAAATAGTGGCGATTAGCGAAGCCCTGTTCTGGTTGTGGTGGAACGTCATACTCGCCCGCAATATCTCCATCTTTACCAGCAATCAAATACCTTACATCTCTCGCTATAGGCTCTGAAGTAGTCATAAACAGTGACGAGAGATCCGAACATTTTCACATCCGCCTGGGTACCAAGCCATAGGGACATTAGGGAAAACTGAGAAGCTAAGCAGACAAACTGGCAAAAATCGCTACAAAGCTGCCAGACAATGGAACCTCTTGTAACATGGGCACTCCCCCTTAGTCACCTTCAAGTTACAGCTTAATATTCTCAGCAAACAAGAAGCCAATGTCAGAAGGAGGACAGGCACTGCATGCCAAATTTCCAAGCAAATCTGACCCGGTTTCGATCCAAAGAGATCAAATAGCTTCCGAAATTGGAATAATTACCAGACACTGCCTATTTATATTAGGTCTACATGCAAAAAAAGGACTGTTCTCAAATGATTTCTGCAGTAGCTGCCTAGATGAAGAAGAGGAGGAAGGTTAGGTTAGGTTAGGTTAGGTAGTTGGGCTGTCAGCGAAATCGCCAGCACACTTAGACCGTGACCATATTGTTCCATTGTGATACCCATAGACAGACTACTACCACTGATCGACAACTCCAGGGATTGTGTCGTTAATTTGATACCAACGGCAAATGGTGACTGGACCAGAATAAAGCGTATCAACTTTGCTATCACTAGGATTCGAACCGGGGACTCAACCAACGGCGCCATCCAGCTCGTTTGAATAGGAGGAAAGGGTACCACACATTCCTGCATTCGCCTCGATCAGGAAAGCTATGTTAGGCTCCTACTTCTTCGATAATCTAGATGCCCTCATCGAAACACCGGTCAGACCAGTACTGGAATTCGCTGACAAATCTGGCTCGGCTGTCATAGTGAACCAACTCAAACTCCTCTTTGTTAACTGCCCACATAGGCCAAGGTAAGCCAGTTGCCCCCCTCCCATATTGGAGTACAACGGACCTACCTTAGCCTAAGTGCATCTAAAGCCACCGCCTACCTAACCTAACATAACCTAACACAGCGTCGACGACAGAAGTCATACACACCGAGATATTTACCTAAACCCCTTGGCTATCTCAGACTTTGCTCAAAAATCAGGCGTACTACTTTATTTCCACGCAGGCTTCTTAACACGTTCGCGGCCAGTTGAAATTTAAGTCCCAGCAAAGCGCACACAAAATTGAGCTTCCAATGGTCTGTCCGCGAACGTGTTAAGGCTTTAGATCAGCGCCATGTGGCTCGTATTCACAAGCTCCTGTCTGTAAACATGTTATAACAATCGCTGTCAAATGAATTCAAGAGGGGAAGAAACAAGGACGTTGAGTTTCCGTGTGTAGCAAGTAGGATGCTACGAATTGCACCTCCACGACGTTAACAACAGCAATCCGGCAACCAAGTCTCGCCTTATTACTCTTCTTCATTTCATTCCCCATCCATCCTGGTATCCCACATCCTTAAACTCGTCGTATTTATCGAGAAAATTGATTCACAAAATGTTGCATTCACCAAATCCAGTGTGCCACGAAAATTCACTTATTTACGGAAAAAAAAAATGCGAGTCAATTGCGTCGCCAGTTAACTGCATTTTTTGAACTGCAGATATCGTGTATTGCTTAGCTTAAAAGGATGCTGTTTGATAAGCACAACATCACACCAAGATGGGTCTCCTCGCAGCTGCCACCAGAAATGAGAGACCAAGCTTGCTCTCTACCACAAGAGGCGTCTTTTATTTCTTGGAGTATGGCTAACTGCGAGTCAAGGACGAGACGAGATTGGTATTAATGCCACCGGTTGATATTGATGACAGGCACGCGGCCATTAAAGCAATTTCGGCAACAGGAATCAAGTCCAAGCTGGTCGCATGGTGCCGCGAAGAATTCAAGGTTCTCAGCACGCGCAGCGATCGATTACTCCGGTCATAGGGACATAACCGGCAATGAGGCAGCAGATGAACTTGCCACGAATGGGGGCAGAAATCGACCCATCCCAGGGAATCCTTGAAGTGGTATTCAACCACCTCGTGCAGATGTCACGAAGAAAGTGGATGACAGGATCATAGAGCTAGCTAATGAAAGGTGGAACTCTCTGACCACTAGGATGTGAAAGCCAACAAACTCCCACAATGCGGCAAAAAGATGATACGGACGGTAGTTCGCGCTCCAGCTGGCCATAATCATCTGAAGTACCAGGAAACCAAAATGGGACTTGCACATGTCTTTATCGAAGATGCTACTTCTGCTTCGTCAGAAAGCGAGGACACTCGTCAGCTCCCGTCAATTAAGGCACAAAACACTGGGAGAACATTTCTGCCAGGAACTGCAGGGACTAACTGAAATCCTCTTGAACTCGATTTTCATGTTCATTTAGATTTCTGGATGGTTGGACAACTTGAGGACATCATGGGTACGAGGGGGAGGTGAAAAGGAATTTCTCCCTCTTTGGGCTTCAGAGAGAGACGTGGGTTTCGCGTCTTCCCCACGGACCTAACCTAACATCTGGCTAACCTCAAACTGGTGCCTCTGAAAGCAAATGGTTTGGCACAACACTATTTGAGTTCCCAATAGGCCATATCAGTGAGTCCAATAGGAATTGAATTCCAAAGCCAGATCCACCTCCAGATTGACGTGGCAAACGTTTCAAAGGGAACCACTGATCGACGAGACGCACTGACTTGACGTGAAGAATATGTGAAAACAGGGATCACTGGTGTAAAGCCAGATCCACCTACAGCTTGAATTAACGAACGGAACCACTGACCGACAAGTCACTGCTCGACGTGATGAATATGTGAAAACACGGATCACTGATCGACTTGTCACTGAATTTCGCTAAACGAGGGGTAAGGATGCAGCACACTACTTCACAACAGACAACACTTCACAATGGCCACTTCAGAGTTCACTTGATTTACTTACATGCTCCATCGATGTCATAATTCAACAAATCATGACTAATTGTTCGTGAGAACTCCAATATATTACACCACTGATCTTTGTTAATTACTTTGTACTTTGACTGGTCTAGAAATTGTGCGAACTGTGTATACAATGGCCAATGTTTGCCCAAAAGCAGCTGCAGCATCGCTTTCGCTGTAACAATATCCATACTCCTCTGATCCGAATCCTGCAAGAGAGTTATCCATCAGTTAATCAAAATACACACGCCAGATGGATGGTCATACCTTGGCGAAATCATACGCATATCTGTATATGCTTTTGAATATATTTGAGTCGTTCAGTATGCTCTTCAGATATTCGAGTTTCGATTGCATTTTAGCCGGCGAATCACATTCCAGTTCGGTCAGTCCTTTCAACCATTCATATTGACTAAAGAAACCCATTTGTGTCGCGCCCATTTTGTAGGCCAATACTAACATGACTACATTTTCTGGCTCCACGCCAATATCTTCACAGAATTTCTCCATCCCATCGGGCCCTGAAATTGTACATTGTACATTGTACACAAAAAACGTATTCGATTTGAGACTTACCTAATGTGTCCGGTTCGTCGGGATTTGTGTACTCTCTGAACCACGCGATGCATCGTTTCGAGCTAAATGTGTCTTCAGATTTAATGTGACGCCTGGAACTTGGTGAAAAACAAAAAACGAAAGAAAAACAAAGACCAGTCAGTAATAAGAAATGGAAGCACTTGTCCTAGCGTCAGATGAATTCAAATAAAACAGACAACTAACAACAAACAAAAGGTTCACTCCAGAAATTACTTTTCCTTATCCATTCCGAGATTGATTCCCCACTTCCTCGCGCGATGAAAATGTCTCTGTCTAAACAGTTGCAAGAATGTCCTCTGCACTTTTAGTCTTTTTTATTTTAGCTTGAAAGACATTTTTTTTTTGTTTTTGGCTTTCGCTGACGGGCGCTGATGCTGACTATTAATAGATCGTCAAAGAGAGAAGAAGATTGGCCCACCTTCGAGTGTCTTGATAAATTCCGCCCGACAGCGAGCGAAGAGAGAACATCTGTTCGGTGTGGAGGCTCTTTTTCTATTTTCTTTGGTCGCAGCATAAAAATACAATTGACGCGACGTTTTTTTGTTTTGTTTTTCGTCTCATAAGAAACTTTTGAAGAGCGCGCTCGTTGCCGGCGAAGGAGTGGGCAATTTTGTGGCGATTTTGGAATATCTATCGGGGAGCACAAAACGTGCGAATGGAAGTCAATGTCAAGAGGCTTTTGTTGCGCAAGTGAGGTATCTGCGAAAAGCCCCTCGAATCGAGTGGATTCTGATGGATGTTCTTAAACAGAATCGCATCAAACGGATACGGACTCCCGCAGACGAATTCTCGGACAACCTCAAACACCGGTGTCCTGTGAATGAGCTTGAACCGATGTCAAGGACACTCTACCGACGAGACTGGTCGGAAAATCACGCGATTCATTCGCTCTCTGAGCAATAAGCAAACATGCCAAGGCAAGAGTCAAGTAATTACAAGCCCTTGGCAGGCACTCACAGCCAACTCACAGCCAACTCACTTGCCAGTGCGGTGGTAAGAAATGAGCTACTCCAGTAAACCGGCCACACTGTCCCTCATTGGCATAATCGATTATCCACAGAATCATTTAATGAAAAAAGTTTCCTCCCGAAGGAAAGGAAACAAAAACTCAAAAGTTCACCCCCTTTATAGGGCAAGTGACGACCCCCGCCCCACATTCAACCATTCAATCATCATCATCTCTTACCTTGAATAATTATTTCTCTGTCTTTTGGATGTTTGTCGTTCATCATCGCCGGGACCCATATCAACATTCGATCGTCGTTTACCGCGGGGCATGGCAAGAAGCGGAACTCCGCGTGTGCGTTGTCCTTTCCCGTTCGAGGCTGTAATCCAAATTAATTCCAATTTGGAAGTAAATGCAATTCCTTCCTTTCCCTACACTCCAATGGGGCACTTCAATTTGTTTTTTTTTCTCGCAAAAAAATAAATAAAACGAAACAAAAAAGGCCTACACACGTCTCCCCACACCCAGCAAGAGGTTCTACAAAATATAGAAAAGAAAAATTATCCTGAAACGAAAATGTTATGCACATGAGAACTTTCTTTCTTTCGTTCGTTCGTTCGTTTTTTTTTTTTTTTTTTTGTATTGCAAAATTGCGAAGTTTCACAATTTCGTTTTGCGGGGACGGGACCACAAGTTATCGGCGAATTTCATTGGGTACACCAGAGCACCTATGCAAGGCAGGATTTGCGTAGGTTAGGTTCACCCAAGAAACCACACACAAAAACTGAGATTATGAAGGATGGGAACATCTTTGCGGTTGCGATGCAATCCGTAATACTAACACGATACTTTATTCGCGGGATTACAATTAATCTAACTAATAAATAACAATTAAAACCCTTGGCAAAAAAAATAATAAGCTACCAGGGCGAAGCCGATTTTTTGATTTTGACAGCAGCAGCAGCAGTAGGGAGAGAAATTTTGTTTGATTCGCCACCCGATTCGCACTCCGGAATGAGTGAGTGTGTTTAATTCTCGAAAATCGAATACAAACAAAGTGAGCGTAATATCGGCAAAAGGACCAATAAGTGGTAAGGATATGCGTTTGGGTTTTAATTGCGATTTAATACGTTAACTATTTGGATTACCCTTGAAAGTAGCAAATTGTTAAAACAGCAACAAATTAGACAGAAAGTTCTCTCCCGTTTTTTTTTTTTTATTTTTTTTTTGCTGTATGATGGATGGTTTTGTTCCGAAAATGTTCTGCGAACGAGACTCGTTTTGTTATCGGGGGAGCTCGTTAGATTTTGATTGTTGTCAAATGAAATTTCAAATAGTTGGGATAAGGTAGTTTTTCCTCGATGATGAATATTTTCGGAGAAACACTGGATGAGGATGCAGATGTACTTAAATTCATTAACAATCCTAAAACTGAATAATTTCCGCGTGTCACTTACTTATGGCTCAAATAATAATCAGTTTAAGCAAAACGAACAAGTAGAGATTACTCATCAACCAGCAGCCATCCCTGGATTTGCAGGCAGTCACTCGTCAGTTGTCATCATATGGAATTTGTGTTTTGACATTTCCCAAAATAAAAATAAAAACACATCTTCACTTCACGAAATTTTTGCAAAGCCTTTCTTCAAATAAAATGTCTGAATACGATGGTGCTAGGATTAAAAAATTAGTCCTGAAGGGCGAAAAACCAAAGTAAGCATCCGCAACGGCAACTTCTAACGCCAAATTGCAAACTTTCCATTCCGCCTACAGGTCGAGCAAGAAACGCAAGAAGGACAAGGAGCATAAACACGAAAAAAAGCGCAAAGTTGAGATTGATGAGGACGCCCTGAAGCACGGCGGTTGGTGGGCTGCAAAGAATGTGACCGAAATCACTGGACCAGTGGCAATACAATTTGGTGAACGATCATTTGTGAAGGCAATGGACAATGGCCTCTTCACACTGGGTGGACCGCACAACGACGGGCAAGGGCCTGAGCCAGAGGAAATCTTCACAGCCTTTCCGGTCAACGATACAAAGGTGGCATTCAAATCGGGCTACGGAAAGTATTTGAAAATCGAAAAGGACGGTGTTGTGACCGGACGATCAGACGCTGTGGGCAGCATGGAACAGTGGGAACCAATTTTTCAGGTTAGTTTCAGTAACTTTCGAAAAAGAACAAAAATCTAACCCCTCGGTAGGAAGGCAAAATGGCACTGCTCAGTGAAACGGGTCATTTTATGGCAATCGACCCGGAGGATGATGCGTGTGTGGCTTTGAAGAAGAAAGTTGGACCAGCCGAGATCGCAGTGATTCGTTGCAATGCTCCTCGGGAACAAGTTGAGGAGGAGGGACCCAAGGAGGAAAAGGGTGATCTGAATGAAGTTGAAAAGAACTACGTGTAAGTACAGAGGGGAGAGGAAGCGTTTCCACAGATCGGTGATGTTGAACTTTCCCTTCACAGAAAGAAGTTTCAGAAGTTTCAAGACAAGAAATTACGGATAAATAAGAACGACATCAAGGAGCTGGAGTCAGCCAAGGAGTCTGGCACGCTTCATGAGACCCTGTTGGATCGTAGGAGTAAAATGAAGGCCGACAGATATTGTAAATAGTACAGTTTAGAGAAACGAATAAAATGTCAAGTGGTGGAGTACTTGAAGAGATGATTGTTTTTTTATGTTGAGTTGTTGTTGTGGATTGAGAAGTAGCGTGGAGAACAAATGTGCATCATCTGGTCACGTGGAAGAATCACATTCATACTTTATTCATATAAATCCACTCATTTCATACAAGGACAACAGATATCGTTATTAGCAAACGTAATTAAGGTTGTAAACAACATCTGTTAACACAGAATGACATTCGTTCCCCTTGTGGGACTCATCATTTATTCAACACAGAGGTAAATCCGCAGATGTAACGCACCGTGGGAGTGCAGTGCAATAAAAATACTTCCCCGGCACCAACTCAACCATCGATGTGATCTATCCCGCCGGAGTTCATATCAATCTCGGCGAATTAAACAGTAGGAGAAATCCCCCGTCGATTTTTTCCCCCCCTGTACAACAAACCTTTCATTCGCCACCACACTCCATTGACAATCTCTCACTCTGCTGGGAATGCATTTATAATTCATAGAACTCCTGCACACTCCAGTGTAGAGAGTGTACAGGAAAAAAAAAATACATGAAAATAATAATTGTAAGTTTTCTACTTTACTCTGCTCATTGACAATTCCTTTTTCCTCCCGATTCCACAAAGTTACTGCATCGCGCATCGCATTGCAATGTTATGGTAGCTCTCTCTCTGCAAGAAATACGAATGTAATTAAGAAACTTCCTTCCGTTCGTTGCGCGACGCTTGCTTTGCAATCTCTGACTCGTTGATACATTTGATTAATGGCACAACAACCCTTGTGTATATCATGGAATCAAATCAAAATTACTGAAGTATGCACTAGTGTACATATTTTTGTGATGAGGCGGATAATTTGTGTGCTATGCTGTGGTTGTTGCGGATACTAGATCACGAATAGATTGGGCATGCACGGCTCGGATTTTAAAACGGGAACGCTTAGAGTGTGGGTGGTTGTGTTGACTGTTGGTATGTGCAATGAGTACATTTTTGCGTGGAAGGCATGGGATTTATTAAATAAATGCTGCGGTCCGAAATGGGAGTCCATTAGGAGGAGCATTTTAGGGATATTTGGCTTGTGATTTACAGTCAGGAAACTTACTTACCCCTCAGGCCACAATCCATGGAGAGTCTGAGCCTGAGCATTAGCTGCCTTCCATCGATGACGGTCCTGGGTACGTTGCTTCCAGTCAAGTTGTCTTACGTCCGCGATGAGTTGATCTTTGTACCGGAGGTTCGGTCTTCCTCTCCTTCTCAAGCCAGGAGGCTCGGTTTCGAAGAGCCTCTTAGCTGGAGCATTGGTGTCCATGCGCAAACCAGTGCAGTCGTCGGATTTTTACCCTCCGGACTATATCCACGTCCTGGTACAGCTTGTAGACTTCGAGTCTTCTCCTCCATTCGCCTTACTCTCAGGAGGGACCATATATCCGACGTAGAATTCGAAGGTTCTGCTGTTTTTCAAAACGTCCAACTTTCGGCTCCATACAGCAGGACTGGCAAAATAAGAGTTTTCTGATCTTGGTCCTTTGAATCAGGAGCTTTAATCCCAGTTGTTTCGGTTGCCAAGGGCGCTTCTACGTTATCATTCATGGAGTCCACATTTGCCCCCGATGTAGAGAAACTCCTTTACTTCCGATAGCCTTCGATATTCCCTCGTTGGTCAGCACGTTTTGACTCCAGCTTTACACCTAGACTCCAGATGATTACGTCTAACCACTCGTATTCATTTGAAGGGTAATCGTTCGATTTAACAGATTAAATAGAATCTCTGAACTCAGCTCCTCTTAAAGACCACCCAAGCCATTGCCGTTGCCTTCTTGGAAAATATCCCAAGCACCACTTTACTCTAATTGGTATGCCCACATTTGAAGCCCTCACCTGAAACGTGTTTAATCACACAAATTCGATATACCCATCACCTCCTCACAATGTGGAGCATCACTTCCGAGTTCCGAGTAGCTTCGGCTTCAATGAGATTTTCTGCATAATCAAAATCCTCAAAGAAACCCTCGTCCGGCCGCCTCACCCTCACCGAGATGGCGACTCAAAACAATTTCCAAAACAACATTGAAGTAGCAATCAACCCTTTCTCTGGATTTCCGGGAAACAAATTCAAACATCAGCCAGAGCATGGGCAATCCCTCTTATCCATGCATTAACTTTGTGAAACACACACACACGCTGGCACACACGGCGAGGGCGCCTCTCTGTCTGCCAAACACCATGTAACACATCGTAAACATGAACGCTGCTGGGATTCATATCCATAACCGTCCGTCCGTCCAGACCCTTATTAATCTATGCAAAGTCCACAAAATGAAATCCTGTCCTGTCTCATTTGTACAATTGTACTTTGTACTCTCCGCATGGAAATGAGAAAACGAATAAAAACAAAGCGAAAGAAGAAGGATATCCCCTTCAAGGGATGTCTAATCTAAAATGTGCATGGACGAGCAATACAACGACCTTTCATGTGTGAACTTCTTTTTGGTTTTTTTTTTTCTCCTCGGGCTCTTAATCACCTTAAGCCCTCTAAATACGAAACGCATGAAAAATTAACACACTGTCCTTCAGCTTAATTTATCATCCGACACAGGTGTGTCATCCTTAGGAATGATTTTTTTATTTTTTTGCTGCTGCTGCTGCTGCCGCTGTTGTTATTTTGCCACAGTAGAGTTTCACTCGTGCACACGTACGTAGAGTAGAGTTGGACGTTCGAGGATGCTTTTCATTTTTCATGGTAACACTTCTAACGACCTCCTTCGTAAAACCGCATACAAGAGGCGAGTTCCAGATATAGTGTGCTCTTCCATTTCGAAGTACTTCCTCTTGTGCTTGTGCTGAAAATATCCTCCTACACCTAGTAGGTATGCTTCGGCCTTTTGCCATTGCCTGCTGGTGTCTGTGTAGCTGCATCAGCTCGCCACCTCGGCTCCTCTGTCCCGTGCTCGTGCTCGTGCCCATGCCGTCGATGTACACAACAAAAGAATTATAATCTGTGCCCAAACTATAGAACCGAGAAGGAGTGCTCAAAGTTGTGAGGAGCACTGAAACAGATGAGATATTACACAAATCCCGTTTAAAATTGAAAAAGTTTCCCTCTATCCTGGATTTTTTCCCTCTTTTTCACCTTTTTTTTTTTTGCTTGTCTTTTTCCATCCACCATTCAAGTCCGCTTGAATGTGTTTATTTCGAAATTGTGCTCCCTCAACAACTTGCCGTCAAAAATCTCGCCAAAAACACGACTCTATTAGTCGGTGGAAGTGCATAAATTTCAACGGAACTTGCTGCTTGTCCTTCTTGCCTTGAATGGAACGCAATTAAATGTCTAGCTGTTAGCTGTCGCGACGCAGTTCCGGTGGCTTTTGTTTCTGGAACAAGTCGCACACGAAGTCAATGGAGTTGGAGTAGCTTCGCGGGGACAGACATCTGCTGGGGTAGACTGAAGGGGAGACTCCGTGCTCAGGCTGAAGACGAGCTGTTGAAGGGTATTGCGATTTTGTAATTCAGAGAAGAACAAAAAAAAAAAAAAAAAAACGGGATTAATTTCACACAGGCGTCCTTTTGGGCAATAGGAATGCGAAATGAAAAAGCGATTTTAAACTATAATTTTAACACCCGCCCACGGGCACACACTGAGGGGCCGAGAGGCAGAGAGAGGGGTTGGAATAAAGTGCCCTGCTGAAAGCAGAACAAAGGAATGTAATTTAAATTTGCGAAACAAAATCTATAATCGAATTCAAATTCAATATTTTCACATTCATCGTTAAGGGATATTCCTCGCTTGCATTGCAACTTCAACGTAACCCACAGCATTGCCTTATAAATATATAATGTGGTTTCGTATGCCTGTATGGAGTACAGTTGTGTGCAAAATAATTCCACCACAATGAAGTACGAAAGAAACTCGTCACATTCGTGTTGTAGGGCGAAAAAAATTGGGTTGCTATTCGAAATGTGCAGTCGACTCAGGGGACGATCGGAAAAGGTCGCTTGAAATAGTGCAGTCCCTGTGATTGTCATCGTCTTCGCTGGACAACGAATGAAGGATTCCTTCTTCATCAATGTTTAAGCCACATGATCAACTAAAGCAGACGCGGGGACAAAGCATGTACGAGAGATCTCCAGGCCACTCGATACTGCGCCATCGACTTCTAAGACATCAGGAGTCATGCCAAATAGAGACTTGGTCCAAGCACCTCGCCCTGGGTCTGCCAAGCATTCGAAAACCTGATGGAAGCGCATTCAAGGCACACCCAGGAAGTCCTGATGATGAGGGCATTCGTGCCACCGAGGCATAGCCCTTTTCTTTCGAAGACGCAGCTGCTCAACGTTGAGTTCCTCTCGTACTGGCGTGTTTCTCATCGTATCATGGCGATTCGGCAGATTCGACGCTCATACCGGCAGTTTGTAGTCGCGATCTTATGCTTTGAAGACCTCCAAGTAATTTTATAAGAGATCTGTGCACAAATTGTCCACGCAAAAAATGCGTAAAGACCCCTTAACTCATTTGCCTCTGTTCTCGACCGCATTCCCCTCTCTCAAGTGGTCACAGATAGCATGCAAGGATGACCAAAATTGCATCTCAGTGTGCAGCACTGGCCATTTAAAATCCATGTCAATGCCATGACGCCACACACACACAGCACTCCCGTGGTTCGTTCGTATCCAAATCACCACCGAGTTGATGTAATTTCCTTCCCCAAAAAGCCGGAACACACACGCAAAATAATGTGAAAACCCCATGTCCAGCCACACGGACAGTGGACACATTCTCTTATCGTGTCGTGTCGCAGTACTTTTTACAAGTGAATGGTCAACTTACCAAATTAATCCCCATAAACCATGGAAAAAGTGTATACGAAAAATACGTGTAAACCTTTACACCCCACTGTTCGAGGATTCATATCGGTTGAAAGGCAGCACACATATCTTATTCACCCAACCAGAAAGGCATGCGCGCAAAATCAACCACCCCTCCCTTCCGTCCGCATTGCAATAATCATCGTAGACAACCCCCGCCGTCACGTTCATCGGCAAGGCACACGAGAATACCACTCGTACACAACAACAACAGGGGGAACACAAACAACAGCTCAGCCACACAGGCCCACAGTCACACTCACAGATCCGAACCCACACAAACCGATGCACATACAACATCACAGAGCAGAGCAACCCTTAGAATTTATAGCTTTCACTGGCAGCACCAATAGCCACCACTACCACCCCCAGCAAATAACATCAACATCCAGCCCACCCAACAGAAACACCACCAGACCAACAACAGCAGCCAGGAGCAGCCAGCAGCAGCAGCAGCAGCAAAGCAACACCAAAGAAACGATGTTTTCCCTCCCGAGTTACACTTTCACCACCGACGTTGCCGCCGCCGAACGTACTACGTAGTCGAGTCGTTGTAGTCGTTTTCGTTGTCGTCTGTCTGTCGTTAGTGGTGCTCGCCTCGCAGCAAGCGTTTTGCCTTCAGTCCTTCGCTAGCACTCGTCCACATCAGTTTAGGCACGCGTACTGTCTCCGCTTATCGCGCGAATCGCTTAGAATTTCGTCCCAGCGCTAGTAGTTGTCGGTAATTTCACGGAGAACAAACACACAGGCACAGCTCGATTACAGCTCACACGGGGGCGGCATAAATTAATTAAAGTCCGCGTCGTCCTGATTAAGAAAGGCTTTGCCAGGCATCCGCAAAATGGGTTGCCAGTGAATATGAATGTGATCGTCCTTGTGAAGTCGTCCCGAGTGTGAATTAAAATTCGAAAATTTTAAATAATTCAACCGCGTGGGGGATTACTCCGTAATCCTTCGGTTCCAATTCGGATATCTCGTCATTTGAACCAACCCTGTCCTCCCCTCCCCCTCCAGTGGACACAAACAAGCCGAAACACCCTCTTTCTTTGTTGCTCCTGTCGGTGTAATACGCCTCACACCTCTGAACCATTGACTGGTGACCGCGTAAACATCGCATGTGCACAGAGGAGCGCCCTTCGCCGGTGTGTCGCCACATAAATATTTACAAAATTAATATCTAACGACTTGTGGAGGCTTCTCTTTTGCCTGAAGCCTCGCATTGGATTACCGAATTTTGTCGAATTTTCTCCCTCACTGAAGTTCGTTTGTAAAAAAAAAAAAAAATAAATAAAATTAAGCAAAAAAAAGAAAGAAAGAAAGTGAAAATCTCTCCGAAAGCAAACGCGGTGACATAGTACACTCCAAGTGCTAGACCCTAAAGTGGAAGACCTTTCTCGCGGTACACCCGAGCGTCCGCTGCCGTTGTCGGCGACGTCGTCGACCCCCCGTTGGGTGCTCGCCTGCCCGCCACACGAGTGTAGCAAGTACTTTGTGCATATCCGACTGAGTAATCATCGCAAAAAGGAGGTTTTTTTTCGCCCAACTAGAACGGCTTCGTATCGGATTGCAGTGCAGTGAGAGCGAGAGCGAGTGAGACACGGATACGCAGACGGCACGGTGTACGACGTACGGTTACGGTTACGGTTACGGTTACGGTATCCATGAAACAAGTGAATTAGTTCGCTCAGGTGTGCTTACAGCATTTAATCCGCTGCACTATACGCTCTTGGTATTTATTTCGGTTCTTCTTAAAGCCTGTTTACCTTTAAACGGTTGAAGTGTAAGTCGAGGTCTTGACGAGATTCTAGTGCACATTCACATTCGCGAGGGACGACCACGAGATATCTGGACTAGTTACGTGCGGGAGTGCACGGCACGGTGTGGTTTCAAGGGTTGCGCAAAGAGGGGGCTGCACTACTCCTATCTGCGGTGAAAGGAATTTTCATTTAAGTTTATTTCTTAGTTTTGCCGCCGCCAGAAGCTAAGCCTGCTTGAGTGGGAGCTTCTTGACTTGACTTGCCGTGGTCGTGACTAAATGGATACAAGAACGTGGAGATTTGTGTAAGTTCTGATTAAATTTAAATTGAATGAGTATACGGTGGGTCAGAGGAATGTGTTTTGGGCGAGATTGCGATTCTTGTGGTCGGCCGTTGGAATTGCGTCTGGGGATGGGAATGGGCTTTCTTCTTTTCTTTTCCTTTCTTTTTTGAGTGAGGTTAGGCTGAGGGAATTTCTGAATTCAAATTGGTTTGTTAAAAAGTTAAGAGTTTAAGGGGTGATTACATCGTTTGAAATAGAAAAGGGTGTCTTGGGGAAGTTTTTAAAAGTTGCAAAACATCTGATCAATTAGTTCAAAAATCGCAGGGATTTCTTGTTTTTTTTTTTTTTTTTGGAGATTTAGGGTGATTTTTTCTGAATGACTGACGATGAGTGGGATTGAGTTGAACTTGTCGCGTAACTTTCGAAAACGGGGAAAGCGGTAGCTACTGAATTTGTCAACTAGCAGAATGGTCCAACAATTCGAGCAGTAAACCTTGTTATATTCAGCGGATCAGCATATTTTTTTGACATTAATTGAATATTCACCGGAAGTGCATCATCGACACATGCTACCTGAACTATGGATGCCACTTATCCCGTCGATCTTAGGGATGATCATGGTTCGATGTATGTGGACCTAGTCGTAACATCGCCTTTGTCGAAGTGGGCAACTTTGTCGACTCTTAAGCTCGAAGTCTATTTTGTCTATTGTAAAATTGAAATTGAATTGAATTGAATTGAATATTACACGGCGACCTATAGATCTATGGTTTCCCTTTTCATACCTTTGCTCTGTTACCAGTTCCCCCTTCATACAGTTCTTTACAGAGTTGTATTGAGCGTTATGAGCTCTTGGTGCGGTGGAAAAGATTTGTTCTAGACCAGTTTTCTCTAGTTTCTCTAGATTCTACTGACTTCATATGTTCCTCTGATAGTAGGTGCTTGTCCAGATAACTTTGTTTTTTTTTTTTGTGGGCAACTGCATCACAAAATCCCAGAACGTGTTCTTGAATTTCATTAGATTCTCCACAGAGATCTTCTTCTGACACCTCTAGTTTCCTTAAGTGCTGTCTGAGCCTACAGTAGGCCACTGTTAGGATGCCAATTAGGCCAATTGATACATGTCTCATACCGACCTAAGAGTTTCTTGGCCTGCTTCATGCCATGAGCTTTGTTCCAAGTTTCTGTTCGGTTCCTTCTTTCTTTCTTACTTACCTACTTTCTTAAGGTGGCACAACAGTCCCGGGCTGGCTTGGGCCTCAACCAACAAGCGTCTCCAGCCAGCTCGATCTTTAGCTAGCTGCCTCCAGTTTGGCACGCATAATTGGTTGAGATCCTTTTCCACTTGCGTGCACCACCCGAGTCGCGGTCTTCCTCTACTGCACCGTCCCTCGGGCTTAAATTCGAAGACTTTCCGGGCCGGAGCATTGGTTTCCATCCGCTGTACATGACCTAGTCATCTCAATCGTAGGATCTTCATTCTTCTGGCTAAGTCGATGTCGCCGAACAGCTCGTACAATTCGTTGTTATATCTTCTCCTCCACCCACCATCTATGCAGACGGGACCGGGAACAATCACCCGAAGAATTTTCCTCTCAAAGCAACCAAATGTAACGTCATCCGCTTTTGACAAAGTCCATGCCTCTGCGCCACATTGCGCTACGGACTAGGACGATTAAGGTCTTATAGAGTGTTACTTTGGCTGTTCGAGAGAGGGCTTTGATTATCAATTGCTTCCTTATCCCAAAGAAGCAGCGATTGGCATGAGTCATTCTTCGTTTGATTTCATCGCTGGTCTCGTTGTCTGAGTTAATAGCGGTTCCTAGGTAGACAAAGTCTTTGACTACCTCAAATTTATGTGTTTCTATTTTGACGTCGGTGTTGGGTGTCCTTTCTCGTTGACAGCATATATTTGGTCTTGCCCTCGGCCTTCGTCGCAATACTCCCAAAAGAGCCATCACGCTGCGTTCTTCCGATAATGTCAATATCATCGGCATATGCTAGTAGTTGGACGGACGTCTGAAAGATTGTTCCACTGGTGTTGGCGTATGAGTTTTGAACAATTCTTTCAAGAATGATGTTGAAGAAGTCGCATGACAGCGCGTCACCTTGCCTGAATCCTTTTTTTGACGTCAAAGGTCTCGGTTGAGTCTTTACCGACCTTGATGATCGTCATCCTACACAAACGGACGAATTTGGTATAGATGCAAAAATTAGACATACCGCGCATCTCAATAGATGCTGTCATACGTGGCCTTAAAATTGATGAACAAATTGTGGGTATCGATCCAAAATTTACCGCAGTATGAATATTTGATTGATGATGGATTTTCCTGGCCTAAAGCCACACCGGTATGGGCCGACTAGGTTGTTAAAAGGCTTTAGGCGGTCACACAGCACGGTGTTCAGAAGACTCACGCCTCTATAGTTGGCGCAGTTCAGAGGGTCTCCTTTTTTGTGGATCGGTTCCTTCTTTCTACTTTCCTGAATTCTTTGCTGATGACATCGTCTCCTGCAGTGCAGAATGGTTCTGGGTCTGTGAAGGGTTCCGACGCTCCTTTCCTAGCTAGGGAGTCGGCCATTTCATTGCATTCTAGCCCCATGTGGACAGAGTTTTACTCTGTTTCTCTTACTCAATTCTATGAGCTTCTGTAGGTATTCCCAAACAAGCTTGGGTTTGATGCTGCAGGAATTTTGTGCAATGATATCGACTGTCCGACATTATTGCTATGTCGCAGTTGGTATAGATTCTGTTCAGATTGCTTTCAAGGCATCTGCTTATTGCATAGCTTTCTGCTTGAAAGATGCTGGTGCGTTTTCGCATGGCTTCAAAGTACATTGTTTTGGATCCGAATTCCCCCTGTCTTCATCAGTTCTTGATCCGTCCGTATTCCATGTCTGTGGACTATGGATTCATTGCTTCAGTCCGATTATGTGGTAAACTTCTTTTGGAAATTGAATTACCTAATCACGTCATCCTTCGGAATGGCCAAGAGTGCTAGCTTTTTGACTACAGCGTCGATTTGTTTCGATGTAATGCAGTTGTCTTTTCCTATCCCTTCCTTTGCCCAGCTCGAAGTAAGGGTTTTATTCCTGAATTTAGGGTTCCATCTCTCTCTCGAATCATTGACAAAGCTTACTTGTCAAGCCTGCGACCCGTAAGTTTCGAAGCAATGGTAGGTAGGTGAGGGGAAACCCTGTCGGCCCTTTAGGCCGTGGCTCATTTAGACCAACTTGATGCACTTCTGAGCAATAGCTGCCTTCCACCGTTGATGATTATGGGCACTCTGCTTGCAGTCATTAAGACCAAGCTGTACTGGTATTTAAACCGGAGGTTCGGTCTTCTTCAGAGAGTATACTAGTCTGGAAAATGCTTCTCAAACATCGCCGTTTGAAGTCGGCATACAACAGTGGGCCCTCCTCCACTCATGAGATAAAGCTACAGACAAAACACTACAGCGTTTCAAAGAGAATCTTAGCCCGGGTCAGGGTAGTCTGAGAAGGTTTGCCTTCGTAGCTACGTCCGACATTTTTTTTTCATTAGCCTTCATGCTGAAATAAGGAACTTCTTTTCGATGAAAGCTATCAGCTCTGTCCTTTTAATATCTTTCAAAATTGTTGTTGGCAATCTTCCACGAATGAATGTTCCATGTTCCACTCACTTCCCTTCTCTCACGACCCTCGTCTACTTTCTCTTAAAACTCACATTTCGTAGAAGAAAGTCTCACAAATCATCAGCAGTCCACAACACTCGCCCTGCTTTCGATGTGATTTGTTGAAGCCATTCCATCGATAAACTCTACCCTCACAACAACTCATAACGACATTCATTTAAAATACGTAATTTAAAATTACTGACCAATTTTCGAGACTCTTACGATCGCTAAGCTTCTCTCATCGGAGCACTTCACTGCGGGATTCTGGCAGTTGTAAAATTCTATGATGCTTTATATCAAGCAAGGAGCAGCGAGAGCATTCTCTGCACAATACATTAAAGAAAACAAACAAATAATTCATTTAGACGACTTAAGCAGTAAAAAAAATGTTTATGGATTACTCCGTAAAGCGATTTGCAGCGTGACGCAGTTCGTTCTTTTTTGTTGTTGTTTTAACATCCCTGCTTTGTGTGGTTATGAACCTCAATAAATGTTGCAGAAAATGTAGAACAAATTTATGTCTTCGATACATTCGATAAGACAATACTTCCGAAGGAATCGAAAAGATGTCGTTTAAAATAAAAAGATTCTCAATCATTGTACGATGATGTTGTCTGGGTTGTTTCGCAGGGAAGGAAACGGAGAGCACTCTTGGCAGTGGCTGCGTTACATCATCCGATTCAATGGGAATTCGATGTAAGCATGTTACAATTATTCATAAGACACATGGACTCATGGACTGGGCATCTTCATTCGACTTGGGAACTGAACTTGAGAGAGCACAAAATGGAGGGTGGAGGATTTTCAGGTCGATGGAGCATTGCAATAAATTGAGTGGAACTTATTTGATTTCTTCTTCTCGCACTCTATGTCCGTGTGGGTTTAAGTTGATTCTCTTTTGAGTGGTGCTACAGTCCGGGGGGGCCGTTGTCATCAGCCAAGAAGCCTCTACATTTTCGTACACCTAGTTGGTTGAGGTCCACTTGTGGGCGCCACTTTAAATGCGGACGTCCTTTGATGTGTCCTGAAGGCACGCTAATATGGACTTGGAACATTCATAAACAGCTTCAGGCGAGCACACAAAACGGCAGACTTGATTTTGTACACTTTGTTAAGGAGACTTCTCCTTCTGTAGTTGATGCAGTCAAAGAGCTCTACTTTCTTGTGGATTGGGCAACCGCTACTGAGATTCCACCCATCAGGCATGCTTTCATCCGTTAGATAGACGATGGATAGACACCCGTGCAGTTAAAGAGCTCTCCTTCCTTGTGGATTGGGCAACCGCTACTGAGATTCCATCCTTCAGGCATGCTTTCATCCGACTAAGCAGAATATCCCAAGCTGTCTTAACGTGTCCCGTCGGCACCTGCAGCTTTGTAAGACTTCAGTCTTGATGATGTTCTCATCACCGTTCAACAGTCTGCAGAAGACAATCAGTTGTCCGTTTTCGTCCCGACAGGATTCTGTTTCCTACTATAACACCTCTCCATCGCCTCGATCGCGCACTTCAAGTTCACCTTATCTTCAAACTCCGACAGCTCTTGGAACAGATCCAGGATGTACTAGCAGACGTCGGATTGGTGGGACACCTTAGAAGGATATCCTGTCATTTTCCACATTGTCATTGTAAATTTTTCCGTGATCAGTAGTCAATGCAAGACTTCCAACTGCTGACGTCCATTCCTTGTGCATGTGCCTAGTCTGCCCATATCTTTGTTCCATCCCTGCCTAGGGGAGTGCTTACTTGGTCCTTGCATATCTGAAGTTTAACCAAAAATGGAGAAACTATACACATTAATTGCAGGACATAGAGTCTACCGTAATCTAATGATAAAAGCCCTCACCTTGACAAGCTGTTGTCGTTGTTTTTTCCATTAACGCGCCATTTGCATGTCATTCCAACGATCTGCCATCCCTTGAGAGCACTGTGCGCCCCCGCTCATTGCCCACTTTCGCGTTACTTCATTAGACCACTCCCTAATTGCTTGATGATATCTATCTGGGCTGTCTGTCACCGCGTGAACATGGTCTAATTTCGTAGCTGAAGTGAGTTTGAATTGAAAGCATCCCCTTGCAGAGATTCTATCATCATCGCTCCCTCGACTGTTCATTCATTCTTCATTCAGTGACCAATCGGGGACATCTTATCCGCATTTATCGACCCCCCGTTAGTGGGTGGCAAATTCGAAGCGGCTTGAACGAGCAATGACCCGTACATTGCAGGGGTGAGTTCGTCAGGCAAAAGAAACAAATATGCATCTGGTAGGTCATAAGGCGGAAGTAACTGCCTCCAATTATTCTCCTTAACGCTCGATATAAGAGCACAGCTCGGCGACTTAGGCTTATCGGCTTATGCTTTAGACGGGGTTGCGGTGAGCGAGAGAGAACGGCTGATTGTGTGAATGACATCTAGAAACCTACGTTTGGGTTTTCTTTCACGATGACTGAGACATGCATCCACTACTGTGCCCTACTTAGAACTCCGTCGTTTGCGGTTAGATTCCAAGTGCGACTGGGGGTGGGTGCTTTAACTGCTTCCTGAGACATTTCAATAAAATTGCCATCGATCTTGGGTGCAGCCTAAAGGTATTCTCGATGCCGACTCCACCTTCATAGTCACTCAAAATTAGTCGAAGAAGAAACCGAAGACAGGCAAATTAGCAAGAATCTAGTGAGCAAGGACCCCAGAAACAACTCGACGACAATCGAGATACCCTCATGAGGACATACAAAAGAGAAAACAATCTTCACTTAGTGGCGTCGACCTCTAAAGCAGCAACCGATAATCGTCGAGTCGCCAACCAAAGAAGGAGTGCTTCCGTCTGTTAACGAAGTAAAAACAAATGAGCTCCTTACGCCTGCCACACGAAACAGCAACGATATCCAATGCCTCAGGCGATGTCACATGCTCAGAATTCGCCCCAAAGGGGCTCCTTGAAATTGCCACAGACATCAGCCTAGACAAAGTGCCACTACAGGACAAATCAAAGGCTCCTCAACCGTCAAACGCAATGCGAAGGAAAAATTGCTGAATCAGAACAAAAGTCCATCGCAATTGTGGCAACCCATAAGTACACAGATGTATGTATGTACGTCCGTAACAAGTTAATTCCTTCCTCTCAGTGAAATGAGCGTGCAGGACAAAGAATTGTTCAAGGATCGTAGGTAGTTTAGAGAAAGAAAAAAAAAACACAAACTACCCCACCGGACGAATAGCAAAGTCCTCGTCAAAAGTACGCAGTTAGTGTTGAGCATTAAAACGTGCTCCTTCAACCACCAAACAAAGCATCATCTCAAGTAATTGCATCTCCTTAGCAGTTACCACACGCGTCCTCCCTCTCCTTCAAAAGCCAGCCCACCGATCGGTCGTGCACGCCTTTGACTCTAACGAAACATACAACTTTTGTTTCGGTTTCTTTTCCCATAATCACTGTTCCATATGTGCACGCTCAGCCTTAACCATCCTTCGCGTGAGCGCACCTTCCACCAGCACTCCATCGTGTTGCCCCGCGCCGTGCCACCGAACGACAGCCAACAAAGGATACACCTTATTGCCGAAGAAGAAGAAGAAGAAGAAGGATCCTCTTCAAACAGCACTCTGAGCCCGGGTTCCTTATCAGATTGATGTGTTTTTTCTCAAATTAAACACGTACATTTTAATTTTGAAAATTATCGCCATTCACGGCATAAATTGTATCCTCGTGGTGTGCACACTCACGGGCACATTCACAACCGCGGGGGTGTACACTGTACCCACTGTACACAGTGTAAGGCGCGTCGCAGCGGGGTGTATAATGCGATGTGATTGACGGTGTTAGGGGGAGGGGCGGCTGCCGGGTGGTGCCAGAGCCTGTGGTGCCAGTGGTGCCGGTGGTGGTGTTGTCGGTGTTGTCGATGTTATTCGTGTTGTAGGACTGCGGTGGTGTAGTCTTGTAGTTCTCTGATGTAATCGAGGAAGGAAACGGTGGCGCTTGAATTCGCCGAGAGTGTACCGTGTATTGATGGCGTGCGGTGGTGGCATACGAGTGAACTCATCCTCGCCGTCGAGTTTTTAAATGCTTATTTACAATGTAAGCCATTGGGTTGAGAAATTGCGTTTTATTATGTGTTTGAGGATAAGGAAGGATCCCAAGACGACGAGCGCTCATTGCAGCCGACCGACGGCAGAATACGATGATGTTGGCAAGCGAATACATACAGTATATACGACGTTCGACGACCAAGATGACGGCAAGGACTACTCCGGCAATAGCAGGCAGCAGGAAGCCACACAGGCAGCCTGGCTAACAGCGGCAGCGACTATTTGTGATGGCCGAGCCAAGCCAGACTAAGGAGCGTGCAAAATGCAAATTAAATACACAAAACGAGCGCTATCCGTCTCTGTGTGTATTTGTGTATCCTTTATGACAGCATAAACCTGTCGTCGTTCTTTTCCTCCGTAGTCGCACTTGTAGCCGTCGTGCTGAGCAATGAAAATTACTATGAAACACTTCAGGAAATAAATCATGGATTTCGGAGAGAAAGCTGGAAAATTTTTAATCAAAGATCCCCAGATGGCTATGGAACAGGCACTGGGGGCAATGTGGAAGATGACGATGGAGGTGAATTGGTTTTTCATTTTTTTTCTCATTTTCTCTCTCTCTCTCTCCTTTTTTTGCGTTTTTGCATAACACCTTGAGAAAGCAGCAGCAGCTCTTTCTGTGCGTTTCTTATTTTCCTTACTTTTTTTTTTTTTCTTCCAACAATTTGGAAGAGGCCCTGGGTTGAAGGTTGTTGCTCACCGAAGACACACTCAATCTACCTATGTCGGGGTTTTTTTCGGTTATTTTTTTTTAGCTGAATGGAAAAGTTTCCGTTTTCCGTTTTATGTTTTATGCTTTCCATTGCTTTGGTATTAATAACTTCTTCAGCTCTTGCTCCTTTTGAGGTGTCCCCTCTCCCGTGTGTGTGTGTGGCAAATAGGGGAGCATACATTGACAACTACAGCGGGTGGTATGCAATTAAATTTTTTCTCAATTTTTTCCTCATTTTTTTTTCGGTGTTTTTTTTCTTTTTTTTTCTTCATCTCATTTCCCTCTGCTCTCGAGTGGAGATGAAATCCTTTATAAGCAGCTCAGTGAAGAGGGATTGTTGGCTGACTTGTGTTTGACATTTACCTTCTTTTTCTGATCACAAAAATGTTGATGGAAAAAATGCAACTGAAAGGTTGCTGTCGAAGGCTTGCCGTTGATTAATTTAGAAATCTTCCTTGTTGAGAGATTGTGTATTAAGGAGAAACTTTAAATTGACACTGTGGTTGTCACCACGTGTGGGTGTGTATGTACAGAGAGACAGAGAGGAAATTGTGATTTCCGGATCTTATCTGCAGAATCTGAAAGCAACGATCTAATGAGGTCAGATGTGAATGCCAGTCGGGGGTGAAATGGGATTCATCCTTTTCGTTTTTGTGGGTTTCAAATTTTCGTTCAAGAGGCGTCTCTCTCTCACGCCTTTGAATCGAGTTTGTGCTTGTATCTTTCAATCCTATTACGGATGGGGGGGGGGCGTTAAGTGTCCTAACGAGATGCAAGGACGAAGGAGTGAAATAAATTAAACTGATTTTCAGTAAATTAAAGGAGTTTTCATTTTTTTTTTGGAATTAAATGCTACGTTTCATTTTTGTGACCAATCCAAGCAAAGTGACGCTGGCAAAGTCAAGCGCACACCAAAAGGAAATGCCAGATGGGCCAAACTGATGAAACCTACTGGCAACGATGCGGAGAAACGTGATGATCCCCTCAATCCGTTTGGGACATGTCATCCGTTTGGAAAACGAAACTGAAAATGGTGGCAGCATATTGATTGTTCTTCTTACAATGCACATAAACAAGGATTGCAAGGGAAGTGGGTGATGTGTCATGACAGATGTGTATGGACATGGGATGACAAGAAATCCTTTAAATCTCCTCGATGCAGTTTGCATGGCGACAGTGTGACTTTCAAAAAAAAACTTCCAATTGTTTACACGTCAGATAATGTCAAGATTTATTCAATCCCAGAAAACCACATTCAGGGGTTTTCTCGAATTTCGATTGTCTCATGTGGCTGAGTCTAAGAAATGGCCAGGACGAGAGGGGGGAGACAATTTAATCTCCTCAGCAATTAACCCTCTCTCTCCTTAACCATTTAAAAGCTCAAAGCGAATTTTTCCTTGATTACTACAGAGACCCAGCATAAAAGCCAGACGCGTCATCTGCTTTCTTTAAACTTCCAACGCCACCGCATACCCTTGTGCAGACAGTCGCCGAAACGACCCAAATCTACTTCAAGGATGACTGGTCTGAGCGTGCATAGGAGCGCTATAAAATGCACACTTCTTGTTTTGTTTTTTCTTCTTCTTCTTCTTCTCTCTGACCCGCATTTGCGGTTCGCAATCATGGCGACATTTTTGTCACAAAAACGAGAAATTAATTCCTATTCTAATGAAACAACCACCTTTCCCATCATCATCTGCATTCAATTTCCACAGCCCATCCCTCAATCATGTCAATTTAGCATTCCATTTCCGTTTCATCGCTGACACCTGTCAGACCTAACCTATTTATTGCAAATGACAATTCAAATTTGACAGCCGCAACCAATTCAAACAGTCAAGCCAGATCGAAAACTCATAAATATCAATCGGAGAGCTCTATGCATTACCAAAAGTAATGCTTAACTGTCAAAATATATTAAAAAGGAAAATAATACTACAAATGCTCACGTGGGCATATCTGTTTTTTTTGCCTGTCCTCGCATTCCTGTGTTTTCTTTTTTTTTTTTTTGTTCGCTGTGCTTTGGGAATTTTTGGGATTTTCCTCTTTTCCTGTCAATACACAGAGGATACATGTTCACGTACATAGACTCCACCAGACAGACATGATGAACGATTAATTCCCCCGTGTCACCGCAATAATCCACGTGGCATCACTGAAACTACGTGATTTGAATTGAAATGTCAAAGCGGTCGCTCTCTGCCTGACCTTTCTAACAGCAAACAGCACCCCCAGCCCGACCCGGTGCGACTCATGTAGCCCAAAATTAAATATCTTTTGTTTTGCTTTTCTTTTTTCTTTTTTTGTGGAAATTTGTTGTGTTGAGGGAACTTCCAATTTTCGTATTATTGAAACTGTCATTTTTGGTGTATCTGCGGTTTACCTGAAATTGCTTGTGCGGGCGTGGGTTTGTGTGCACGTTTGGGGTGGCTTAATCGGCATCGAATGCGGATATGTGGGAATGCTTAATGTCACAAGCTTAACCAGGATATCCTTGTTATGCGTTCGGTAATAAATTGTGAAACTCGCATGGGTTTTTTTTCTCCTCTTTTTTGGCTTTGTTTTTCCTGCGCCGTGATGGAAATTCCTGAAGAGATTAGTTGGGCTCCGATGTTGGATGGCACTAAGCCGGTGATGGGTTAGACACCCTCGGGCGGGAAAGGCGGCAGAATTGTCACTCGTAATTTGGCATTGGATTCCCCCCCTCCCACACGATCTGAAGATGGAAATCTTTTTCACATATTTGGTGAATTTTATCTTTTTCTTGGGGGGTTCCATTTACGAGATTTTGCACGAGCATTTTTTCTTTCGCACGTGATTTGTGTATTTTTATGTGTATCGTCGACGTCTTCTGTCATCAATTCCGTGCCCCACACACACACACATGCCCCTAAAGTCCTTGGGAGACATGGAGCCTCTCTGTGCTGTGTGAACCTGGAGCCCCTTTACGCTGTCAAGTGGATGTGCTGTAATGTGTGCGAAAAGAGACTCGTTAATGGGCTCATGGAATAAATTCAAAGTTGTCACAAATCGACTGTCGTCAGTGGGCCTTCCGGTCGTCCTGGTAAACCACTGAATATGCATGAGATTCAAAAATCCTAATTCCATTCATCCCCATCGGTGTGATGGCATTTTTGTTCGCACTCAATCACACTTCGTCACGAACTACATGTTTTTGCCGAAACAGACAATCCAACCATGTACCTCGCCCAGAGGAGACATTACACCATCCCCATGTTAATCGCCCGGATTCGAATTGCTCTGTCATCTGCTCGCAGTATAAGGTCACAAACATATCCATTTCAATTCCTTCTCGTCGTCACCATTTGATACACCGAACAGCATTCCGGCGAGCAACAACAGTCGCCCACAGAGTGTCTCTCCTTCTGCTCGAGCATCCAAGACGAAATGTAACCTTCATTAAATTGTTCTCTTCTTTTGCTGCTATGGAGCGCTTCTGCAAGAGTCAACAACCAGACAATTGCCGGCGACACGAGCGTAGCGCACAGCACAAAACTACCATCAAATTACTCTTCCAGTGTCACGTGCTTCATCTGGTTAACAAGTTGGTAAAGTGAATTCCAACAAGGATGTACTATGCATTCATTCAATTGTCTGCTTGTCGTCCTCCTCTCCTCGTGGCTGGAACTGGGTGCGGTGGTAGTAATCCAGCAGAAGATTGTTGCCAACAATGTTTGAGTTTAATTTCTCTCGCCTAGCATTCACCCAAGGGAATTCAAGGAATTCAATGAATTATATGGATTCACAGTTGCTTGAGGTCATAACCGAAACACACACGCTCGCTGTCAAAGTTCGAAAGACACAATTTTTGATGGATGCCTGTACAGATCTCACACGCTCTTTTGAAGACATCACAATGAAAATTGGATAAATATTTATTAAACACTCAATGTCTTGAAATCCATCAAACGGGTGAATGGATTCGACTCCCGCTGTAGCTAACCAATTGTGCAAACATCTGGAAGACAGAATTTCCATAACATTTCACCCATCAGCCAAGGAGAGATGTCACCAGCGAGCGCGGCGCTCTACATTAGATGTGACTTATGAGTCTTCCCCTTGAAAGGACATCAAAACGACTTGCCACTATAAAGTATGTTAGATATTTCGAATGGAAATTGCGCCCTCCTCCTTCGCCGTCGTCGCCGCATACCACTTTTTGTACACCATCTTGGGGGAGCAGAAGGCGGAAATAAGAAAAAAAAAAAAAAAAGCATACACATCGATAGGAGTCCTGAAAGCCATTTTCATAAATATGCAAATTCTTCCGCTCCTTCTGGCACCTCCTTTAGCTCTCCATCACCACCCCCCACCGTCCCCACAGCCGCCCCCAGTTCGGCAACAGTCTGGCAGCCTGGCCGTGTCCCCGTCTCCGACAAAGGATTATCGAATGTAGTACAATCAAAATGGATAACGATATTGAGATGTTTTGCATATTTCAACAAGGACCAATTCAAGTGGAATGCAACACTGAAATATTTGTTTAAGCCATCACCGACAGGCGGGCGCACACCCGGCCTGACTGACTAGCTGATGGTGTTCAACTACAGAGGTCCTTTAGTGTCTATTTGGAATTATTTCTATTCTGATTGCAAAGTGGAAATGGTACAAAGGAGACGGGAGGCCAACTCCGTCCGTCCGTCTTTTCGTCTGACTGCCTGCCTCCAAATGGGGGTGTGGGCGGAGGTTGGAACATCAAGTGAAGTGCACTAAAATCACAGAGACGATGAGTCAGCTCTTCAGTTCCTTAGTGGGAATCATCTTGTTGCAAAAGGATACTGTTTGCATTTCAAATGGATTTAATCCCTAGAATCAATTGATGCGGTGCTGGTGTGGTGTGGTGTGGTGTGGCTGGGGTCGTGTGCTGGCACAGACGTCCTTTTTCTCTCGTCTTTCGTGTGTTTTCGTGTTGATTTTGGCTGCTGGCTTCTGTTTGAGGAAACTATTTTGAGTGGAAAAAAGTGTCTATTAGTGTAATGCTTGGATTGTGTAAATTAAATTGGAAAAGTCACAGAATACTTTAGCTAACCGGCAGGATAACTGAATGGCGAGAGGGCGCTGGCGAATTATGAATAGAAAATAGTTCATTACCAGTGTCTGTCTGAACTTCCGTCATCTTCGTTAACTGCTTTTCACTCGAACTCCTGTAACTACCGTAACTTGAGCAACTCATTTTCCAGGAAGAAGTCCTCTAGATCGTTTTCTTTTTTTTTTTTTTTGCTTCGTAATTTTCATTTTATTTCCAGCCAGTCACCGAGAGATTGTTTCTTCGGAAAGGAGAACTTTTTCCACAGACAGACACAGACGAAGGAACGTGCCATCTCATTTGAGCCCAACAGTGTGGTATTGGTGTAAGGATTTTGAATACATAGCCGGTATTTGTAAACTTCTGGGGAAGTCCTCCTAGTTGGAAGATCCTTTATCACAGTCCACAAATTATGGTGTTTGCAAATCTCCATGGGATGTGCGACCACAAGCGACAATCTGTGAAGCAATCAGTAGAACTTTGCTGGCACCTGAGAGGGCGAAAGGGATTCTCATTAAATGAACTTTGGATTACGGATGGATACGTTCTTCACACTCTTAACTGCTTGGCAGCAGACCACGAAGAAACGTCGTTGACACTGTTCGTTTTCTGGTACTTCTTGGGCGCTCTGGTGGGCAAATATCTTGCAGAGGTTACTGCCGTCTTTGGTGTGGTTCTCGGTTACCGCAACGTTTCCGAGAACGATGCTGACATCAATCGTAAGGAGAGCGGTACGTTCGCATGCTTGGATGCCGCAGCTGCAAGTGAATGCATTCGCTTTGGACCGATGTTCTAGACGTGGTGCATGGCTTTTCTGCGAAAACTTTCTGAGGGACAGCAATATATTTGAACAAATGGAATTTTTCAAATGGAAGCGATGGTGGGTGAGAATCAGGGATAACCCTTCTCTTGACAGAGCTAGGGTTGAACGATTTCTGGACTATTGGGCTTCAGTTTACCATTTGTTCCCTAAGAACTAGAAAAAAACGATAGACTTCAATTCTGGCGTCAGCAAAATCTAATACAGATGTAGGGACAAACTCAACTGTAAAATAAGCCGAGGCTGACAATCGACCGTGGTTCGTTATTCTTCCATCTGCCACAGCGGCTCAACTAGGCGTACCTACTGCCTGTGTACACCTGTGGTTATTGCTTTCGATGTGTATTATCAAAATCCAAAGACTGGAGTGGATCCGACGACATCGAATTTTTCACCTAAAAAAATTTACAGTGTATAGTAAGGATTTTTCAGCGTTTTCATGGCTCATCCTCCAACTGCCACAGGGGCCCAACTAGGCTACCTACGACTTCTAACAAAAAGCAAGTAATGTCCTAAAGGAGGGGTTTCTGTGTCATGCATTTTTACTTTTTACACCATCAACGCTTGCCACAAATTGTCAGTCCTCTCAAGCAGTCCTTGTCAAAGAGCACTCAATCCACACCACAATGGACGCTCCAAAGAGGTTGGTCACGTAAATGACCGCATTGCACAAAATGTATGGCTAAGGGCAAGTCAGCGCTCCGTTTTAATGCAGATGCCACAACACAAATTAAGAGTGACCATGGACGGAACTTAATCCGCTTTTATGTCACGTCTTCGAGCCTATCAAACACACTCCCGCAACACGCCGCCCGCATCCCAAATAAGGCCTCGCAAATTCTCAACACCATCCACTCTTGATGGGCCGTACATAATAAAGTCCTTCCCGACGATGCTTCCTAATTGCTCAATTCCATCCAGTAACTGACCCATTACACAACGATCGTAACTCATTAACCCTTAAAGGCTTCCCAAAACTCTCATAAATATCCATCGTATCCCTTTCGTTTAAATATTTCCAATTACCGCTCGAGTCTTATAGAATCTCCCCCTTCCGCTGCCCGATTTTTTTTTTGTTCCTTATTCTCATAACCCTTCCCTTCGCCAATTTTGCGGGCACCCAGGCAGCGAGAGCACGGATGGGATTGAAGTGTAAAATGTCATTGAGCTTGGCGAGGACACCGTCGGGCCACCGCTGTCTGCAAAGCTGTTAAGCTGCCCCCCCTCCTCTGGTCGGCGTTGAACTGCTTTTTAATTAGTAATAATTTTGGAAAATCCTTCAAATATCGAATTACTTACGTCTTTCGTTTCGAATCGTTCCCCAGTTTAAAGTTTCGTATTTATTAATTAGTAACGAAACAAACGGCCATCCCCCACCCGGCCGCCAGTCGACCCTCGGTAAACTGTTCCTTATCCTTGTGCTCTCCTCTTTTGAGTGAAACTAATGAGATAGTCCTGTGTGTGGTTGCTTTTCTGCTCTGTTTCTGTTTCTGTTTTTGTGTGGGTGCGCTGGGATTTGGATTTACTATCCGAAGACAGACGGATACCTTAGCTATGCCCGTGCACACATTCGCGTGTGGGTACGTCTCGGATTTCATTCAGGAAAAATTGCATTTCTGTATTCTGTCCCGTTTTTATAATGGCTAGTCAAATAATTTCAGTCATTCGGTGGCAAGCTCACATAAATTACACTCCTTTTCATCAGCAGACACACACAGGACACTCCACATCCACGGGGAGGGAGACTAAATTCACGACCAAAACGTAAAAGGACGATCGGGGGAGAGAGAGAGAGAGCACGATAGAATGGTCCCTTTAAAGGTAGACGACATGCAAGCACGCGACAGACAGAGGGTAATAGCACTTAATAATTTAAAAACAAAACGCCAGAGAGGGTTGGCGGTGAATGTTGGTCTGTCGGCTGTAAGATACACCACCTATTCATCCGCACACACAGGATAATCATCCCCGGTGCATGATGACTGACTGGCTGTGTGTGAGTGTGCGACAAGGGGGCGTGTGCGGTATGCACGACCTGGGCGAGTGTAGGCGACTTAAATGTACGAGGGTCGAAATGAGGAGGAAATGGGAGAAAAAAAAAAACAAAATCTATCATCCCTCATGTCTGTGTGGCTGGCTGCGCTGTGTGTCGGTGCGGCAGCTTGGTGAAGGTGTCTCAAAGGAACCGTGCTCTTATGGCAAGTAAAATATCGCACAAGTTGCTGTTGCACACCCCAGATGCACATGCCGGGCCCGCCACAAAGGCAATGTGGGTTTTACATTTTTGGTCATTGAGCGGAAGGACACAGCAGCAGAAGGGTAGTTTTCTAAATCCCTGCACGTAGCAACGCTTGTGCACGTGTGTGTGATATCATTTTGGTGTAGAGGAAATATCGTGATTTTAAACAAAACTAGAGGCGAACGGGGAAAAAAATCGCGTGCATCCGAACGAACTCTATGACCCCTGTGTCAGGATATGACCATACCATCATCATCCCCATATTCACCGCTACCACGAACCCGAAACCGAACCGGGACGAAGGGGATGATGTGAATTCTCACTTGCTTCGCCATTTGTGTGGACTATAATGGCATTTGGATTTTCTCTTTCTCCTGGAAGGCGACCGACGACGACGCCGTGCCGGGCGTAGGCAATCTTTTGAATTTGCCTAGGCACGGGGCGAGCCCTCTCGCAACCGCCAAAGACACTGCATACGCGGCGCCGGGGGTTTGGGCGAATGATCGATATTTCGTTCGCCTTAGTTTGTTTTCGTTGAAGTTCCTTTTTTTTCCGGGAATCGACGGGAATATTTACTCAATGTAGGGTAATGGCATTAGTAGTTCAGCTTCAGAGGTTTGTCCGTTTGTTCGTCGTCGTCGTCGTCTACGACGGAGTTGTCGTTTTCGTTGCCGCCCCCCCCCCTCCATCTCTGGCGACGTAGTCTTTGCGGCGTCGAACTTTTTTTTTTCTCCTCTCAGCATACCACCACCCCCGGCGTGCGTGTGTTTGTCTCACTGTCAGTCGGGGGATGATAATTGCATGGCAAATAAATTATATTGTTACGTTTTCGAGTAAAGACGAGAAGAGCCCAAAAATTTGTTCGCCCAAACGCCCGCCCGCCCTCGGTTCGGCTCGAGATAATGTGTGGGCCATGTGGCTGACAAGGGATGTTAGACGGGACTGGACGTGGCGTGCAATTTGAATGTGTACCAATTTATTTGTGTAAATAATTTAGAGATAAAAGTAATGCCTCTGATTAATGGAATCACTGGGCTCGCCCTTGGCGTCTCACGAATCGCTTTGGATGATTTGCATCAGTGAATCGCATTAGATGGCCATTTTCGTTGTGGCCTTCCCCCACCCACCACCAACCCACCGGAGAGAGCCCGGCTCTTAATGATGTCATTGAGAGATGTCAAGTTGATTTATTTTGTAGAATTGAATTTCCAAAATGAATTTCGCGCAGTTACCTGGAGATTCTGGCTGGTGGAGCCTAAACCACTGATTGATTGAAAATCCATACAAACTCAGGTGGTGGCGGTGGTGGAAAACCCAAATGAGTGATTGATAGGTGGTTAACAGGGTTAAACGATGTGTTTTTGGGGATTCCACTCCAGCGATCCAGATGTTCCTCGGCAGCGTCGTGTAATTTGCAGAAGATTGGCAGCTGGAAGTTACTTCGAATGTTTGTGGAGCTCTTAGCATCAGAATCGGAAATTACGTGGTTAAATTGGGAAGCCTGTGCATGCACCGGCACACATCATCAGGTGAACGCATGGCCAATGACTGGGATATTAGTTCTCTGAATAACTTTCATGAAATGAGCAATTCATAGCGCCTCGGCGCGCCGTATGGGAGTGCGCTTCGGTCGGAGTGGTTGCTTCATCATCGGCGAGGCAGTGGAACGTGAAATCGAATCAATCATGATTGAACCCAAGATACCAGCGGTGTTGAGTCACAGGAGAAGATTTACCGCTAACCGTTACACATGAATGTGTGCCAAGTCATTCTGCTCCTTCCGATGGAGCGGTTGGGGGTCGTGGGTAGTGCTAGTGGAATGGAAAGTTTCCATGAATTTTTGACATGGCCCGACACTAGAGATTTATAGCCGATTGAATCTTTCAGCGGATTAGGCAAATTTGCTGGTTTTCCGATTTTGAGCGAAAGGGTCTGCTTGGATGTGCTCGTTAACGGTGACGTTTTACAACTTCACCTGCCAGGTGGGTTGTAAAAACAAAGTTGTCTACTACAACGGATAATTTTCCGTATCAGATCTGCAATAAATGCTGGAGGAGGATGAGACTTAGCTTCCGTTTCATCTGAGAAAGAAACAAAAAAAAAAAAAAAAAGAAACGTCATCATTTCTCACCCGGACGTTGTCACAGGGTTTTCGTGAAATATTTGCTTGGAAACATTCCAAGTGCTTCCTCATTAGCGCTACAGCAAGCCTTTCAAGTCATACAAAACATGACTTGAGTAATAGGAATCCTCTCTTCGGGACGCCTGTTCGTTCGCATCTCGTCCACTAGCAAGAACTAATTCCATAGCCCATTCATCATCCTAAGTCTGTGTGTTGTGTCCTTTATTGCGCTGTCCAAGGAACATCCGAAGTGTTGCGGAGCGTCATGTCCTCGATCATAAAGACTTCTTTTCTTCTTCGAAATGCCGGCTTTGCCCAGCAACAACCTCAAGATAAATGACTTTTCCATTCCATTCCATTCCATTCGCCGAGGAAAAGAACGGAACCAAGAAAAAAAAAAAAAAAAACAAACAAAAACCAACCCGAAGATACCATAATCAAACGTGACACTTTTAGAGATTCCACACCCAGCACAGGCCTGGTTTTTATTTTTCTTTTCCCCTCTTAAGCTGGCAATTTATTCTCAGAGTCCCTTTTGAAGGTCATCAGAGCCCAAGAGAATATACCGTACAGCCGCCGTTAAATATAACTCGAGCAGAATAAAAATTATCTAGATAAAGCTGCTGTATCGCATTTGATACACAAGAAATGAAAACGAAGAAAACATCCGCAATGAACTGAGATCATGTACTCGTACTTAAGTGCAAGTATTTTGTATCCTCCGCCTGATGGTGAGCAATTTTTCTTCGAAACCACAACCAAAAAAATTCGAAGAGGAAGCCAACAGGACACATAAAAATCACTCGCACTCTTGTTGTCGCATCTCTTACACTGCTCCCTTTATTTCTTGTGTTTTCTTTTTGTTCCATCGATGGTAAAACAATAAATCGGTCGTTTTTCAAAACCGTTAACACCCTGGTTCTAAATTTATTGGATGCCGTCCAAGAGGGAATGCCATAAATTTTCATCCTTCGCAAGTAATCGGAAGTCCAGGGTGTATGATGATTCATTGAACAACTCCATAGAGTTGTCCTTACTCGAGACCAGTATGGTGGGGGAGGGACAGGCCCAACAACGAGTCCCCATCTACCCTCATTTACCCATGTACCCATGTACGATTATCATGACTTCTCATTGATATAATGGCTTTTGAAATCTCGCACAGGAATTTATTGGAATTTATGGTTTGCCAAAGGACTCCAGATCTCGCTCCCTCCAAACTCCCTCCCAATCTCTTTGCCAAACCCAACCACAGTGTCCTCAACGCGATGGGATGTGAGATTATGCAATTAGACAATGACTACCGTCCATGAGCACTTGTGAAATTAATAATAATTGCTTATCCTTTTTTTTTTCTTTCTCTTCTTTACTTTCAGCTCTGAATAAGTGCTCATCGCTCGTCCTGGTTGGGTCGTTTCATTATTATTTTTCTTTATTTTTCTGTTGTTGTTGTTTCTTTTTGCGGATCATTATGATGGCACACGCACACTGGTGAAGGCGATTTGCTAGAAAAAAGAAGAAAAAAAAAAAACCCAACGAGAGGATACAATCAACAGAACACAAGGATATCTTGAGCGCACGAAATGTGCTGCTTTCATAAGACACGACTAAAATGGACTGTGATACTATCATCAATTATCTTTGCTCTGTGTCGGATCGGTAAGGATGCGCGGAGTTTTCGCAGAATGAAAGACTGAATGGGGCACAGAAATGGAAGAAAATCCTAAACAATGCGATGTCGGAATTAGTTCCATCTGCGAATACATTGGAGGAGGGTTAACAGATAGAAGAGATGAGATATGGATGGTTACACGATTCTCGTAATCTGCCTCTCGCATTACAACAATAGGTGCTGTTGAACAATGGTTATAGGGTTGCCATTAGGAGTGTGCTCCGGGTGGCTCCTCGTTATTTAAGTGAGAGTTTGTTTTGACAGGTTCTAGAAAGGATTTGCATTGTTCTTTTTTTTTTAGCTTGTTTCTCCATTCAGCGTGGAAGAGGATAAGGACTAAGTGACGATGACAATTTTTTTTTTCTTTTTTTTATTGACTCTCTGATTCGGTAAGCATCGTTTTTTTAGTAGTAAAATGCCGCAGGAGGCGTAGGGGATACCGCAGAGACTTGGAACTGATTTAGGTAAGGTCAGGAGTCGGTGAGGAGTCACCCTAGAGTCAATTCATTGAATGCCAAGAATGGACAAAACCAAGCAGAGATCGCCTCTGACAATCGCTTATTTCCTTGAGTTCAGAGGAGGATTATCGGGAACTAAAACCCTCCTACTAGTGGCGCTGCAGCCCGTAGAGATCCAGGGCCTAGCTTCTCAGCAACCACTCGTGTTGTGCGTGCTATTGTTCTCTCACAACTGGAAGGGACCTACAGTTTTATGCCGACTCCGAACGGCCAAGTTTGAGAAGCTTTATCTAGACAGTTACACTCTTTGAACGTTTTCACTCTCACTCTTTCGAAGTGCGGCCTTGAAATGTATTTATGTCATACTGGGATTCGAACCTAGACGCCGAGGTTCAAGTGCGTAGCAGTCGATGCGCATACTCACAACGTCACGGCCGCCACCAACTTGGCTTATCTCACCGAAAAGTGGATCCAATGTTCGCCCAATTCAGGCGAAAGCAAGATCGTTGCGCTAGACATTTCTAAGCTATTTGACAGTGTTTGGCAACAAGTTCGCTTTTGTCGAAAATGCCAATCTGCCAATCGTGCCAATCGATGAATCTCTTCTTCTATTTATTGGAAACCCTTCAATTCCAGTGGTTTTGGATGGGTTCAAGTACTAATCTGGTGTTCCCCAAGGCTCTGTTCTGTCTGATCTCCTGACAGTGACATCCAATCCAACTCAAGCCTTGCCTGAGACAGTACTCTCAGCGCTTCATATTCAGTCCAAGATTCATGACCCTACCCTTCGGCGTTTTTGGGTCGGCAGCATTGAATATAAGCCTAATAAACGGAGCTAGAACAATAGAGGGGAACGTCCAAAACTCAATGCTATCTGCTGTTTCTTAAGCGAACTCATAGCTAGGTAGATAATGTGACTTCTTGCTTATTAGTATAGGCTAAGCACTCCACTTAGACCTTACTGCGTTTCCTTTACCGGATTGATTGGTGATTTTTGATGTCTGTTTCGAGCATTTCATACCTCACAGGTGACTTTTAGATATTGTAGGATATCTCTCCCGTCCTGCTCTATGGCGCAGAGACATGCGTCGCTATTGAAAGCACTTGGTCGTTTTCAGATGTTTGGTCCTGTTTGCGTTGATGGCGTCTGGAGGAGGAGATTCAACAACGAACTGTACAGGTTGTACAATGGCATGCACCTGGCTAGATCATGTAGGGCGGATGGAGACCACAGTTCCGCCGCAAGAGTCTTCGATTCCGAGCCCATGGGACAACGCAACAAAAGACGTCATCAAACGAAATGGCGCACATGGAGAAGGAGAAGTATCAACCAACTTGGTGTGCGACACTGGAGGCAGCTGACGAAATATCGTGCTGGCTGGAGAGGCTTGCTGGTTGAGACCAACAGAGAAAAAGAATAAGGATGTCTCTTATATTTGTATTATATTTACAAATCTTCGGGCAGTTAAAGTAATTGCTACCAAGCAGTCGTCCTTCTGCTTCTGCGAGGCCGGGGCATGCTCCGAAGTGGTGCAGTGTTTCCTCTTCCTCCTCATCCATACAGCTTCTACAGAAGTCATTGCAGGGCGCTCCAAGTCTTCTAGCCTGGTTGCCTATGTGGCAATGGCCCGTCATTAGGTCTTTTAGTTCACTCATGTTCTTCCTGTTTAAGTCCAGGTGCGCTATAGTCCTGTTTTGGTTTAGTGCAGGCCAAAAGTCGTTTCTTCTCGATGATCTGCATGAAGCTGCATTTACGCCCATCTATGGTTGGTGCCTTTTGCGGCTTTTATCATTAGCAGTGATGCAGGGTTTTACCATCTTTCAGTTAATTGATGGAGCCTCTATCTATAAAACAATAGATGTCGCCTCTATCGGACTCATTGATAGTCGGAGGGCTGCCTTTTGAACAGCTGTAACTTTTGCCTGGAATACACTGCAGTGGTTCAGTAGCCGAAGCGCCATAGATATGTACGTTGGATGTTTGAATTTTGGAGTACCTCCTTATGTCCTTTGCTGTGAAATTTTAACCCAAACTCTTAAAAATCATCCATTATTCATGAATGCCACTTGTGTCGATAATGCCGGAAAACTGTCCATCCCTGGTGACAGTACTTAACGAACACATATTCGAGGTCCCCAAAAATGCCTCCAAATGTCTAAATTTCCTCAATCGATGCAAGAAATAAGGTTTACTCCCGCCCTAAGTCTTAGTGCAACGCTCACATCTGGTCTGCTTCCTCGAAGACCACTATACTGCTGCTAGATAGAATCCTAACCTAACCCCTAACCCCTAACTCATTGGAGACAACAATATCCCAGAATCAATAGACTTGCACTTGCACAACGGACGTGTCTCCCTTGTCCTTTTGAGGTTATTTCAACAAACGCGAGCTAGCTATTTGCATTCCTTTTCTCCATGAATTCACACGCAATACCCGTCGCGTCAGGACTGCCCATTAGCTGCAGTCGAACATTTGAATTTAGAGACAGATTCACAGACATTTCACACCAATGTGCACAAGGACCTCTTCTCCGCGTCTCCCTCTCTCCAATCGGCCCGTGCTGTGTCTTCGCACCGGAGGGTATTCGTAATCCCTTGTGCGGCCGCAAATTATAATGCGGCGCTGATCATCCCCAAGCCGCTGTACCGCGCTAGGTCATAGCCAACATCAATATCGGCCGAGGGAACATGCTACGTTCGACCTTCACTCCAATTTGGTTTGATTGAGGAGCCAGTGAAGGAGAAACTTCAAACGATGCTTAAATAATGCCTATGCCCTTGTGGAATCCTAAATTTGTTCATTTCGCCACACACTACTGAGCATCCTGCAACCAATCTTCTCTCTGTGTCATCCCACGTATCGGTTAACCCCGCACGCGTTTCCACCGATTATGCAACCACATTTTATTAACCCATAAAAAGCAAAGTTGTGTCCTCTATAAAAAGGCACTTGTTTTCCGCATAACATCGTGAAAACTTTTCTCTGATCACACCGAGATTTTCTTTCTCAGCGAGTTTCTTATTTCGGATGCATGCACACACCCGTAGATGGCTTAAAAATGTATCTCTCGTCTTGTCGGGAACTCACTTACTTGTGTGGTTCCGCAGAAAGAACACGAGCTTCTAAACGATTCGCGGTGAAACCGCATATTTCTGGAGAGAACTTTTGAGCAGTTGTCAAATACGCTCCCTCAACTTTGATTCCGGAAAAGTTTTTGTTTCATTCTCCGGCACTCAATGTTGATGACGTCTGCCGTGAGTTGGCAATTGGCATCTTCCCAGGCAGTCTCAATCGTCTGTCGTGTCACCCTCGACTGCATTCATTCGCTTTGAAAGCGCGATGATTAAAAACAGCGTTTCCCAGCCAAATTAATGACCATTCCCAACAAACTACCACCCACTAGAAAAAGGGAAAAATCGTCTTAATAACCCGTAAAAAGTGAAAAGTTAATGGCTTTCCTTTGTGAAGGTCAAAATGTCACTAACAAAGGACCTCTATCAGCCGTTTATAGCCACCCTGAGACTCAGTGCTGCTGCTGCCGCCAGTGCAAACAGTCGATTATGAAAGTAATGTTGTCCCATAAAAACTGCATTACGCTTCTTGCACTCAAAGCTCTGGCGGCAACCCTAACCTAACACAGACACCAACCACCCACCCACCACCCAGGCATCCACTCAACACGGGAAGCCCGAAGGAAACACTCGCAATTACAAAATGACAAAAGAGATTTATGTTTCTGTGTTCCTCTGTATGCCTTCATTCATGCACCACTCTTTCGGTCGCCTCCGCTTTTGCCATCGTTTTTCCTGTTCTTTAACTTTTCTCCGATTTATCCTTAGGTCACGTGCTGGCAATACGAAAGGGGCGTTTAATGTGCCCCAGCTCCTTCATCGCCTTGAGTGGAGATTTACATGTTCAACTGCAATACACCACCGCCCTGGTTGCCAGTGCAGAGTATCTGAATCGAATAAATGCCACGCAGCTACCGCCAACGAGCCCGGGTGTGCCGTCATTAACCAACACCACCGCTACCGCCACCGCCACCGCCACCGCCACCGCCACAGCCAAAGCCACCACCAATGCGACGACCACGAACAGAAGCACAACCAGTCATGGCATGAAGGAGCAGGATAATGCGCTAACGAACCTTGTCATTAGCCTAATGACAAAAAATGGAAGCGCCGAGATTGTCAGCAATATAACCCTGTTCCCTGATCCAAGGAACAACGTAACACAAATCTCAGTGCCATGTCAGACATTTTATCGTGGGGGCGTGTACACCCTTCACGTTGTATCCAGTACAACGAACGATGACGAACGATTGAAACAACAATTGGACGTCCGGTGGCCGATGGCCAAAATGCAAGTCACTCCCAAGCGTCTCGTCACATATCCCGAGCTCACAGTCGAGGTCAGATTGTCCTTTGACCAAGTGGCATGCGATCTCAGCGGCAGGATGATGACGCTGATGAATTTGCCCGAATTTTGGTTGGAATTAATTTACTGTGGCAAGGAGATTACGTGCGCCAGTCATAACAGCTCGAAAGGCAATATCCTCTACGCGGAGGAGATCAGAGGCTTTCCCAAAAACAAACTAATTAAGTTGCGCTGCGAGCTCTTCGGATTAGCTGGTAATTATGCGGTCAGGCTGCGTCCGATATCGCCCACACCGGCCGAGGTTACGGCTGTCGAGTACATCAGCGTTGATTGGAGTGATAAGTTCGTGTTCAATGTGTATGCGAGGAGTATATTTCCCTGTGATCCACACACCGGAATCGGTGTACTCTATGAGTATCCGGGATGTATCCTCGACCAGGGCGACCGAGTGCGTTTGTTTGCTAAGCTGCGTGCTGATGTGGCATCCTTGAAGCCTCCCACTTCATTGCACTATGTGGCCGAGCAACGGGTGGTCAAGAGCCAGTACTCGTTGTATTTTAATTGCGACCTCTTCTCGGAGAAGTACGTCGAGTACTGTTTCGTGTATGTCAGTCAGGGCATTTCTGGTGCTGTTGCCGACGTCCGAATGGACTGTGTGCCAACGTTACCCGTAAAAGGTGAGTCCGACTGCTGATGGCGGGTGATGAAGCACCTACAGATCAAATTGGATATGTGATTTTTAATTACTTGTACACTTGCAGAATCGGACACCGGCGGCTGGGGCCCATGGAGCGAATGGACTGCATGCTCGACTAATTGTTTGGGCGGCACCAGGAATCGATATAGGTTTTGCGACTCACCGCCACCCCGATATGGGGCGAAGTTTTGCGAGGTAAGTTCCAACAAACTGGCTGTGTGCTCGTCTGTTCGATTTGTTATGAAAAGTTTTGTGTTTACAGTCACAGTGCACTGCCAGCACCTCACCTCCATCACTGATGTGATGTGTTTCGATTGGTGCAACGTATTGTTCACTTTCTGAGGCATTCTGTTTTTTGTTTTCCGCAGGTCCCCGTGAGCAAACACATATTTTCCATGAGACAGCATTTGTTTCGCGCTTCCTAGCGTGGCTTTGATACGATACCAATCGCACGGACAGGGTGTCCCCGGAATTGCTCACGGATTCATGGATCCTGAATCCCTGTCGGGGATTTTCAGGATGTTTCAGTTTGAATTTGTGGTCTTGGCGGGAATTTAATTTATTCTATTCCACTGTCACCTACTCGTCCACAGTTGTGGAATAAATTTTGTATTTTTGAGTGGGCTCCGTTGTCGTTCGCCGAGACTCCGTGTGATCTGGGTTGAAGCTCTTATTTATCTGTGGGTGCTGCAGGGATTTTGACAGCTCCAGTTGAGCTACGGTGAGCAATCTAAAAACAGGATGACAACGGATTCAGAGACGCCCCTGAGAGGAATTCCGGCAGACCAGAGCAGACAACTCTTGAGTTTTCCCAGTTAATACACACTTGGAGTGGAAAACGGTTTGAAGGACCTCTCTCCCCCTATTCTCCAACACTTCAACTGACGAATCAATTGCCCAACTACTGAAGCAATTCGCTTCAATTTCAACAAACGCTATGCTCATTGAAAGCAAAAACTTCCTCTTGCTCATAAAAATTCAATCTAGCCACGATCCAGCTGGAGGCTAGGGAAAAGTTCAACTTCCACTCAAAGCCATCATCAGAAAGAGATTAAATTTCCGCCCATCCCCTTGCCAAAAGCACACTTCATTAAGACACACCCTGCAACCAAACGGCAGACTGCTGGTCGAACTCAATTCCAATCGAATCACCGACCAATTGGTTGCGCATCCCTCTGATGAGCTCCCATCCCTAAATAACTGTAGCCACGTAATGGCTTATCGATGACCTGTTAAAGTTCAGATCCTCCGAAGCACCCTGCATATAAAATGCACACAAAGAAATTTCTCCACATTTTTAATCATGCACCCGGTAAGGGTACTCAGTCCTTATCTGACATAATACTTTGTAGTTGTTTTGTGGGGCCGTCGAGTGTGTTACAGTGGAGAGGTATAGAGTCAAGTTTCGAATAGTAGTAGCGTGGCCATTGTTTGTTGGCTGACGAAAATATATATAACCTCCCATTCCATCGTGCATGTGCCCTGCCCTGCCCTGCCCTCAAACCTGCATCGGTTTCTGTGCATATTTCTGCACAAAGTCTGTGCTCAGCTCAGCTTCGCCTTTCGGAGGAGCGCTCGCTGGTGGTTTGCCTTTATTAAGCAGGATAAAAGGGGATAATCAACGTGTGGTGGAAATGCATCAGCCTCGAATAGCCCCCATTTATTGTGAGAGTTTTGCGTCTAAAGAAATTGCAGATATAAATTTTTCGATTGAGTTGAAGCGGCTTTATTTCTTGTTGCCGTCGCTGTTGTGCGCTTTGTTTGGTTGCGATGCGAATCTAGTGAATGAAAGGACGTGTTAAGCTGTGCAAGTTTTTGGGGCATCTCTCTAATAAAAGAATTTCTCTCGTGAATGACTTAATTTTCAATGGGAGCACAGCTTATTCATCGTGTTTTGTGGAGTGCTTGTCTGTTGTGAACGGAGCTACCTACAACGCCCTGGGCTGCACCTCCACCCTCGTGGAAATGTGTTTAGCAACCGCCGTAGTTACCGGCTAATCAATACCAACGAAGAATTCCCTTTCACCGAGGCCGCCCGATTTCACTGATTTCCTCAGTCTGAGCGATTTCGTTGACATCAAAGGGAGCAAGTTCGGAGAATTCCTTCAATCGCACGTCACGTCGTAAATCAAAGGACAGCAGACTTCATTAGCGCAAAATGCCTCCAAAGAAGGGCAAGGGAGGCAAGGGCAAGAACAAGGACAAAGGGGACAAGGACAAGCTAACCCAAGTGGACCGGACGTTCTACGAGCTGACCATCACAGATCTGAACAACAAGCTAGCGCATCTTCGCAGTCACTTGGTGCGGCTCGAAGACACCAATGAAGAACTCAGCGAAACGGTTCGCTCCATGAACGAGGACCGCAATGACGTGACAGCGTACCTGGATAGGACCCTAACCCAAAAGGTGGACACAATAAACGAAATGGAGGAGCGAATTACTGAGCTCTCGAAACTGCGTGAAACCGAGAACAAGCAGTTGACGGAACTCATCAGGGAGTGGGAGTCCAAGTACAAGGCACTGCATGAGCAGCTGACGTCCGAGATCAAGCTGCTCAACGGGAAGCTGAACTCACTGGAGGAGTTTCGTGTGCAGCGAGATCTGCTCTTGGCCAAGTTCGACGAACAAGAGGCCGATCTGAAGGAGAACCAGCGAATGCACAAGGAGGCAATGAACAGCATGGAACAAAAGGCGATCATTGAGAAGGACGCCCTGAAGAAGGAGGTGGAAAGCAAGCTGCTTCAGCTGTCCGAAGACTTCACGCGGTCGAGCGAGATTCGAAATGCGGGCTATACGCGACGTCTGATCCGGGAGAACATATCCCTGACGAAGGAGATCGACAGTCTAATCCTGTCGCAGATGAGAATGCTTCAGGAACACACGGAAGCAATGGAGCGCGCCAAGAGGATAGACGAGGAGCTGGCAACCAACGAGGAGATGAAGCAGCGGCTGATGCTGAGCTGTCAGAACAAAATCGAGATCATCGAGCGGCTGACGTCCTCCTATGAGTCGCTGAAGATAAAGTATATCAATTTGCAAAAATACCGGAAGCTCTACGAGAACCAAGTAAAGAAGGACATTTGCGAGAGGTTCGCCTACAATGACTTGCTCAGCAAGACGCGGATCTTGAAGCAACGCATCGAAACCCTGAAGAACGAGAAGATTAAGCTCATTGGAATGCACCAGCAGCACGAGATGCAGCTGCTGAAGCTGCACGAGATAATCAACGGGCTTCGGCTGACGGTGCAGGCCGCCGTCGATGACGAGCAGCCAGTTACCGGTATGAAGCGGAAGAATCTGCTCTGTGAGCTCCTGAGCATCCTTGCGGAGTATTCCGAAACCCCTGGGACCGTACCGTCGGTGCCGACCATGTCGTCCGAGATATCCACTTACCGCCCGGGCACCATGGGCTTCCTCAGGCGCTCCGGGTCGTCACTGATAGACGTATTCAAACGCGAGGCACGCAAGATTACCTCTGCCGAGCGGATATCGCCGGACTTCAAGAAGAAAGGTATGCAGGGCAAGGTGACGCCGCAAGAGCACAGCGTTGATGGCGACATTCTGCTGGATGTTGAATATGGATCCACTTACTACATGGCGTCCACACCGGAAGACCTTGAATTGCCACCGGAAGAGGAAAAAGACGAACAAGACGGCGCCGACTATGGCTCGTCGTCCACTGGCGAGAGTGTGCCATCGGTTAGGAGATCCACTGGAGCGGGACAGATGACTGCGTCTGCAGCGACAGTAGCCACGGAGGCATCTCCAAAGACGTCCGAAACAAGTGTGGAACCAGGGTCTAGCGAGGCGCTATCTGAGGCTGAAGTTGACGAGGAATGTGAGGACTACGAGGAGGAGGACTCTGTTCATTTCTTTTATTGATAACTTGTGGATGTTTTGCTTTTTCAATAAAGAGTTGTAAATTGGCACGTGAACCTTTGGGTGGTCTTTCTTTTTCTGTGCCTTGAATGCTCGCAACAGGCTTGTTGGTTAAGAGGTGTGTCTGAAAATGAATTAGGTTTTTTTTTTCTTGTTGCCTCCAACTGTGTTTTTGTAAGGACATGAGTCCGGATGCCTCTGACGTTCGGTTGCCAAATGCCTTCCTCAAATTGAATCAAATCCCCCACCAGTCCGGCGTTCGATTGTGTAAATACTGCTCGCATTTTACGGCAGCTTTCAAGGAGGAAAACAGACAATTGGACTGTGCTCCAACAATTCCATGGAAACCGAACAACACACAAAGAATCAACAGAAGAACTTCTGATCTCAGAAATTCGTCTCTCCCTCGCACCCCGTTGAAGTCCCCAGCAGAAGGACTCAATTTTGCGAGCGACAAGCGCCAGCCAAAATGAAATTCAAGTCAACTAGCACTTCTATTCATGAGGCACAATTGAGATCTCTATTACATCTTCTCCGAATGGTTGGATTACGTCCACCCTCACCGGATAAGTATAGGACGCGACCAAACGAGGGAAGGACAAGCGCTGCCTTGTCAATATCACACTGTGAGTGTACAATTCAAAGAATAGCCTCATTGATTGACTCACGGCGCGGCGCTCGGTTGTATGAACGTTCTTCTGCACTTAACCTCCTTTAAAGGACGCAAAACCCCTTAATCTACTTATTTTTCAATTTGTCACCCATACACAAGCACATACACGTTTTCATTCTTCTCTTTTTTTCTCTCTCTTTCCCATCTTTTCCTCGCCCCCCCCTTTTCGTATATCTCTCAAGGGTCCCTCGGTGGAAACGGAAAAATGCGGAAAATCCATATCAGACACTTGGGATTGTATTTACGAATCAACAGGAAAATCCTCAATAGCAAATCGCACCGATGTCTCACAGGAAATCGGTCCTGGCTGCCGCTGTGGATGTATTGTGCATCTGGGATCCTCGAAGCCGAAGCGTATCATTGCTGGCGCAACGCAAAGCTGTCCCGGTCGTTCGTTTTGGCTGATTCAAGTGAGTACTACAATTTAAAATTATTTATTAAATTCTCTCGTTTCTGCCTCATCCGATGGGACATACACACACACACACACGGGCATGTGTTCGTGTAGAAAATGAATATAAATAAATGATCCCTAGATGCCGTCGTCGATGGCGTGTAAGGAAAGTGATTTCGTTGTCTGCAACCCCACGATGAGTGGCGTCAGTCCAACTGTCTCACCCTTCAAGAAGGGGACCGCACAGACAAAGAAAGAAAGAGGCTTTCTCTCCTCTCCCAATTGAAGGGAAATCGGCCTTTTTTTTTCTCTGTGGGGGCCGGGTAGTCGTTGGGATCGTTTCTTGGAATCCAGAGCATTTTGCAAATACCTTCATATGACCGGAAAAAATGCCACACACCCTCTCATGCATGGTGGCCCAAAACAACCGCCATCCCATCATCATCATTACAGACCGCCCCACTTGGCTCCGATCGTATTTGACTTTCCAACCGATAAAAATCACATTAAGGGTCGTCTTGGGTAACTGAATCGAATGCGGAGAGTGTCGCAGAGCCACCTCTCGCACAGACGTGCACACCGAACACCCCATTGTCAAGGAATTGTGGGTGTGGGCGGTGCGGTGCGGTGCGGTATAGAAAGATTTTAACACAATTAAGTGTCACATCGTGAGCCATGCGGAGCCAGAGTGCGCTATGGTGGCTCTGTACCGACCACTCGATAATTATAAATTTTACGCGTCGGTAATAGAAAAAAAGCTAGGTTAAGACCGTAAATTACTTGGCGGGTCGTTAAGTTGAAATAGTTTTATCGAGCGTGTACGAGGGGGAATTTCATTTCATCCCCAGACCACCATAAAGGTGTAGATCGAATCGTATGTGTTGCGAGGGAATGGGGTGGACTATAAATTGCTTCAAATGGCAATTTTCAAGGAACTTGTTTTGGGCACGTCGACGATGGGGTAAGCACCCAGGCACACTCTGTGCGGGAGGATGCTCTGTTCTGTTGAAGTAAATCTGATTACAGGTGGAAACTTGGTACTCGATTAGGGATTTGATGGAGTTTCCGTAATGGAAAAAGTTATCTGAAATTTTTTGGTTAACTAGTTTTAGGTTATGGCCCTACATTTCAATAATAAAAAAGAACAGCACACACCCACACACACAGGGTGTCGATAGAGGCGATAGATTACATCCCATCTATCCTTATCACCTTCTCCATTGCCTTGAGAGCTGCAAGAAACGGAGTAAGAGTACGGATTGCAATCTTCTTCCAGAAAGTAGTGAGAGAGTTTATTTGATGCTGCTTCGCTTGGATATAAACTTTGTTTTCAGTTTCCGGCACGAAGACGAAGAGGCACGAAGTGGGTGGTTGCTCAGTTTTTTTTGTTTGCATTCAACGTAGGAAAAGCCAACAACAGGATAGCATCTTATTGATTCGAAATCTCGACACAGACAAATTGGAAGTGTATACATTGAGGACACACTGGCAAAACATCCTGGAGGTCACAATTTGCATCAAGTGTTGGGTGGGCGGTAGTGGTCGATGGGCGGCTACTTGTGTGTGTTTGTGTGAAAGTTAAACCTTTCCGAATTGATTCGTTCGCTTTCAATACGGTGACGTTGGTAAGAGGTTTATTGATTCGGTCGTCAAAGGAACAACATTGAAGGAGGAATTCACTAGATTGGTTAGCTGCATGGTTGCTTGATTTTGGTTATGATGGTCACTGGACGATGGATGGAGATTTGTTTTTCATTGACCGGTAGAGAGCAGAGAAGGGGATCCATATGGCCGCAACATATTGAGGAGTGTTCTTCTTCCTTCAACGTCACTTCGGTCGTAGGTTGACTATTAATAAATTCATTGCCTCATGATGGGGCTTAGTACTTAGTGCAAATTCAGCTTATAAGTACATCAGCCACTTACGTTGACCTTACATGTGCTGGAAGAGTAGAATTTGCAATCGAATTTGCACGCACAACACCACGAAAAGCGGAAGAACTCCATTCCCCCTCAAATAAATCCCACAAACGGAGTAAAATAATTCCATCCCCATTCGTTCAGCTTCCAGGCTTTTTACTTTTGCCGATGCGACGAGATAAAAATTAACCACCAACCAACCATTTTTTTTTCTGTTTCCAGGTCGATGGTGATGACACAATTTCCCTCGACATCAGCTTCCTGCGGCTGCCGTGCCTTTCACAGTACATTAAAATCCGTGATGGGCCGTCTCTCTCATCGACGCTGCTTATTGAACTGACGGGCAGTAATGCCATTGAAGTTCCGCCAACACTTGAATCGACGGGCCAGCACATTTTAGTGGAATTCTACTCAGGCGACAGCAGTCTGATTGAAACCGGCTGCACAGGTGGCTTCCTGGCGAATGCCGAACAGATAGGTAAGGTTCATGCACAGCAAAAAAAAGTCGTCGTCCCCCCCTCTATAATCCCGCCCTTTTGCAGTGCCAGCAAATCAGACGAATAAAATTGTCGTTCGAAGTCGAGCTGTAATTCAGGCGAAAATCCGAACCAACTTCACTCTGGTTCACCTCTCGGCCGTGGTGTTCGCGAGCATAATCATCCTCATCAGTGGACTTCTAGGTGAGTTCCAATTGCAGGCATTTTGAATCCATTTACAAATGTCTCACTCGCAGGAGCCCAGTACATCGTGCGCTACAGGAAGTATCATTTGGCGATTAGCGAGAGGCACGACCACACCTCGCCCGTTCACACGCCACGGGCATCCATGGCTTCTCTGCACAATCCACCGTCCAGAGCGGTGTCAACCACCACTCTTCTCTCGGAAGTGATATATCTCGTCAAAATGCGCCCCAAGCGCCAATTGAGGCACTCCATCCTGAGGGAAAGTGTTGACGCCGAAAACATGGCCAAGGAGACCGAATTTAATGATTCCGACAAGCTGACCAAGTGGTACTTAACTTTGACATCGACTCACTTCAGACAGGTTTTCACATTCTTTACGCTTTCAGTGACGAAATGGGCAGCAACTCAAGCATCGTTACACTTCGCAATGAGGCCATAACCGAGAACAGCCTCCCAGACAGCCCGGAAGATCTGCGGAAAGACTCTGCGTCCATGCTGTCCGGCGTGAGTTCTTCATCGGCCAGTAACTCGTTACGCTTAAGTAAACATTCAAAATATCCCGATAGGGACGATGGCACACTGAAAAGAAAGAGCCTCTCACCGAACGATGACTCCATTGAGAGCTCATCGCTTCGATCCCACTCAATCAGGGACAGTGACCGATTCAGTCAATTGGACACCAAAAGCATTACGATTTCCCTAACAAATGTGAGTCTCATAGTTAGTCGGTGAATGTTCAAGATTAGCTGAGTTTGTTATCATTTTAGGGTTGCTACTCACCAGCGGCCAGCATCATCAGCAGGGCCACCATTCGAACGACCAATCAAAAGGAGAGCAAGGAGAAGCAGAACCGCAAAAAACTCCTCGCCCGTCCTGGTTCCGAGTTTTCTCTCACCAATCCGGAGGAACTGGAACTCGACTACTACGACTACAATGTGATCAATGCGGGAGCAGCGCCAGGCTCGTACCTCGGCATGGATCCGGCCTATCTCGTGTGGATCCCACCGATGGACGGCGAGACGGCTTTAAACGATTCCAACAAGACCCCCGAACCGATCTATGAAGAGATTCTGCCACGCCTGAGTCCAGGCAGCAACACAGAAACGCCAGACTCGGAGATCAGCAGCCACACCGGTGGCACACCAAAGCCACCACTTTCGCCAAATGAAACCAATCTCAAAAATGTCCTGATACAAAAGACGCTCGCCACTTCGGTGTCCCGCAACGGAACGCCCATCTTGAATGTGCGACGCAACAAAGCCGCCAATCGGTTTTCCGGTCACGAGAAAGAAACTCGCCGCTCATCGGATTCCAATGCGGAGAAGGAGACCGCCGTCGTCAAGTCACCGAGTGATCTGCAAGATTTCTACGAAATGGACGACATCCAGTTTGCCGACGACGAGAGCGATGCCGAACAGGGTAAAGTTTTAGCACCACGAGTCAGCTACTTGAAGACAGTGGCCATTGATAATCAATCAATTGCTTCCAGCACGGAACAGATAGCTCTATAGATGCCGTTGCCATGCAGGCTAATTATGTTGTATATACAAGAGAGAATATAACCCCAAAGTTGGTCTTACATTGGTTAGGTTTAAGTAGACGAATTAGGAAAGCACACATATGTATTTAATTTGAAGGAATTCACTGCGATGAGGAGGGGAGTGAGTTCTTTTGAGAAGATTGTCGACACGATTGTCGAGGCGGGAATGTGAGAGTGATCCTGCCAGCAGCAGCAACACACACATCCTGTAGCCTCTCAAGACTGTCCATCCATTCGCACTCCTCATCGCGAGTGGTATTTTGTAACTCACCTACTGCATAATATCATCATTAACTGTGTACCTTTTAAGAGAAACTATTCAACCAAATACTTGTTTAAGAGTTCTACACACATTAACTAGCATACTACATAACCCCCCCCCAAAAACGAGAATAATATCAGAAACAAAAACCACATATTTAATAAAACTGTTACCGCAAAGGAATTATATTCTCCCGCTCCTCGTATACGTATCACTGCCATCGAAGTTCTTATCAAACTTACCTTATAACCTGCGTCTGATGCCAAACCTACCCCTCCGACAATGATTTCTCTCTCTCTCTCTCGGCAAGAAATCGGCGCACGCGAGCTGACTTCCAACGTAATTGTTTGAATTCAAATTCTCTTCGGACCACTTAACTGAAGTGCTTTATTTAAAAACAAAAAAAAAAGAAAAGGATGCAATATTTATGTAAATTTAAATATACACACAAATCTATTTATTTATTTTTCAAAATCTAGATTTTGTTTTTGTCTATTTATCTATGTGTAAATTTGTTAAATCTGTGTCCCCTCTTTGCTATGACCCCAGAGATAATCAAAAAAAAACACAAGAAAACCTTCACAGCTTCAAGGCTGGACAAGAATACGCTTCTAAATTAAATGGCAAATGATTTTTAAAACTAAACTAGATTAGGGAAATGTTAGCTAAGAATACAAGATGTAGAGAGCGTAGATGCACTCACGCAGCTGTGGGTTAAGTATTTATTTGCTTTGAGTTAATTGTTGCATTGGTAGGCTTAAGAGATCTCCCCCCACCCGACAGAAGAGATTTTTTATGCAATCCAATGATGACACGAATGAAAAGATTGCTGCAATAGATGTTCCAGAATCTCCAAAATAGTTGTACAATAAATACACAAATCAGTTCTCGTAAATAATATTAAGAGACGGCCAGCACATACATCCAGGATGAATTAATTGCACATTCTTTCGACGTTAAGTAGAGGCTTTAAATACCAACAGAAACAAATCTATTTATACAATTTAGTGTTATTCTGTAAATAAATTAATAAGATAAGTTTATGAAAATGTAAATAAATTATTTTCCACATCAGACGTGTTTATTTTGCGGCGGGTTTCCGGCTGGGAATCAACTAACAATCACAGCCACAGTTAGTTGAAGCCTCCTTCTTCCTTTTTGTGATGAGACATAGGGATTTGAAATAAAGGCCCAAACCCAAATAAAGAGTGGTTAAATTTTAGAGGCCGATGTTGATTTTGAATTAAACACAAATTATTTAGGAAATTTATGTCATTTTTTTTATTGTGATAATATTGGTATGGTTCAATTATGTATGGAACAAAATATCGACCAAATGGCCGCCGCGACCTCGGCGGCACACCTCCATCCGATGGTCCAAATTTTCGATGACGCTGAAGCATAATTGAGCTTCTATGCCGTTAATGTGCCGAATTATCTCATCATTTAGCTCTTGAATTGTTGCTAGCTTATCGACGTACACCTTTTCTTTCATATAACCCCAAAGAAAAAAATCCAACGGTGTCAAATCACATGATCATGGCGGCCAATTGACATCGTCACCACGTGAGATAACACGGCCATTGAATTTGCCGCGCAAAAGTGCCATTGTTTCGTTAGCTGTGTGGCAAGTGGCACCGTCCTGTTGAAACCACATATCGTCCACATTCATATCTTCCAATTCGGGCCATAAAAAGATCGTTATCATTTCACGATAGCGAACACCATTCATAGTAATTGCCTGACCGGCCTCATTTTGTAAAAAAATACGGACCGATGATGCCGCCAGCCCATAACAGTCACTCTTTTTGGGTGCACTGGTTTTCCAACAATCACTCTTGGATTATCATTCGCTCAAATGCGGCAATTCTGCTTATTAACGAATCCACTGAGGTGAAAATGTACCTCATCACTGAAGATGAAGTGCACGATATGCATTGTTTGTTTTGAACGCCCATTTTCATTATAAGCCTGAATAACTTTAACGCGTTGCTCGATTGTGTATCTTTCCATGGTTCAAATTGAGTTAGTCTGAAATTGAGAAATGTCAAATGAGAATGCAGAAAGAAACTTGACGTTTAAGTGTGGTTCACATTCCACATGGCCCTTCAAATTTAACCACTACTTACTTTGTTGCGTGCGTTGCGTAATATCCAATTATTGACAACTCATTGGAGGAGTAATGCTGAGCTTTCCTGTAGGAATGGCCAAGGTGGCTCAATTGTGAAACAGTTTCTAAAATCTGTTATCAGGAATGCCGAGCTTGCTGTCAAGTTAGCGGTTTTTAATTCAGTATTTGTTCGAACTTTCACCTATGGCCATGCAATTTGAGTAATGACCAAAAGATTGCGAATACAAGCTGCCGAAATGAGAATTCTTCGTGCTGTTGCGGAGTTACTCGCCGTGAAAGGGTGAGAAACCCAGCAGTAAGCGAGGAACTCAATGTAGAGTCGCTGCTTCTCTTTCGAGTGAAAAGGACTATGCTTCGATGGTTTGGTCCTGTGGCACTAATGTACACATCATCAGGACTTCCGAGGCGTGCCTTGAAATCGATTCCATCAGGTAGGCCCAGAACGAGGTGGTTTTGGACCAAGTCGAAAAACTCGCCTGGTTGCGCTTGGGCATAACTCCTGAAGAGTTCGAGTCGATGGCGGAGGATCGAGGGGCCTGGAGATCTCTCGTGCGGACATTACCCCCGCGACTCCTGTCGTGGATCATGCGGGTCAGAAGTTGATGATGATGATGACAACTCATAAGTTCAAGTGAGAGGGCGAGAGACATCAAATGCGGCCCACAAGTGGAGTACATCACGAAGGATGAAGTCGGCCAACTTTTTCTTTGACGGTTATTTTTCCGACAAAAATCAGTTTACTCTGATGTTGTCGATGGTGGATTTCATATGGGGCTCGATGGATTTCGGACGCTCCGCACGAATTCATTGGACACCTCTTTGCAATCCGGCAAATACAATTTTTGTGGATTTGTGTTTGGGCCTTAGCGCTCAAATAACGAGCGCTCTTTCAAATAAATGCTCTAGTTCATCTCATTATTTGGAAGGGGAAGACTTCCAGCTCCTCTCACGTATTCACAGGCGCTGCCAAAGCATCAAATTTTCAAACTAATTTCAGGGGCAAGAGACGAGGAAGTTGGATATCTCCATTAGTTGATTTCTCGTTCCTGGTGGTTCCGGCATTGGCCTTAGGGTAAAATGAAGTCAATCTCAGAAGCAAATCACACAGTTTGCTTGTTGGAATGATAGCCTGTCAATGATTCCCTAAGTCTGGAAACCTACGACTAGCCAGAGCGCTGTACGAGCAGAGTAGGTGTATGGTTTCTACCTCCTCTTCATCTATGCAGCTTCTGCAGAAATCATTATATGGGACACCCATCCTACGAGCATGAGTGCCAATCACACAGCGCCCGATTATGACTCCTATGAGAGTTCTTAATGAGGGTCTGCTGAGCCTTAGTGGACTGAGTGTTCACAAGATGGTAGGCTGTAGCGATCGGCATGGAAGGTGGTACCCCTGCTATTGACAGGAAGGAGGTTGCACCACACCTGGCGAGTTCATCAATGTCCCGGCACCCACATGAGGTGTATATTATAATGCTCAGCCATCTCGTTAAGAGACAGCCTGCAATTAAGGGCTGTTCTTGCGTTGAACAACGTCCAGAGACTTGATTGTGGCCTGACTGTCCGAACAGATGGTGGTATCCCTTTTAGATATCACGTTGTTTCATGATAATGACTCTTTATTCGCAATGGTTTCTGCATGAGAGACGCTACAGTTTTCAGGGAGCTTCGAAGAGATAGCAACATTGAGGATTGGAATAGACACCTACACTCACCCCTTCGTCTATCTCTGAAAATACACAGGGGATCATACAGCGTCTGCTCGTCAGACATCCAATCCGATCTGGAAGGAATGCTGGTAGAGAATTTCTTCTCGAAGATAACCTGGGGTAGGAGACGGTCGGTGGCGTTAGGAAGGAAGTTGAATTCTTTAAGAATGGTTGAGTGGCCGATGTTGTGTTCACCGAGAACTATAAAGAGACTTCTTTGAAGCGACCAGTGGGAAATAGTTATGACTTCCATCACCACAGTTCCCGTCTCCTCCGCATTTCATTCACCTTCTGGCTATCACTTGCTACCTCTTAAATTCTCACAAAAGCCTAGCTTGAATTGGAATGCCTACAAAAGCTCAAAGAATTAAGCAGGAGAAACAGAGTAAAACTCTGCTGGATATCTGGCCACACGGGGGTAGAAGGCAATGAAATGGCCAACTCCCTAGTTAGGAAAGATGCATCGGAATACGTCAAAGGCCCAGAACTATTCTGCGATGGAAGAGACCATGTCCTCAGAGAAGAATTCAGGGAACTAGAATGAAGGAACAGAACAGAAACTTGGAACAAAGTTCATGGAATGAAGGAGGTCCATATAAACGAAAGAGGCTTGAGACATGCATCAAAATGAGCAAGAACAAACTCCGTATCCCAACTGGCTTCCTAACAAGGCACTGCAGACTCAACAGATACTCAGGCACTACTTCCTTCTTCTTCATTGTGTTTAGCTACAGTCCGTGGAGGACATGAGCCTCAACCAGGTGCGCCACATTAGATGCGCGCGTCCTCTGTTACAGGTTCGGAGTGAAGGACTCTTCCTGGAGCTGGAGTTAAATTGTTCATACACTCTACATGGCCCAGCCACCTTAGGCGTTGGATCCGTAGACGACTGGCTAGGGTCATTTCGCTGACCAGTTCGTGGCTGAATCTTTTCCGCCAAATACCAGCAAAGTAAACAGGACCCGCTCCGCTTTTGAGATTGTCCATGCCTCGGCGTCATACAGCAAGACTGGGATGATTAGTGTCTTATATAAAGTCAGTTTGGTCGTTCGAGAGACGGCTCGGTTTCTCAATTGCCCCTTGAGCCCATAAAAGCGGCGGTTGGCAAGAGCTGCATTCTGCATTTGATCTCGGTACTGATGCTGCTCGTAGTGTTTACTTCGGAGCCGAGGTAGACGACGTCCTTAACAACGTTATAGATGCCCAATGTGAGGCTCTGTGCAAGACGTCAATGTTGCGTGTCCTTTCCTGAGGACAGCGTATACTTTGTTTTGGCCTTATTCTTACTTCCACTTCCACTTCCACTTTTGTAGTGCAAAAACCGACAAACTCCTTCAATTTGACAAAAGTTGCTATCGATGGTAGTTGGAGCACTAACTGGCCATAACCATCGGAAGCACCACGACATGAAGAGCTGGTTGAGATATAGCCCCCTGAGCCAGAAATCATGTACTAATCATGTTTACTACTATATCTCTAACTCTGGAAGAACATTTCTGCCAAGATCATGAATGTATCAAACAAATATCCCCCGAAAATCTCTTTTCATCCTTTTAAGGATATCCGGATGACTTAACGCTGCAACAACACACAAGCGCGTGGCACACCGACCTCCACCCGTGGACATAATCTAATCTACTTCCACTATCATTAATACGAAGTTAGATTAAATATAAAACAGTTAACCGATTTCCTTTCAAATCACACGCAAATTTATCACATCACCCAATTGGAATAACATTCTTGAGCCCATATAGCTGCTACGTTATCCAAAGGTCGATAATGCAGCGTCCGACATTCTGTCAACCACTTTCAGCTCGATGGATCCATCAAAGTGTGCAAAACCGGCAAAAAATTACGCAAGTATTGTTTGTGTATTGTTTTTGGCGCTGAAGAGGAGCAAAAAAAAGGCGTCTAGTTCCCACGCTGAGTTGTGTCTGTAGCGTTTATTGATTCGTTGCCTGTGGTGTGTCGTACCCCGTAAAGTTCTTAAAAACCATGTCCAAGCGAAACAGTGTCACTGGGACACCCTCAAATACATTGTTTCGATATTTCGGCAAATCACCAGCTACATCGGATAAAAAACCATCAAAGTCCGATGAAATTCCAAAGAAAAAACCCAAAGAAGAGGTGGCGGAGTCAACTTCCCAGAAGCCAAGTAAGTTCACGCCATCATGTATGTATCTCTGAGGAACTCCTTAACCGCATGGCGTTGCTTTAGTTAAAAGACAATTGGAATCCGAACTAGAAGACTCCGACGATGAACCAGTCATTGTTCACAAAACCAAACGCAATAAAGTTGCACTCTTGGCGTCGGACGACGACGACGACGACGACGACGGCGACGGCGACGGCGACGGCGACTCGGATCAAGAGAACGACAGCAAAAATAAGCAGAGCAATGATGTAAGTTCATCACCGATCAATAAGAGTTTCAAAAGATTGATTAAGAATAAACAACAGGAAGCAGAGGAGAAGAAACCCAGTGAGCTGGTGCAGAAGCTGCAGAGCTTCCAAGAAGAGGCAGGCAAAAAATCGAAGAAAGAAGAAAAGAAGCTGGAGGAAATCGCCAACACCGGTTCCACCCTAGATGAGCCAGTCGTGTGGCCCCACAACAAGTTGGAGTTCCTTAAACCGGAGAAGATCAAAGACAAGAAAGGGCGTCGCCCGACCGACCCGAATTATGATCCAACCACTCTTCTGGTGCCCGAAAGTTTCCTCAATGCACTCTCACCAGTAAGAGGATGTCCTATGAGATGAGATAAATGGTAACTTGAATGATTATTGATTGCAGGGTGTGCGCCAGTGGTGGGACTTGAAATCGGAGAGCTTCGACTGCGTTTTGTTCTTCAAAGTTGGCAAATTCTACGAGTTGTACCACATGGATGCGGACGTTGGCGTCAATGAGCTGGGATTCACGTACATGCGTGGCGAGTTCGCTCACTCCGGTTTCCCCGAGGTCTCATTCGACAAAATGGCCACAGTACTCGTCGAGCGAGGTTACAAAGTATGTTCATTGTGATGTCACACACGCACACAGTCGGTTTCAGTTGCTTCCTTTATTTTAGGTGGCCCGAGTTGAACAAACGGAAACTGTCGACATGATGACCGAACGCTGCAAGAAGCAGGCGAAGACGACCAAATTCGACAAGGTCGTCCGCAGGGAAATCTGCCAAATCACGAATAAAGGCACCCAGGTCTTCGGTTCACAGTGCGCCATCACTCCCAACTATCAGCCGAATTTTATGCTTTCCATTGTGGAGAAGGTGGGTGCAGGAACGACTGGCAGAAGGATCCGATCTAAAGACTTTTTTTTTTCTCACAGGATCTCGGGTCGTCCAGTCGATATGGGATTTGCTTCATCGACACTTCAATCGGAGATTTTTACATCGGCGAGTTTGGAGACGACAAGAGCTGTTCCCGCCTGTTGACCCTTCTGTCGCATCACTTGCCCGTCTTGGTAGGTCTTCTGGCATTTTTTTTTTGTGCGTCAATTTTAACTCATTCTTGTCTCAGGTGGTCACTGAGCGGAATACTCTAACCTCTCGTACGCAACAAATCTATCGAACCATCTTGAGTGGGGTCCTGAAGGAGTACCTCTCTGGCGGCGCTCAGTCGTGGTCGGCGGAGAAGACTCTCAAACATTTGGGAGAAAAGTACTTCTGCAAGTCAGGCGAAACCGCGTGGCCGTCAGTCATTAAAATCATGCAGAGTCAAGACGATCATCTCGGCCTAACGCCCGGCGAAGAGCACAAGTTAGCCCTGAAAGCCCTCGGTCATTGCATTCACTACCTCAGGAAGTGCCATCTCGAAGAGAAAGTGATGTTTATGGCGCGCTATCATGAGTATATACCGCCCGACCTTCTCGATGATGTGGCAGCAAGCAGCGCCCCGAAGTCCAAGGCGTCCAAAACGCGAATGCGAAACCACATGGTTCTGGACTCGATAACACTGTCGAACCTCCGGATCACCGGGGAACAGCATTCCCTGTACAGCACCCTAGATCAGTGCTGCACGAAATTCGGAAAGCGCTTACTGCATCATTGGGTCTGCTCACCAAGTTGCAACGTCGACATCATAGTCGAGCGGCAGAAGGCGATATCGGACTTAATCGCAACCGATGACGTCCTGAAGGAAGCCCGTGCCATGATGGCGCCTCTGCCCGACTTCGAGCGGTACTTAGCTCAGATCCATTTGTTTGGCAACAAGGCCATTGCCGAGAGTCACCCAGACGGACGAGCTGTCTTCTTTGAGGAGAAGACGTACAACAAGAAGAAAATTCAGAATTTCATCAGCATCCTCAAGGGCTTCGAAGTGCTCACCCAAATACCGGAGACCTTTCGGAAGTGTGAATCGAGTTTGGTGAAGCATTTGTCGCAACTCGATCCCGATGGTTCCTTTCCGAACATGAAGAAAGTCTTGAAGTTCTTTAAGGTACGCCTTGTGTTCTCTCACTTCGTGTTCGCTTGATGATTCTTCGGTTTGTTTCAGAATGCATTTGACCACGAAGAGGCCCTAAAGACGGGCTCAATTGCCCCGGAGAAAGGCGTAGATCGCGAATTCGATAACACGGAGGCGAGAATTGAAGAAATCAACGAGCAACTTAAGAAGTACCTAGTGACTCAGGAGAAGCACTTTGGATGTCGGCTCAGCTACTTCGGCACGGACAAGAAACGCTTTCAGTTGGAAGTGCCCGAGAGTAATGCCAGAAAGGCGGGCAGTGAATACTTCCTCGAAGGGCAGAAAAAGGGCTCCAAACCGGTGCGACGATTCCACACCAACGAGACGAAGGTAAGCAACGCACGCCGAATTCCCCCACCCAACGTCCTTCACGATGAGTGTCCTTTCAGAAATTCTTGAAGCAGATGTTCGAGGCCGAAGAGAACCGCAACAACGTGCTTAAGGATCTGTCGCGAAGGATTTTCGAGAAGTTCTCAAAGCACTACGAGCTCTGGAAGAGATGTGTCGACAATGTGGCCAATCTGGACGTTCTGTGTTCTCTGGCGGAATACGCACGAAATCAGAACACGATTTGCATTCCTGAGCTCGTGGAGGATGCCGACGCACCATTCATCGAAGTCGAGGAAGGTTACCACCCTTGTGTGGCTGCTGAGACGTATATTCCAAACGGAATCGTTCTCGGCGCGTCCGGCACAGCACCGCTCTCACTTCTCACGGGCCCCAACATGGGCGGCAAGAGTACTCTCATGCGGCAGGTTGGCCTGCTGGTTGTCATGGCTCAGATTGTAAGTAAACCATTGTGTGCTCCTCCGACTGTCCGTTTGACTGTTTCCCTCACAGGGTTGTCATGTTCCTGCGCAACGATGCAAACTGTCTCTCGTCGACCGGATATTCACACGATTGGGAGCCCAAGACGACATCCTGTCTGGTCACAGCACTTTCCTGGTGGAACTTAGTGAAACATCTCTGATTCTCAAGCACTCGACCGTCAACAGTTTGGTTCTGCTCGACGAGCTGGGTCGTGGAACCGCCACATACGACGGCACGGCCATAGCCGCGTCTGTTGTTCACTTCCTGGCAAATCTCAAGTGTCGAACGCTCTTCTCGACGCACTATCACAACTTGATAGATTTCTTCCAGAACGACAATCGCATTGTTCTCGGCCACATGGTTAGTATGCTTGCTTCTTAGCGGTTCCGTCCAAGAGTCACGATCGCGATGTTTCATTTCTTCCAGGCGTGCATGGTGGAGAACGAAGACACCGAAGACCCAACGCAGGAAACTGTGGTGTTCCTGTACAAATACTCGTCGGGCGCTTGTCCCAAGTCGTACGGTTTCAATGCAGCCAAATTAGCCGGCATGTCGCACTCGATTATAAAGAGAGCCTATGAGGTGGGAACTCCGTCGTCTATTCGAATGGACTGAGACGTAAACATTTCTTTTCTCTTTCTTTCAGCTCTCGAAGAAGGTGGAGGCGATTGCTCTGAAGAGGAAAATCACTTCAAAGATCATTGCGGGCAACGACAGCTCGGCTATCAAAACTCTCATCGGGCAACTGAACGCCTGCAAGGTACACTGAAGCTGGTTCCCCCAATTCCCTCTGATGCCATATTTTGTTACACAGTATTAGTTATGCCCTCAAATTTGTTTTATTCAATAAATGCCGTGTTGATGTGAAAGTCTGTCTTGGTGTGTGGTGTGCGAGTGGCAAGCTGGATGGCACAGTCTGCCTCTGGTGAGAGGGGTCCCCGGTGTGAATCCCAGTAAAAGCAAAGTTAATCCGGTTTTCAAATCTGGTCCATTCACCATTTGCCGTTGGGATCAAATTAACGGCACTATCACTGGAGTTGTCGGTCGATCAGTGGTAGTAGTCTGACTGCAGGTATCACAATGGATTTCGGTGGCAGCCCACCTACCTAACCTAACCTAGGCCGTGGCTCACTGAGACCTACTTGCATTTTGCCTTTCTTTTCCGCTTGGTTACCACCGTGAGAGCTACTACTACTTCTATAACCATTCACAAATGAATCTTAGGAGATTTTTCAGTTCGGCCTGGCTTAAATCCTCTAGCTTTCACGAAGAAGCTTTTTTTACCCAGGAACTCCGCTTTTTTCCTAGAGCGGGACAGTCGCAGAGCAGATGTTGGATCTATTACCTCCTCATCTCTGCAGCTTCTTCAAAAGTCGTGTGGTGGTTTCATAGCATGTGCCCATGGCACAATGCCCGGTAAGGGCTCCTATTAGCATGCGTACTTCCTTGCCGATCAATGATGTTTATCCCTTTTTGCTCACCGTCAGCCATAGAGCGCTCGATGTTGCTCCAGTACTCAGGCTAAGCCATCGAGCTCTGACTTTATCTAGGGCTTCATCCTCCAATGTCTCCTTATGGTACGCTAAATGGAGTATGTGGTTAGAGATTCTTCCTGTTCGCCCTTTTGTTACCTTGGATTCGAATATGTTCTAGCAAAGGTCGCCAATTTACCCCCGATGTCTCTCTGATGCTCTGTCTGCACAGTCCAACCAGCTTCGACGTCAGGATGTCTGATGCTATGGCCTTTATTGCCGCATGACTGTCAGAAAAAATGGTGATCGATTTGCCGGTTACGTTGTTTTTTTAAGCCAGAAAGACTCCTAGCGCCAGGGATGTTTTCGAAGAGGTCACAGAAGACTCCCGAGCCGTCAATGTACTAGGCCACCCCCTCTAATTCCATTACCAATTGTTCCTGCCATTGTATCCGATCCGAAAAGCGGTGCATGAAACTCCTCTCCGGGGCCAGGGTTGGTGATCGGTAGTCTGTTTGATCAATATTTTGTGTCACCTGGCCCGAACGAATCTCTCATGAACATCTTTACGAGAAAACGTGCCGACAACGACAAAAGTCGCAATGGATTGGTCACATACTACGAAAGGGTGACAGCTGTATAGCTAACCAAGCTATGCAATGGAACGTCTTAACACAGGACGGCAGACGACCTGGCTGTCCAATGTAATCTTGTCACAGAAGGGTTGGTAGCGACGCGCGGCACCTGCGGAGAGGCGCGATCGCCTAGCCGTAGTTGAGGCTCTATGCCCCACTAGGGGATACAGGAACTTAAGAAAGAGAAGACAACCCCACTTCTGTCGAATCACTGACAATGCTCACAGAGCTTAACTGTCTAGAAAATGCTTCTCAAACTTGGCCGTTCAGAGTCGGCATAGAACTGTAGGTCCCTTGCGCTCGCGAAAGAACAATAGCACGCACAACACGAGTGGTTGCTGAGAAGCTATGCCCTGGCCTTCGACAGGTTATAGCGCCACCCATATTATTTTATTGTCCACTTTGTTGATATGGCAGCGTGCCCGTATGAGTTCTCCCTTCAGAAACCCGCTTCTCTGAGCCTCAGGGCCGATCAGGCTGCGCTGCTGTTACAGAACGAGTCGAGAGGAAGGGAATGGCCGCAAGTGCTGGCGTCGGTGTTTATATGAGACAACCTTTTATACCTAGACAGGCAGATCTCTGGATTCTGGTCAGTTGTGTGAGAACATATTCCTTCTCCAGTTCTTTCCACCAGATTAAGGAAGCGTAAATCAAGATGGGTCTTATAGGGCCCCTACACGACGCAGACATGTAGCTGCAAACCAATATATTTTCTTGTATGTCCATATATCTGCGCAGACCGTCTGTGTCGTCTGAAAATACTGTCGGCTATGAAAATATGTCTGCACAGACAACAACATGTCTGCGTCGTTTCTTGGGACATGGGACATTACTGTCATGGTGTATAGCCAGTCTACCACCCGTGGCTTGAGACCACATGTTTTATCGAATGCCAGTTTGCACGTGTAGAACGCTACATACGTCCCTTCTTTACACGCTCCTCCGTGTTGTCCTTCAAAATGAGTTTAAAATCGAACCTAGGTAAAGGGTGTTTTTTTTTTAGATGTATAGTACTTTGAAATGGAATGAATCAAAGACGATTTTCACTTTATTCGAAAGATAATCTTCTGGCATTATAATTTAAATATGATTTCTGGCATATGACCGTCACGGCTCGCTCGGACGTAGTCTAATCTGGAGGTCCAATTTTCGATGACTTTTTTCCAAACATTTGTGGTCGTATATCGGCAATAACGCGGCGAATGTTGTCCTCCAAAGCGACTTCACACATCCAAACAGAAAATAGTCAAGCGGCGTCGCACAATCTTTTAGACCAATTCACGGATCCGTAACGTGAAACTATGCGGTTACCAAACGTTTCCTTAAATAAATCAATTGTGTCACGAGCTGTGTGACATATTGCGCTGTCTTATTGAAACCACAGCTCCTGCACACCATGGTTGTTCAATTGATGAACGAAAAAGTCAGTAATCATGGTTCCATAGCGGTTACCATTGACTGTAACGTTCTGGCCAGCATCGATTTTTTAAGGAGGTACGGACACCAACATATAAAGCTCACCAAACAGTCAGTTTTTGTGGATATAACGGTGTCTTAACATACACTTGAGGATTATCATCAGTCCAAATACGGCAGCTTTGTTTATTGACGTATCCATTCAACCAAATGTGAGCATGGTGAAAATGGACGTAGTGCGCGGTAAGTATAACGAACGATTTTTGAAAAAAAAAATTGTACAATTTGGAAGCGTTATTCAGGCGTCAGTTGAAATGCCAAACCAGACTAAAAATAAATCACTTGGCAGCTGACAAAATGACCGCCAGTTAAAATAGTGTTGTCAACTTAAAGTTCTATACCTCTAAAAAAAAAAAACACCCTATATTTCTTCTCCAGTGCTTTCCACCGCACTAAAGAAGCGTAAGTCAAAATTGGTGTATAGGCCCGTGGCTTGAGACCTCCGAAGGGCCGCTTGCACGCCTAGAACGCCACATACGTCCCTTCTTTACATAAGTTTGGATTCCGTCTTTCACCCCGTGCACACCGATCTCAGTGCCAATGAGTGATGACTCAACAGAGAAACTTAATTTCTTTCCAAGAAAACAACATCATTAAGAATCAATTCGTATAATCATTTTATTTTTAATTATCACAGAAAAAAAGCATAATTTACTTAAAAAAAAGTCGTTACAACAACACATACGTAAATAGGACGCATAAAATGATTCACATTGACAACTTAAGATAAATAGAAAACAAATTCAACCAATTAAATATGCATTTGGCGTGTTTTAAAAATAAAATCTGGGCTCATTTCACAAAAAATAAAAAAAAAAATAAAACAACATAAAAAACCAACAAAACCTTGGAAGCTGTTCTGTTCGTAAATATACATACATACTTAATCTGTACATGGTTGGAGGTAAGTAAAATATAAAAAAATATACCATACACTTCATTTAAAAATAGGAATAGAAAATAATGTTAAACAAATTCGGGGCAAGATTCAAGGACAACTGAGTGGCCGTAGTCCGCCCCGAAATGTCTTTTTCACTGTCTTTTTGTTTCCACATAACAACAAACTGCACTCCACTGTGTATATTCAGCAGGCTACAGCACTCGTTATGTGCGTTATTTTGTATAAAATAATATTGCATTAAGAATAACTTATTTGTTTAAAAATGTAATTCTCCTGCAAATGTTTTCGCAATTTAGTACAAAAAGTGTGTGTGTGTGTGTGTGTGTATTTGTGTAACAAACGGTTACTTATCAAAAAATTGTTTGTTTCAACTATTCTGTTATCATTTCATTTTGTTTCTTATGAACTACAAAAAATCCTATATTTAATTACTGTCTATTCTGTTTGTTATTTTTTTTTTGTTTTTTGTTTGCTTGAATTAATTTATAATTTGATTCGTTCAATTTAACATATCTACTCTGCATTTTCGTTACTTTAAGAAACATTTTGAACGATTAACTAACAATTAAGTTTTACTGATCAATTTAAAATCATACGAGTTAGAAGAGCGTGTGTGTGTGTGCTTGATCTCTGTTGTTGTTGTTGTTATTCCTGCGAATGTACTTTTGAGTGTAAATGATTTTACTTTGTGCTTGCAGTTTTAATTTGAACGCATTTCAGCATATTTTCAGTCAGTTTGGCTGGCTGACCAAGATGAGGCAACAGAGCTGGGCTCTAATCGCGTAACTTTTCAGACGACTATCGTCCACCTGATTCTCTTCAGTCGTCGATCGTCGATGATTTGCTTCATGAAAGAGCGGATTCACTAACGTCTCGCCTATCGTTTATTTAGGACATAGTTTGGGAACTTTGAGAACAATATCTCTCACGTAAAAAAACGTCTGTACTCTCATTACACTCAAATTTCACGAACACATCCTCACTTGAATTTGCACGCAAAACTAATACATAAGCGTCCTATCACTCTGAAATCCTCGCAAAAGTGAAGAACAACATATGCATACATATGAGAATAATTTAATATGGAAACGTAACTGAAATAGGTATCGTTGAAAAACACGTTAGCACTGGACGATGCCATATGCGATTAGAGTCCAGGCTTTAAAACTGTGACTTCTATTCGACCAAATCCTGCCAAAATCTTATATATTTTACATATGTTACCAAAATACGGAAGTCTTCTCATTTGCTCATTTGCATTTGCAACTGCCTAGCGCACTCAGTCAAAGGTGTTCTCGTAACTTTAGCGCACTGAATCCATACAAAGTTACACGTGTTCTTCACCTTTATCAAGCGCACCTCTCAACGATCCTCCCCTGCTTCTCTTCGAATGGCAAGACAATTCATTCTCAATCAAAACAAGAAATACGCCTACATTTGGGTGTTCTCTCCACACTTCAGGGCACCGAAGACGTTTCAAAATAATTCAGACTGAATTGCTGAAATACTAATATGTATGGTTAGGTCATGGGTCTTCAACAACATTCAGTCTCAGTGCACCGTCGTTCATTGCACACTCGGTTGTAGGGTAGTTGTGCAGAAGGTAGAAGCAACATGTTGAGAATTCGGCTGAGTTCGTAAATGCAGTATTAACGCAGTACTGCAACGTCAAGCGTTTTGCAATGCATCGCGTTCTAAAACGACATACGAAAGCAGCCGCTGCGCAAACAAAAGCAACCAGCGCATTACAGATTCTCGTGATGCATCACAACATCAATCAAATTATTGCATAACATCACAAAGGCAGTGATGCTTACGAACTCAGTCTTTTCTTACGTTTACGAACTCAGCCTTTTCATTTCGCTTGCTTACAACTCCTACACCGAATGGGGTAACCGAGTAAATGCGGAGAAATCGTTACTTATGTGCTTTAGACCATCATCCGGAGGTAGATGCAAATCAGTAACGGAAGAAGGGAAGCCGGAGCATTAAATGGCGCGACAATAACACGTTAATGGTGAGTATGGTACATGTGAAGTACATATCTCGGCATCATCTTCACCGAGAAACTGAAATTAAACAACCACTCGAAGCTGACTCTTAAAAAGATCAGTTTTCATTCCATTTCATCGCATCTACCCCGCTCACGCGAAAACAAAACGGACTAGGCCACAAGACGAAGTTGCTACTCTACAAGCAACTCATTCTGCCAATCATAGCGTATGGGTTTCCTACATAGCATACCATCTCCAAGACCAGTATGGAAAAGCTTTCGTTCTTTGACTTCGAATATGGACGCCAGAAGTACCCCAGCAACTGGAGACTTTACGAAGAAGCCTGCATCAACCCCTTACGAGAATACTTGGTGACACTGTTGCAGAGGCAACTACACGACATCGGTAATCACCCAAACATGGCTATCGGGGACCTGAGAGGTTCGACTCCCGGACAACAATTCCTCAACGCATTGAATCTGCTAAATGAGCAGACATTTCCAAGAACATCAAACAACGAACTGTATCACTTCTACCAAAATAGTGATAGCGGCCACCATCGCAGCTAAATAGGCCGCCACACCATCCCATCCCGACGGGATCAACAGGGACGCACGGAACTGAACAGCCAGATGTCAAAGATCTCGTATTCGGCGATCGTAGATCGTAACTAAAAGACTAAATTTCAAGTAGCAGTTAGTGAAGACCTTTCTGGAAGCACCACGGCACGCCACTCGTTCTAAAGTTTAGAACTAACCACAAAATGGTCCACTTTCTAGGGAGAAGTCACACTGTATACCGTCTCTTCACCGAAAACCACCAAAGCGAGGTTTTTAAGTCACACTCTACAGTCTTTTTATCGAAAAACATCAAGGCGAGATTTTTTTGAAATCGCGAAAAAGAGGCAATCACTTGCCTTGAATACACTGAATCGATTAAAGAATGCACTTAACTCTTAGGTAGGTCCCTGCACCAGGCAGCTTCCTCTCTCGATGAAGGGCTGTTGATTTTTGTGCGCATTTGAGAAGCAGCTCATGGTGAAATACATTCTCTTGGAAGAATGTTCGCGTCCCTAGTAGAAAGCAATCAAAGAAGATTCCACAACAATTTTCTGACGGCAGTAAGGAGCCGTCGAAATGGTTCCACTAGGACCTAAGTGAGAAGTGCTATCGCGCGTCTATCCACTGACCTATGGAGCCGTTCTAGGAAGCCGCAGTTTTAGTCGAATACGGCCGAGTCTTGTGAATATGCCACAGATAATCAAGGCAGTTTTCGAACAGGAGCCATCAGGCTAACAACCAGAAATAAGAGAGCAAAGGGGCGTCCTACTTGGGTCAGAATTATCCGTTGTCCACTAGCAGGAAAAATGAGACAGTTGTGGAATTCAATAAGGGTGACACTACAGCCCGTAGAGTGCCAGGGCCTAGCTTCTCAGCAACCACTCGTGTTGTACGTGCTATTGTTCACTCGCGAGTGGAAGGGACCTACAAAATCCATGATTGGAGAAGAGTTTCAGCTATCCACAACAGTTCACAATTATTCACAGACACTTCGTATAAAAAAGACTGCCGATGAACTCAAGGGGCGTGCGGAGGTAGAATATGCTCTCTTATTTCTGCTAAGAACTGTCGCTCGCTCTCAAGGCTCCTAAGTGGACAAGGCACAAATACGCAAATGTCTGTCAACTCGAATAGAACAATCCAACAATCGACCAACCAGCTATAGACTGCAACACTGCAACACGAACAAAAGTTACAACTGTGATGTCCACTCGATATCAACTACCGCAGATCTTACACTAAACTATCCACCCACTTCCTACCTATTTGCAGCATCCCCGGCACACGCATGAGTCCCCAAAGCACATTGGTTTGCCTCTGGCTCTGCTTAAACAAATACGAGTACGAAACAAATAAAAAAATAACCTTAAGCCTACAGCAATGGAATAAACTAAACTTGTGTACTTTCTTTTTCGAAAACCTATCCGCACCGCATCACTAGTCATCAGTGATTATGTCTTTGCGCGCTTTAAAGTTCCTCCACGAACCGTTTGTACAGACACCGGCGCCTCGCCACCAATCGTTCACGTCCGGATACCAACGCGGTTTCCGCAGTCCCTCGTCGTCGTGCAACGTCGCACACACCCTACACCAGAAGTAGGTGTTGATGAACTCACCGGTACCCTTCCATTTGAAATATGAATTGTACAGCTCGTCGTCCTTGTCCAGGATATGCAGATACTCGGCCAATTCTTTTGGCGATGCAAACTCGTCCACATGTATGTACGAACGATGAGGCGATGAGACTTCATAGTCCTCTGGACGGGCACCCATCACTATTGGCAGAATATTGCGATTCAAGGCGTTCACAAAGAACTTTTCTGTGATGTAGTCCTTGCAGTTGGAGTTCTCAAATGCGAGGTAGAACTTATAGTCGTGATCGAGGATGTCAAAGCAACGATCGGCAGTGCTGCGTGAACACTTAAATGATCCACACGCCCCGTAGATGTCCACCTGCGAAAAAATCTACAGATTAGCCCTCGGATTCGGTGTGAAAGTGGGGAAATGGGTCTTACATCGATGTACTTTTGCAATTCGTGGGCGAACTGTAGGCGACCATTTCTCGCCCCACAATTGGACACGAACCAGGCGACCTTTTTCGTCTTGTTCAGCGCGTAGTTGCGATCCTGCTCGATTTGCTTGATGTTCATGTCGTAGTACTGCCACTTCTCGTAGGGGGCCACAATGTCGCTATCTCTCCTGGAAAAAAGCACAACAAAATGGGTTAAGGAGGAAAAGAAATTGCCTACAGTCCAGAGCAGAGGTCAACTACATGTTCCTAAGGACTGCATGCTCATCGCACTCACCTATAAGTCGAAGTCCAGTTGACCGCGTCGGGGGCTTTCACATTTTGCGTGTGATACGGGCACTCCAGGTAGTACAGCATGTGCACTTGTTTTGGCGGCCTCCGGACACCTGTTGGGATGTAATGATCCTTGTACAGCACCAAGTCTGCAGTGCCCGCCTTCTCTCTGTTCGCCGTTATTTCACACGTATCCACCGGGCACTTGGACTTGAAGAAGACATCCCTTCCTGCAAGACGAACCATGAAACAAATGATCGCAACTCCCTACGGAGCCAAGAAACTCACCACTTCTAACGTTCCACGGTCCCAGCCCGTTGTACAGCAAGATCTGCTTCATCTGGCCACTCTCCTGAATCTGCTCATAGTTTGGCGGCACAAACATCAGCTGATTCATGATCCGATCGCTGTGAGGATCCGCATGCGGCAGCAGCCTGGGCACCTTGCGATTGCCTTTTGTTCGATGCCACGGCAATGGATACCGTTCGCCGTTCTTGAAGAACCACGCTTTCGACGTGGGCTCACCACTGCCCCTCTGCTGGTCACTCTGCTGTTCGCTCTCGTAGTTCTGCTGATTGCTGTTGCTGCCATACCCTGGCTGCTGGTTGCCCTCCGTTGCCTCTAATATCGAGCGCTCCTCATTCGGATGAATGCTATTATCTGCTGGTTCGGTCAGCAGGTACTGCTGATACAGTTGCGATGGTGACGCTTTCGGCTTCCATAGCTCACGATCTCTGTTCACGTCGAGAATGCAAATTACTTGGATGCGGACACCATCCGCAGGCACACACAAACACTCACCTGAAGTTGATTCCAAAGATCAGGAGCAAGGCAAAGAACGACGATAGAAACAAGTACTTCTTCAGCGAGATCTTCGGGCGTCGCATATTTAAATTGTATCTCTAGCGACTGTGGTCATTTCACTGAAAGTACACACATGATATTTTCAGATACAAACAAAAAAAAAAACCCAACAAATGAAACAGAAAAAAAGATAAATTGAGCTGGTGGAATTTTATCTGGTTGAATCGTTTTTGGCCGCCACAACAGATGGCCCCAGCGGGCGCTTGCGTTGCGTCGTGCTCTGGTTTGTGTATCGTTTTGTCGTAACTATCTATGAAATGATGTTGTATCCGCCCTCAATTAACATTGAACAGCAGTGTATGCTGAACACTTCATTATCCAGCTTTTTTAGAAGGAATATTAAATCGGTATTCGGAGCGAGAGTCCAATCAGAGAGTATCTCAAAAGCAAGTGCACACGTCTGGCCACTCGAATTACTCGTACCGCGGTCAATTATGTGCGAATGAAATATGTCAACAAATTATTTTTACCTCTGCGGGCCAATTGTTGTTAGCATATAGGGTTTGTCGTTTTTTTTTTTTTTTTTTTCATTTATTTTGGGAATTAGTTGCGAATTGGCTTGATTAAAAGAAGTGCCAGTTGGTTGTCGCATCAATCTATGCCTTGTCGCTGTCCGATTGTCCGTCATTCGTTTAATTCACTTCAATTATCTATTTTAACACTGTCCACAAGTTCGAGTTCGTGTTTTTTTTCCGCTGCAGTCGTCGATATTATCGGAGCTGAGATTGAAGATACACCAGACCTTCATAGCGAAACGTGGTAATTAGTGGACCAAAGCAAACGCAGCATTATTATTTCCACGAACAATTGGATTTCGTGATGAGGGTGGCGTTGTTTATTCAAAAATTGTAGATAACATTTTATAATGAGTTCAGTTCATGCACTGTGTCTGGGGGCAGGGAACTGATATTTGCCCTTAACATTGCTTGAAACATATATCAGTTTTGGATTTACTTCCAGGATAGCAGGGCACTAAGCTTGGTGACACCGAGATCTGCAGAGCGGTGATGAGAGGCACACCACGGGGTGGAGTGCTCTCTCCTCTCTTGTGGAACGTAGCGGTGAATGAACGTCTACTGACCCTAGAAAAGGCCGAGTGCAAGGTCATTGCATATGCCACTGCATCCACGATCAGGGATATTAGGAGACCCTACTAACCACTGCCGAACAAGTGGAAGGGGCGAAGTATTTGCGTCCGTAGCGGCAGCCAAGCTGTGCTTAAGGCCTTACTCAAGCCTTTAACCACTTCCAGGATAGTCCATGAATGAATGCAGATGTTTCTCTGAATTGGATAGGGAGGTGCAGGTCACGGGATCACGGGAAATGAGATCGCCGATGAACCTGCTAGACAAGAATCAGAGGAGGTACTCTTAGGACATGAACCTGCGGTGGTACTACCCGCGTCTTCGGCTAGGGCTTCCATCGATGGTTGGCCTTCCCCAGATCAATACGGGCATCTGACTGTCCAAGATGTAGACAAGAAGAAGAAATCCGCGGCTTTCTTATTATCTCTTGACAGAAAATGCTACAGACGACTTACCGGTGTACTAACGGACCACTAAACCTTGGTCAAACACCTAAATGTGCTTGGCCTCAACGATGAAAACCTCTGCAACGCCTGTGGAGAAGACGACGATACTACAGAGGCACTTCCTTTGCCACTGTCCCGTCTTTGCTCGGATCAGGTGGCAGTTATTTGGTGCTGATGAGGTGACACTGAAGCGCCTCCGGAAGACCATGAAATTTCATTAAATAGTAGTAGAATGGACCAGTTTGTGAATCTGAGTGTTCAAAAAACCAAAACACTGTCGATTATTTTTGGTGTTCATTTCGATGTCGGCGAATGATCTCCTAACTGTCGAACAGCAAGGCAATTTGTTGCCTTTTCTGAGTCAAGAAATATTCTACGTCGGATATATCGTCCCGTCTGCGACGAAGGTGAATGGAGGAGAAGACACAGCCGCGAACTCTACGAGCTGTACCAAAAAGTCCGGTAAAAATCCGTCGACTACACTGGCTTAGCCACATATAGCGCATTGACACGAACGCCTCAGCTAAGAGGGTCTTCGAATCCGAGCCTCCTGTGGTTCGAGAAGGAGAGAAAGACTGAACCAAATAAAAATACCAAGTTATCGCGGACGCAAGACAGTTTGATGACAGGACAGGAACCACTGTGCCCCGTACCGTCAGCGATGGAAGGCATCTATTACCTTGGCTCTGATCCTCCAAAGGTCGTTACACAATCGGCATTCTTTGAACAAGAACAAATGGACTAGAGAATGCGGTCTAGGCAGGGAACAGAAATAGTCCCCTTTACCAGGAAATACAGTGTCCCTGTCTATGACAATTCCACAGTATGTGGAATCCCTTTAAAACTGAATAACAGTGCAAAATTCCTAGCTCTGAAACTCGAAATCCATGAGCGCATCAGAAAGGCCTCTACGGCTGTTTGTAAAAAAAGAGCTATGGGGTGCGTGGTTCACTGACTGGTTATGTCTGCAGTCAGGTGTCACAATTTGGAGGACTGCGCTTGGAATAAACCTCAATTGCAGATCGCTGGAGAGGGTGCAACGGATGGCGTGTGTATGTATCAGCGGAGCGCTAAGAGCCGATAGACTCATTCGGCAGACAGGCTGTAGCCAGCACGGCGATAGGTAGGTAGGTAGATATTTGCGTGCTCTTATGGCCTTGCGTCCGTGCCATTGTGCCCTTAATAGGTAATGTTCTACTGCTACCATGAGCAGCACGGCGATTAGACTGAAATAGACTGTTCCGGACACGCTGCCCTCCTTGGCGGATACAGAGCCTTACCTGAAAACACCGACGTTCGGTGGCAAGGAGAGCAAAGTGTCCGAAACGGAGTTCTTGATACCCAAGCTACTCCTGCCAGAAGAATTTCTCAACCAGCATACCCCCCAGATCATAATGGAAGTCTGAACACCAGAATTTTTGTCAAAGATTTATCAAAGATGGGCGAAGGAGTGGGAGCGGGTCTCTTCTAACTTCTAAGGAACGTGGCGTTCAACTGTCATTTCGACCAACAAATTACTGTAGTGTCGTTCAGGCAGAAATTATAGCGATTAACGAAGCTCTGTTCTGGCTGAAAAAAAATGTAATATCAAGCACAGGTATCGTCATCTGTCCTGACAGCAATCAGCGCAGTCACTTTCAACTCAAAGTCTTCCCTGAATTTCCGCCTATCTCTCCACGAGATGGCCAAATATTCCAACTTAATAGGTGCCAGGACACTGCGACATTCCAGAGAATTGTGAAGCGGACGAACTCGCTAGAAAGGCTGCTAGATCCGTACTCTTTCCAGATGGAGACCTCCCATCGATGCCCATTGCTACTGCAAAGAACCATGAAATGCTTACCCACAACCATCGTAGGCTCTGGATGCCTCATTACAAAACAGCTGTGGCCTACTATCGATTCAAAACGCTCACGTAGATCGATTAGAAGGAGTAGACAGAACCGAGCGGCGAACTTTGTGCCATTGGAACAAACGCCCCCAGATTACGCCTCCACTAAAACGATTACTGCGACGGTCGTGGCATTGTGGGCAGAAATAAAGTAGTAGACAAGTGTGCGTTAATATGAGACAATGTTCGATGACCTGTAAGTAACGGTCAAAAATTCGTGAATGACCATCAAAAAATATGTGAGTACCTGTCAAATTCGTCGATAGACTAGGGAGCAATCTGCTGTGATGTGTCGGCTATCTCTATACTCCCTCATTTCTGATTGTGGGTATGTGCGTGGACCTCAGCGACTGGTAAAGGAACTATTGCACACAGTGCTCTCTCTCTTCCCATAGAAAACGTCACATAGACGCCCACTATTTCAACAATCTGACGGAACATATTAGTATCTGCCGTCGTCATTGCTTTATCAAAAGCGCTGGCTTGCGGAGTAGGATCAATCGGAGCCGTAGAGGCCTTTCTGATGCGTTCCTGGATGTTCAGTTTCGGAGGTAGGAATTTTGCACTGTTATTCAGTTTTAAAGGAATTCCACATATTGTGGGTGGAACATAGACAGGGACTTTGTATCACAACGGGCCTCTTCTGGCTTAAGTGCCAATCAGCAGTCAGCCACTCTAACCTAATCTAATCTACGAGGGCTGTAGAATTTTTAGTAGATTTCGAGTAGTATCCCGAAGATTGGAGAGAAGCTCTTAGCCACAAAATCATCGATATCTTCGCGAATCATTATAGGATTTCGACAAATATGCATTCTTCTGAGAGGTCCTTTCCATTACTAGCGTGTCTGTGAATGTCCTCGACCATCGGTTCGTTGCCCACCAGCAAAGGGGTGCCCATCAAATGCTGAGTTCAGAGTCGATAAAATCAATATTCGTGGATATGCTAAGCCATAGATAATTACATGCATCCAATGAACATGAATAGAATGTATGCACTGAGGCAACTTCAAGTATTCCAATCAATTAAAATGACAAAAAAAAAAACATATTCAACGTTTCGTTGAGGCACTTTATCAGCTGAACGTTCCTAAAATAAAACCCATATGATGTAGATGTATACAAATGCACCCGTAAAATTCTCGAAGCTAATACAATCCCTCAGTGATCACTTTTAATCGTTCTCAGAATTGAACTGTGCAATTTCACGAAGAGCAATGTTATCGACTGTGCACAATTAGGGCAGGAAATAAAATCAACAAAATACGAGTACTTTCACTGATAATTCAAAAGGCACTAGAGATATTCTTATCAATGTCAACTGGACTGCCTGGGAAGAGATGCCAATTTGGAAATTGCACAGCATTTGGGATTGATGGGACAAGACGGAACCATGAGCCGAGCGGAAACCCACCACGAACATGGTTGGGACTAAGGCTAGCGCATGTTAGGGTTACATTGTTTAACAAGAAGGTCTTTTAGTCACGGCCGCTGACATTAAATTAGCACTTTATCAAAAATATGTGCTTAGGGCAGTTTGAGATAAGGTTTGCCTACATGTGCAGGTCTACCATGAGTGGCCCACTCGTCGTACTTCAGTGTGCGAGAAATGCTAGAAAGTCTCGCTGCCAGGCAACACATCTGAAAAAAAACTAGTTCTGTTTCCATGCCATTGAACTGGATAACGTTTCCTATTGTGCTTCACCATTTAGCTGAACACCAAAAGCTTGTGCCCCAGAGCAAGCATAACCCTCCCTGACAAGCCGAATCACTCTTGTTCATGTTGTTTGTTTTTTATCTCACCTAATCTAACGATAAAACGAACGTGGCCGATGACTTTTGGCAAGATTACGATGAGCTTGTAGCTACAAAATCACACACATTTGACACTGGCAACGGAAGGGTGATATGAAAATTAGTCAATACAGGCGCTTAGTTTAAATTTGTCACTTCCTCTTCCTTCTGCAAGCAAAACACAGAGACACTGAGGATCCCAATTGAATCCAAGGTAATTGACACTTTTTTTTTTGTCGCCAACTGACTTAATTTAAGATGCAACTGATTAACCGTACTCACCGAATAGCGTTCTACGTCTGCCGCTTCAGTTAACTCTTGAGTCATGCTATCATATCGCCAACGCCGAACGCGAACTGTTCGAAGTTAATTACGTGTCAACGTGATGGCGTCTGGTGTGAATGTTTGACAATATCAGACAGCATCTAACAAGAACCATGTGTGCCACAAGCTAGCATTTCCATTTTCTGTTTTTTTTTTTCTCTTTATTTCAATTCCGTTATCATTTGTTTATACAAGTGAATGTTGACGTAGTAGTTTATACTCAATTAATCACGTATGGGAATTTGGGAAAGTCGCTTTTCAACTGCTTGCACTTATTAATAGACGCGTGCTGACATTGCACAATGGTGTCATTGGGTATTTGTGTAGTCGCACCGGGAAGTTGGTATTTGGAAAAGAAGTCACGACGAGAAGGTGCTTCGGAAATATGATTCTCGAGCTTGAACGTAGACGAGGCACCTTTCTGTTTTGCTTCAAGATCATGTACTGCTTGCAGCGGCAACAAACGATGTCATCTTTTAACACAATGGCTGTGTCTCTGGACCCTTTTCCTTATTACTCCAACGTCACAGCCCTGGCTCAGGTCCCTATTCTATCCTCTTACTTCAACGTCACGGCCCTGGCTCAGGTCCCTGTTCTATCCTTCTTTAACGTCACGGCCCTGGCTCAGGTCCCTATTCTATCCTCTTACTTCAACGTCACGGCCTGGCTCAGATCCCTGTTCAATCTTTCTTACTTCAACGTCATGGCCCTGGCTCAGGTCCCTGTTCTCTCCTTCTTCAACGTCACGGCCCTGGCTCAGGTCCCTGTTCTATCCTTCTTCAACGCCACGGCCCTGGCTCAGGTCCCTGTTCTATCCTTCTTACTTCAACGTCACGGCCCTGGCTCAGGTTCCTGTTCTTTCCTTCTTCAACGTCACGGCCCTGGCTCAGGTCCCTGTTCTATCCTTCTTACGTCAACGTCACGGCCCTGGCTCAGGTCCCTGTTCTCTCCTTCTTCAACGTCACTGCCCCTGGCTCAGGTCCCTGTTCTATCCTTCTTCAACGCCACGGCCCTGGCTCAGGTCCCTGTTCAATCCTTCTTACTTCAACGTCACGGCCTGGCTCAGGTCCCTGTTCTATCCTTCTTACTTCAACGTCACGGCCCTGGCTCAGTTTCCTGTTCTTTCCTTCTTCAACTTCACGGCCCTGGCTCAGGTCCCTGTTCTATCCTTCTTACTTCAACGTCACGGCCTGGCTCAGGTCCCTGTTCTATCCTTCTTCAACGCCACGGCCCTGGCTCAGGTCCCTGTTCTATCCTTCTTACTTCAACGTCACGGCCTGGCTCAGGTCCCTGTTCTATCCTTCTTCAACGCCACGGCCCTGGCTCAGGTCCCTGTTCTATCCTTCTTACTTCAACGTCACGGCCCTGGCTCAGGTCCCTGTTCAATCCTTCTTACTTCACGATGTCCCCTTACCGACTAGGATTATTTGTGCTGCATACAATTATTCAAAGTCGAAGCTATAAATAGTTGGAATTAGACCAGAGGCATGGATCGATAAACGGTACGCAATCAATTCCGTGCTTCGTGAGCATGCTTACGAGCGCACCAGAGTTCCACTTCCTCGTTCGCGGTCGTACCAAAACTAGTGTATGGCATTTAATCATGACACAAGATAAGAGAACTCCACCCACTGCCACAAAAGGACTCACATTAACGTGCCTTGTTTCCGTCCCACATGCGAGTGTGTTCCACCTGAAGACAGACACACGTCGCATTTTAATTTTCTTCCAAAAAGTGGCTACAAAATAAGGCACAATGCTCCCGTTCGCCTCAACACCGCTCAACACCCGTTGTCCGCATCTCAGCCATATCAACATAAATACAAAATATATGAAAACTGCTTCGATATTCATAAGATTTAACCTAAAGTACCCACCACCAGTGTACGTAGCGGTTGTGTTCATTAATAAATCTAAGCCATTCCATCACTGCTCCATTTATTTCTGCCCCACCCCCTTTCGCCGGCACACGGCCCAGCTTATGGCAATAATGTTAAGAGTCTATAGCCGTCGCGCCCGCTGTAGTTGACTCAACAGCAAATGATCCTGGGCATGACGTACCCTTTAACCGAAAACAGCTTAAACTTTGCTGAACTGAAGACATTAAGGGTGAATGACTCGAAAGTAGGAGGGGAGGGGGCTGTCCTGCTTCTTCTTCTTCTTTCATATTTCAGCGTGTGTTTGTCGTCTTATTTGTGTGTTCCCGTTTCGAGTAGTGATAAATGCTGACATGCACGTCATGAAAAGAAGCGATTGTCTCTACACGGAGGATGTACACAGCGTACTCGTCGTTCATATCTCTGCAGTGTGGTTTCAAAAATAGATATACGCCAAATGAAAGGAATAGAAGATGATACAAACCTAAGGCTGGCTAAGTAGACGAGTTAGTGTGTGCAAAGTGAAGTGTTAGCAGGTCCTTTTGTACGTAAACACTGTAAAGTGCATTAAGGAAGGCACATTGATGTGTGCCATGCGGGTGAATACGAGTGAATGCGAGTGAATGCGGGTGAATGCGGACAGGGTGCGCGTGGGCTGGTGGGCGCGTTGAGTTAATCAGCAAAGTAGCCCTATTTACTTGGTTCACATTTGTTTATAGACTGCAGATTGAAAGGACCATAATGGGTTTAGAGCATAAGCTCTGTTGATACGACTGACCTCATTGGGGGTGGAATGATGGATTATGCCTCTGTTGACATTTTGAATTGAGTGAAATTGGCACCAGTTAAGGACCTTATGGTGAGTGCTGTGGGAAGTGATACGATCTGAGGCAATTAAGCGACAATGGCAGGTGTTGACCGGTCAAGTGCTTGTGTCAAGAGATGGGCCATTTAATGCGGAACAAGCCAGCCACTTTGTTTAGTTTCCACAAACAGGGTTTATCGCACCGAAATTCTCCGAAAAAAAAGTCTCTGTTTTGTCAAACAAACCAGTCACACCCCCACGTAATCACTAGTAAGTGCACGGAGAGCACACTTGCCAGCAGCAGTGTAACTATTTATTCAACTGCAAACGCGTCACATCGATTATCAAAGGAAATTGAATTGAATTTGTTTTTTTTCAGTTCGTGGCACCGTCACGATGACCTAATTTCTGTAAACATTTATTGACTGGGAATTCCATTTGTTTTCGAAAGGAGTCACCCTCGACTTATGACAGCGCAGTGGTGGCCAGTGGAGGACATAGATTCTTCAAACACTGCGCTCACAAGACAGTCATTCGTTGGGTGTTATTGGAAACTTTTGAAGCGACCTGGTTGCGTCCGGGGAGCTCTTCATTGCACTCGCAGAAAGCAATTTCGCCCAAAAAGTTAGGAAACAAATCCTGAGACGAAAGGGAAATGACCAAAAGTTATCCCTTGTTCACACCGCTCCGTAGTCACCTCAGACAGAACATGGAACATGGGAAAACGCTTCACCATGAATATTTCAGGAATGGATTTGAATTTGACTTAGCCGAAGGAGGATCTTCATCGCAAAGAGCACGTACAAATAAATGAGCAATTCCGACGATGATGTGAAACCAATTGGTGGCCCGTGGAGTTGTGGTAGGTCGATACTGATACCTCCACTCAGACTTAATTGGAAAGCGTGAAAATATACGGTGTACAGAAGTCATATGTGGATCTAATAGGGCCGCTGTGGCAGTTGGAAGATGAACTAGGAAAAATCTCAAAATTCCCTTACTAACCACTGTCGATTTTTTTAGGCGAAAATTTCGATGTCGTCGGATGCACTCCAAATCTATCAGAATCGATTAATAGACACTAGAGAACATACCCAAAGATGTACAGTAGTCGTAGGTAGCCTTGTTGGGCCGCTGTGGCAGTTGGAAGATGAACTAGGAAACCCCTAAAAATTCCCTTACTAACCACTGTCGATTTTTTTGGGCGAAAAATTCGATGTCGTCGGATGCACTCCAAATGTATCAGAATCGATTAATAGACACTAGAGAACATACCCAAAGATGTACAGTAGTCGTAGGTAGCCTAGTTGGGCCGCTGTGGCAGTTGGAAGATGAACTAGGAAAACCCTCAAAATTCCCTTACTAACCACTGTCGATTTTTTTGGGCGAAAAATTCGATGTCGTCGGATGCACTCCAAATGTATCAGAATCGATTAATGGACACTAGAGAACATACCCAAAGATGTACAGTAGTCGTAGGTAGCCTAGTTGGGCCGCTGTGGCAGTTGGAAGATGAACTAGGAAAACCCTCAAAATTCCCTTACTAACCACTGTCGATTTTTTTGGGCGAAAAATTCGATGTCGTCGGATGCACTCCAAATGTATCAGAATCGATTAATAGACACTAGAGAACATACCCAAAGATGTACAGTAGTCGTAGGTAGCCTAGTTGGGCCGCTGTGGCAGTTGGAAGATGAACTAGGAAAACCCTCAAAATTCCCTTACTAACCACTGTCGATTTTTTTGGGCGAAAAATTCGATGTCGTCGGATGCACTCCAAATGTATCAGAATCGATTAATGGACACTAGAGAACATACCCAAAGATGTACAGTAGTCGTAGGTAGCCTAGTTGGGCCGCTGTGGCAGTTGGAAGATGAACTAGGAAAACCCTCAAAATTCCCTTACTAACCACTGTCGATTTTTTTGGGCGAAAAATTCGATGTCGTCGGATGCACTCCAAATGTATCAGAATCGATTAATAGACACTAGAGAACATACCCAAAGATGTACAGTAGTCGTAGGTAGCCTAGTTGGGCCGCTGTGGCAGTTGGAAGATGAACTAGGAAAACCCTCAAAATTCCCTTACTAACCACTGTCGATTTTTTTGGGCGAAAAATTCGATGTCGTCGGATGCACTCCAAATGTATCAGAATCGATTAATGGACACTAGAGAACATACCCAAAGATGTACAGTAGTCGTAGGTAGCCTAGTTGGGCCGCTGTGGCAGTTGGAAGATGAACTAGGAAAACCCTCAAAATTCCCTTACTAACCACTGTCGATTTTTTTGGGCGAAAAATTCGATGTCGTCGGATGCACTCCAAATGTATCAGAATCGATTAATAGACACTAGAGAACATACCCAAAGATGTACAGTAGTCGTAGGTAGCCTAGTTGGGCCGCTGTGGCAGTTGGAAGATGAACTAGGAAAACCCTCAAAATTCCCTTACTAACCACTGTCGATTTTTTTGGGCGAAAAATTCGATGTCGTCGGATGCACTCCAAATGTATCAGAATCGATTAATGGACACTAGAGAACATACCCAAAGATGTACAGTAGTCGTAGGTAGCCTAGTTGGGCCGCTGTGGCAGTTGGAAGATGAACTAGGAAAACCCTCAAAATTCCCTTACTAACCACTGTCGATTTTTTTGGGCGAAAAATTCGATGTCGTCGGATGCACTCCAAATGTATCAGAATCGATTAATAGACACTAGAGAACATACCCAAAGATGTACAGTAGTCGTAGGTAGCCTTGTTGGGCCGCTGTGGCAGTTGGAAGATGAACTAGGAAAACCCTCAAAATTCCCTTACTAACCACTGTCGATTTTTTTGGGCGAAAAATTCGATGTCGTCGGATGCACTCCAAATGTATCAGAATCGATTAATAGACACTAGAGAACATACCCAAAGATGTACAGTAGTCGTAGGTAGCCTAGTTGGGCCGCTGTGGCAGTTGGAAGATGAACTAGGAAAACCCTCAAAATTCCCTTACTAACCACTGTCGATTTTTTTGGGCGAAAAATTCGATGTCGTCGGATGCACTCCAAATGTATCAGAATCGATTAATGGACACTAGAGAACATACCCAAAGATGTACAGTAGTCGTAGGTAGCCTAGTTGGGCCGCTGTGGCAGTTGGAAGATGAACTAGGAAAACCCTCAAAATTCCCTTACTAACCACTGTCGATTTTTTTGGGCGAAAAATTCGATGTCGTCGGATGCACTCCAAATGTATCAGAATCGATTAATAGACACTAGAGAACATACCCAGAGATGTACAGTAGTCGTAGGTAGCCTAGTTGGGCCGCTGTGGCAGTTGGAAGATGAACTAGGAAAACCCTCAAAATTCCTTTACTAACCACTGTCGATTTTTTTGGGCGAAAAATTCGATGTCGTCGGATGCACTCCAAATGTATCAGAATCGATTAATGGACACTAGAGAACATACCCAAAGATGTACAGTAGTCGTAGGTAGCCTAGTTGGGCCGCTGTGGCAGTTGGAAGATGAACTAGGAAAACCCTCAAAATTCCCTTACTAACCACTGTCGATTTTTTTGGGCGAAAAATTCGATGTGGTCGGATGCACTCCAAATGTATCAGAATCGATTAATAGACACTAGAGAATATACCCAAAGATGTACAGTAGTCGTAGGTAGCCTTGTTGGGCCGCTGTGGCAGTTGGAAGATGAACTAGGAAAACCCTCAAAATTCCCTTACTAACCACTGTCGATTTTTTTGGGCGAAAAATTCGATGTCGTCGGATGCACTCCAAATGTATCAGAATCGATTAATAGACACTAGAGAACATACCCAAAGATGTACAGTAGTCGTAGGTAGCCTAGTTGGGCCGCTGTAGCAGTTGGAAGATGAACTAGGAAAACCCTCAAAATTCCCTTACTAACCACTGTCGATTTTTTTAGGCGAAAATTTCGATGTCGTCGGATGCACTCCAAATCTATCAGAATCGATTAATAGACACTAGAGAACATATCCAAAGATGTACAGTAGTCGTAGGTAGCCTAGTTGGGCCGCTGTGGCAGTTGGAAGATGAACTGGGAGAAACTTGAAAATTCCCATTCAATGAATTTCCTGTCCTCAAAATTCAAAAATGAATTTCACTCCAAAATAATTAAAAAAGTGCACATACCAGCTCGAGAGGTATCCATTACACTACAGTTCACACACAAATTGCTAAGACTATTGGAATGTGTCACACAGGCCAAATAGGCACACAGCGGTAACTAATTGCAAACCAGAACTAAAGCTAAAATTGCACTACTTTCTGACAGATATGCCGCTACTCCACCAACATTGAAACTGTAAATAATGTAAACTGTACTTAGATATACATATGTCAATTGAGCTCCACAGCATTTCATCGCTCTTTTTGAATTTTGTCCACTAGTCAACGTGCGCTGTGGCAGTTTGGCAGATGCACCTGTCCCTTAAGCGCTTTGAAGTGGTGATTGATTAGCCAATAAGTCACCACTGAGTTAAATTCACAGCAAGGGCCAATGACAAGAGGTAACAAACAATCGCTACGTAATCGATATTAACTCACTTAACCGTACACAGGGGGAAATTAATGGTTCCTTCGTTGAATCACCTCTTGGTAGCTTGCCAACGAACCGCGATCATTGTTTGTTCTAAATTCACTTGCAAAATAATCTTCACTTCACACTGACAAGCCATACACACAGCATCGTATAGACCTTGTCGAAAGAAAAATCAACTAAACCGTCTTCGCTTTCGTTTAAGATACATCTGCTCGAAAAGCCATCACCTCATGTTACAAAATCCCAATCAGAGCTCGCGTTCAATACGATCACAGCCAGATCGAAGCACATGTCACCGAGATCACTAACCGACTGATGGAATGCGTCGACGAGAATAGGTATAGCGACCAGAATTTGGCCGATTTGTTCCACTCCAGCCGAGCCAAGAACATTATGCCATGCATCTGAAGAACAAAACAATGAAGACGATGTAACACCTCTTCACAGAAACAACGCCACGAATGTTTGCTGTGTCAATTAGTCGGTGTATCTTAAATAAGAACCGATATACGAAACCGGTAGCCGAAATGCAGGCGAGTAGAGATCACTCCAATGCCAAGGTGATAAATGTCACGTTCATTGCTACTGATAAGATAAGTGTTGTGTTTTTTCACGGGGGATTATTACGCGACAGCGAAGAATAAATCCGGCTGAAAAGACGAAAGTGCGGGAGAATGGGAGAAGACTACAATTGTTTACTTTCGTACAAATCGAATTTGCCATCTAGGGCTTCCCGATGCCTGGTAACGCAAAAACAATGACCTCTCGGCGAAGTGCGAACGAATGACTCAACCAATTGTTGCTTGGAACAGTAGTATTATAACAAACGGCGACAGAATAGAACTTAACAATAAAGATTACGCGACACGAGTATGCTTTGTATTTAGTTCAGTTATTAAGGTTTTATTACCTTACACGCTAATTAATAAGATAACGAGCGTTGAGGAGACAGTGGTGGACTAGATTTGTGGCAACACACGTCACGCTTTGCAACACACTGAAGGGATGTGGTGATTGATTCCTTAAAGCAGATGGTGTCTTGAGTCTTCGCGATTTATGGAAACACACGTCGCTTTGGAATGCAGAAGGGAAGTGGTGATGGATTCCTTAAAGCAGATGATGTCTTGAGTCTTCGCGAAACTCAGGTCTCGCTTTGGAAAACAGAAGGGATGTGGTGATGTAGTGCTTTAAGGACTCCACGATATCTTGAGTCTTCGCGATTTGAGGACAAACTTCGCTTTGAAATGCAGAATGGTTGTGTTTTGGAGGTGTTGATGGTGTCCTTAATGCAGATGATGACTTGAGTGTCCCCGAATCGCCTCGAAACTAGAAAAGATCATCTTGTCTTATCTTAGTTCTTTTCAACAACCTCTTGCAGATGTCAAGGAGACAGTGGATGACAAAATCGTAGAGCTACTAACCACAAGTGAGACCGCTCGGATGATGTGGCCCAATCAATAGTGCCAAATCGACAAACTACAACAGTATGAGAAATAAATGCTCCAGGCGGTAGGTCTTCGACTCCGAACCAGTGGGACAACGCAATAGAGGACGCCCACTAAACCGATGGCGCCAACAAGTGGAGAAGGACCTCAACGCGTAATTGGAGACAGCTGGCTAAAGATCGTGCCAGCTGGAGAAGCTTGTTGACTGAGGCCCAGGTCCAACCCGGACTGTAGTGCCACTAGAAGAAGAAGAAGACGGTAGATGGAGCGCTAACTGACCATAATCATTTGAAGTAGCTTCTTCTTCTTCTTCTTTGCTTGACGCTACAGCCTGGGCTGGACTTGGGCCTCATCCAACAAGCCTCTCCAGCCAGTTGCGCATACCTGTTGGATAAGGTCCTTCTCCACTTGTGTGCACCATTTGGATCGAGGACGTCCTCTGTTTCGTTGTCCCAATGGCTCGGATTCTGAAGTAGCATGAAACCAAAATGGGACTTACCCATGGCTTCATATGCAGAGACTCTGGTGATGGATAAGAAAATCTTTGCCACTGCCCCTGCCTCTGAGGCACAGAACACTGGAACCCGCAGGAACTAACTAAAATCCCCTCGATCTCTATTTTCTGGATCATTACAATATCAGGATGGTTGAACAACGTGCAGACATGATGGGTACGAGAAAGGTGACAAGGATTTATTCCCTCTTTGGACATCACAATGGATCCATCAGGTAGATACGGTGACTGCTTGCTTAGAGGTAAAAAGCAAACTCCATTTAGACCGCTGTCACGTCCTGGCTTTGTTCCAACCCGTTTGTCCCGTTGACCCTATTGCGTAACCTATTCTGGTTTTGGTGGTCTTCTTTGACCATTTTATAGCCATGCTTGAGTTAGCTAGATCTTCGAGGCAGTTGAAGAAATAGCAGCCTAGCAGATTCCATCTTGTTTCTACAAGGGCAAGCAAGTGTAGTATGGTTTCCTCTTTCTCTCAACTGAGTCAAGCATCAGTTTCGGACATACCTGAAATAGAACTGGAAATTTGAAACTAGCATCGGACAACTCCTGTAAACTGCAATGCACCAGAGTCTCGTCTAAGTCGAGGACCAGACTAAACTCGGGACTTGATCGTGTCTTCAGAGGTAACGCCGGGCACTTTGCTCGCATCTCCATCGTGAGCGGTGGTAAATGTTCTATGAACATATACGGATCAAAGGTCTCCCACTGCATTTCCTCCTGACGAGTATCGGGAATTTCTTCGACTTCGGGACATTCCTCCGTCGATAGTGCCCACATGCGACATTGACAAGGTTCGTCATTGCAGCCGTTGTAGCATGTATGTCTTGTTGGTACGCAGCGACATTGTGTTACCATAAGCTTGGCAGGCGGACGATGAAGACGATGAGAATAAAGAACCATTGTTGATCATTCCGACTCCATGGTTGGCCTCAGAATTGAAATCGTTGATCGGAAGATTTATCGAAGAGAATATAGATTAGCTGGCAGACTAGCCAACGCTTTGAGGTTGTCAATTGCCGTCTGCTGATAGTACGTAGACGATTGCGACGAAGACAAATCTTGCTCGTAGCCATTGCAAGACGTATCGGAAAAGTGTTTACTCTTTGCGCAATTAAGCAGCGTGTGCGCTAAGACGGGGTTGTATGACAGCAGCTTCTGCAGAGGTCATTGTAGCGAGCTCTAAGTCTTCTGGCCTGGTTGCCTATAAGGCACTGCCCCGTTATTGTCACATCAGGACCTACGTGAGACTTGGCTTTCTCGTCTACCCACGGATCTAGCCTAACTCTGCCTCTCTTAGCTTCGATTGAAACAATCGGGTTTGTACTTGGATCACGGGTGATTTTCGCCGTGTTTTCATAGATCAGTTAATGGATAGTCCTTACTCATTAAAAAGAACGGCCCTTCGTTAGGTAGCCAACTGCATTGCGAACTGAGTAGAGTTGCATATGTACACACATTTTTTCTTTGAGAATAATTATTCTTGCAAGGACGAAACTGAAGACATTGAATCTGTGTCCTTTGAATGATGAAACACGAATAAATGAACGCAAAAACCCTCTTAGGTTGCTTACTATTGATTTTCCCCTCAAAAAGAACACCGAAAGCCACCAGCATCTGTAAACAATAATGACCACAGAGCAAAGGTACATCCCAAACAAATGCAGGCTGCAGCAGTAGCAGTAGCACACTCAATCGCAAATATTTGAAGAAAGAAAAGAAAACATTCTTATCTGAGATCAAAGCATACTTCATGTGCAAAAACCAACAATTCTAATTAACGGCCAACAGGTTTTCTTTGATTATCAATTTTTCACACAAAATTATTATCAATTTCATCTCAGAAAAAATGCCCATATGCCCCTTAGCTCATTTATTTAAAAATCACTACAACCTTGCAGCCTCGTGCAATCGATGAGGGACAGTTGAATGGTTACAATCCACACACACACACACTGGAACACAAACCCACCCAACCCCCGTCTCATTGGGAAAAGCTACATAAGTCAGGGCACACACTTAGGAAATGTGTGTGGTTTTCCTTTGCAGACAAAAGCCTACAACATCCCTTTCACATGCAATAACAACAACTTAACATACGAATAGCTAAAGGAAGTCATTAAATAATTGTTTACCAAATAAAATGAAACAAAAATGCACACTCTTACATAACAACTTTTCGGGCTCTGATATTTGGGCAACATTTTGCTGGGAAAAAGTTCCCGACGCGATTTTTTTCCACTCACACGAAACGAAATGGTCTTAAGTTCCAAACTTTATATACGAATAAGAGAATTCACGAAACTCACAACTCACAAGTAATCGCCTGGTTTCCCCCTCCCCGAGCACTCCTGATGCTACTCCGACCTGATGTGTGTTTGAAAATTCAATAATTTATCACCCGCCACGCACAAATGGCCAGGCCAGTTACACCCTTTTCCGTGGCTCAAAACAATTCCATTTCGATAAATACTAACTCAACCGATAATACTTCATGTAGATGGAAGAAATATAGAACGAATTCTATTTAGAAAACTGTATCTATGATGGGGTGAATTATTGTGTTTACGTTTCGCGGTCCGATATGTGTTTTTGGTTTTGTCGTAACTTTAGTACTGATTGCACGACACAGCTGAGCATGGCGAGTCCTTTTTTGGTGAAGTTCTTTGATACTGAGAACGTTGACAGCACCAGGCAATGGGGGGTGGTTTTTCTTCTACACATGCGAATGGGAAAATCCGCCCCAGGACGATATGCCAAAACTGAACACACGTTCATTTCTTTCTCTTGCTGTGCGAGCGATGTCCTTCGTTCAGTTTAGACCAATTTGAATCAAATCTTCGGACTTGAATTCAAAACGGACTCGAAGCACGGACTTCTCTTAATTCTGAATTTGCATGTTCGATTGTATGCTCCTACTGGTGTGCAATCAGAGAGCGGTTTTTCTGTCCATTGTCACTTTCGTCTGTGATCAAGAGTTTAACGTCAAAAGGACGAAAAGAAAGCTTCCCATAGGCCGTGTTGACAGTTTGAGATTCGCTTATTCGAATTTTGAAAGCGAACGACATACAAACATATGACATACATAACTGCAAACGGAAATGTTAAATTTTGTTGTCATTTCCTTTTGAAGAGACTCCATCCTTTTTTCGATGAACCAGCAGCAGGGAGGACCAGAAACGAAACTGCTCAAGTGGCTGTTTCTCTGTAATGCCAAATCAACAAGCGCGAGTAAAATATTACACGCAGCACCTTACAAAGAGCTGTACTCAAAGAAGCAGTCTCCACAGACTGTCTGAAGAGCAGTTGACAAAATACAGAAGCCAAAAAATACACAAGCAATAACAATCAACTTTATTAAAGTATAATATAATATAATAAACGTACAATCAATCAAAATTAATGCCATCAGGCAGTGTACCATTTTGTCGAGCCATTTTAACATTTTCATAATACTGTGAGAAATCCACATACGGCGGTACTTTCTTCGCAACGCGAGGATTTCTAATATTGACCACATCATCTCGGTTTTCCTGCACCACCACACGATCATTGCGTTTGTTATTGAAATTCCTCAGCAAGATAGTCAAATCATCGTTCGTCCTCTTGTCGCCGTCCCGAGCATCTTTGTGCAATTGAATGATTTTATCAATCACAGACTGTGCGACATCGGTTAGGTTCTCAGTATTCGTTTGCAGTTCCTTGGCACACATCTGGACAATTTGCCGATTCTCTTGCGTCGTATCACCGGCGTAGATGTCATGCAAATATTTGCACGTTCCACTTGACATGAGAAGCAGGAATTGAAACGAAGGATCTATGGTGATGCCACCAACGATTTCCGGTTTGGATATAATCGGTTCAGCACTGGCCTTCGCTAGGTCACGACAATCCTTGTATCCGCCTTTTCCCAGATAGTATCCAATCAGTCGTGTATTGAACATATCAAATCGCCTCAGCTGTGTGACATCAACACCCAGCTGGCTGAGTCGCAAAAGTTCATCCTCGTTCAGCAGGTTGTGATCAACGGAAAACTGAATAACCCTGGACGTCTGATTCTCGTCAGTTCGACACAGAAGCACTCTACACGTTCCAATATTGCAAATAAATAATCGCGAATTATAAATGAGACAAATCGCAGCACTAGCTCCTATGGCCAGTTCTTTCTTAATCGCTTCCATACTTCGTACGATATCTTCACGAACTCCGATATTCTCATCGATTTGATACTGAAGCACTACGTATTTCGCCAACAGACCATCGATCGATGCTTGATAGCATTTTTCAACGGAAAAGAACGCTTGCCGTAGAACTTCCTTCACCTCTTCATCGGTGTGCTTGTCGTTCAATTGACCAAACATAATTTCCGCAGCTATTCCTTCCATTGCCATATTGGCCACTTTGGGACCTTGATGGCCGGAAAATATCGCATAAAGACTAGCATTTTCATTCACTTCGCGGTAGAAACTACAATCGGTTATTCTCTTGTTTTTCGGTTCATTTTCTCCATTCCAATGGGGGCAGCGACTTGCTAGGCCAGCGCCAGTATTTTTGCATTTCGGCACTAGATCTTCGGATTCCTCATCTGTACACTCAGTTTTCATATTATTTAATTAATTCTGGAATCTGGATCCAGATGATGGAAATTAATTTTGTAAAGTAAATTAAACTGACAGTTGTCAATGATACGAACGTGTGTGTTCATAAATGCGTCTTGAATGATGGATTTGTTTTTTTCTTACGAAAAGAAAGTCGCTCATGAAACATTAGGTTGTAAATAAAAATACTATTCTAATCCTATTGCTTTATCATTCAACTTGAATGCTCCGAAAGTAATTCTGATACATCGATTTCTTGTAATAATCGCACAAATTTTTTTCGAATATATGCATTTAAAGACAAATTGACCAACAACCGACTACACACACTATGGGTACCAAAGGCAACACCAAATGGCTACAACTTCACTTCACATACTGCCAGATTCGACTTGACATTTCATACGAAATTCTGAGTATTCTAATCGCAGGTAAAGTGTGATCAATTTTATTCGCTTTCAATCTCTTACATATATTACATAACAGACTAAATAAATAATTAATCTTAATATTCCAGTCAGTATAACATAAAGTTTTGTGTTCTCGTACAACATGACTAACGCTCCGGTGACCGCCAGCTCGATTCCAAAACCCGTCTTGAAGGGATTGCATAATGCCACCATCAAAAGGAACTTAATTGTCGCCTTGGGTTTGGTCACCGCCATCACAACAGCTTATAAAATCATTGTGACCGATCCAAAGAAGAAGGCCTATGCCGAATTCTACAAGAACTACGATGCTCAAAAGTCCTTTGAGAAGATGAAGGCCGCTGGTGTATTCCAATCTTGTTAATTAAGCAACAAAATTATTACTTTCAAATGTGATGATAACAGAAAATAAAAATAAGCATTCAAAGTAAGAAAACCTGTGAATTCTAGTTATATTTCTTGAGATGTCTATAAAAGGAAGAAAAACGTCTTTTTCTACAACACATGCGCCCAGCCTCACGAGCTGAACACGAAGTTTAACTAATTTTCAAAGTGTTTGTTGATTTTCTCATTGACACATGTTTCACTTAGGAGATCCATCTACTTAATGCAAATTTCCCCGTGCTTCGGGTTGAGTTGCTTCATGTTGACATCCTTGTCCTCCTCTTTCTTGAGAGACATTCGATTCAAAGAGTGCTGTGCATAAAGTATGCTACGACGCATTAGGCAAGGAAACTTTGCATGTACATGAACTAGTCATGCCATGAGATGTATGTACAAATCAATTTTTTTCAAAACAAATAAGAAATCATTTTGAAATTGCGGCGAGTACGAAAGCTTATTCATCCATAATGGCATCGGCAAAACCCCAACTTAGGGGCCTTCATATGGCAAAGGCAAGACGGGATATCTACGGTGCTATAGCTGCAGCAATTACTGCGGGTTCCATATACGTCTTATTCAGACAACAGCCAAGAAAAGAGCGTATTGCGCAATTTTACAGGGACTACGATAGCGATGCAGCTGCGGAAAAAATGCGTGACGCTGGACTTCTTCAATCTTGGCCCATAGAATAATAAATAAATGTGAACGTTTAATTCGATATCCAATCGATGGTCTTTTTGTGTGTATCCATTTTTTCCTTCACCCCAGTCGCCAGTTCTTTTCCGGCTAAGGAAGCAAGCGCATGGCTACATTGTGCTTGTTCAAGTCTGCCTGCTGTCAAGTCTTAAAAGCCAGAAAGAGATCCAGATCGGATGGCAAAGGCGCCACTAAATGATCCACATTCAGATGATAAATTAATTCAAATTTTATTTTCAAAAAAAAGAAAAACACTTATAACCATTACATTCACATAACTATGCATTAGAAACTTATCCCAGGACAATACAAAAACAAACAAGTATAATCTTCACAAAGCAAAATACACCAAGGAATGCATAGTGCGCAGTTAACCGCCCGCCGTTCGGGTGTACAGACACTTCCAATTGATCGTCCTATGTACTAAAAGCCTCGTACACATTCACCCCTAATGTCTTGCACTTTTCCGACACCAGATAGAATGATACAAGTGATGTTGCGAAATTTTGCGGTCTTCTACTGGTGTCAACACCCTTTGAGGTGAGTCCATTTAGAATGGGAATTAATTTCGCCAGTGCCAATTCGATTTTGTTCACATCAATGATGCCCGTCCCTTCGGCAGAGGTCTGCTCTCTGTTCTGTAGTGACGTCTTAACCGTCTCACCCATACACTCAGCAATGCTATCGACGGCAATTGAGAATCCACGGCAAATGTTGTTTGAGCATATTGTGGCTACATCATCGCTCTCCAGCAAGTCCAAAGTCTCACTTATCATTTTGTCTATGATTTCGCCGCTACCGGTCACCGGCTGTTGCATGAAATAGTTGGCCAATTTGCTATTTGGATCCTCCACATCGCTATTGATTGACATTTGAATTGACCAGAAGAGTTGTTCCAAATCGGACAGACTGAGTCGTGTCGTCAGCGATTGGGTTTTAAGAATGCTCTTCACTTTGCTTCTAATCAATGAAACTAAACTGGCAAGACTTTCACTGACGAAGCGTTGAATTAACGACAAGTACACCTCTCGTATGTGATCAGTTATCTCATTCATCTCGCTGATGGTGTCCTTATACACATAGCCTCCGATTACGTTCATTTGCACTCGCAATATTATGTTCAACATAGATGTGGCATAAATGAACGCTGTTAGTCTAGTAAATGCAATGATCTTCAGCTCATCCCAGAGTTCAACTTTATTCTCTGGGTTTCGTCGCAGTCTCTCCAGAATGTCATCTGTGTTAGCAAGGACAATAATCTCATTGCAGAGATCAGTACTGATGCCGACGATCACTTGATTGCAGTTGCGTTCCGTCGACTCGAAATACTGTACGCGTTTAGTGCGCTCGAGAAACTCTCGGGCTTGCTTCTCTTGAAAGTCCCGAAGTTTCTTCTGAGCGAATTTGAGGACCAAAAACGAGCCACCCACCACGACACCGGTCACAATGAATTTCCTTCGATGCCGGGAGACAAATCCTCTAATGCCTGAAAACATTTCAATCGCTTTTTCGTTATTCGACTAGGAACACCCACTTCCAGGTTTGATTTCAATGAATAGCGCTGCGAAAGGAAAAAAAAGAACAAGTGTTTGCATGAATAATTAACGTATCTTACATTTGTGTATACATACGTGTGCGTTTGGGACGAACAATTAAAAGCCCCGAAATCGGTATATTAAAACTATGAGGAATGCAAAAGCTATTGGGACATACTCGAAGTATAGCTAGTGAATAGCTGTTGCCTTTAGATTGGAAAGAAGTGTGCAATTCGCAGGGAATGCTTAGTTTTGATTATCTCAAATGTTATCCGATAATTATATCTCACCTCGGCTCTTTAATATTTAATCTCTATTGATTAAAGCACAATTCAAATTCCAATAACAAACAAAATGTATTTAAAGTGGCACTTTGACCGACATGAAGTCCAATTGGAAAAAAAATTACGAATGTCAAATATATGAAGTGTCAGCAGTGGGGTCTGTTCGTTTGTTGACTCTTGCTTATTAAGATTAAAGGGGGTTGATTCATTTTTTTGTGATTAATTGTGTTAAAGTGTAAAAGGCAATAATAGGTCTGTTCCAATTGATTTGTGCAGAGAAATTCGTAGTTGAGCACATTATCGGGAGTGGGGGTAAAAATGTCTCTTTGAGAGAGAAACTGTGCACAAACTTGTGGAACGACTTTTCGTAGAAATGCACAGAATTCACGAAACGTCAAAAAAAAATATATGAAAATTTACATATATTTATGTAAGCACATATTTGCGGCGTTCACACTCGACAATTTGACAATTTGAAAAAAGTTAAAAATGCCCTACCTTACTACAAAATGACAGATTTGTAGTAACAAGCGTTCATATTGACGATTTGGCCCATCAAGCACGGTTGTCAAGCAAATCGTATCGACAAATTTTTGAGTTTGTACGCCGCTTTTAGTCTGTTTTATTTTGTTCTGATGTCCTTGTGTCTGAAATAATAATTTTACGGGGACCATGTTAGCATACACGCATGAATGTGAATACTTGTGTAAACTTTGCAAATTTTCAAACAATTTTGGATGTATTTTACCATTTTGTAGCGACACTCATTTATTTCGAAATCCACATGTAAAACATCCGCCAATTCACATACTTTTAATTCTCTCCACACAGCAGCATTCATGAACACATCCATTGAAATTAACCTTCAGCAGATATCAACGCAACGCCATCAACATTTGGAAGTGTCCTGTCATTTCGTCTAATAAGAGAAGAAGAAAGTGAAAAGAAATCAATAGTTCTGTGTGTCATAAAGAGAAAATTTTTTCCGTATCGTCCCAAGAGGAAAATTCATAAAGAAAAAATATACAATTTATTCACTTTAATCGGAAACAATGGCAGATAATGAACAAAAAGCCATGCAGCTTATGGCTGAGGCTGAGAAAAAATTAACCCAACAAAAAGGTTTCCTTGGATCTTTGTTTGGGTGAGTGTGTGTGTGTTTTTTTTTCTCCCCAGTCTAATTGGATATCATTTTAAAATTTCGCAAATTACCAATTAACTTCATATAGTGGCTCAAATAAGGTCGAAGATGCGATCGAATGCTATCAACGGGCTGGAAATATGTTTAAAATGGCCAAGAATTGGTCAAAGGCAGGACAGGCATTTTGCGAAGCAGCAACATTACATGCACGAGCTGGCAGCCGTCATGACGCTGGCACAATGTATGTCGATGCATCGAATTGTTACAAAAAGGTAAAAAAAATATACTAAAGTGAACGAAGTTTAAGATCATTTATTGTATTTATTTATTAGTCGGACGTTGAGGAGGCAGTCGCATGCCTACTAAAGGCAATCGATATCTATACTGATATGGGACGTTTCACGATGGCTGCTAAGCATCATCAAAGTATCGCTGAAATGTATGAATCGGATCCGAACACTTTGGTATGATTCAATCTGCTTGTACGTATGTAATAGGAATGAATCACTGTAAAGATTGTTTCACGATAGGCTAAGTCAATTCAGCATTATGAACAGGCAGCAGATTACTTCCGCGGTGAAGAATCGGTTAGCTCGGCAAATAAATGCATGTTAAAAGTCGCACAGTACGCTGCTCAATTAGAGGATTATGACAAAGCAATACAAATTTATGAGCAGGTAAGATAGATTTAATTTGTTTTTTTTTTTTTTTTCTTAAAGCCTTATCGATAACATTGTTCTCGCAGGTGGCCACATCATCTTTGGAAAGCTCCCTACTCAAATACAGCGCCAAAGAATACTTCTTCCGAGCCTCATTGTGTCATCTCAGTGTTGACCTATTGAATGCTCAACATGCTATTGAGAAATATGCTCAGCAATATCCAGCTTTCCAGGATTCACGAGAATACAAACTAGTTAAGGTATGCATTTGATTTGTTGACAAAAAAAAAATACTATTTCCGTTCTTCTGAGACGAATGACTAATTGGCTTTAAATGTATGCTTATTCGAAAACAGACTTTAATTGAACACTTGGAGGAACAGAACATTGAAGGCTTCACTGATGCTGTAAAGGACTACGACAGCATTTCAAGGCTTGATCAGTGGTACACAACTATATTGTTAAGAATCAAGAAAGCTGCCAACGAAGATCCAGATCTGCGATAAATTCTCTCTTTTTCCCCATTTTTTTTCCTTCCTCATCTCCTCATAAATGAATAAGATAAATGCAAACACACATAATTACGAGATTCAAAGCATATAAAAAAACATATAAGCAACATTTGACAGAAAGAAAAAAAAATGTTTATTTTTTGGAGTTCCCTTACCTGGTTCTTGGTTTATTTTTTTATTTTAACAATATATATGCAAAGCCAATCTTATCGAAACTATACAGATACTCTAGAGGCATGTGGATGAAAGGGGTTTGTTACTAAAAACGTTCACTACCCTAACAAGACGCGCCCCGCCCGCCACATTTTTAGGAATAACAACAAATTATTGAAAAAAAAAAACATTAACTAATCTTCCCAGAACTACGTATTAGAAACTTTGTTCACTTTTTTGTTTGTATATGCATATGCTTCAGCAATGTACTCGTGTTTCATCTGTTGCGTGTGCTTATCTCTTGTTTAAACAAAAAAAAAAAAAACAACAAAAATCAAATGTGAATGGTCTTGAGATGGAAATAAAAGTTGCTAAACGTGATTATAACTTGCATAGCTTATCAACTACTACTATATAACACATTACATATGTATGTAGTATTAAAATAATATATAAATATATATATTTTCTTTGTTTTTTTTTTATATATATATATATATATATTGTATGTATAGTTTCGTTAAATGTTAATGAATTTTTATTTAATCGTTAAGCATATACAATTTAAAATGAAACAAATTGTTTAAATTCTCTCGAGCATAGGTGTAGTAATGTTGTTTACTATTCTCGTGTAATTTTTATTTTTTTTTTTTTATTTTATGTCTTAAGGTTCAAATGGATAATACACAACAACACATGCAAACATTATAAATGTATATTCTTACGTATATTAATGAAAAAAATATATTCCATAATTTAATGTAATTTCAATTTGACAATTTCTAAGTAAGCAAAATATACAAGTACATAAATATATGAAATACAGGCGAATTGCGAATTTTATTGATAAAATATACATACCTACCATCAACACCACTCTCACACACACACACACGTTCTTACATTTAAGAATATATTTTCCAAAAAAAAAAGCAAACAAAAAAACGAACTTATTCGACTTATCGAAAAGGAAGTGAGAGTTGACGAAAGAGGAAATTTAAAGCCAGTTACAAACATGCTAAATAGATATATGTATATCATAGATATCAATTTAGGACAACTCGTACTAACTAAGCTTGAATGAAAATTGAAAAGATAAAATTCATATTTGTAGTTCGAGACAAAAGCCAATTTTTCTTTTTTCCAAAATTAACATTACATGAACATTACGATACACGAACATTTTAATTAAAATAATCAAAGAAAAACATTTAACGAATTCTTAATTACATAAAGAAGAATATTCTAGAGTGTATACATATTGAATTCAATTGAAAAAAAATACAGCAGTGCGATACATGCACTTAATTGTAAAGCCATTAGGTATTGAATCCGGATAAAAATAAAACTAATATCTACATAACAAAGTACATTCAGCTTTTTATTAACCTTTTCTACTCCTGTTGAGAGATAAGGGAGCAAGGCGATATCGGTGCAGTGCGATAAGTCCCCGGATACTAAGTCCACTGAGGGACTGAGCTCAATTCACTTAGACTACACCACAGTACAACACTTCCCAGAGAACAACATTGAAAGCCTGATTCCGGACAGAGACCGTGGTATGGCTGCACCATTCCCTGCTTTTACACAGATGGACCCAAGACGGATGATGCGAGTAGGAAGCGGGTCTAAATCTGAACAAATCCGTTTGTCTATTTAATCACAGCAGACGCTGCTCCAAGCGGAAGTGTTGAAAAGAAAACCTGACTTAAATCTGGTACTTTATGTCATTTGTATTTTTTCACTATTTGTTCTCTCTCTTTGATTTCGTCGTTCATCTGAGTAATACGTAATAAATATCCATTTTATTAAAATGTATTCGCTTTTATTTTCACAATCATAACCGGAAGTAATGGCGATTAGCGAAGCCCTGTTCTGGCTAAGGTGGACCGTGATATCCGCCCGCGATATCTGTTCAAGGCAGCAATCAAATCTCTGGCATCGTTCTCAATAAACGCATTTTCAGCCTTATCCTAGCTCATCTTCCAACTGGCACAGCGGCCAAACTAGGCTACCTAGGACTTTTGTACACCTGTGGGTGTGTTGTCTAGTGTCTATTAATCGAATCAAATACATTTGGAGTGAATCCGACGACATCTCTTCATCTCTTAACAAGATATCCAATCAGTTCCACATTCGCCTGTGCTGGTTGCCAGGCCATAGAGACATCCTGGGAAACTGCAAAGCTGATGAACTGCCAGTTGATGGTTTCTCTTGTAACATAGATACTCCTCTAACTGCCGTCAAGTTACAGCGCAATAATCTCTACGCAAAGATAACCAATGCCAGATTGTCGACAGGCATCACTTGTCGAATCTCAAGACAAATCTGGCTAAATCTGGATCCTAAAAGACCAAGTAATCTGATCTCCCCAAAGACATCCAAAATAAGCACTGCAGTGGGAATAATTACCGGACACTGCCTACTAGGCGTTCACGCAAAAAGCCTAGGCTTCTGCAGAACCCGAATAGACGAACAAGTAGAAAACAAGCAAACACCTCCTCTGCACCAGTCCTGCTCTTGTCTCAATTAGGAACCACAGGACCTAGTAACGGTCAACGCGCTAATCAAATTGTGTTGAGAAAACCAGCTGGTTGTCATAAACCACGGCAACCCTCTTGATTTTGGAACACCCACGTGGCGGTACAATGGGCATACTTTGGCTTAAGTGCATTTACGCTACTTCCTACATTTCCTTCGGTTGCACATCTTGGCGCGGTGCGAAGCCTTAGTAACGGTCAATGACTCAAGGGAAGTCATTCTCTATGAGGAGACCCGAAGCTAAGATACAACCATCTCTTCTCTCCCTCCCATCTCTCCCCCCCTCTCCGGTGGGCTGGATCAAGGTGTCATACGATCCGTGCCGAGGATCAGCTTGACTGGGGCCCACTCGAAGAAAAATATTTCAATCGCGAAAGGTGTATCCGGGAGACCTGGCAAACTCCCAGATTAATCCTGCCTTAGCTGTGTAATGCTGATCTCTGCACAGCCTGACCTTCCCTTTCTCCGGTACTCGTGGGACATAACATGAATAAAAATCCGAAGAAAAAAAATCCAAAGGCTCTAGGCCCTTCTTGTAAAAGATACAACTAGAGGCGCTCTGCATCCCGGGTATTGGAGCGCATTAAAGGCATTCCACCGAAGAATCTAAATGATAATAACAAGCTCTCTTTAGCTTGGGCAAAAGCCATCCACAGGCGGACACTAATATGGGCCCTACGTCCAAACGTGCCAGGTCACTGGAGGCATCACCCTCGGATCCCAAAAGACAAAAATCGAGTGGTTGAAGCACATATTGCCACAGTGAAGTTCTGAAAAGCGGCATCACTTACACCGTACTAGACAGAAGTGACGCTGACGGCAGTATCTATCCACTAAATTGGAAGAACGTGGATTCCGCGATTAACGACATCTAACTCAGGCTGGTGCTGAAAAATGGTAGGCCTTGCTTCTGTAGGGCGTAGCGGAGGATGGCACCAGGGCCATATCAAGCTTATGTCGTTCACATGCCAAAGGTATAAGAAGAGAGATGTGTGGAAGGCTCGGAGTCGAAACGACAGATCAAATCCCCAACGAACCTAGGACCCGCACTTACCTTCCGCGGAGCTCCTAGGATTCCACGACAATCCTAAAATTCATCCAAATATGCAATCCGGTGGCAAAGTTGGAAGAATTGAAGGAAGAAACCAGGCTTGCGGTGATTGCAAGAAACAAGGAATCACTGGATCCTCTCGCCAAATCGGAGGTTGCCATCCATTATGGCTTTGGGACGATTACCCTTAAGGTGTATAACAAGGATGGGGAGAAAACTGATTTAAAAGAGAAGACGTTCTTGCATATTGTACGCCGAATTATCGAAAACACAAATCTGCGAGTGCTGAGAGGAGGATTATTAAAAGACAAATCTGCTAATGCTGAGAGAACGATTAATAACTTCTAGCCAACCGTTGTGGCTTGTGAGAGGATCGCATCACAGTACGCATTTCGTTGAGTATTTTCGGACATAATGGAAATTCAGATAGTCCAGTGAATTCCACCTCAAAAGCCCAAAATCATTTCCAACTCTGCACAAAATACAGAAAATATAGCGCATATGTACGTACATGTATACATCGTACTAAAAATATCTCAAGAACCATACATTCTCTTCGAAATAACCACTTTAATGATAAGACTACAATACGGAACAAAACAAGTGACTCAAAACCTGATCTAAGCACTCTTTCCAGCAGCGTGCCGGTGTACATCAGACAACACAATTCATTGCAATGTATAAAGTACGACTTAGAGAGAAATAAAAGAAACAAAAAAAAAAAACTTCTTCTTTTAAAAGTTAACTGATTTTATGAGAAATCAAAAAAGCTATGCTTTACCCCTTAGTCTGATCTAAGTTCAGTCCGTTTCAAGCCATCATATCTCGCTGAGCGTTAACTTATATATGCATGTACATATATTTGTGTGTAATAAGTGCTATCGCAAACTTGGGACTGGTTAGTTGATCATCGGTCTCATATTAAACCTCCAGTCATTCCGGTATTGTCGTCAGTTTGCAGTGGCGTTTGGAGAGCTGTAAACGTTCGTTGGACTCACTATTTGAGAACAATCGGCAAAATATTCATTTTATTATTGTTTTTTTTTTGTCTGTGTGTTTTTTTTTTGTTGTTGTTGTTTGACTCTTCTAGCTCTCGTGCACATCAGTGTTAAACGTGTGTTCTTAACTAAACTAATGCATGACCGTAGATTCTAATTGGAGTGGTAGTTCTGGAAGAAGATTTTTCGGTGAATTGTATTTGTGTTGTGGTTCCTCCGATCGAGTGTGCTAATATAGTGAATAGTTTTGTATAAACATACAAGCTAAAGTTGAAGAAAATCAATTTCAATCCGTTGCGTACGTACGTCAAAATCAAAAGCAAACAAAATGATGCTGAATCGGGGTAAGACTGCGAATTTTTTGTTTAACCATTTTGTTAGCCATACACACAATCGTACATGAGTGTATAAATGTATACATATGTATGAATGTAGCAAGTACAATCTCCTCACAATGTTTTCCTTTGTCGGATTCTGCTGTGTTTATTTTTTCTCCACTATGACCTTTTGCGGCATGGCGAACTTGTGTGTGGAGTGTGGACTTTTGGGGAGAGGGAAAAACCCATGAGGAGAATGATACAGATATGCATACACACATGTGTGTATGCATATGACGTCAGGTTAAATTTTGAAGATTTGTTGTGCTACTGCCTGCTCGGCTACTCCGCCGAGAAAACAAGTATTTTTTTCGCTGGAGAATTACGAAGTTCACCTTGACGCCTGGCTGTGATTTTTGATTTTAACATTTTTATTTATTTTTTTTTATTGTTTTATGTAGAGATGATAACCACTTGAAAATAAAGTCGCCGTCTCTGACAAAGCGAATGGTGTGTTGGTAAATCCAAAATTTTTTTTTAATGTTATCATTTCTGGTTAGCTTTTTACTCGGAGAGGTCAGACGAATTTCTAGGGGGAAAAAAAGCGTTGCTAATAGTGCGATAAGGAAACTAGATTTGGTTTAACAGAGGTTTGGCTATCTATCTATCAATCGTCTACATGTACCGAGCATAAACAGATGCATTTCTCTGAGTGTGGCCTCAAGAATGGAGGCGCAAAAAAACAAACATCATTATTAACTTGCATTGCCTGTTGGTTTGAGAAATCCAATGACGTTCACTAACGACGACTATGAACCGGGGTTCCCTCAATGCCACAACTGGTTTTACATTGATCAGCTAGTCTGTAGATATACAGATTAAAATGGCAAGAAATGAATGGCTTTTTCCGGCATTGGGATTCTCCAGAACTTGAAACGTGTGCTCGTCTATGTTAATTTATATGTAACTAACTACCTAGCATGTAGATAATCGACTGGATATAGGTACAACTGCAACACGCATTTATCTTGGGCTTGTGACTGAGATCATTTGAAGTTCGCTCTCTTGTGATCAAACGAGAAACCACGGAAGATTAAGTAATCAGGACGACCGGTTATAAGCAATGCTTCTCTAAAGAAAAAAGTTGTGAATTGTTTGATAAAGACGGTAGAAGAGGGACCAATAATTGATTTGTATCCCTCTAAAGAATCTGATGGGTACCATGTAAATACTTCACAATGGCAACGAGTTTACATGTGCTCCCGATTCTTGCAAATCCCTTTGTGTGATCCCTTTTGTCTCATCCACCTTGCCAATAACATCGGCGACAAATTTGGCGTGTGTAAGAGCCGCCATACCACAAATTAGTGTGTTTGGCTAGATCACAAAATCAAAAAAAACGTATATTTTTCGTGGAAAATTGCAAAAAAAAAACACCTCTTACCAAAATACACATGTACATACGTTTGTGTATACTTAAGTCCATTGAATGCGTTGTACAGAATGCGGTGCAATAAAATACAAAACAGAAATATTTTATTCACGTGGAGCTGTCAAGATTTAATTAATCGAGTTCATGTGCACATTAATATATGCCTGTAATCAATCTTAAGCTTTTCCACTAATTCATTCAATTTTTGTAGATCATTAACTTCTTATGCACCTGCCTGGGTAGGTGGCTACCCGGTTTCCAATTCAGTTCTACACCAGACATCACTTTATCTTACACACAAGTAGTACATATGCATACACAGTATGTGTATACTGTATACGTATGTTAACCATGTCGAAAGCACATTTTGAAAATCAATCAATTTTACTCATCTTCATCAAAACTGGTTTTTCCTGAGTAGGAATGTTATCTTTGCGAATTATTCCCATACACGCATGTGTAAGTGCGTCAAGGGAAAGAATCTGCAACAAAATTGATTCATCACTGAATACATTTTTTTGTTTTTATGTACATATGTATGTATTCTCCTTTCTTTTCTTTTTTTGCTTTCTTTGTACAACGTTCAGATTTTAAAAGTGTATCATAAATTTTTTGCAGAACATACGACGCACGAGTTATCAGTACAGCACAGTGATGAAGCTGGAAATTCCCGTATACCGCATCTCATGCGGGGTCCTTGATACGACCCATTTAGTCATGTCAAAGTTATTTATTTTCGTTGAGTCGATAAGAAAGCCTCTCATGCGCTTTACCTTAAGTGTGTGTGTGTTTTTCGTTTGTTTTAATTTGAAATTTGATTTGTTGAGCCGTTAAATTATGCCATCCCCTTTGTGCCATTTAACGCTTGAGACTCACTTCCGGACGTGTGACGTTCGTAAGGGCCCGCTGTCCGAATCTGTTCTGCATTCGATCTGCATTTTGATGCCACATTTGCAATCGCTATCTCCAGTAAATATTTTAGATTTAAACATATTAACTTATAAATATTTATAAGTGTTTTCTTCTGAGCGCTTCGATTTTTTTAGGAGCCTCGTGTGTAACAATTCATGGTCGCGCTGTTTAGGAATTCGGCAGGGTAACTTTACATACATTCTTAGGTTGGGTTAGGTAGGCCAAGGTAGGACTGTTGTACTGCCACGTGGGATAGCAAACAGGGGATTAGGGTTGGCATACTGTGGCAGCCAGCACAGATTTGTCAGTAAATTCTTTGATTGATTTGACTGGTGTTTCACTGATGTCATCTAGATTAACGAAGAAGGAGGAGTCCATGGCTTTACTGATCGTGGCGAGTGCAGGGGAGCTACAGATAAGGTGGTGTACACATTCATCCTAGGCTTTTTGCATGTGGACCTTTTTTTGAGCACCACACTGGAGCACTCAGACTCAAAAACTGATCCATTGTACTACCAGGCAGCAACCTACATTTAATGAAATTTCATGATATTCCGGAGGAATACCAGCAGACACTTCAATGATGAGGAGAGCCTACATCATCAGCTCCCACCCAATCAGCACCAAATAACTGCCACCTGATCCAAGCAAAGGCGGGACAGTGGCAAAGGAAGAAGTATCGTCGTCGAAGTTCCATCATCTGGCAATTTTGTAGAGATTTTTGCCAGTTTGTCAGCGGTTTCCCCTAATAGCTCTATGTCCTGGTAGCCAGGCCAAGCGAATGTGAAACTGTTCGGATCTGTCGTCAAGAAATGCGCGACAGTTAATGACTACTCTAGAGTTTATAGAGAGCGATGTCAGGGATTTGATTGCTACCTGGCTGTCAGTAAAGAAACAGACATCGCGAGCGGATCTGGACAGGGCTTCGCTAATCGCCATTACTTCCGTTTGGAAGATACTCCAATGATTAAGCAGACAGAAGTGATTTATTTAAATTACCCTTTAGCACGGAAGATGGAGTTGGAAGTGGTGTATTTTCTAAACATCTATACACCATTTCCTACTCCATCTACCGTGCTAAAGGGTATATTGCCGCCGTACCACAGACCTCGTACCGGTATCTGGCTCTCGAAGGTTTTCTCTGGGAATTATCTACGTCGCATGTAGTCAAGGCTGGCCAAGGGAAGGTGCTGTTCTTTGAGAATCTTAGCATGAACAATTGTGCACTCACACCATTGAGAACATGCCTTCAGTCGAATTGCGCAGTTGGCTGCTTTTTGTTTACCAAATATGTCTAAGGGAGTAAGGTTCAATAGGGTTTCGAGTGCATCGGTGGGAGTAATTGTCAAGACTCCACTTATAGAGATGCACCCTTGTCTTTGTACATTTCGTAATACGTTCAGATAACTGCTGACATTGAGTATGGGCCACCATATTGATACACCGTATAGGAGGGTAGGTCTGCTGAAAAGCCAATGTGTCATACTTCACATACTCAACAATAATAGCAATACGGGTGGCGCCACAGCTTGTAGAGGGCCAGGGCCTAGCTTCTCAGCAACCACTCGTATTGTGGGGCTATAGTTCTATCACGAGTGGAAGGGACACCACAGTTTTATGCCGATTCCAAACGGCCAAGTTTGAGAAGGTTTCACTAGAAAGTTATACTTCTTGAGTATTGTCAGTGACTCGAAAGATGTGACTCGAAAAGGAGCGAGCCTAGACAGGTAGGTCCAAGTGCGTAGGAGTCGACGCACGCACCCCCAACGCCACGGGCCACTTTACATACTTACTTATAGACATAACAGAAATTACATGCATCTCTATGTCTAGCTTAAAGTGCACTAGAAATCCTAGCATATTTACCAAAACTTCACAACATCCAAAGTATTTAATTTTTTTGATGGCAGACCCACAGGCAGTTCTTGATCTCTTCAACCTTTTGATCTGGATTATTTGATCCTACAACACGTTGTCTTTATCTCTTTTCAGGCATAATCTTTCTGCTATGTTTTGTTGCAACAATCTCGGCACAGAGTGCAAATCGGAGAGGGAGAAATGACGTGGAGACACGCATTATAGGGGATCTCTCAAAGGCTGCCGAAGAGTTTTCCCTTGAACTGTTTACAAAAGTCTCCAAGGGTATCGCTGGCAAGAAGAACAATGTTATGATATCACCATTCTCCATTTGGGCGCTACTCTTACTGATCACTGAAGGTGCTTCGCAAGGGACTAAGGACGAACTGTTAACGGCACTTCGTATTAAAACTACTCCACAGATGTATCTGCGGGAAGGATTCAAACTAATACAAAACAGTCTAACGTATGGCATGCAACAACTTCATCCATTCTTCAATCGTACATAAATTTATGTTTATTTTCAGTGTAAATACCTCAACAATTCAAGTGTCCACTTCGCAGGCACTTTTCTACAATCAATTCAGTCCACTTAAATCGGAGTATAGTAATGTTATAGGATATGACTACAAAGCCCAACTGATAGCAACAGACTTCCAAAAAGTGTCACAAGCCCTTTACGAAATGACTGACTTCATAAGAAGAGCAACAATGAACTTAATTGAACCAGCATTGACTCCGGACGACATTAAGGATGCTGATCTAGTAATGATCTCGTCGATTTTCTTCAAAGGCGAATGGAAGGTAACAATAAGCGAACGAGAAATGTCGCAGTTGTAATTGAAACTCTTTTCTCCTTCAGTTGCCATTCAATGCGTCATTAACTAAGGAGGAAACGTTCTTCGATGAGGATGAAAACGTTAGTGGCACGTGCCAAATGATGACTCAAGCGGCACAATTTAACTATGCGCCGATTGTTGAAATGCAATCACATGTCGTGGAGTTACCCTACGGCAAGGAAGACCGTCTATCAATGCTCTTAATCATCCCCAAAAAAGGTATTTCATTCAGGTCGGTGTGGGTCTGTGTCATAATGAGTTTCTTTCCACTTTCCAGGTACACGATTGAATGATGTTATCGCCAAGCTGGAAAAGGTCGGATTGCAGAAGATCTTCGACGCCCTTAAGCAAAATGAACAATACAACGATGACAGCGAAGTTGAACTCTATTTGCCGAAATTCATATCAACTACAAGCTTAGTTATGAATCAAATCCTTGAAGAGGTTTGTATACAACGATGTGCAGGTGTCCAAACGAACTAACGAGACTCATTTTCATTTCAGATGGGAATAATTGATGTTTTCCAACCGGATTTTGCAGACCTTTCCAATCTGTCAGCCAAGAAACTACACTTGTCACGGGTAATTCATCAAACTAAAATCGAAGTAAACGAGGAGGGAACTGTTGCGGCCGCCGTAACCTCGGGTACATTCGCCAACAAAGCCTCACCGCCACGATTCTACTTGAACCGACCATTTGCTTACTTAATTGTGGAAAAAGAAACACGATCTCTACTATTCTGTGGACACGTGACCAAACCTGAATATAAAAACTAATATTATTCGTAATGACTTTTAATAAACTATAAAATATTTAAACACTGGCCGTTTGATTGAATTAGTTTTAGTGGAATGAATGATGATCGATTGGAACCAAACTGATGTGGCATGGAAACATTTGTGGGCCATGCGTCTCAGTGGATAGTGGGAGAGATGAAGGAGTATGATTTAAAGTGGAGCAGTCAGTACACAGGAGCAGTCACAACAGCAGTAAAGAAAGTTCTCCAACTAGTATGTAGTCACTTTTGACTTAGAAATCGATTAGCCTTCGCTGAGATTCCGACGACGACGTTTTTGAATAAAGAGTCACGTCGTCAAAATGCCCTGGAAAATGTCATCGGAGTCGCTTTAAAACGTTCGCGGAGAGCAATTTTGTGTGTATTTGCAGGGACTTAAATTTCTAGCGTCCGCGAACGTGTTAAAGAACGTCGTAGTTCTTTAGGCAAGAACGTGTAACCTCCCTGTTGTTCGATTTTGCATCAAAACATTGAAGACTGCGTAATAGGCACTTGCTCATCATCATCTTATGACCTGCATGAGCCACTAAAGGCGTCGCGGGGTTAAAGCACGCACTAGAGACGGACTCCAGGCCATTCGATCCTCCGCCATCGACTCTAACCCATCAGGAGTTAGACAGCTGGATAGCGCCGTTGGTTGAGTGTATGTCCCTGGTTAGAGGGGATTCCCCTGTTAGAATCCCGGTTAAAACAAAGTTAAAACACTTATCCGGTTTTCATATCTGTTCCAGGCACCCCATTGGCCGTTGGGATGAATTATTCACTGGAGTTGTAGATCAATGGGTTTAGGCTGGCTATGGGTGTCACAATGGACCAACATGGGGCAAGTGTGCTGACAATTTCGCTGGCTGTTCACTCTACCTAACCTAAGCTAAACTAACCTAACATTTGCCCAAGTGCAACCAGCCGAGTTTCAGGACCACCTCGTCCTGGGTTCTGCCAACCGGTCGTCGACCTGATGTAATCTCATTTATGGCAAGCGTCAAGGAAGTCGTAATGATTTGGACATTCGTGCTACCTGCCCAATCGAAGCATAGCCCTTTCCGTTCAGAGAAGCATCTGCTTAACATTGAGTCCCTTGCGTACTGCCATGTTTCTCAGCCTATCGCGGCGCGTAACTCCCACAACAACACGAAGAAACCTCGTCTCGGCTGCTTGTATTCGCGATCCTATTCTTTCAGTCATTACCCAAATTTCATGACCACCAGCACTTGCACACTGTAGCCACCATCCGGTACTGTGCGACACGATGCCTTCGAAGCAGACCGAATGCGAACAAATGGGGATTCAATGGCAGTACCTTTAAGGTGGGCTGTGTATGAAAAAACATCCTCAGGACCAAGCCTACACAGAGAAACACGCCTTCTTTCTACCCTCTCTCGCACCGCAAATGCAGAAGACATTTCAGTGGATCCCCCCGCCCCACTAAACGAGAGATCGTCAAAACAAAACAACACGAATTCAGTTTCATTACTTCGACTGTTTATTTAATACATTTCGAATATTAGCATACGAGTCTTGTGTTTTACGAATGCAAAGTAAACAACTGTTATAACTAGGAAAAGGAAATGAAAAAAAAAAATTAATAATTAGTATAAAACATTTTCAATTTGCTTCAATCGACAGACGCGGCGCGCAGCAAGCCTATTTCACGAAATTTGGGTTCTTTTTCAAAATGACAAATCCCTCCATGACCGGCGTCAATGTGATGTACTCATCGGTGGCCAGTTCTGCTCGTTCGCCCATTGCCAACAGCACGGGGGTTGTGTGCGTCTGGAATCCGGTAATGGTTTTCGGTTTACCTGCCTGTCCGACCACGTCGATGGCCATACCAACGCGCACGGGCACCTGCAATTGATTGAGTTCCTCATCGAATGTGATAAGCATGCGGGCCTGCATTGCTGGAACGAGGGCGTACAGTAGATAATGAGCTCGGCCCAAAATCAAGTTTTTGACGTCCAAGAAGGAGACTAGAGTCGCCATCAGACCTGCAACAGCCATGGGATTCATCAGTTGACGATCGCTGTGGTATGGGCTGAGTGTGAGGGTTCCTTTTCCCAAATGTGTTAGACTCTGTGCAATGCGAACCATGAACAGATTGCTGGGATCCTTCTGATGGTACTGAGCCAGCTGGCGCAACATCGATGCTAGACGGGCGTTATTGGTGCCAGCGCCAGCGAGACCCATCGCAAAGATGGCGTTATGAGCCACTTCTGCGTCACTGTCATGTGAGAACTTGCTCAAGGTGTCGAGAATATTCAGTTTCGGATTCGATGCTGAGATCAGGCCCAAGGCTAGGGGGACGGCACGTCGAATGCAAGGTTCGCAGTAGCGGAGCAAGTTTCCAAATGATCTGAATGCCATCTCGGCGCCAATATCCTCGCCCATGGCAATCAACGCTATGCCAAGAACCGCAATCGACTGGGTGGCGGAAAGATCCTTTTCGCGTTCCTTTTCCTTCTCAGCCTTGTCCTTCTCCTTGTTCTTCTTTTGCTTGTCGTCACCGTCGGAACTCGACGTTTCATAATGGTCCGAGCATATATGCAGCAACTGCTGGATTTTAAGAACATTTCCAGTACCGGCGTAGGCACAAATCTCGACCATTGTAGTCGCCATCGATTTGTAGGGCTCATCGAGCACCTCCAATGTGCTCAGAACGGCCTCGGTAGCTTTCTGCCTTCCCAGATACAGCAAGCCCAAGCCCAGCATGAGGAACCTGGTGTAAGTGTCACGCAAATCGCTCTTGCTCAAACCCATTATTGTCTGCAACAGGATCTCGGTGACTTCTGCATTGCAAGAGCCCACACTGATTAGACCCATACTTAACGAGGTGATGCCCAGAACTTCAATGCTGGCTGCGTTCTTGCGGTCCGAATTGAACACGGTCTTCAAAGTGTCGATGACAATCGATCGGTTCGAGCCTGCGTACGCAATGCCAAGTCCCAAGATGGCTCCAATGCGCATCGATGTGTTGTTGTTCTCAATGTAATCCGAGAGTAGAGCGTGAGCGGGGTCAACCTCGTTCCGGATGCCACAGTTCACAATGCCGCAGGCTAACAAAGCACCCGACTTTATGTAGTCATCGGTGGAGTACAAGTATTTGTCAATCATAGCCAAACCACCATCGACGTCCCAGAGAAGGATAAGACCCAGAGAAGCGGTGGCACTGAGCATGCCATGTTCTTTGTTCTTGTACAGCCACTTGTTTCCGTCTTCGCTCAAAAGCTTGTCAACACCAAAGCCAGCGTTGACAAAACCGTTCACAAAGCTGGCTGCCAAGTTCTGCTTGGCCGAGTCCACCTGGATGGAGGGGAAGCGAGCCCGAGCGTTATCCAAGTGCGACTTGTAGATGTCCTCTGGTGTTTTCGGCTCCATAATGTCCAGCTCGCGGGCGAGATTCAAGAAGTTTTTGTTCAAATTTGCATTTGACATGATCTCCATCAAATCATCATACTCGGGGACGGATTCATCAAGTTCTAGGCATATCTGCTGCCTGGCTAACATGAATGCCAACTGCTTCTGCACAGACGGATCTTTCTGCTCCTTGAAGATCTCTCCTATGATGTCCATGTCGTTCAGCATCAACGCCAAGCGCATAGCTTGCGTGTACTGATTGAATTTCCTCGATAAATTCAACGCCGTCTGAAGGATAACCAGATTGTCAGGTTCCGGGACATATGGATAGCAGCTTTGAAGGTACAAGCACACCCTTGGATATGCTCCCTCATCTACATAGTCCAGCAGCAAGTGAAGATGCTCAATTTCAATCAACAAATCGCATGCATCAGCTTCGGCGTTATGCTCCATATTGTAGGGTACAATTTGCTTCACCAGCTCAATCAGTTGCGTTTGGAACTCACCAGTTGTCTCCAGATAGTGGGCAGCAATCTCTCCAGACAAGTGACGGACATACTCGTGGCCCCATTCGCCGATCTTCTGATCGGGGTCACACAAGAATCGATAAGCTAAGCAATCCTTACCGCTGCCCATGGTCATGGCCAACACCGAAATTATATCGGCACACACCATACGAGATTTTGCGTCGGGCATCTCCTTGTAGATATTCTTCATGGTCTCATAGTGCGGACGCATGAATTTCAGAGGTTTCGGCACCGAAGTCATGCTCGTTGTTGAGGCACGAATAAGTTTACCCATCACCTCTAGCGCTGGCAGATATAGTGACTTATCCGGTTCTTGCAATCGCGTCACGAGCATTTCCAACTCTTCCTGCAGCTGTTGATCCTCATCGGAGAGCTCCTGTTGCTCCTTCTCGTCGTTGTCTTTCTTTTCATCAGTGGCAACGACCGCTGCTGGTTTTGCCTGCTCGGCTTTTGCTGTTTCACCCGTCATCTTTGATTTTTCTTCTTTGTGGCAGAAATATGACTAATGAGAACGAGAACTTTGAAACGTATTTGCTTTATCAAACACTATACTCGATGGACTGCTTAACGAAAAAATGTTCACTATAAAGGTGTGAATACTATATTTTCACGGTGAAATTTACCTTGATTGTGTGGAAAAGTTGATATTCGGACAATGGAAATGTAGCACAGCTCGGCTTTTTTAGTAGATTACAGTGCGTTTTTTGCTGCTGTCAAAACTTCTGTCAGGCTGGGCAACTTCAAGAAGTAAAAATCGATTTACATGGAGACTGGACCAAACTTCGAGAAGTGTTATCGTTTGAGAATTTGCATTCATTTATTTTCGTTTTGTAATTATTAAACTGCGAAATAAAATATTCTTAAAGAATCGTCGTCAATTTTAACTTGATTCTCAATTAATTAAATTATATGTGAATCTTATTGGAATCGATAACGTGGACTGTTTCGAACCACAGCTAGCTTCACAGAGGTATGTCCCGCATTTGTTTACTATTTTGACAAACGATCGAATATTTATCGTTGGCGGAGATTTATATTTTGTTGCTTTTAGAAACGAATTAAAAACAATTCTTTGAAAATATCGTAATATTATGTCAGCATGAATCTTGAGCTACTTGGTAAGTACCCCCCGCTCAGCCTCTCTCCTGCAGGACAACAGCACTCAACCACTTATGTTGTTTCTAGAATCATTCGGACAGAACTATCCCGAAGAATTTGATGGATCACTCGATTGCATTTCCTTAGCTGTTACATGCTGTTTCAACAAGTACGGAACCCTCTTGGCAGTTGGGTGCAACGATGGCAGAATTGTTATATGGGACTTTCTGACTAGAGGCATTGCAAAAATCATATCTGCTCACGTTCATCCTGTCTGCAGTTTGAGTTGGACAAGAAGTGGTCAGAAGGTAAATGCGAGAATGATCTGATGTGCATTTGCAAGATTTCAAAACAAACGCCTTTCCTAGTTGCTCTCTGCGTCAACGGACAACAATGTGTGCATTTGGGATGTCTTAACAGGCGAATGTGAACAGAAATATCGCTTTCCATCGCCAATATTGAAGGTTCAATTCGATCCTAGGAACGATCAGAGATTCCTCGTCTGCCCAATGCGATATGCGGCGGTTTTAGTGAAAATCAATGATACCCATAAATGTTTGCCATTGGACCAGGATGTAAGAGCACCCTTTTGTGACTCTGCTTATTACTGTATGATTGTTTCGCTAGGGGGACCTTAACATTGTGGCATCTTTTGATCGTCGCGGCAAACACATCTACACGGGAAACGCAAAAGGGAAAATTCTGGTTCTGGACGTTGAAACCTTGGATACGGTGGCTAGTTTTCGTATAATCGTAGGCACATCAAGCGCAACAGCTGTTAAGAGCATTGAGTTCGCCCGACGCGGGGAGTAAGTGAATCAAGAAGTAACTTCCTATCTGAGTAACTGATTGTTTCCAACGCAGTGCTTTCCTCATCAACACATCGGACCGTGTGATTCGAGTCTATGACTCCAAGGAGATCATAAATCACGGCAAAGACGGAGAGCCCGAACCCATTCAGAAGTTGCAAGATTTAGTCAACAAGTAAGTTGCACTCAATTGAAACCGACTTGATAGCAATCTCTTACAGAACAACTTGGAAGAAATGCTGCTTCTCTGGCGATGGGGAGTACATATGTGCTGGAAGTGCAAGGCAACATGCCCTGTACATATGGGAGAAGTCTATTGGGAACCTTGTGAAAATCCTGCACGGCACCAAGGGAGAACTTCTGCTCGACGTGGTGTGGCATCCAGTTCGACCGATCATTGCGAGCATCAGCTCTGGTCTGGTGTCGATTTGGGCTCAAAATCAAGTCGAAAATTGGTCTGCATTTGCACCAGACTTCAAGGAACTGGACGAAAATGTTGAGTATGAAGAACGAGAATCAGAGTTCGACATCACCGACGAGGATAAATCGGTCGATTTAAGTGCTGAGGCCAAACAAGATGAAGAAACCGAAGTCGATGTCCTGAAAGTGGAACCTGTTGCGGCATTTTGCAGCTCCGATGAGGAATATGACGATGAGAGCGGCCTGCAATTCCTGCCGATGGCGCCTGAAGTTGAGGACCCCGAAGACGGTTGGGCAACGCAAGAGAGTAGCGATCCAAATGTGTCCAAAGACAGTGAACCCATGGACGTGGATGAGGATGTGCCGATAAAGAGGAAAAAAGTGAATAGCTATGACATAAGCTTACCTGATGCCCCGGTAGATGGTAAGTTTTGATGTCTTTTCTCATAATTGATGTAAACAAATGCTCGCTTCCATAGAAACGCACCCATTGATTGCGAGCAAAACCAACAAGGACAAACAGTCGGCCGGTGGTAAGAAGAGCGCTGGTAGACCGAAAAAATAATCCCCTTGTTTACACATGAAATTCCTGTTCCGAAAATGATAATTGGCCTTACTTTGCAACAAAAAAAAAAATATTACGAAAGTCTACTTTCAATATTTAAATTATAAATATCTCTACAATCAACTTGGTCTATTGATTTACATCGCACACTATTCTACACTACACATTTACTGACTAGGTATTCAATCTGTTGCTCTCAGTTTGCTAATAAATGCTCCGTTGATTCGATCTTAAAAAATATACTTTGACTGGAAGAATAAGTACAACACACCGCTGATATTTCCAGGATATGAAACCGTTAAAGTACTCTGCCCCCCCCCCCGCATATAGGCCAATTAGCGATACAGGCTCATCTGGGCTGATAATTCAGATTCATCGATTTCTCTCATATTGAGTTCGGCTTCTTGCCGCTTGAGTAGTTCAAATATCGCGGCCAATTGTTCACGTTCCACCCTGGCAAGGGGAAAATTACATAAACTTCATTGCAATCATCTGTTGAATTGCTCAAAACAAACCGTTTCTCCTCCTCCAATTGATCCTCGGTGAGTGTACTTTCGAGCTCCTTTATGCGCGCTGATTTTAAGTGCCTCACAATACCATCGGAAATTTCTGCATCCGAGCCCGAGTCCGCACCACTGTCGTCATCGTTTATTTCATCTACAGCCGCCTGCGGTGCTGTATGTTTTCCATTCTAGAATATTACATTTATGTTAAGTATCAATTAAGGTCACGAAAATAATTCGATACGAGACCTCGTCTTTGACAAAATTCGCACAATAAAGTGCTATTATTACCGCCAAAAAAACCGTGGCTGTACTGAGAATGTAAACATTTGACAGTCCTTCAAAGAACGCAAACATCCTTTATTCGTCGATTGGCAATATGATGGATTAAAAATAAAACGTTCTATTAATACTTGGGAAATACTAACGAACTAGTCTTGCAAATAAAAAACAAAAAAATAAAAACAATCAACTTCTGACACTTGGTGGAATATGTTCCACAATTCGATATGGATTCCAATTGGTAGGCGGATTAGTGCTGCCACTTTTTCGCAACTTCAATGATTGTGGACAACTTTAAAATAAAAATAAAACAACCGTTACAATGGGAATATTAAATTATTTATAACGGGATAAACATTGTTTTATAAAATTAAGCTTTTAGACAGATGACTGTCTGAGGGAAAATCAAAGGTGAGCTCATTTCTTTGCGCACTGAAGGTGGGATGAATAAAGTCATCGGTGCGTCGTCGGTTGGGCAATCGACTGTCGCCCACCCTGGAAACAGGACAAAAGGTGGTCTGGTTAACTGATGGACACTACATATAGGAATGCACATTATTACCTGTTTACCGATAGCTTTCTCAATTCGCTTTCCAAATGTTTCTTCTCATTGCGAGTTTTTTGTTGCAGAAAATATGCCTGTTGGCACTCCGCTTTTAGGCGATCCCTCTCCATTTCCAAAGTCTTGCTATAGGCAGCCTATGACGGGGATAACTTACAGCACACTCTATGTATATGTATGTACCTACCATTCTTCGACACCCGATCAAAAAGTTATCCCGCTGCTTGGTTTGAAAATTCACAATAGTGCACGCTTTTTGAAAGCTAAACGTCCACGGTCTTGGATGAAACATTTCTTTCAAATTTGATGGTAAATTATTACCGATAGGATAGCCCTTTACCAGTTTCTCACACGCCGGACATTTGAATTCAATCTGACTCACTGAACATGGAAAATAAATTATTCAGAGATGCTCTCGGACAAAAAGTGTTTACCTCTGGTGAGACAGCCTTCGCACGCCACATCGAGACATGACAAAATAAATAATTTCTTTTGCTTCTGCATGAAGTTCTCGAAACATCGGTTGCAGTGAATCCACACACTTGAGGATTTTGACGAATTCGCGTTCCCTGTAGCCATTTTGAGCGAAGACTGACTGCATGACTCTGTTCGACAGGAAATGATTGGGTGTCATTCACTCCGATTCTCAACTTCCGCTTAGGGAGGTAGTAGATTTTTGGAATTTGTCCTCTCCTCAGTTACTAATGGAATCAGCAAGTGGCTTTAGAGATCATATTCTACTCATAAACAACGAGAATATCAAAGTGAAAGCATTTTAATTACTCAAACACTGATTGAATGTCCGTACATTCTACAGTAGGCTTTTAAAAAAAACCTACACCAAAGTTTTTTTTCTTGAAGTTCATGTTTATTTTCGATTGCTTTTTAAGTTTCCATACATATTCCGTTCTAGTGATTGCATGATCTGAGATAATCTATTATTTATGTACAAAAAATACAATTTTTAGGTACGCAGAGAAACCTGTCTGTTAAATGTTAAAAAAATTCATTGCTTTTTGTGTGTTAAATAAAAAAAAAACAAAAAAAAAATATATACCCATCTACGTCTTGTCAATAATTTGCTATTGTTTTAAATAATTTATCTTTGCAGCTATTAGTCAAGTAACTCAAGTAATTTGTACGGTTATTCTTTAAAACTGGGTGTTCCCTCAAAAGTACATCCGCTGCGCTTGATTATTTCCCGGGCAGCCCATATGCCGCAGCGAATGCAAACGTCTAATGGCTTCTTTTGTATTAGTTGAGATAAAAATCCACCAACGAAGGCATCGCCCGCACCATTTGTGTCCACAACGTCCTTATCTTCCAACCTGACAACGGGATACTCTTCGACAGTGTCCTCCTTTATTAGCAGCACGGGATCATGACCCTGTGTTATGATAACAATACGTGGCCGGTTTGGATTCTCCTTTGGCAGTGCCCTCAATTTCTTGCCAATATCTTTCATGTCCTTCTCTTCCCATTTTTGTTGTTGTGCAAAACACTCTGCTTCCTGCAATGGACAAAAAATAGATCTTTAGACACATTGAGACACAAGTACAAGTGTGTTAACCTCTTACCGATTCATTTCCGAAGAGAATGTCCACAAAGGGAAGGGCTGCCATAAGAGGTTCCTTGTAGAATTCGGACAAGAATGGAGCGCTCAAATTCATGATAAAGCTGCGATTGTGCTCGTTGGCGTAATGCGCCACTTCCATTATACTTGGCGGGCTGACGGTCAAAAAGAAACCGGATATATAAAAATATTCAGCATTTTCAATACACTTCCTATTGTCATCTCTCCTCAGATGATCGATCGTAAATAAATTCGCTGCCGCAAGATTCGCACAGAGCGAACGATGCGTCCCAGTGATAAGTACCGCGCATGTCCCTGTTGGCGCCTCCTGTGTGTACTGATACCGCACGTTAACGCCGTCTGAGCGGGCTTTATCTTCCAAGATTTTCGAAAACTTATCATCACCGACGCAGCCAAAGAAAACGGCCACATCGGGCTTCTGAAGGATCCACTGGCATACTCGCAATGAGTTCTGCACTGAACCGCCGGCTATATACTCGGCCTTGTACTTCTCCACTAATTCCTCGTAAAGGGGTTTATGCTTATCTTCGGCCAGAATTGCATTGTCAGGCTTGAGGTCATATTTTTGTAAGAATTTCTCGTCAGCCACGGTGGATATGTCGAGCAAGGGGTTGCCACAGCCCAGAAGTAAGCCATCTCTGAAAACAACAATAAACGTCAGTCATAATCAAAGTTTGTTTTGTTTAATCGAAGTTATTTAACTGCCATGCAAGCCTCTGCTAAATGTTAAGAAGGGGGCTGCAGGCAATGTTATCTCTGAGAGCACGGCCGTAATCAGTAATGTGATCTTAGGAGGAATTTCAAAATAGTCGAATACATGTGGTCTCGTGGAAAAGCTCTCATCGTATGGGAGCACACAACCGCACAGCTTTAATAATTGTCGAGACAGATAGTGGCATACAATCGTACACGCGTTAAGCATAATTAAAAAAGACATAAACTTTATAAATTAGCGATGATAAATACCACGGGACAACCCGAAAATACGTATGTTAGAGTGCGATTCCGAATCAATGGGCAATATACAAAAAAAACCGCCAATTAGCTTAATTCTAGCACAAACAATTATACATACAAACTCGTATTCTTTATGCATGCCCACGCTTTTGCGGCACGATCAAACGTGAAAAATTAAATTCAAAAAGGAAAGAAAAACAAATGAGGTAATCATGCAATGTCTTAAAAGTCTCCATCAATTAAAGAAGTACCTTAAATTAGACATCTCGTAACTCCCAAATGTGTGTGCTTTGATCTTAAGTTAGAACTAATCGCGAAGGCTTTTGAACACCAAGTGATGGTTGAGAACAAAAAGATTATTTTCATTCAAAAGCATCACGCTTTCAAACTCGTAGCAACAGCCAACACAGTACAATGCCCAATGAATTCTTATCATTCATCTATTCATCTACATAATTTTTTTTTTGGTTATACATAGTTCAAGAGACTCGGCACACATGCGATGGTTATCGCCTACAACTTGTGTATTCAAAAATGTACATATAAAACAAAGTCAACAAGCATCCCCATGCATGACCAAGTATTTTTGGAAATGCAATTGTGTTACCTTATATTCTCCATTATGTAAATTCTACTTTCCGAGAGTTTACTTATTGCACTGCAAAGATTAGGTACTGAAACAGATCTTAGCGACAGATGTATTCAAGAGTCGGTAGACGATACGGTAGAGATAAAACTTCCACAGGAAAATTTTAAGGGCTAATGGTTTCAAACCAATTTATGAAGGTAGGAAAACAAATTATCGCATTCCGGCACGGAACATGCTGTCGATTTACCTACAAAAATGTATGACAGCTGGATTGCACTGACAGTTCACCGCGTTTATACTTGTGCTCACCCAATGGGGAGTGGAATACTGAGACTGCATTCAATAAACACGTTTTTTTTTTATTAATTTTAAGCACATGAGTGAATTCAGAATTCATTTGAAAACTGAATGAAATTATAAAGAAATCCTCAATTTCGGAATACGAACACATGCTTGCAAATTGCATTACACATTTTCTTTAATTCAATCTGATGAATGAATTTTATATAAAAAAAAAAACCCGATTCAAACAACCACAACGCCACTCGCATGCTGAACACACTCATTTGGACAATTTCGGTCGGTGTATGTTTTCATGTGTTTTTTTTTGTTAGGTTGGCCCAAGTTTCTCTTCTCCTTCTTTCCGGTTGTCAAAACGGTACGAGTAGAATGAATTTTCCGAAATCTTAAAAAATAATTTGAATTTTTCTTATGCATCATAGCTTTAAATAATTGAATTGTCTTTTATTTTAGTTTTCAGACGACGTATATAAATAAAAATGGCAGACGTTGATGTGTAAGTTCTCAATAAAGTATATTTTTCGTGAAGTAAACAGCCTCATCTGGCGATACACTTTGTCAACTCTGTGAACCCGGTTAATGTGAATTTTGTATTGTTTATTCCATAGAGATGTTCCTTCAGCCGCTCCAGTTTTGGGTGGAGCTATGGATATCAACACAGCTTTACAAGAAGTGCTGAAAAAGTCATTAATTGCTGATGGTATGGTCCATGGTATTCATCAGGCCTGCAAAGCTTTAGACAAGTAAGTTTATTTAACCTATGTGTGTGGTTCACTCAGTAATTGAATGATTCTTTTAGGCGTCAAGCAGTCCTTTGCATTTTGGCTGAGTCATTTGAAGAGCCACTGTACAAGAAACTAATAACAGCACTCTGCCATGAACATCAAATTCCACTAATCCGTGTGGATTCGCATAAGAAGCTGGGCGAGTGGTCAGGTCTCTGCAAGATCGACAAAGAAGGCAAACCACGTAAGGTGTGTGGCTGCTCTGTGGTCGTCATCAAGGATTTCGGTGAGGAAACACCCGCTTTGGATGTTGTCAAGGAGCACCTCAGGCAAAACAGCTAGACTGCTGTTTGTTGGGATTTCGATCAATACAAAGACGACATTCTACTGAGGTTAAGATTTTTTTAATAAAAACTAAAGAAAACAAAACTTATGTGAAGAAACGTGAACGAATGAAGTGTTTTGTAATTCCTAATCGTTTAAGCAACTTGTTCGGCATTGATTCTTGTGCTGTGGCCAGTCTTTCAATTGACAGTCTCTGGAAGATGCAATGCACATCAGAAAACTGCTAAGATGAATGTGTGAAGGAAAAAATCACCTGGAGCAGTAGGTTTGTTTACATTTGGAGCACTTCTTCTCGGCTTTCCTGCTGCAGGCTCCACATCGCTTCTCATTATTCGGTTTAGTTTTGTCGTCGCTTTTTCCCTCCATTTCGGCCAGGAAGTCCGTGTTGTAGGCGGTGTTCAAGCGCTGTGCCATTTCACATATGTCGGTTGTCGAAGAGGTTAGAAATATTTCCGCTTGTTTCTGGGCTATGGCGAGATATGATCCATTTTTCTCAGCTTCAATGATTAGTTTCTCTTTGATCTGTGGTAGTTCCTCTAGCATTAAGCTCGCCTTTGGCTTCGACTTGCTGTCGCTCATGCCGAGGGTGCACAGGTAATGCTTGAGCTCTATAAGTGGCGGCAATTGGTCCAAAAGTGTGTCATGAAGAAGACCGTGACACTGGCAATTGGAAGAAAGCGTGTGTAAGTTATATACGGTCCGTGCTGCATATGTGACAAATGCGAACCTGTGCCAGACGGTTTCGTCGACAGTCGTTCATTTCATAAATGTCCATCAAAGATGTGTTGAATAAGAGTTGCCTCAGACAAAACCACGTTTGGGCTTCATGGTGCGCAACCTTTGCCATGTCGTCCCGGCTCACAGTGGCCCAGTTTTCGTCTTGAAAAAAATGATGTAAGTTAAGTGCCCGAGGAGTATTTAGCTCTCCGGTTTGCCTACCAATATACTTTTGCAATCCCTTGGATGTTTTCCGTTGCCATGGAACGAAATTCAATACATCAGCCAGCAACCAGGGAATATCGTGTGTCGTGACCATACGACGCGCGGCACTGATGGGTAGAGTATCCACGTTCATAGCCAGATAGTTTAGAATTGAAATGCAACGGAGACCTATTTTGTACAGCATATCCCTTTTTTGTCGCTCCATCTCGGTGAGAGTGGATTCGTCCACATCCAAATTGCTTTCATTTTCATGGTATCCCATGCTAAAGATAATTTGCGGATTCTAGTGTCACAGGATTCACACAACACAACTTACCTCACAAGACCAATTAGTTGAGCTACAGCTTGTGCGCAGTAATCAACCAAGTCCACAGACGTTTCCTTAAGCGATTCGCACCCACTTTGATGATACAAGGCAATATCCAGCAAAGAGATGACAGATCCCTCGTGGAACAGTACCGTATATATGAGAAAAGTTGCCTGCGGGTTGGGATCAATGTCCAGAAGATGAGGCAGAACCTTTGTCTTCCAAAGCATTATACAGTATGCCTCATGAATTAAGACTTTCAGCTTGTCGTGTAGGATCAGATACTCCTTCACGCACTCCTCCCGGTGCGTAGCTGCTTCTAACGTAGCCTGCTGGCTCAGTTTAATGACCATCTCATGGCGATCCAGCCAATGTTTGGAGCCCACCTCGTGAATTTGAAATGGCCGAAGGCTTTCGACAAAATACAGTAATTCTTCTGGGAGTACGACGTCTGACATGATCGATAGATATATGATGACTGAAAATAAACTGCTCCTTCTTCGCACAATTGTTTCCATGGGAAACATAATAAACAAGTCATGAATCAGTTTGTGTTACTCTAGTTTATTATTGGGGTAGTTTATAAGGCCCGCAAACTCCGTACAATATAAACAAACGAATATGAATTTTGCAATGAAAAAAGTAACCGATGTGGGTAAGCCGTAAACTACATTCTAAATGTTATGATCTCTTATTTCATAGCAATGGCCATTTGATATTGTTGCTGGAGTTTTTGAACATTTTCCCGATGTTTATGAATATCTTTTTCCATATTTTCCAGTGTTTTATTGAAGGACTTCATCTCTTTGGAGATGTATTCAATTCGCTTGCCGACATTTTGACGTGACTCTTCCAGATCCTGTTTCACTAATACCGGGCCATACAGTTTGTACACCTTATTTTCTGTTCCCAGGAGATTCAACTCATCTAGCACCCATTTGTTTTCGTTAAGTTGTCCTTCTAGGATTGTCCTATGCTTTGCCAATTTCATAAATGCTAATATGTAAATGGAAAGGACATTGATGTTGAGGCAGCCATCGAGTCGATTAGTCATACTTACTTTTCTGACTTGTCTGGTATGATTCCAATTCGGCTTGGAGTTTTTTCAATAAGGCCGCACTATTTTTATCCATTTTCAAAGCTTATTGAGGCTGAATAAGTAGTGAATATTTAATAAATTAAAAGCAGATGCCGAATCGAATGAATCTTCAACTCGGAAACCACACTGAAAAGTCATAAATATCGCTTGTCAAAAAGTGACAGCAACCAAAAGAGGTGTTCGATTGTATTGTTGAAATTGTTTACACACATGGAGAACCACCATCAACCCCTCTCAGCATCAGTATTTTGCTCTGCATAATATCGCGGTTATTTATCATGTTTCTCCCATCGTCATAAATTCGTGATGAAAAATAGATAATCATTATTTGATTAAAAAAGTCGAATATAAATATAAATCATATAAGCATGATTTACTATTGCCCTGAAGCCATTGTGTCACCACCCTTAGAATTCTTAGGACAGCTGTCAGCAACTGACGTATCTATGTATCTTATCAAATCGAAAAAAAAAAAATATCAGACGGCAAACGAATCAACATGGGGTACAGAGTTGTTTATAATATTTATTATTAATTTATGTGATTATAAAATACACGAAGAAATCAGTAAGCCAGTCCAACATGGAGGTGAATCCGCTGGCGGTGATTCTGTTCGAATCAGACAGTAAAGGTGCACGTATCTTGTTTCGTTATCCTTATCGCATCGAATCTGCTAACAGCACAGTGAACAAAAATAAAAAACGCAATCCATATGCAATAAATACAACCGATGATATCCTGCAAAAGCCACCCCAGCATACGTCGAACATAACTAAAGGTCATCTCTCGGATTTCACAGATGAAGTGCTTGTGAATTTGTTCGCTGTTAAGTCAGAGCTTTGTAATGAAAAATTCGAGCTTAAAGTGAACGACGTGCGTTTTGTGAGCCACCCAACGTTATCGGAATTTCGCAAATCATCGAACAACGAAAGGCATCTTATTCTGATAAGCATCGTTTTTGCTCTGCATGCTCAGGCCTCATATTCCATAGTGAAGAGCTACTACGAGCTGAGTAAAAAGCTAGTGCTGGCACTAAAGCTTGAAGAGCAACGAGTTGAATATCTTTCGTATGAGATAAGTCAAATGATAGCCACCCATGACGATGTACTGAAGAAGATCTTAGATAGGGAATCTGCGTTTGACCTGATTCTCGAAAAGTCCACACTGGCGCAGGCAATAAAGTCAGTGCATCAGGATCTATGCACTACGGGCCTGCTGAACACCACGATCAATCAAAGTCTTACTCTGAGCTTTTGTCTGCCACAAAAGGCGCATCAGTCACACAAGAAAGGTTGCGTTATAGAACCCGAGACAATTGATAGATGTTTGAAGTCCCTAAAGCCGTACCATGGAATGCTGCTTCTAGTCGATTTTGCCGAACTACTGGACTGTGTTCCGCCATCGGGGGCAAATATGCTTCTGCAGTTCTTTGAAGTCTACAATCCGCTTAAGAGTCTCCAAAACATGGCTTCAGATGCAGACCTGCACATTGACCATGTTAACAAGCTGGTTGGCCACCTGGTGTACTGGGCAAAGGCCACCATAATCTATCCGCTCTGCGAAACAAACGTTTATGTAATTGCTCCCGATGCACCACTTCATACAAAGTCGCATCTGGTCGAGAAGTTTACGGCTCGGTTTCCGGGAATGAATTTATTTGAGGTGATTAGTGATTTTTCATTGCCCACATCCATTGGACACTTGACGACACTGCTGCAGCAACCGGCTCGGCAAAGGATTCTCGCTCAAATGGTCCTTTGGATGTTGCAACATCATCTGCTAATGCAACTCCACACGTACGTGCAGTTCATGCCCAGTGACCTGATAGATTGCGAGAACCGATCAATTGACTTGGCTAGGTGCGACGACGATACGGAACAAGATATCGATGATGTATTGGACGATGAAATACCTCGAAGTATTTGCCAAGGAAGCGACGATGAACTGTGAGTTGTGTAGGAAATTGCAGACATTTTCAATTTATTGATGCTCTTTTGCAGAAACGATGGCTCCATGCTTAGCATGTCCAGTCAACCATTACCGGTTCCCAATACGAGTCGCCGATCAATCACAGAAGATCGCTTCTCTGGTGCGGGCTCGACGGCGTCTGATAACATTGCGGCTCACCCCAGTTCGAGTCATAAATCGAACTTTAGGTAAGTAATTTGAGAGACACATGGCAGTGGATAACCCAAATAAATATTTCAGCATCACAGCATCTATGAGCACCGACAATTGCGACAGCATAGATTCCATTGAAGACGAAGAGAAGATCAAAGATATTTTAAGTGTGTTTCAGGCTCAAGATCGCTTTGCAATACAACGCATTCCAGCGTCAAACAACGTCGACGATCTGTCACTGATGAAGAAACTCTATCAAGCCGGGTACTTTAAGAGTGAACATCACCTCGAAGAGATAATGTACTTTGAAAATTTGAGGCGATGGCAACTGCTACAGCTGCTTGACAAATTCCGTGATGTTCTTATAATCTACGAGACCGAAGATCCGGCAATCGCATCGATGTATCAGAACTCCAATTTTAACTGACTCCTTATGACAATGGATGGGAATTCAAAGAGTATTTGTGTACGAGATTTATTTTTTTTCTTTTTTGTGTAGTTAGTATAATGTTCAATGTTGTACAAAGAGAGTTTGTCCTTTCGAATAAGAATATGCATGTAATTTTAATAATTTAATATATATTGTTACAAATTAGTTGGCTTTTTTTTCATTTTTCGAATGACGACGAGCTTGCTTCGTGCCCGAGAATGGCTTTGGATCTTGTAAGCCGATAAACTGCGTTTCACTTACTAATAAGGTCTACATTGTGATTGATAGATTTCTCAAGCGCTATGCAAGTAAGTACTCAGTGTGAAGAGAAGATTCGCTCATGGCAAGAATTAGAATGTACTAGAATGAATCATTCGAATTATTTCCGCACTTCATGTAGATATTCTCACGCCTGTTACGTAAATAACTCTCTTCAACGTACAAATTAGGTAATTTCTATTATATGTAAACGCCATTTTGATGTGAAGCGCATTTAATTCCGTCATAACGAACACCGCCAAAGCGGATGTCACCTCTTAGCCATACTACTTCGTTCAATCGGAAATTCACCAACAATAATTGAAATGAAAAAAAGAGCACAATGCAATCGAACGAAACACCTCTACTCTCGCTCTCGCCAACGCTATTCGCATTTACAACAACCATCGCCACTCTTCTCGCGCACCATTCGTTCATCTCGCTTCAATAGCACAAAACAACTTTCGTTCAGTTTCGGTCTACAATGTATATATTTTTCTCAACTTAATTGGATTTACTGTATTGGTGATCGAAAAAAAATAACACTCGAATGGCCGCCATTTATTGAATTTGTAGGCACTTGGGAAAATCGTCAGATTTTTCAAGTCGAATAACTCTGAGAGAATTTCATAAAAATTCATAAAAAATTGTGCAAATCACAGTGAATTAAAGCAGTTATCAAGTAAACATTGAATTTTGTTGTTAATTTAAGTGAAAAACGATTAAAAACGTTCTGAAAATTTGTTGACATTTTCCCCCACAAATCTTACTCTCTCGCTGTTGGTAGTACATACTAGTGCTGGCCCAACCAACTTCTACAAAAGTGCAGACTTTGTCGCGGGTGTTTCTATCCTCAAATGAAAAAGTTCTTCACCATTAATCGACGTCAACGTTTTGCCACTACGCTGTCAATTCCACCGCAAATTGTTTCTTTCCAATTGAACAAATTCCATTTGGAATAAACTGAAAAAAAATAATAATTTAACAAAAAAAAAAAAAAAAAGAACGGAAAAAATAAGAGAAAAAAAAAATATACGTTTTCGAAGACGGTTTTCGTGTGGAAAAATTGAGAATTTTAAAGGGGAAAATTTCTTCAGTGAACATTTAGGAATTTTTCTACGTTGGCGATTTTCTTGTGCATTGTAACGTAAGTAATACATATTCATTATTGCATTTATCAAAGACTTTCAATCAAAAAGAAAAGAGAAAAAACCGTGGTGCAGTTAGGGGATTTTATGTAGCAGCAGCAGCAGTAGCAGCATCTTCGAAACATTGTATTAGCTTGCGTTGCATACCTTGGGATCTCTGGACATTTAATATGGCGATTAGTTAGTGGCCGATCAAAAAGTTTACCAACAGAACGCGTCAAAACACAATATGTGCTTACAAGTTTCGCGAATTAACGTGTGGAGCCACCATTTCTTGTTGTAAATTTCCGACGATTTCTCAGTCGTGATAATGTTTGGCATATTTTTTCATCACATTTACCCCTGAAATCGTGTCTTGCTGGTGGAAAAGTTGACTTTCTCCGATCGGTACATTTGTTGTGCAGTCGATGTGAACAATTTTACGATCAAATATTGCCATGAATTGTGTATTTTGCGCGATTTTTCATCGAATTTCTTTACTGTAGCCATTTTTTATTTTTCTCGTCGCCATATTTAATGTGGGGAAAAAGATTTTGAACGAAGAAAAAAATCAAGTTTCATTCGTGTGTGTTGTGTAATTGGAACAAATGCATACACACATTTTGTGAGAGAGTGTTGTGTTTGCGCATGGCATGAATAGCCCCAATGGGTATTGTGTGTACGTATTGGACTTAGATGTGTACATGTATATGGTGGTGGCGGCCATTTTTGATTTGAAATCAGTAATTATAGGCACTGTTCGATGAGTGAGAGTGAGACAGCCTAGTCCATATATCTGCTTTTGATTGAAGTTTGTATTTTTTCTCATATTTTTCGCATTTTCTCGTTTATTCCGCATTAAGAAATTCCTTTGATATGAAGTTGGCAGCACATAGAAGTTAGTTGGAGAGGAGAATATGTAGGGAAGCTAAAAAACGACTTTAGAAGAAAAGAGTTGTTCGTTCGCGAAGCGTTTCGTGGACTCTCAGAGTCAGAGGAGTATAATTGTTCATCGTTGATCTCTTTTACACCTATGAAATATTTGGCATGTGCGCGAATATAGTTCTTGTTTTATATGTACTTCTTTCTTTTTTTTGTATTCCTGCCCGCTTCTCATCTGCCTGTGTGCCCCAGCGTTATTCTACTTTTATTCCTTTTGCCTTTAAAATTTTATTTGATTTTGCGTTGCTTTTTTCCTTGGTTTATTTTGCTCTCAGTTTTATTTATTCGATGTAGATATGCTTAGCCGTTTTTTGTGTTAGGTTCTGTACATTCAGGGGGAGCACTAGCACTGTTTGGTGCGCTTTGATTTGCACTGTGCTGCTGCTGGTGTACATCATACATGTGCTGTGTTCTCCCTGCCTCCTGCCCACTCTGTCAATCGTTTTATCTCTGGACTGAGTTTTTGTTTTTTTCCGTCGACTATTTTTATATAAATATACATCAAACACAATTTTCTGTATGCGTGTAAGAATGGCAGCACCTTACTCAGTATAATTCCGATTACTCTCGATGATTATAGATCTCGGGTTCTTTGACTAGATTTAGATAGACAGGGTGATGATATTATCCCCTTTTCATGTAGTCACAATGGTCAACAATGAGATGCGATAAGCAACATTTGCAAATGCATATGTTCATGTGTGAACAACTGGCGGTGTTGTCATCACATCCACGTCTGGAATCGCGCTTATATTTCGCGCATTTCTTTTTTGTAAATTTCTCTCCATGCATTCAAGCAGGCAAAAGATGTGCTACGTGTTCATATGATACACGGGGGAGAAATGATTTATTTACTTAAAATAATTCAGCGAACAAAAATAGAACTTGTTTTATTTTCTTCTCTGGAATCGAGATAAGCCGTTCAGGTGTTGTGTCAAATCGAATTGAATGTGATCTAGTACAATTTTTTTTTGTGTTTTCCTTTTTTTTTGTTTGCCTTGGGCTAAGGTTACATTTACATAAGGTTTATGTTTCTTTTTCAATCGATTTGAATAATTATAAATGACTCAATGCATTAAAGGATTTTAATGAGGGATATCTCGTCCAAATAAAAGGTTAAATAAACATTCAATTTTAGCACCAAAAAACTACGTCTTCAAATATTGAACCACAGAGCCTTCTGTCATTTCTTTAAGCTCGACTCCCAAATATATTGTCCACAACTACAAACGCATTTATGCATACAAATATAAAAACTAATGCTGACTAATAAGCTGCTCCTAAGCATGCAAGATTAAGCACAGTTTATTCTTCGAAAATCAGCGAAAACGAATTGCGGTTTGGTTGTTTTTTTTCCTTCAACTTGCCTTTGCAACAATAAATGTACTAAAATTAGCGTTCTCAAATCTAGTTCAACTGATAACGGCATTCGTGTTGTAAAGAAAAGAATATATCAAATATGTCGCCCTATCGTTTTTCAAATTGCCACCAAGCCGACGACAATATGAATTGATAAGAGACAGTACAATTGGAAAAGCCAACTTCTATGCGTTTGTCTACACATGGAGACTACACAGAACACATCAGACTCTGTCAGATTACTCTCGGAATCTGAATCTCGACAAAATTAGTCACGGTGACGATTCAGAAGTATTTATACTATGTGCGTACATATGTGGAGCCTTGTCTGCATCTGTCTAACTCTGATATTTTAAATTTATCAACGTGATACAGTTAGGTGTTATTTGGCAAGACGTCGTCGAGTCACACCGCAAAAGAAAACACATAAATAAGACAATTCATTCTCCTTCGCCCACAACGAATATGAATCAGTATAAAATTGAAATTCTCAATCGGCGACAGACCGAAAACACACACAAAACTCGGTGGATACCTTGTGCAAGAGGAAACAGGATTTATTTGCCCACCACCCTAATGTGTACCGATGAATCTCTGCTGTGCCGGTGTCCGGGGATCATCATACTTTCATTTTTTTTTTTTCAGAGAAGCGAGCAAAAGAGATATGTACAATAAAATGTCACGACACGACACCTTCTACTTTTTTTTTTTTTTACTTCATTAAGCAGTCCTCTCGTTTTCCTCAGGTTCTGTGTTGGACAATATTTTATTCCGTGTTTCGTTTTCGTTTACAGCACAAGTCTATTTGAGATTTGGCATTCTGCTGTTTGAAAGAAAACGAAAGAGGATTCGTTATACCGTGAGTTACGTAAGCCGAATAAAGATGCCTGGGGTGTGTTGGACAGGACACATACTATATATGCTCCCCCCCCCGCGTATGAGAATGCATAGGCATTGCATTCCAAAGTAAATCAAAGAGCTGATATTCTCTTCTTACTCAAAGAGAAACATATTAAAATCACTCAACGGGAGAGAGTCCACATCATAAAAGAACTAATCCAATTTGAGGCAAACTAAACCTAGTGTCTTTCCTTTCTTTTCTTTTTTTTATTTATCGTTATTCATTTTAGTTTTAATAATGGTAGTGGTAGTGTTTGTCATCTAGCCTTTGTGTACTGCACTTCCATTTCGTGGTCTTCGTCTGGCTGGTCGTCGTCGTCTTTGCGCTGTGAACTTTATTTAAATTTGTCCAATGGTATTCGTCGACGTCGCAGTTGTCGACGTTATTCCGCTGATGCAGTTGTTGCTACTGCTACTCTGGCTACTCGCTGCTAGCTGCTTCATTATATGGCCTTTATATTTATATGTGCACTTTATTTTATGTATACACAAGTGAATGCACTGTAGACCGACAGCGACGACGACGACGTGCTCGCTGCCGCTGCTCGGTCATGTATAGTTTTTCTCTCTCTTGTTGTATTGGAATTGTAGTTTTACAATATTTTCTTTTCGTTTTTCTCTCTCCACAGTTTATTGTTTGTATTCCTTGCACACACTGAACTCACTAGTGTTGTGTGTTGTATTATTTTCTTTTTTTTTTTTGCATTTGCAAATCAGATGGTACGCATGACAGTACTCTGGCAAAGGCGCAATAGAAAATAGTTTAGGTTAGAAGATTAACATTGCCTTTTTGTGGGATAAAATGTGAACTATTCGCTATGATGTTCTACAAACAAAAGGGAAAACATGAACCACTACACTGGCAGAATTTAGACTGCACTTTTTACACGTCCGATGAGTGTCGATGGGTAGCTGCTTCCTAAATGTTTTTTTTTACGCCAGATCGTCACATCTGAAATAATACAATCTGCTGATCGGCTTTATTGTTATTTCATGCCCCGCCCCATTATACGTTTTGCAATTCTGTAAGTGACTGTACTTTGGTTGGTTGGTTTTCTTTTTTTTTTTAATTTTAATTTTAATTCCCTTCAAAAGTTGACCCCGAATGTGCACCAACCACCCTATTCTCGAGCGCCTCATTCCTCTGACATACTGAATGAACAATCGAAAAGTACACACTTGGTATATTCCCGCATTAATTAGCACAGCAATTAACAACACACTTGAAAGGTGCACACACGGTTCTTCATAACTTACGCTGCGATGTAAATTGAGCTCTTTACACTGGAAAAAAAAAAAAAAAACAACGTGAATTTCAACAGACGAAGCCACGTCAACCAAAAACAATCGATGGTCGCACGCATGACTACACTTTTTTTTCTTCTTCTTCCTCTTAGAATCGTTGTATACACCATCTGCTTGCATTTGCAAAAAATGTTCACAACTAAACATTACTTGACGGTTGTTTATACAATTGATTTCACTTGATGTTTGTGTCGCAATAAGGAAATGCGTTTCATTGATTTTACTCTACACACACACAAGATTCCTTGCTGAACTCGAACTCGAAAAGTTAAAACGTTTCCTCTCTCGCACAGGAGTACCTTTAACTCATTAAAAAAAAGAAGAAGAAGAAGAAAAAAAAGAAGTCCTCCCCATGACACGGACCTAATGTAGTGCACACAAAAGAATCAGGCGAAAATTTCAGCTTCAAAGTGAAGAAAAATTATTTACTCGGTCTTCTTTGGCGAACGTTAACATTGCAATGTTGTTCAACCTGTTTTTTTTTTTTTTTTTTTTGTTCTCTTGCCGCTTTTCTACTTTTTTCGTCAATTATTCTCCTCCTCTTGTGGTGGTTTCCTCCTGTATTTCCTTACTTTTTTTTGTTGGTCTACATCACAGATTGTCCACCCTTAATTTGATTGGACTGCTAAAAGATCCTAGGTCTGATTAAATGTAACCTTTATGATTTATGAAAACGTACCTACTCTGTTTTTTGCAACCCTCTTTTATTATTATTTCTACTTCCCATTCCAGTCTTCTCGTTTTTTTTTTTTTTTGTGATCATATTGCATTTTCTTTATTTTTGTCTTCAATCGTCGTTTATTGAACATGCGCACGGCAAGTTTTGACAATCTGGGATTTTTTTTTGTCTATACTCGTTATTTTCACCGTTTTTTCCAATGGGAAGGAAAGAGATCAAAATGCAATGCAATGCGAGAGCGGGAAATGAGAGAGGGAATTCAGCCACAAAACAATAAGGAGATAATGTAAAATAATTGTTTTGAATTGAATTTTATTGAGTTACCTCGGTGTCTCAGAAAACGCTGATTACAATTTCTTGGTGTATACCTTAAGCAGAGAAAAGCATTTTTTTACTTTGACCGACCATCCATACTGTCTCACGTGCGAGTATAATGTTACATATGTGACTGACACCCCTTGGCAGAAGAAGGAACATTATTAGCGATAACGAATTCTTAATGGATTTGTTTTCGCTGTGATTAACCAATTGAGAGAGCCTTCGGTGTAACGTTCGTAGTATTTGTGTTCACAATATAGGAGTTCCATCCCCAGGATTACTCGAAGCAACGAAGAGTTAATCAATACTTCTCATAGAAAGGGTATTATTTTTTTTTTCTACTTTTAAGGTGCTGACTAATGATTCTCATGTCTCGGCGACAGTTGATTCGCCGTGTACATCAAATGCTGCTAATTTCACTCATATTTGAAGTTTCACATGGGACTTTTTCAACTTATGCCTTAAAGTCTTTGGATTGAGTTGATTTTAATTGCAAATCTCTTCTCTCTTTTAAGATGAACTGAAATCAGGAATGAAAGAAGTCACACATTTCCATCGGAAGAACCTGAAAAGACACTAAACAAGCGTCTTACGGCAGAACAAACAAACAAAAAAACAAGCACACACAAACGACTTATATATTGAAGCGGATTCTGTTTTAAAATCAGTAATGTTATCAGATGTGATGGCTTATAATGTAATGTCAACAGAAACTAGAAATTCTATTGATAACAATAAACTCAGCCCCCATGATTTTGGGGGCCCACCATCTGCGTTACTATTACCGATAAAGCCAGATGATAATAGTTAAGTGTTAAACAAGAAACAAAAAAAAAAACAAGAAGTAACTAAAACAAGAAAGCAAAAAAAAAAAACAAGAAAAAATAAATCTCTCGAAGAAAGCAAAACAACAAAACAAAAACAAAAAAAAAATGAACTTTGAAAAACAGTTATAGTAGAAATAACGTTAGAAAAAGGAAAACAAAAATATACAAAAGAAAAAAAAAATTAAACTAAAAAAAAAAAGTAAAAAAAAATTGATTTAAGTTTTCATTTGTTTCACAATAGAAACAAAGAAGAAAAGACAACACACACATATACTTCTTTCGATAAACAAAACAATACTCCTCGGAAGAGTAGAAGAAAAGAAAACGGGCGGCCAAAAGTGAAGACCTCGAGGAAAGAAGAAGAACTCTCTCTCTCTCTCTCGCTCTCTCTCTCTCTCTCAGACTTTCAGTGTATCATACTACAGCGAATGGTAAAGGTCTTATTTTGTTGCAATGCCATTACAATCGTCTGGTATTATTGTTGTAGATAAGGCATCGGTTATAGCTGCTTCTGGCGCAACAACAACAACAACAACATTAACTAGTAACAAACCAAATTTACAGCAGTTCTATGAATTGTACGATGTCAATGATGGCAATGTTGGCAATATTATTAGTGAGCCGAATAACAATAATAACGGTACTAGCAATAGCAACAGCAGCAATAACAATCCACTAATGCGTCGACATCAACGAACGATCTCATCGTCATCATCATCGTCGACCCATTCGCCATCATCAGCATCAATTCAGCAACAGCAACAGATAAAGCATCATCAGGTTGTTACAACAAATCTGCAAACTCTTGCCTACAATCAACAACAACAGCAGCAGCAGCAACAACAACAGCAACAGCAGCAGCAGCAGCAGCAGCAAATGAATCAACTTAATCAACAACAGCAACACCATCAACAATCAGCCACCACTCATCATGTTAGTGCAGCACAATCTGGTGCACCGCAGCAATTGATTGTGAGCGAAGAGTATCTGGAGCATGCGCAAGCGGGTGGCAATGCGAATTCGTCTGGCAGCAATGCCAATGGCAATGTCATGATATCAACAACGAACGACTCGGTGCAACAGATAATCAAAATTGTAACCGCTGATGGAACCACGGGCAACATGATTATCGATTCAATGGGCAATGTGACGACAACCAACGGCAATGGAACGGGCGGCAACAATGGCACGTCGAAGGTACTCTTCAACAATCTGACCGTTTTGTCGAAACAATCGAATGCCGGCGGCAATGGGGGCGTTACAACAACTGCCACTGGGCAACTGGGACAGCAACAGCATCATCAGCAGACAATCAATTTTGTCAACGCCAAGAGTCTCCCGTACATAACCACAACATCGAAGGGTCAACCAACAACAGTACAAAAGATGGCCACGTACAAGGGGAACAATGTGGCGATTAAACAAGCCAACAATGCCCAACAGCATCATGTTCTGAACACAGCTGGCGGGCATACAGTGATCGGTCAACAACAGGGACAGCCGCAGCAGCAAGTTGTTCAGAAAGTGACAATTCCGCGTAACGTGCAGATGATGGCAAGGGTGCAAACATTGCAGCATTCACCGCAACAGCAGCAGCATATTTCTGCGCAGTACACAAACACTGGCCAAATGGTAATGCAGCAGAAGTACGTGCATAACATTGTGGCCACTGGCAGTGGTGGGAAAACAAATCTGATTAAGAAATCAACCGGCCAATCGATGAAGTTGCAGCAACACAAAATTATCAGCACTCAACAGCAGCAGGGCGTGAAGACCTTCATTCAGCAGCAGCCCAGCGGCGGAGCGGGACAACAGCAGCACTATCAAACGATAAACATCCATCAGAGTCCGCATCAGAACTCGACCACTGTACAGCCTCAGACAACGCTCAAGCACGTCAAGTCGCAGAACAAATTAATCAAGCAGTACAATAACACGATCAACAATAGCAGCGGCACTGTGTCAGTGGCCACATTACATCAGAACCACTCGGCGAATGTGTCGTCTGTTGCGACGTCTGGCACGTACACCATCACCAATAAGATCAACAATGTGAGCGGCACCGGGGTGCATCAGCAGCATCATCTGCCGACGAAGATATCGAAGCACCCCAAGTATGTGATGCAAAATCATATTGTGATCCCTTCCGCAGCGAATGCGTCCTCTCAGAATCAGAATCACAAAGTGAACAACACAAGCGGCAACAGTGTCATGATCAATCAGCAAATAATAAACACGATAAACTCGTGCAATAGCAGTTCGGGTACCATTAAGTTTGTGAACGCCCACGGAACAGTGATTCAGCAGCAGCAGCAGCAACAGCAGCAGCAGGCGCCAACAATAATCACGACAACCACACAAAAAGTGCGAACAAATAGTGGCAGCAGTGGCGGCAGCAGCACTCATCAGCAGTACCAGCAGCCGCAGCAGGTGCATATAACGCAGCAGCAGTTTGTGACAACCGATGGAGGCAAATCGGATGGAAATAACATTTATCACATTTCGTCGACTCCAACGGGAAGCTATATCCAAAGCGGGGGGCCCCAGCAAAGTCCTCAACAAAGTTCGCCCCGTCAAACGGACGACATAACAATTGTGAATGGCACCCATATGACGGACGAGATTTCGGCGAGAATTCTTCAGCGAATGGCACAAAACTCTTTCAACAATCAACAACGATTCCACCAGCAACAGCAGCCGACGCAAACGGCTAAGGTCATCCACCAATCTGGCAGTATGCCACCGCCAACGCCATTGACTGTCCAGCAGCAGCATCATACGTCCACATCGAATTTAATTCTTTCACCCAAAGAGTACCCGATTTATGGTGTCCAACAGCAACAGTACCAACAGCAGCAGCAGCAGCAGCAGAGGTTGTGTTCCAGTGCGCCGAACAGCAGATCGCAGTCATTGGAGAGAAAGTACCATGATACAACGATAAGTACAAAGAAATCTGCGACGGAGTACTACAAAGTCAAGTAAGTACCGCAATTCCCTGCGTGACATTTTCGATGTCTGTTAATGCAAATTTTTTCCTCCAGGAATGAACCAACCAGTAGTCAGCAGCAGCAGCAGCAGCAGCAGCCGTCAGTGACAATGGCATCGAGGATTCCAGTTGGGACAACACTTACGCAACACAGTCATCTTCAGCATCAGCAACAGCAGCAGCATATTCAGCAACAGCAACACCAGCAGCAGTTGTCTGCACAGCAATCGCCAGCTGGAGCTGAACAAGATGACGAGCTAATCGGCGAGGAAGTGCGTCCGGTGCCAGTGAGCACGAACGACTTGCGTCTGCAGGTGCTCCATGCGGTGCTCCAAGATCATACGTATGTGGTTGCAATGCCAACGCGTTTCCCTGTGGAGCTCTCGTCAGCTTCAACGCCAGTCACGTCGAGTGTTGTGCAACAGTCCCCGCAGCAGCAGCAGCAGCAGCAGCAGCAGCATCAGCAGCAGCACCACCACCACCAACAACAGCAGCAGCAGCAACAACAGCAACATCAGCATCAGCACCAGCACCAGCACCAGCAACATGGACAAGTCAATGTTACCACAGTTATTGCTCCAACTACAGCGGCAGTTGTGGGACAGTCGAAAGTTGCATCCGAGAGCAAGGTTGTGTATTCCACCAGCACGGCCGCGGCCGGGCCCTTACCCGGTGCAAGTGTCAGTTGCAATTTGGGCCCGTCCTCCCAGCTGTCCATGGCCAATGTGAATGCGCAAAATGCAGCAAGTGGCGCGCCGAACACATCCTACACGATGTATGGCCAAGAAAGTAAGTCCAGCCGACGCGCTATCAAATCCACGCAAGTTGCTTATTTTCCATTTAACACTTTCAGTTTTGCGGCACAAGCAAGACGATGATGCGCACTCGGCCATCAGCAACGGATCGACAAGGGGCGCAGGTGCATCGGCTGACATCGATCCGGGCGAGGAGACAGAAACGGCGCCTGAGGCCGAAGCCGAAGATGACTCAATCACACGATGCATATGCGATTTGACGCACGACGACGGCTACATGATTTGTTGTGATAAATGCTCGTAAGTAAAAGTTGCCAACCATTTGAATTTGATCTTCTGTGCACGCAGATTTGGTGGAGTTGCCTATTAATCGATGTTCTTTTTTCCTTTTCTTTTCTGCTTCTTGTCTCTAGTGCATGGCAACACGTCGATTGCATGGGAATAGACCGGCAAAATATTCCCGACGAATACCTGTGCGAATTGTGCCAGCCGCGGGAGGTGGACCGGGCACGTGCCCGCTCCCTTCAGCTGCAGAAGCGCAAGGAGCAAACGCAGCTGCTCTTAAATGCGGCCCAGATGAACGCAGCCGGACCACCAGTGATGATTGCCAATGAGGTGGCCAACGGCGGTGCAGGTCCGCAGCAGCCTCAGCTCGGCGGAGTGCCCAGCGTGGCCAACACCAACTCGCAGCAGCTGAATAAAAAGGGTAAATTAATCAAACGAAAGGAATTGGTTAAGAAGACCAAAAAGGAGAAGACCACTGGCGTTGGTGTGGTCGCCAAGCGGCGGGAGAACAAGAAGACGACTAAGAGAAAATCAAAGAGCAGCTCCGGCGATCCCATCGACAAGCACGCTGCGAACCTGCGACAGTGGATAGAGAACTACGAGCTGCTGGTCACCAATCACTACTCGCCGGAATTGAGGGCGCGTCTGCACGCGATCAGCAAGCAACCGAATTTGTTGCAGAGCATAACCGCTACTGAGAACAAAGCACTCAAGCACTGCGGCAGCCTGGAGAACAAAGCCACCACGGTGCCGCATGCCGGGGGCAAGATTCTGATAAGCAATTTCAATATTCCACCAAATTCACCAATCTTCGAGTTGCGCGGCAAATACATGCTCACCACACAGTACAAAACGCAGAACGCCTCGATCAACATGAACAGTCCACCGCCGTCGAATTACCTGCAGACGCTCAAGTCGCACAAGATCCCCGGCGCGTTTATATTCTTCTACCAGCTGCCCGGCGATGGCGGACAAAATGGACCGGAGATATGCGTGGACACACGAACGTATGGAAACGAGGCGCGATTCGTGCGGCGGAGTTGTCGCCCGAATGCGGTTATCCAGCATTTGTTCGAAAAGGGAACGATCCACCTGTACATTGTGTCGCTGACAAACATCATGGCCAGCACAGAGATCACCATTAAGCACGAGCCGCACGATCTGCTGGCGCTGGAGAATCGAAAGCAATACAATTTTGCAATTCAGCCGACCAGCACCAGCTGCGCATGCGGTCTCACAAAAGATTGCCTATTCGGGGTGCCACCTCCTATGCCTCCAGCTGCGCCAGCGAAGCCGGTGCGCAGCAACAGTAAGGTTGTGTTAAACGGTTGTGTAGAGAAGGGCGGCGCAGCGACGTCGAAGAAGAAGGCCCAGAATGTGAATCGCGGTAGATCTACGTCGTCCAGTGGGGACAGCAATGCTGGCCTCCTAAGTCCAAACAATATCAATAACAATAGCTTCGCGCCCAATCTGTATAACTCAACTGCATCGATTACAAGCCTTATGCATGATTCGGGGGTTTATACGTCCTCCTCATCGCCATCGGTATCGATTCCGTCGCCTCCGACAACGCACATCAGTTCGCCACCGGTGCAGCCGTTGCAAGTACAAATGCAGCAACCAATTGCGCCGCCGCCGCAGCAGCAGCAGCAGCAGCAACAGCAGCAGCAGCAGCCGCCGCCGCCGCCCCAACAACAACCGCCGCAACAACTACCGCCGCCACAGCAGCAATTAGTGCCTCAAACTATTCAGCATGTGACCCACGTCAAGCTGACACCATCATCTCCTAAGCCGCAGTCACAACCGCCGCAAATATGCAGTGTTCCTGTGGCGTTGCCGCCGCCGCAGCCTGTACTTGATACCGTCGTTCTGCCGCCGATAATTGTGCAAGCAGTGCCCGAAGTAAAACCCATCGTAGTTGCAGTTCCAGCTGCGGCAGCGGCTGCGCCTGAGGAGGCAGTGTTGCCAGCGCCCGTCGCCGTTGCTTCTTGTCCCCTGCAGATGGTGCCGCCAGAGACGAAAATTGAAGTGGCATCAGCTCAGCCGGAACCGCCCGCAAGTGTCATAGAAGCAGAACCGGAAGTGCACCCGCCAACTGTGCACCAGCCACCACTGCCTCAGGTTGTAGCGACCAAAGAAGCCGAAGAACAAGTGGTAGCTGCTCCACCAGCACCACCTGCACTAGAGCCGGTGGCTGGTTGTAGCACGCAACCAATCGCACTTCCAAGTCCACAGCAGCAGCAAGACGAGCTCCCGCCTGCAGTTCCAGTGCCAGATGCCCAACAGCCCGCAGCCGCAGTGAACGGATCGCCCGTGAAATCTCCGCAGAAGCCGAATTGCGGACGTAAAACTCCTGCGAAACTCCGAACCAGTATATCAGAGGATTCCTCAAACGGCGCCCAGCAACCACCGACGCCAGCACCGAGCACACCGCCGCCTCCGAAGCAAGAGGAGAAGCGCGAATCGCGAAAACTGACTCGAGAGGAGCGCAAAATGGAGGCAATCCTGCGGGCATTCGAGAAAATGGAAAAGAATCAGCAGCGCAAGCAGGAGCTGAAGCAGGCCAAGACTGACGTAACGAAGCGACGAAGCAGCCACTCACCCAGTCCGAAGCGCAGCAACAGCACGGACAGTGGTGCCCCGGCAAATTCGAGCTATCAGTCAGCGAAGAAGAACGCAACGTCGTCAATGCGCAAAAAGAAGCGGAAGTCACACAAGTCGTACAACATAAACAGCAGTTCTCAGCGCAAACGGAGAAAGAGTCGCATGAACAGCAACGACTCCGATGGGGCTGCAACCTCCGAGGAGTCGACGTCGATGCTGTCACCACCGATACAAGGACTACAGAGCTGTGTGCCTCCTGGCGGCATGCCAACAGCGGAGTCTATCGCCAGTCGACAATTGCATCTCATGTCGCAACTAATGGAGGGCGGCGAGCAACAACAGAGCCCGTCCGAGCAGGAGCATCTGACTGCAAGTGTGTCGAATGACGTAAATGTAGACGCTGCTGCCGGCCTTCTGCTAGCATTTGCCAACCCGGATAAGGACGCGAATGCTTCGCAAGACAGTGAGTCTATGGAGGAGTCAATTAAGTCACCCGAAAGGCATGAGAGCTCTCGCGAATCGCAAGTAGTATCGCCGCCACCAACACCGACAATCGTTAGTTCCACCTGCCTGCTGATAGAAGCAGCCGTTGGCCCGCTGGAAGGCCTTCCAGAATCCGCCGGCGTTTCCGGTGAATTCAAGTATCCGGCAAAAACGAAAACAAAGAAGGTTCTCATGAGCAACTGGCTGAATCAGTCGGGCGACTTCCAGCCATGTCCCGAGGGAATGAGTGCAGCCGTTGATCAGAGCCCATCAGCTTTAGAAGTGCACGGCGATGTGCTAGTCCAGCCACATGCACAGGCGCCAATTCAGGTTGCAACGCCCTTGGGCACACCGGTCGCTCCAATCGGGCTGGACAGCTTGGTTCAGGCTGCCTTGTGCGAATACGGACAAGGGCCCAGCACCAGCTCGCCATCTTACATGCCACACACCGCATCGGGCCTGGCGGGCTGCGAAGAGCCGCAGAACTTGAGCATCGTTGCAAAGAAAGTCGAGGAGTTCATCAGTCAGAGTGAAGGAAGTTCTGGAATCGGTGCATTGGAGCCCGTGACGCCGATGGTTTGTCCGCGTAGTTCCCTCAAACTGCCGCTGCAGGTAAGCACATGCAGTAATAACTCTTCTGTGAAGAAACGCTGGCTTCGCCAAGCTATTTCAGAAGAAACCGATGAGAATTCAGCGACAACGCCATCGTCGGCAGCTTCACCACAACTCCCGAACGGATTTACGACGCCCCTCAAGAAGCGACGATTAGTGATCAATTCCGATGATCCGAATGCGATAACGCCCGGCACCGGGGACGAGGGTACACCCGATGATTCGGGTCGCTTCAATAGCATCGAGTCGTGTGACGCCCTCAAGCAGGACGACGAGTGCGACATGAAGGAGGAGCTTAAACAGGAACTGACCGACATGGACGATGACGTGGATATCCTTCGTTCGCCGAGTCCCGGTCAGAAGATGGTTGCCGAGGATAATCTTGTGAAAATCGAGCCCGAAGACGTGACGGGTAGCGATGACGTCAAGATCGACGTGGAACGCGAAGAAAGTCGAGAGGGTGGCGGCGAGAAGTTCGAATACAAGGAAGAACAACTCAAAGAAGAGGCTAATTTGGAGAAGCGACATCCCAAAGCTGAAGTCGATTCTAGCTGTAAACTCGAAGAGGATGTCGATGTAGAGGTTAAGGATGAAAATCCGACAGAAAATCACGTGGAGGTTGTAGAGCAAGTAAAGTCTGAAGATGAATTTGTGGCCGTTGTCGATGAACCAGAGATTGTTCCTACGCCAGCGCCGGTTGAAGTGGTCAAAGAAGAAGTCAAGCCAAAGCTGGAGGCGCAAGAGCAATCTGCGCCACAGCAGCCATTGCAGGAGGTTGTGGCCGAGGTGAATACGGAGGAGATCAAGCCGCCAGCATTGAAAGTGGCAAAAACCGAAGATTCCGGACGAAAAAAGCCGAAGTTGGAGGAAAAGTTCACTTCGAAGGCACGAAAGTCATCCTCCTCGTCATCGTCTACACCTCCAGTCGCCGCAAAGGTCGAGACCTCCGCAGAGAGTGAGAATATTCCCGATGATCTGGCAGACATTCATGAGCGTCTACACTCATTCCACAAGGAGAACATTATGATCCTTCAATCGCGAAATAAAAAATCCAAATCTGCTAAACATTCCTCCTCATCAACGACCAGTAAACTGTCGTCGCATTCCTCCCTCACTGACTCGCAAAAGAAAAAGACATCGAAGAAGCCCAAGAAGGATCGTAAATCTCCCAAGGGTGAGGTGGGAGGCTCAACGTCATCATCAAAGTCATCAAAAAGTGGCAAGAAATCATCGTCGTCCACGTCTGAAAAGGACAAGAATCGCCACCGAACATCATCGACTTCGTCGTCGTCGTCGTCCAAGAAGCGCCAATTGAACTTCGAGCACATCGACCGTGGAACAAGCCATCACAAGCGCAGCAACAGCACCAGCAGCAGCAAGGACGAATGTTCGGCCGCAAAGAAACGTCGAAGCGAAGACGCCCACAAGTCGTCCTCATCGTCGTCTAGTAAGTCACACAAATCGACCTCGCTGGCGTTGCTCCCATTTCAGGAACAACCGAAACTGGCCACCGTGCAGCACTCTCTACCACCGCCGCCACCGCCCGCAACAGCGGCGACTGCGATACCAAATTCATCTGTGCCGCAAGCCACTCCTTTGGTGGCAGTGCACACCCCAACAAAGGATGAAGTCGACAAGCACATGCATCATGCCGCAATGACAATACCTTGCTTCAACCACACGGCAGTGAATGCCATGCCCATAGCGGGATATGTTGTGGCGAACTCGGCGGTTCCCTTGCCACCAGCAACGCAAGGCTACGACATGCAGACACTGATGAAAATGCCCGCGGTTCCGGTTCAGAGTCAAGCACTGGCGGGAGGAACTGCACTTGCTCCCAGCGGACATCACCTGCCGTACTACAACACGATATATGGGAAGCTCCTAGACACACCCACGAATCCTGGAGAGTCTACGAGCGTGACCGCACCAGTGACACCTGCAACACCCGCTCCGAATCTGCTGCTATCCGATTATCTGGATACGAAGACCAAGAGCTACAGCACACTGGGCGGTTATGCGTCGCATTCGACGATATTCGGCGCGATAAATGCTGTGAAACCATCCATCAGCGAGATAATGCCCACGACAGCCGCGCCAGCTCCTGTCACAGTCGATCCAACGTCACCTAACGCCGAGTGCAATTCATCACGTCTCGCTACGACTCCGCTTAAGATACTTACAAAGACGGCAAGTCACGACCCGCGGCTGAATCCAATCCTAACAGCGCCTGAACCACCACCTGCACCAAAGAGAAAGGTAAGCTCTTCAAAATCTCCATCAAATCAAGTTTGTTGCAATTTACACTCCCATTTGCAGCTTTCAATTAACGAATATCGCAAGCGCAAGCAACAATCAACCGACAGTAATAGCAACATTGGCTCGCCAGAGGCAGACTCTGCAACGTCGACACCGACAACGCCGATAGTCAAATCTGGTTCGCATCAAACCTCGTCATCGGCGGGAGCCAATGAGAATGCATTCGACAAGGCCTTCGACGACTGTGAACGTCGGCACAGTGGCAGCGGCGTGAACAGCAAAATCGATGATACACCAAAAGGTATGTTCCCGAGCGTCTCTTTAGATTTTTTTTTTCTTTGTTCTGTGTGAAGTGAGTGTTCTAATGCAGAAATGTGTGTTCTTTTTTATTTAAAGCAGTTCAATTTAGTCCGGCACCAACGTTGCTTGAAAAGCAACAAGAAAGCATATCGGAACGCTTGAAATCGCTCAAAAGTAAACAAGCCTCAACGGCGGCTTCAATTGGACTGACATCACTGCTGGACACGACATCGTCGCTACTGCATGGAGCCTCAAATCATTTAGCATCGCATAGAGGTTAGTTGCCGCCGCGACGCGTTACACTCTCCAGTGTTTGATATCAATTGTTTTTCTTCTCCTTTTTCCTCGCAGATGAAATCATATCATCGTCACTTAATCGAACGAATTCCGATTTGGACAACTGTCTTGAATCAATTTCATCGTCATCAACATCATTGGCGTCATCGAGGGAATCAACACCCGAGCCGCGAGAGCACACGACATACAATTCCTCGGCGAACAAGAGCAATTTATCAGCGTCATCGTCGTCACCGTCGCCTAATAATGCAACAACAACAGTTGCTGCAATGCCAACAACCACCAACACCACCACCACCACCGCCGCCACCGCCACCGCCAAAGCGAGCAAAGCAATAGTGTCTGAAATATGTTTACCATACTCACCGATACTTGACACGAGTGCTGATAATTTTGATTCTCCCATCGCTGAATCGATTGAACTTAAAAAGGCTGCTGCTGCTGCCGCCGCCGCCGCTGGAACATCGTCGTCATCATCATCATCGTCGTCGTCGCCGCCTCGCCATCAAAGCGACACCACAATAGACAAAGAAGGAACAACAACCACAACAACACTACACGGTAAGAGAGACTAAGAATAACACACACACACACAACAGCAGTGAAAAGGGGATTGAAACAAACAAACGCAAGAAGACATTACCATCACTGAGCTATCTCCCCTCCCGCGCCATTTGAGTTTCTTTTGTCTGTTTTGTTTTTTTTTTAGTTCACATTCTTTTTTACTTTATCTCTTGTTCATTTTCAATCTTAACCAACTTTGAATACTACTACACACTCAATAATTTAGATTTAGATATATTTTTTACTTAAACAACAAAACAATCACAATTCACCGATTTGTACAAAATTACAAAGAAAACAATTTGGAATTTAATTTCTATCCCCCTCCCCCCGCATCGTTCTTTATTTTTCATTGAAAATAAGAGAAATGAAAAACGACAACAAAACAAACTAACTCCTCCGCTCTCCCCATTTAAATAACTTATTTTAGCAAAAAACACAACAACAAAACAGAAGTACTTTTTTTATAATTTTTAAAATAGTCTACCGATTGAAATAATGATAATTAAGAATTTTAAACATTTCCTAATTAAAAAAAAAAAAAAAAAAACAACAACAAAAAACCCATGTATGTGAGTTGAACAAACAAGAATACACAAAACAGCTACAAAAAAATGTAACGGAGCATATATATATCTGTCTAAAAAATATATATATAAAGAATCAAATATATTGTGTATATTTTTGTATAAAAAAAAAGAAAGAGAAAAGATTCTAACATAATTAATAAAACGAAGAAGAAAGAAGGAAAGAAGAAGAAGAAGAAACAAACACACATGTTTATAATTAGTTTTCTAAGTGTTTACCACGTAAGAGAAGTTAAATAATATATACATATATGCATATAAAATTCTTAATAAATGTTGAAGCAATGATACGATGGGTTCGCGCTGTTGTTGTTGCCGCCCCCGCTGCTGCAACAGGTGAGCACAACGAGAAGTGACAAGTGAAAAGGACGTAAGGACGACATTGTATGAGATGTAGAAAAGAGAACACACACCCAATGCGTAATCGATCTAGCCAGTGAATGTAATTAAGAATGAGTGAGAGTGGAAGAACTGTGTACATACTTGTAATTAGATACATAAAATTATATAAATATATATATATATATATACTTATTTTTCATATGAATAATAATTCAATAAAAAAGAAAACAAATCCCAAATTTTTATATTGTAAATATTTATAAATAAATAGAAAACCTAAAATTTAAATCATGTAAAATAGTACAAAAAAAAAAAAAAAGAAGAAGAAATTGAATACATTTGAATAAAGAAAAGTTATAAGTGAAATTAAATGAAAAAAACAAAAAACAAAAAAAAATATGATTAACAAGAAGAGAAAAAGAGCATCCTTGATAATGTATAGATCTTAAGGAAAACAAAGAAGAAAAAAAAACACAAGAAAATCAATGAGAACCCTCCAAAAGAACACGTTTTACAACACACTGTACTATACGTACATTTTTTGTATATAGACAAGAAAGAAAAAAAGAAAATACTTTCCACGATATAGACCTTAATGCGGTCCCCCCCCCCCTGCCCACCCTACCCCTCTTCAACACGTAAGATGTTATCTCGTTCTACGTTATTTGTTCTGTGAAATTTTAGTTGTCACTTCAGGAACGTAGTTATGCTCGGTATTTAGTTTTTTGCCTCTGATGTGACGTGTCATCATTGTATTGAATGACTTGACACACGCTTCGCTGCAAAAATGCATTTTTTTTTTTCAACTTCTCGCGACGCTCTCTCGGTCGATTAATTGGTAATGCATTTTGGTAGAATTCTGGGATTCAATTAGATGAGGCTGTGTACATGGACGTTTGATATGAATAATATTTAATCTGCGTACTTCTCGTTGTACACACTCTTGTTAGCAGACGATCGGATTATAAATCCAGTGTCTCGCTGTAATCGAATCTGCGGAAACCGTCATTTGCTCTCTCTCTCTCTCCCATCAATTGTTTTTTATGTGGCTCCTTATGTTACGCCAGCTGTAATCTGCTTAAAGCACTTTAAAGCTGATCCCGACTACAAGAGAGCACAAATGGAAATTCGTAATTCGTCCCTGGTGATCTTAACGAATGGAAATACGAAAGCTTAAGTGCGTTCACAATTTTGTATTTCTGTTCATTAATCAGTTCATTTTTAACTGAATTCCATTGATCCGAAAAAAGAAACTTTACTTAAAAGAAAGACTTCCAATAGTGGCTTTTCACTTTTTACGCATCCGTTAAATACCGAACGCAACTATATCGAATAAGTTCATGAAACAGCTTTAAAAAAAAAAAACAAAACAAAAAAAAAATGGTGATATTTAAAATATATTTTCTCCCCCAAAAATGAAATCTCTAAATCCTTCATTGAAAGGTCTCTGGGCAAAAGTCCCCTCCGTTAACTCTACAACGACTAGACAATTTCCAAAGCGAAACGATTCGGAAATTTCCTCTTTGTTGTGCAGTTTTTTCCCAGTCGGTCTCAAGATTTGTGGTCCTCATTTCGGTTTTGCTGTCAAAAAAGAAATATGTACTATCTTCCAGCCTTAACAATTTATTTTTACTTAAAATCTTTGATTAACCACCAGCAACTGTGAAAAAGAAGAAACAAATTGTATCTTATCCTTAAATTGGATCGGAAAGCAAAAAGTGAGTGGATTCCTTGATTAAAATGGCTCAGACGGATTTATGGGCAGAGTATAGAATGTTCTTTTTTCCCCTTACCGAATGCTAGAGTTTAATTATATAAAGCGCGTGTGCGCGCGCACTCCCTCTCCAGTGACAGTTGAATTAGAGTTTTATTATATTTTTTTTATACCTTATTTATTAATTCGGTCTTCTCTGATGAGTAGGTTTTAGTTGTTTAACAAAAAGGAAAAAAAACGATTGGTTTTAATTTAAAAACGTTCTATATATATATACACACATACATAAATATATATATACACATATTTTTTTTTTTTAATCGTCTCTTGTATCATATCATGCAGTTTTAACAGATTTTATTCATTATTTTCTTGTTTATATTTCTATTCTTTTGTAATGTTAATGAGTTCAGTTTTAAAGGGAAATATAACTAGGCACACACACACACAAACACATACACTATGGATTATATACATATGTAACCGCTTTACCTTACCCCCGCCCCCATCATCATCATCATCGCCCCCCCATGTAATATATAGTAAATAGATTTATTTTTTTCATAATATTATTTTGAAGTTAATTTTATTTTTAAACACACCTCTATAAATTTAAATTATGAATACAATATATATATATATATATGTACATCTATATATATTTACTTTAATTGATAGTTCTTAACAAACAAACAAAAAAAAAAAAGAAGAAAAAGAAAAGAGAATTAATCTTCAATAATATCCAAAATATACAATTTATTATGTTTGTAATCCAAAAGGAAAATAATCTTATAGACGTAACAAACACACACACACACACACATGTTATTGTTTATAATGAAAGAGAAAAAAGCAGAAAAAAAAGGAGAAAAATCCAACAAAAAAAAAAGAATGAATTTTTCATATACGAAAATAAACGTTGAAAATAATTTAATAATTTTACTTTTGTTTCATTTTGGTTTCGTATTTTTACCTCATTTTCGTTTTTTTTTGTTGTTCCTATTTGTTGTAAATCATAGATACACATAGAATCATGGTCATTTTGAAACTGAAATGCAATTCAGTTGATTGCGCGATGAATGCAACCAGAAGACATGTATCTCGGCGGGAATCCAGCTCTGGTGCGGCTTTGCGAATGGTCTCGAGGTCTGAGCAAGTAACGTCTTCCATTCTTCTGTACTTTAATTGTTGAATGAACAGAAGAGTACGTCAGTTTCGATTAATTTTGCCTGCAGTACATCAGTTTCGAGTCCATTCTTCCGTATTTTAATTGTTGAATCAACAGAAGAGTACAATTAATTTTGCCTGCTGTATCCATTTTGTTTCCCATTAATGGAGATAATTTTCTATTTAATACGCCGTCCAACGATGCTCTTCTAATCTCTGTAAGGACGTGGAATTCTTGGGAATGCATAAATCCCATTGTTAATCATTTTGTTGTCCATCGCTGGGACTGACTGCAGACAAATCTAGTGTCTTCAATTTTGTTGCCCGTCCCAGGGTGTGACTGCAGACAAATCTAGTGTCTTCAACTTTGTTGCCCCGTCACTGGGTGTGATTGCAGACAAATCTAGTGTCTTCAACTTTGTTGCCCCGTCGCTGGGTGTGACTGCAGACAAATCTAGTGTCATCAACTTTGTTGCCCGTCGCTGGGTGTGACTGCAGACAAATCTAGTGTCTTCAACCTTGTTTCCCCGTCGCTGGGTGTAACTACAGACGATCTAGTATCTTAAACTTTGAAAACTTTCTCAATTGCATTTTATCAGATTGTCCATTTAAACTGCTGGTCAAGCTGGAGCAATCATTTTCGCATCGGCTTCATGTTCTTTGAAAAAGGCTGAGTTCGTAAACGCAGTATTAACGCAGTACTGCAACGTCAAGCGTTCTTAATTGCAAACATTTGCCAATAATGCAATGCATCGCGTCCTAAGACGTAACGAAAGCAGCCGCTGCGCAAAGAAAAGCAACCAGCGCATCACAGATTCCCGTGATGCATCGCAACATCAAAAAATCCTTGCATAGCATCACAAAGGCAGTGATGCGCATTTTGTTGACATTTGCGATCTCAGAGAGGCTTTCGTATTTCCGGGCTCATTGTTCTTTCATTTGCAAACAAAAAATCACCACTTTTGATTTCCATTATTCATCACGCTTTGAAAAGAAACAATTCGACAGTTTTTCATACTCTTACCGACACACCACAAGACTCTGGGACAATGCATGTACAAAAGTCCCTCGTACCACTTGAACACCAATTCTTAACGCATTTGTGCAATCCAACGGCCATCGGTATTCAACAAATGAACGACGATACACCCCCCCACTCGTAGCAATATCTCTAAACGGGTGAATATATAATGGCAACAAAATGTTTTTACATGTTGCCACTGTACGTATGTAGAAATAGATAAAAACAAAAATCCGCTCAAAACAGACGAAACAAACACAATAAAGAAATGAACAAAAAAAAAAAAAAAAAAAGAATAAAACACCAACGTTTTGGAAATCCTGTGGCCCTTTACACCATTAAGAATGACAAAGCAATACATACTCTAATTGTTTGAACATCATCAACGCATGCATTTTCGTTTCTTGTACCAATTTACCTGGATTACCTTTTTGTCAGATTTTGACCGATTTCACTCGCACCCAAGGCCTTCTTCAGAACACAACGGCATAGCAATAGATGGAGATTCCTCAAAACCGTATGATCTTAATTGTATGTGAAAGAATTAAAAAACAAAAACTAAAAGTTGTCCTAGGAAAAAATATGAAAGTACTAATAACGAATTTTATTCAAAAAAAAAGAAAACATGTAGTAACCTAAAAAAAAAAAAATACACACTTTTTTTAGAGAAATTTTAAGTGGAAAAGAAAAACTAAACAAAAAATCAGAATCATAGTCAATATAGTGAAATGCTTTGTACATATTTATTACTACTAGTTGAATGTATATATATATATATATAAAGAACGGAACTACTGTTAAGTTGACAACACTTCATCGCGTGTACATTGCATCTCAAAGTAGGTTGCAGTAGCTGAACAACAAATCATTTGCTAACCGGGAGAAATACACAAACAATATAGGAGTTCTGTCGACGTCGTACAACAGAAGTATATATACATATATATTTTTCATATTTGACAAAACAACAAAAAAAAAAATATATGGTTTTTTGAAAAGAAACAAAAACAAATTCACTAAGCAAAGATTCGGATGTAAGATACATTTTTATTAATAGTCTTATCCATTTACAAACTACAATTATCCAGTGAAACAATTGCAATTGTTTGTGTTTTTTTTTTGTTTTATAATTCTAATTGTACACAACTTCTCTACATTTGCATTTTTGAAAAAAATCGAAACTATTTAAATTTTACAAGAAAACCAAACAGAATTCGTTTTTTCTTTGTCTACAAGCAAATCAATAAAAGCAAAAAAAGAAATCCAATATACTTTACTTGGGTGAGTACTTTGCTCATCATCAGCTGATCGCCACAGTGGGATGATATTTTAATGTTGTTCATCCGTACATTGTATTTGTTATTTTTGTAAATATCTTAATGTAATCCAGAATGCACGAACCCGTGTATTTCAGAGACGATGACGATATTTTTTTTTATCAATCATCGACAAATAAGTAGAACAAGTATTTCTTAAGAAGAATGTAGTTGAAAAAAAAAAAATGAAGAAAAAGATGTTTAAATCTAGTTTCTTATACTTAATTCAGCAATTGTCTTTGTTGCCAATTGCGTACCCTGTACAGATATTCAATAAAATATGCATTAAATGGAGTAAGAAAAAGAAAAATGAAGAAAATCAATAAAAAAAAAAACAACAAATATTTTTAAAATGACAACAAAACTAAGCATTTTATTAGACACGATGAAAGTTGTGTTTTTTTTTTAAGTTAAGAATTTAATTATTATTAGGATATGTATATGTTGCAAGAAAATAAAACATTTTTTTCGAAAAAAAAAAACCAAGTGAAAGTAGAAGAAGAAAAGATATTTGACATAATTTTAATCTGTTCTTTAATAAACGAAAAACGAGACAAAAAAGACAAAAAATATTAATAAAACAAAATCACGGTGTTTTAATTAACTCATCGACTCTAAGAGAATGCATGTGCATCAGTGGAACGCTGAGAAGCACTCCTTCAGGGGCACTTAACATACTTACCTTCACCTCCCAGTACTAGCAAACAAATAGCAGCCAGCTCAGCCATTGGACTTAAGAGACTCCGACTGGTGTCCGAACTTACCATCGGTCACTCAACTATTCCAAGCGAATATAACTTCCTTCCTAACGACACCGACCACCTACCAGCCAGCCAGTATTCCTTCCAGATCGGATTGGATGTCTGACAACGAGAGGCTGGCTGATCCCCTGCGTATCTTCACAGACGGACTAAGGGGTGTGTGTAGGTGTCTATTCCAAACTCCTCAATGTTGCTATCTCTTTGAAGCTCACTTATCACTGTTGCGTCTTGCAGGCAGAAAGCATTGCGATAAAAGAGGCGATGTCCTGGCTCAAGTACAATGTAATATCCCAAAGAGATATCACCATCTGTTCAGACAGCCAAGTCGCAAATAAGTCATTGGCCAAAGTCATGTTCAATTCAAAAATATGCCTCAATTGCAGGTTGTCTCTTAACGAGATTATTGAGCACTTCAATATACACCTCATGTGGTTTTCGTTGCCGGACAATTACAAAGCCGATGAACTCACTAGGAGTGGTACCTCTTCTCTAACACTAAGACGAGTTCCACCTTCCACCATCCATGCCGATCTAACCACAAGTGGCTAGAAGGCATCATTTTCCTTAAAACAGAGAAAATATGGCGAACACTTCACTCTCAGACAATCACTCAGTCTGTTTAGACTTAGCAGACCTTCACTAAGGACTCTCATCCGAGTCTGGGTGTCCCATACAATGATTTCTGCAGAAGCTGCATAGATGAAGAGGAGGTAGAGACCACAAATCACCTCCTCAGCTTATGTAATACTCTGGCAAGCCGTAGGCACTCACATCTAGTGGCCTACTATTTCAATAATCTGATCGAGCTAAATAGCGCCATCACAAGCCAGCTAAACCGGTTCGTTGTAAGCATTAACTGGTTCCAATGTTAGGAGCAGTCAATCCGCGTGGTCTCACAATGGGTCTACTTTTGCCTAAGTGTGACTGCCTTCTCCAGTCAGTCACTCCTACTTAAGAGAATGCAACGGCTGGTGTAAAGCCCACAGCAAAGGGCATATGGAGATGTTTTTTTTTTTGTCTCGAAGATTCTTAACTCTGCCCTGGAGCACTCAGATTCAGAAACTGTAGTACCAGGCAGCATCCTACATTTGCATCCTCCGGAAGACCAGCGGGTACTTCTTTGATGAGGAGCCTACTTCATCAGCTCTCACCTCATCAGCACCGAATAACTGCCACCTGATCCGAGCAAAATCAGGACAGTGGTAGAGGAAGTGCTCGCTGTGTCGTCGTTTTCTTCACAGGCGTCCCAGAGAGTTTCATCGCTCAGGCCAAGCATATTTAAGTGTTTGGCGAAAGTGTCTTTTCTGCAAGACATAACAAGAATGCTGCGGATTTCTTACCGATGTTAGGGAGCATGCGCTTGGTCTGTCTACATCTTGCAGATTCATGTCGTTGACAACCGGAGGTTGTGCTCTCGAGAGGTTCAACTATCGATGGAAGTCCAAACCACGGACGCAGGCTCAGGTCCTGAGAGTACCTCCTCGGATCCTTGAATGGCAAGTGGTGCCTGACCCCGTGCTGGCCCGGGAGCCAGACAAGTTTTAAACAAATTTAGACTGCCGATCAAATCCAGAAAAAGACTTGCATTCCCCAACACATCCTTGTCTAGCAAGTTCGTCGGCGATCTCATTTCCCGAGATCCCGTGGTGGCCCGGGACCAAGGCAAGTCTTAGCGTCTTGAACCTGCCGATCCAATTTAGAGAAGACTTAGAAGTGGTTAAAGGGTTGAGCAAGGCCTTAAGCACTTCGTCTTGGCTGTCGCTACAGACGCAAATAGTTCGCCTCCTTCCACCTGGTCTTCACAATATAGTTTGTGGCCATTACGATAGCATAGGTTTTCGCTTAGAAAACCGAAGCAAGTTTAGCTATCGAGGTGTGTGCAGTCTGTTGTTGTTTCGCATCCACGAAGGCGCCAGAGTCAGCGCTTTGGTCTTGGAGCCATTCATGAAGATTCGACTGGAATTCTTTCTTGGTTCAGATTCTAGCCAGAGCCAGTCCTGAGTGCTGGGAAAGTCAAGTCGACTTTTTGTGTACCACGCAGCTGGAGTACTGGCAGTCCTGGTGGGTTAGACGGCATATACATGAGACTAGGGTCAAAGAAATACGGTGCGCAGGGTATTCAAAGCTCCAGTGCGAGGTGGCTTCTTTTTAAGCGGCCTACACAGACGGGTCCAAATCGGATGAATCGTTCAAGTATGTATGTACGCCAGTTCGTACGAGATCTCTATATGGCAATTCGGCTAGCGAACCCAGGCAGCAGTAACAGCTGTTCAAAAGGCCCTTCAACTATCAATGAGTCCGACAGACGGGAAATCTATTGTTAAGCAAAAATCCGTTGACCACACTGGCTCGGGCACATCGAGCGCATGGACACCAATGCTCCAGCTAAGAGGGTTTTCGAATCCTTGCCTAATGTGGTTCGAGAAGAAGATGAAGACCAAACCTCCGGTTTAGAGACCAAGTTATCGCCGACACAAGCATTGATGATTGGAAACAGTGTGGTCGGGACTGTCAGAGATGAAAGGCAGCTAGTACTAAGGCGCTGACTCTTCATCGGTCTCACAACTGACAAGTGAGCAAATCGCTTATTTTTTTAACCATGACGCCGCACAGATATACCAATCGGTTTGTACTCGGTTTACCATGAGGGATTGCTTGAGGCATGCTGTTTTAGAAGATTGTGTAATACCATGAATGATTTGATTTTGTAATGCAATTTTCGACTCTGAGCTCGTAACAGAGGATATCCACGATCAAGGTGGCGCACACAAGTCGAGGAGTACTACAGCCGGCTTGGTGTGCGAAACTGAAGACAGCTGGCTAGAGGGGCAAGTTGGGTGAGGGCCAAGTCCACCTTGGGCTGCAGCACGCTAAGAAGAAAAAGAGTGCCATGATTAAGTATGACATTATAAGAGTCGTCAACTGGCATACGAGATAAAGGTAAGTTGGTGTCAGCATGTGAAATAAAAAAAAGCGTTCATTTTTTTTTTCTAAAATATTTTCTTTATTCCTGATAAATACGAACATAATAGTAATAATACAAATAAAAATATATCTATAGTAAGTTCCATTTTTTATTCAACCTTTATTTTTTTAAAAAAAAAAACTATTTTACTTGTATTGGTCTTAGCGGTTTTCGGCAATACAATAAAAAAAAAAGAAATCATCCATATATGCGACTAACTAAAGTGTGTACCGGCGTTTACTCTTTTCTAGTTCAATATACGAGAGTATTCTTTGTTCCATACTAAAATATTATTCTCAGCAATAATTTAAAATTACATTTGTTTACATTGTAAATGTATATGTTTAACTTTGATCTTTTTCTTCTTTTTTTTTTTGTTTTTGTGTAAATTAAGTCAGTCCGCGTGCAGTGATGTAAAAGACGGTTTGAGTGTAGTGCATTTTAAAATATTAAGAAAGCCATACATAATTTGCTTATAAAATATGTGTATTAAACATTTTTTGTTTGAAATTTATTTATTTTCTTTTTCTTTTTTTTGGCTATAAGAGATTTGGAGAAGAAAAAAAAGGAAGCGAGAACTGTTCTCTTGCATATTCTAGCGCAAGGATTTGTTTGCATGCTAAGCAAAGTATTAAAAAAAAACACTTCGTTTTTTTTTCTCTTCTTTTGTTGGTTGTGCATACAAAATTTTGAATAAAAGTTATAACAGAAAAAATAAAAAAATTAACTACCGACAAAATAAATAGGCTCTATCTTAAATGAATACACATCAGATTTGTGATTTTTGTGTGTGTTTTCTTTTATAACAACAATAACAAGGCCAAACATAGTGGTGAAATAAATAAAGCGAATGCGAATTAATTTCCAATGATTATTTTATTTCTAATTTTTTTGATTTTCTTCTTCTTCTTCTATATATATATATTTAGTAAATTTAATACATTTATTGAGTTTTGTTTCCAAGTTTTCAGAACGTTCGCAATTCTCAGTGTATCGTACTTAATTGTGGATTTCATTCAGTGTTTTATAAACATTCTTTTTTTGGATTTCTGTGTGGCACAGTACGAGATCGGAGGATGTTAAGTTTAACTTCGTTTTTTTTTTTTTTTTGTTTTTTGTTCATAACATCCTAATAGTAATGTAGGTATTGTTTGTTTTTATTGTTAACACGGAATATGATTAAGTGGTTATGCAATGTAATTGTTTATATTTTGCTGAATTGTTAAGTTAGGTGAGGGAATGGTGGAGGGGGATTACTAGAAAAACGAGAATAACTAAGAATCGTTGTAGAAGATTGCACGATGGGAATAAGTGGGGAAATGGGAATGTCTTTAGAGCTTTTCAGTTGCTGTTGATGAATTCCATTCATTTGGAATTAATTAAATAAATACGTGAAGCCGCAAAACATGTTTCAGCCATTCATGGGAAACACGTTTGCGATGTGATGTGCACTCATTAGAAGCAACTGAAACACTTTAAAGAATTGAATATATCACGATGGGTAGAAGGCTACATCTCCATTGAACATGCGATTTATAAGCGCGTTCGAGCGGTCGCGCTTTGACATTTTTAGTAGGATACACGTAAATCCATTGGATAACTCCTAATACAGCTGTCAGTCGTTGAAGCTTCACAGACCGTGTAATATCGCAAGCCAGAGCACAAAATTCTAGGTGGAGCTATTGGGTGTTTTCATAAACGTCGGAAATCTGCGCTAGTACAACCGCATTTCTTTTCTCATGCGTTTTTGAGCACACAGACGGTGCAGAATGCTTACAGTCTTGCCTACCCTGTTTGCAGCTGAAAAATAATGACTGCACAATCTGCCCGACATCGACGAGCTCTTGACGTTTATGAAGAGTAGGCACTGAAGTTCACCTACGTTAGTATGATCTTATATCTGCATTAAATAACATGGATAACGCAGGCCTCTCTACTCACCCGGGTGATTTTTTTTTTATTCACTCATTTTTGGCGGGTTGACTAACTATTTGTGTACTTGATAACTATTTGGGATTTTATTTGTAGTATTTGCATATTTTTTTCTTGAAAAATGTATTTCAGAATATTTGAAGTGTCAAACGCGCTCCTTCTATTTCGATATGGAAAACTGAGCGTATCGCGGTTTGACGTAAAATTCTCGTAAACTCGATAAAACCCGTACCAACGCCTATGAAAGCCCGACCGACCGAACGCGCTATTGCGATTTGGCGTTAATATCCGTTTATGGTCGCATTTGTCTCAGCAAACCTAGAGAGAGAGGGAGTTACTCACCAGGATCTTGCCATTTTACAAGCATTTCAAATAGACTAGCTCGACTAAAGACGACCACAACTCGACGAATCAAATCACATACTTGCGAGATGTGAGATGAGAAACAATGTGAATTAAAATAATCGTTGTAACAATTTGAACAATTTGATCTAGACGAGGAGTTCTACAATAAAAATGAAACTTAATATCTTATATTGCCACAGTCATTTGAAGAAAACTCATAAAAGAATCTCTCGAATAACAAAAAAAAACTCTTAAAAGTTAAAAAAAAAAACTCTACAGACATACATTAGAACACGAAAAGACATCACTTAGCAAACAGAATAGAAAATAAAATAAGAAAAAATCATAGTCATCATGATTCGTATGTATGTATATCGTATTTAAAATAAAGAATACATTTCATGTATATCAATGTGTGAGGGGGAAGGATGTAAAATACTTGGTATAAGTGTAAAAAATAAAAATACATTCCTAGACAGAAGCGTTTAAAATAATAATAATGATAATAATAGTGAATAAAATTAATTTAGGATGGACTTTCTGATTGTTTTTCTTTCTTTCTTTTTTTCTCGTTGCAATTGTGTTTTTTTTTTCTTCGAAAATCATTTCAAAATGAACGTTGATCACAATTTTGGTGTTTTTGTTTTTCATTTGTTTATGTTGGTGTTTTGTTATTACTTGTTTTATTTGTTAATTATAACAAAATAGAATACAAATTAAATTTTAGTATTTGGTTGCGTTAGATTACCTTATTAATTTATATCATTACTTCTAGTTTCACATGATAAGTATTTTGCGCTTTCATATATACCTGTGCTGCTGCCTTGTTCATACGCTCTTTTGCTTACATCCACATATACCTCTTTTTTTGTTTTCTTTTACGTTCAATCATACATATTTGTGTTTGTTTTTTCTTTTTGTTCCAATCGCCTTACAATTATATAGTAAGTCACAAGCTTAAGGATTATCTATCTTAAATTTCTTATAGCTTTCTGATATCTACTTAGATTAATGTGTGATATTTTCTCTCTTGTGATTTTTAGTTTTTCTACCAAACAAAATTTGTTCCCGATCCTCAATTTGTGTTTATTTTTCATTTTTTCTTCTTTCTAAAATTTGAACAAAATAGCTTTGTTCTCGCAGAATTTGTAGTGTTTTGTTGTCGCCCCTTAAGACCTGTTCGTACTAGATGAAACGTAAGCATGATCCTCATCGCTGGACTCGTTCGATGTTAGTGTCCAACGATTCTCAAGAGACTGCTGATTTGATGCTGAAGACGATTGCGTATTGCCGCTCAGTGATCCGACGCCATAGTGAAATGATTGTGACCGCGTAACTGTTGAACTGGATGACGACGATTAGTTGGGGAAAATATAAAAATAAAATTCATATGTTAGTCTTGAGAATATAGTTCATTTCAGATTATGATTTGATAATATTAAGCTTTTGTAGCACAGGCAATTTTTAGTTGCATGTTAATTTTCTTTGCTAATGGTGTTTTGATGATGGTTTATTAGAGATTTGTTAGTGAGTGCTGTTGGTGTTTGCAATGCTTTGCAATTTAATGGGTTAATATTTGCTGATTACTTGATCCCAAAGCGGGGTGAAAATGGTTTTCATAGTTACCAGAAGTGTGCCTCCCTTCTTATTGTTTACCTTAAACGTTTGTGAAATAATGTTTGCTGTTGTTCTGCATAATGAATCGTGAGAGAAGGAATCATTACCTCAACTATTGCAGAATAGAAGGAAACCCGAGGAAAGAAGAATTGACTTAAAGGACTTATTTGGCGGTTACAAATGAAAGATGAACTAGGAAAAACCTCAAAATTCCCTTACTAACCACTGTATACTTTTTTAGGCGAAAATTTCGATGTCGTCGGATGCACTCCAAATCTATTTGATTCGATTAATAGACACAAGAGCACATACCCAAAGGTGTACTGAAGTCGTAGGTAGCCTAGTTTGGCCGCTGTGGCAGTTGGAAGATGAACTAGGAAAATCCTCAAAATTCCCTTACTAACCACTGTATACTTTTTTAGGCGAAAATTTCGACGTCATCGGATGCACTCCAAATCTATTTGATTCGATTAATAGACACTAGAGCACATAACCAAAGGTGTACTGAAGTCGTAGGTAGCCTAGTTTGGCCGCTGTGGCAGTTGGAAGATGAACTAGGAAGAACCTCAAAATTCCCTTAGGCGAAAATTTCGATGTTGTCGGATGCACTCCAAATTAATTTGATTAGATTAATATACACTAGAGCACATACCCAAAGGTGTACTGAAGTCGTAGGTAGCCTAGTTTGGCCGCTGTGGCAGTTGGAAGATGAACTAGGAAAAACCTCAAAATTCCCTTACTAACCACTGTATACTTTTTAGGCGAAAATTTCGATGTTGTCGGATGCACTCCAAATCTATTTGATTCGATTAATAGACACTAGAGCACATACCCAAAGGTGTACTGAAGTCGTAGGTAGCCTAGTTTGGCCGCTGTGGCAGTTGGAAGATGAACTAGGAAAAACCTCAAAATTCCCTTACTAACCACTGTATACTTTTTAGGCGAAAATTTCGATGTTGTCGGATGCACTCCAAATCTATTTGATTCGATTAATAGACACTAGAGCACATACCCAAAGGTGTACTGAAGTCGTAGGTAGCCTAGTTTGGCCGCTGTGGCAGTTGGAAGATGAACTAGGAAAAACCTCAAAATTCCCTTACTAACCACTGTATACTTTTTTAGGCGAAAATTTCGATGTCGTCGGATGCACTCCAAATTAATTTGATTCGATTAATATACACTAGAGCACATACCCAAAGGTGTACTGAAGTCGTAGGTAGCCTAGTTTGGCCGCTGTGGCAGTTGGAAGATGAACTAGGAAAAACCTCAAAATTCCCTTACTAACCACTGTATACTTTTTTAGGCGAAAATTTCGATGTCGTCGGATGCACTCCAAATCTATTTGATTCGATTAATGGACACTAGAGCACATACCCAAAGGTGTACTGAAGTCGTAGGTAGCCTAGTTTAGCCGCTGTGGCAGTTGGAAGATGGACTAGGAAAAACCTCAAAATTCCCTTACTAACCACTGTCGATTTTTTTAGGCGAAAATTTCGATGCCGTCGGATGCACTCCAAATCTATCAGAATCGATTAATAGACACTAGAGCACATACCTAAAGGTGTACTGAAGTCGTAGGTAGCTTAGTTTAGCCGCTGTGGCAGTTGGAAGATGAACTAGGAAAAACCTCAAAATTCCCTTACTAACCACTGTATACTTTTTTAGGCGAACATTTCGATGTCGTCGGATGCACTCCAAATCTATTTGATTCGATTAATGGACACTAGAGCACATACCTAAAGGTGTACTGAAGTCGTAGATAGCCTAGTTTGGCCGCTATGGCAGTTGGAAGATGATCTAGGAAAAACCTCAAAATTCCCTTACTAACCACTGTATACTTTTTTAGGCGAAAATTTCGATGTCGTCGGATGCACTCCAAATCTATTTGATTCGATTAATGGACACTAGAGCACATACCCAAAGGTGTACTGAAGTCGTAGGTAGCCTAGTTTGGCCGCTGTGGCAGTTGGAAGATGGACTAGGAAAAACCTCAAAATTCCCTTACTAACCACTGTATACTTTTTTAGGCGAAAATTTCGATGTCGTCGGATGCACTCCAAATCTATTTGATTCGATTAATGGACACTAGAGCACATACCTAAAGGTGTACTGAAGTCGTAGATAGCCTAGTTTGGCCGCTATGGCAGTTGGAAGATGATCTAGGAAAAACCTCAAAATTCCCTTACTAACCACTGTATACTTTTTTAGGCGAAAATTTCGATGTCGTCGGATGCACTCCAAATCTATTTGATTCGATTAATGGACACTAGAGCACATACCCAAAGGTGTACTGAAGTCGTAGGTAGCCTAGTTTGGCCGCTGTGGCAGTTGGAAGATGGACTAGGAAAAACCTCAAAATTCCCTTACTAACCACTGTATACTTTTTTAGGCGAAAATTTCGATGTCGTCAGATGCACTCCAAATCTATTTGATTCGATTAATGGACACTAGAGCACATACCCAAAGGTGTACTGAAGTCGTAGGTAGCCTAGTTTGGCCGCTGTGGCAGTTGGAAGATGAACTAGGAAAAACCTCAAAATTCCCTTACTAACCACTGTATACTTTTTTAGGCGAAAATTTCGATGTCGTCGGATGCACTCCAAATCTATTTGATTCGATTAATAGACACTAGAGCACATACCTAAAGGTGTACTGAAGTCGTAGGTAGCTTAGTTTAGCCGCTGTGGCAGTTGGAAGATGAACTAGGAAAAACCTCAAAATTCCCTTACTAACCACTGTATACTTTTTTAGGCGAACATTTCGATGTCGTCGGATGCACTCCAAATCTATTTGATTCGATTTATGGACACTAGAGCACATACCTAAAGGTGTACTGAAGTCGTAGGTAGCCTAGTTTGGCCGCTGTGGCAGTTGGAAGATGAACTAGGAAAAACCTCAAAATTCCCTTACTAACCACTGTATACTTTTTTAGGCGAAAATTTCGATGTCGTCGGATGCACTCCAAATCTATTTGATTCGATTAATGGACACTAGAGCACATACCCAAAGGTGTACTGAAGTCGTAGGTAGCCTAGTTTGGCCGCTGTGGCAGTTGGAAGATGAACTAGGAAAAACCTCAAAATTCCCTTACTAACCACTGTATACTTTTTTAGGCGAAAATTTCGATGTCGTCGGATGCACTCCAAATCTATTTGATTCGATTAATAGACACTAGAGCACATACCTAAAGGTGTACTGAAGTCGTAGGTAGCCTAGTTTGGCCGCTGTGGCAGTTGGAAGATGAACTAGGAAAAACCTCAAAATTCCCTTACTAACCACTGTATACTTTTTTAGGCGAACATTTCGATGTCGTCGGATGCACTCCAAATCTATTTGATTCGATTAATGGACACTAGAGCACATACCCAAAGGTGTACTGAAGTCGTAGGTAGCCTAGTTTGGCCGCTGTGGCAGTTGGAAGATGAACTAGGAAAAACCTCAAAATTCCCTTACTAACCACTGTATACTTTTTTAGGCGAAAATTTCGATGTCGTCGGATGCACTCCAAATCTATTTGATTCGATTAATGGACACTAGAGCACATACCCAAAGGTGTACTGAAGTCGTAGGTAGCCTAGTTTGGCCGCTGTGGCAGTTGGAAGATGAACTAGGAAAAACCTCAAAATTCCCTTACTAACCACTGTATACTTTTTTAGGCGAAAATTTCGATGTCGTCGGATGCACTCCAAATCTATTTGATTCGATTAATAGACACTAGAGCACATACCTAAAGGTGTACTGAAGTCGTAGGTAGCCTAGTTTGGCCGCTGTGGCAGTTGGAAGATGAACTAGGAAAAACCTCAAAATTCCCTTACTAACCACTGTATACTTTTTTAGGCGAAAATTTCGATGTCGTCGGATGCACTCCAAATTAATTTGATTCGATTAATATACACTAGAGCAAATACCCAAAGGTGTACTGAAGTCGTAGGTAGCCTAGTTTGGCCGCTGTGGCAGTTGGAAGATGAACTAGGAAAAACCTCAAAATTCCCTTACTAACCACTGTATACTTTTTTAGGCGAAAATTTCGATGTCGTCGGATGCACTCCAAATCTATTTGATTCGATTAATGGACACTAGAGCACATACCCAAAGGTGTACTGAAGTCGTAGGTAGCCTAGTTTGGCCGCTGTGGCAGTTGGAAGATGAACTAGGAAAAACCTCAAAATTCCCTTACTAACCACTGTATACTTTTTTAGGCGAAAATTTCGATGTCGTCGGATGCACTCCAAATTAATTTGATTCGATTAATATACACTAGAGCAAATACCCAAAGGTGTACTGAAGTCGTAGGTAGCCTAGTTTGGCCGCTGTGGCAGTTGGAAGATGAACTAGGAAAAACCTCAAAATTCCCTTACTAACCACTGTATACTTTTTTAGGCGAAAATTTCGATGTCGTCGGATGCACTCCAAATCTATTTGATTCGATTAATGGACACTAGAGCACATACCCAAAGGTGTACTGAAGTCGTAGGTAGCCTAGTTTGGCCGCTGTGGCAGTTGGAAGATGAACTAGGAAAAACCTCAAAATTCCCTTACTAACCACTGTATACTTTTTTAGGCGAAAATTTCGATGTCGTCGGATGCACTCCAAATTAATTTGATTCGATTAATATACACTAGAGCAAATACCCAAAGGTGTACTGAAGTCGTAGGTAGCCTAGTTTGGCCGCTGTGGCAGTTGGAAGATGGACTAGGAAAAAAGCTAAAAATTCCCTTCGCGAAACAAACGACAGCTTTGTTCAGTCAACAACGTCATAAAACTCTTTAAGTTTCTTTAATAAATAACACTCTGCATTCATATTTCTCCGTTGACGCATAACATCAAAGTAATCCCAGCCAGTCAGTCCAGTGTCAAGTCTAATTTCATTTATTCAACAATCAGCAATCAATTCAATAGCTACTTAACATCGCAGATCTCTTCAATTCAATGGAACCAAGTAATCGGCAAGGTTGTGCATATGAATTATACAATCAGCCTATGAAACACCCTATAGAATGGATATACATTCGAAGCCGAAGCCCAAGGTGAGAGAGATGGACAATGATGTGAAATAATTGTGAATTGTAAATTTGTTCATTTTAAAAAAATAAGCGAATTGTTAATCGATTAAAGTGATAATTTAAAGCTCATTAGTTCATTATTCATTTTTATTTGTTTCAAATCTCAAATTCTAATAAGTAAAAGCAAAATTGAAAGCCAACAACTTAGTGAACTACATTTTAGATAGAAATTCATCTCATTGCCTGTGGAGAAAGCCAAACACTTTAAATACATCCTCATCTCTCAGATATTCATAAAAAAACCACAATTAATAAACGAAACCGATAAAAAAAAGAAATGAACATGCTTTTAGCAAACTCTGCATCCGAACTCAACAGTAACTGAACGAAAATTGAACAAAAAAAAAAACGAGGACTACGCCAACTAGTATAAATTATACCCAAAAGTGATTCTGCCGAATTATGTGACTTTCATTGATTTTGATGAATAATGTAATTGGCGACACAATAGGTGGTGAATAATTATATGCGCAGCCTCAAACCCCCCTCAAAACACACAAATTTTGTGTGAATAATTACATATTCAATTTCAATCAAACGATGAATGAAAACAAAAACAAAAAAAGACTGGAGTGTGTGTGGTGTTTGATTGCATTTTGATGGCGGTCGTTTGTCGCTTGCCAGTAGGTGATTTATTGAATGTCTTCATCGGCGCGGAATGTAGTCAAAAGACCGAATTTATTTGATGTAACTATTTTATGCGCACACAGACCAGTTTGGTGGACAGGCGATGTGACAGACGCGACGGGGGTCTGTGATTTTGAAAGATTTTCAACGTGTTTCTGGAACGACTTGTTTACACACTAATTCGAAACAGATGACCCATTAAACTATTACCGTGTTACCTAGGTCTAGACGATGGCGATTAAATCATCGTTAGAAGGTGCTTTTGTTCGTTAGTCTGTTTGGTAACATTTTTACCAGTTTTTGTTTCAAAATGCGACTTCTCTTCTTTTGCAATCAGCTTTGGTAATTGTTTTCCATTTGACCGTGTCTCTTTTTTGAGAGAAAAGCTCTGCGTGCGATCTTTGCGTGGATTCAACCACGAATAGTACGGGCTGTACAGCGGCATGCACCTAGTTAAGCGTCTCTGAATCCAACGCTTAAGATGGCTGGGTCATGTGGAGCGTATGGAGACCACAACTCCGGCCCGAAGAGCCTTCGAATCCGAGCCATTGGGACAGGGCAACGATCGAGAAGGACCTCGACCAACTTGGTGTGCGCAACTGGCGAAAGATCATGCTGACTGGAGAGGCCCAGGTCAACCCCAGACTGTTGCGCCAAACAAAGAAGAAGAAGCGTCTCTTCCGGGCCATCTTCAGGAAGCGAATAGCCAGCTTAACCTAACAATAAAACATCGCACTTGACATAACGATTGTAAAACACGTATCTTGACCGTGTGACCTTTCAAGTCAAGACGACAAGCGACAAGCGAGTTTCTTTTGCTGCCTTCCCCAACGGAAAACCACCACCCACAGAGTGTCCCACTTCGGATCAGAGGAAAATAATTAAAAACACTTTAATTAGATGAAAATGCTATGCCATACGTCCTATTTACATGACACCGCACCCATATGTGGTGTGCGAAAATAATATTCATTTCACGGATAAACAATGTCGTTCGCTTAACCCAAGGCAGTTTGGCCGGGCCGCGTTCTCTGTCCCCAAAGAATAGGCGTCACTGCGAAGATTGAAGGCTTTCTTTCCCATTGCCAGACTGGAATGGAATATCGATTGAGCGTCGTTTGTTCGCCAAGTTCAAATGCACGACACTCAACCCGAGCATTTGTTTGCATTGTCACCAACCCACTGCGGATTGGTGTGTGTCGTCATGGTCACTCCATAACGAGTGCACACCTTGCATACGCGTTCGCCGCGAGGGATGGTGACCATTGACAGCACAGAAATGAGAATTTAATCACTTCCGGTATCCCAATGACCTAGACACACACACACACACACACACACACGAAAACAGTAAATGAGTACAAAACAAAAGTAAAGTTGGTGTGTTTTTTTTTGGAAAAGAAAAAGAAAGTGGTTGCATTTACGAAATACGTGCGCAATTGAGTGCATCATCCCATGGACATCTGAAACCGAGAAATCAAAAGGCGTGTACTGTGTGTGAGAGAGTTGGTAACTTTTGAGAAATACTACGTTTTTGGTTTGGTTTTGTGTTGTATCGCTTTTAATTACCATAGACGATGCCACCACAATCGGAACGAGCACAATTATAAAAATTAAATCTCTTTGAGTACTTTACATTGTTCACTCTACTCCATCGGAGTACAAGTTGTTGTTTTCTTCTACAAAACAAAAAAAAAAAAAAGGAATTAAATTGATTTACATACAGATGTGCATACAGGTGCGAATGAATGTGCGATTGCAAGCGAAAAATAGTAGAATCATCCACATCCTCCGGCGGTGAGCTGGTGTGATGAAGTCATAAATGTTTTGAATTATGACTGCTTTCAAGTTTGGCAGTTAATTTAAGCAATTTAGCCATCATTCCATCGATCGGGAGGGGTTAAGCCGGATTTGCTTACCACCAGCGACGTCGTCGAATGTCGAATGTTGATTTGTGGCGACGATGTGGACGGCGAGTGGATGTCTCAAGAATGTGTGTATACATTTTTGATGCGGTGAACCTTCTTTGTGGTGTGGAACTTTTTCTTTTTTTGCAGTGAAGGATTGGTGGCATGGTATCGACTTTTGGCTGGGTCAGGAGGTGTGAGATGATATGTTAAAGAATTGTGGGCTAAATGAATAGAACCTTGTCGGCACTGCCCAGCCACAAGAGGATACAAGAGGTTGTTCACGTTGCCTGATCTGGCGATTTGAGCTAAGGGACTTGCTCTTAAAGTATCTGGAGCAACGTGAATAAACCTTTGTCGGCACTGCCCAGCCACAGGAGGATAAAAGACGTCATTCATGGTGCTTGACCTGGAGATTCGAGCGCTGCCAAGCCCCAGTGGAACAGAAGAGGTTGTTCTTGTAGCCTGATCTGACGATTTGAGCTAAGCGCCTTCGTGTTAAAGAATCAGGTGCGACAAAGCAAGAAAAAAGGCCTTCGCTGCCCAGCCCAGCCACAGATGAATATTCGAGGTTGTTCCTGTTGCCCTAGTTGCATCTGGAGATTCGATCTAAGGGAGTTGCTGTTCAAGAATCAGGTGCGACGTTAAGTAACCTGCGCCATCCAGCTACAACAGAATAGAAGACGTTGTTCATTTTGCCTGATTTGGAGATTCTAGCTAAGCTCCTTGCTGTTAATGAATCATCACAAACCTGCGTTGCCAAGACACAGCAGAATACAAGTTCAGCAACAAAATTACATATAAAGGGTGGTTAAATTTTATGGGCCGATGTTGAATGTGAACCACACCTAAACGTCAAGTTTTTTTCTGCATTTCATTTGACATTTCTCGATTTCAGACTAACTCAATTTGAACTATGGAAAAATACACAATCGAGCAACACGTTAAAGTTATTCAGGCTTGTTATGAAAATGAGCGTTCAAATCAAAATGCATATCGTGCACTTCGCGATTTCTTTGGTAATCGACCACATGTAGCCACATTTTTATTGTTAACAAGCAGAATTGCCGCATTTGGACGAATGATAATGATAATCCAAGAGTGATTGTCGAAAAACCAATGCACCCACAAAGAGTGACTGTTTGGTGTGGTTTATGGGCCGTATTTTTTCCAAAATGAGGCCGGTCAGGCAGTTACTGTGAATGGTGTTCGCTATCGTGAAATGATAACGAACTTTTTATGGCCCGAATTGGAAGATATGAATGTGGACGATATGTGGTTTCAACAGGACGGTGCCACTTGCCATACAGCTAACGAAACAATGGCCGTGTTATCTCACGTGGTGGCGATGTCAATTGGCCGCCAAAATCATGTGATTTGACACCGTTGGATTTTTTTCTTTGGGGTTATTTGAAAGAAAAGGTGTACGTCGATAAGCCAGCAACAATTCCAGAGCTAAAGGATGAGATAATTCGGCACATTAACGGCTTAGAACCTCAATTATGCTTCAGCGTCATTGAAAATTTGGACCATCGGATGGAGGTGTGCCGCCGAGGTCGTGGCTGCCATTTGGCCGATATATTGTTCCATACATAATTGAACTATACCAATATTATCATAATAAAAAGAAATGACAATAATTTCCTAAATAATTTGTGTTTTATTCAAAATCAACATCGGCCCTTAAAAGTTAACCACCCTTTAATTGCCTTGGCTTCGCAATGGAAAAGGCCACAACCAACGCCGTATACCACAGCACCACACATTCCAAACAAAAAAGAGCGAAGACAGGTTATTCACAGAAGTTGGAAAGGGGCATCCAATTCTTTGCAAAAAAAACTAAAATCTCCAGATCCGCTTGAATGCTAAAACCCTCAATTAGGCTAAATTAGAAGCAGTTTAAGCCATTAAAAAATTCATGAAAGGATCAACCACAAACCTACTTAAGTGACCCTCTTGCTTTCTAGAAACTTTTTTTTTAGAATAATAGGCGATTTAGAAACCACATTCTGAATATGAGCAAACGCAAGGGTGACGGCAAGGTTCTGCGAATAATCCATACCTAAACAGGGAACCGTGGTTAAGACTCTTTGCCGAAGTAGCACGTCTAAACTGTTAGGTTTTACAGCCCGGCGTATAGGATGTGCGTGGGTGTGATTTTATGGCTTTAAACTTTCTTTTAAATTGGTGAGGATCAGCGGTAAAACAGTTTGAAACCATGTCAAACCAACAACAGAAGGTCCCCGCAGTTTATTGGGCATCATAAACGATTAGTTACCGAAAATTATTCAAAGCCAAGGTATTCAAAAGTATCTGCGAATCATTAAAATGCTAAACCTGACGGCTTTAGCAGCGTAAGGTTAGTCGAAAAACAACAAAATGTCTGTGCTTTACACTGTTGAGAGAAGAGTTTATAGATCTTTTTTTTTTTTCAAAGTAAACACCTGACCCTGACATCACCAGAAGAAGCCACATCATTTCAGTTGTTAGATAAGATGAATTCCAACTGTTGGATCAGTGCTTTAGCCCCCCGCTCGCCACCCATTTTGGGCACTAGGTCACAATAGCGACAATTTCGCAACAAAAACAAAAAAAAAAAAATTCAAAACAAACGACGAAACAAAAGCGAAATAATAAAAATAAATTAAATAACACAACAAAATGATGATGCACTCACGGATAGATGGATAAATAGATACGTATATCTACTCAACAATACATAATGGACACCACAACCTGTTCACAACAAATGAATACAAAAAAAAAAAAAAAAAAAAGATCTCATTTTTTGTTCATTCCCCTTCGTTGACTCATTCATGCTAAAAGTTTCATTTCATTATTATGGCTTTCCCCACAGCGCGAATAGATTTAATAAATTCACGTAGCGAGCAACGTAGTGTGTTTATTTTTCTTCATCGAACAAAAAAAAAAAAAGAAACAGAAAAAATTAACTTTAACAAAAACAAATAACAGTTAAAGACAAAAGTTTATTAAAAGAAATTATACGTGTCTCTTGTTAATGCAAAGACAAAACGTATGCAAATTCGTAACACGACACGACTACGACTTTTAAGTAAAAACAAATGAAAAAAAAAATCAGTCAATAACGCACACTCTCTACAGAAATGGCAAGAAATACTGTACTTATTCGTATACTTCTTTAAAGAGAACAAAGATGAAGCAGTGACTCGAGAGAACAACAAACAGAATGATGCTATAGACTCTTGGATGAACAAACTAACTTCACAAAAAAAAAAAAACTCAAACAAAAAAATTAAATAAAAATAAAAAATAAAATAAAATTCATTACTTTCTTTGGAATATATCGATTGGGTTCTGTGTTGGATTCGCATTTTCGTTGATTTATTTATATACAAGTATTCGATTGTAATTCTATTGGAATTATAGCTCATTTTTTTCTTTTTTTGTTTCTCGTTAAATTCGTTCTATTTTGATCACATTCAAAAATTTACAAGTCAGTGACAAGAAGCCCCTCAGGTCAGAACTCTCCCCGTCGATAGGGAGATCGTGAAGGCCTATTATGTGGTAATCGATACAGTAAAGAGGTTATATAGAAATACATATATATAAAAAAAGGAAGAAAAACACAAAAAAAGAGAGAACAATTAAAGGAAATTATGAAAAAAGAAAGGACTTAGCAAAATAACAAAGGCTCTCTATAAGATACATCTATGTTCGGATACATAACTTATATCTAGTCTGTAGTAGAAGTGATAAGTTACGTTTAATATGTACATAAAGTCACATGGTGCTTGTTGTGATAAGTAAAGAGCTCCAATCACCTTTGTTAGTTGCGCACTGAGGAGTGGTGACCGATAGGCTGTACAGAAAAGATGGAAATGAAGTCGCTGCTATTTGAGGAGACTGCTTCCTGTATTTGCCGAAGGAATTGTGTGAGTCTTACGCATTGAGGCCGATGCCTTTGTTTCTTTGAACGAACGTGCATTTATACGTACTGTCTAGCAGAGTGATCATAGCTCGCTCACAAAGGCAACCGTCCACTGCCCTGCACATCTAAGACGCGCAATCACGTCTCTGTGACAAATGAAATCTATGATGGGAGCTTGCTGTGAAGGTTAATCGAAAACCTTGCGAGTTCGAAGTGAAAGAGTAGCCACATTTTACTTGAACGTCTCACGCACGCTGACATGTGACACGGTTTGGCTTGACGGTAAGAAAATCAAATTATATGTTGGACAATGGAAATTTCGAAGGTTACTGCCGACAGAAACAATTCCATTGAGCACGCGTTTGGTTATGCCTTTCTGGTTGCATGGGGAAATTTGAAAGTATCCACGAAAAATATGAATTTGAAGTGACATGGTTTGTGGATGGTGTCAATTTCGCTGAGCAGTGTTTGACATTTCCAACTTTATGGCCAGCAATAAAGTTGTACAGTGGACTCTCCCTAAAGGGCCATTCATATGAGCTCACTGCGAACACTTGCAGTTTTCTCATTCGCAGAGAAGAATTTATGAAAACTGACACTTTATTGTCTTTTGGAGAGAAAAGTTCTGCGTTCCATCTTTGGTCCTATTCGCGTTGATAGTTTTTGCAGAAGACGATTCAGCCTTGTCAGCCGTCTACGGATTCAACGCCGAAGACAACACTGCTCCAGCCCGAAGAGTCTTTGACTCCGACCCAGTGGGACAACGTAATATAGGACGTCCACGGAACCGATGGCGCACGCAAGTGGAGAAGGACCTCAACCAACTTGCCGCGCGAAATAAGAGGCAGTTGGCTAAAGAGGGTGCCAGCTGAAGAAGCTGGTTGACTGAAGCCCAGGTCCACCCCGGACTGTAGCGCCACTAGAGGAAGGAGACACTTTATTGCGATTTGCGTCTTACAAACGAACAACGCTTGCAAATTATTGAATTTTATTATCAAAATGCGTGCTCTGTTAAGAAAGTTCATCATTCAAAATTGTGTTCAGCGACGAAGTTCATTTTTGGCTCAATGGGTACGTAAATAAGCAGAATTGTCGATTTTGGAGTGAATATCAGCCAGAAGCATTGCAAGAGCTACCAATGCATCCAGATAAAGTCACAGTTTGGTGCAGTTTATGGGCTGGTGGCATCATTGGACCGTACTCCTTCAAAGATGATGCGAATCGTAACGTAACTGTGAATGGTGAGCGCTACCGTGGGATGATATCCAACTTTTTTTTGCCCAAAATGCAAGAGCTTGACTTGCATGACATGTGGTTTCAACAAGACGGTGCCACATGCCACACAGCACGCGCAACAATGGACTTACTGAGGGGCGAGTTCGGTGAACATTTTATTTCACGTGCCTAGATCGTGCGATTTAACGCCTTTAGACTATTTTTTGTGGGACTATGTTAAAGCTCATGTCTGTACAGACAATCCCGCTTCAATTGACGCATTGGAAGACAACATTGAAGCATTTATTCGTGAGATACCGGCCGAAATGTTGGAAAGAGTATGCCAAAAATTGGACTAAGCGGATGGAGCATTTGAGGTGCAGTCAAGGTCAACATTTGCATGAAATAATCTTCAAACATTAAATTATATGAACCGTACTATCGACTCAAATAAAGATTTCATGCATTCTTCTGAATTTTATGTGTTTTTTTTTTTGAAAAAACTTTCCTATAGCTTTTAAAAAATCACCCTTTATAAGTTAACACGCTCCAAAGAGTGCGAACAGCCAGACGCTAGCTCAGCGTTTTAAAGCCGAGCATGCCAGACACAGCGATTGAATCTGGCACCATCGAGGGCGTGTCGCCGACCATCGCTCAACGAAATCCAGCGATTAGAGTAAGTAGAGTAGTTTAGTTTTGAGGCAACTTCGGGCTGAGTAACTTTAGCATTTGAATTTAAATAAATTCAATACCTCTTCTTCTTTCTTTTAACGACGAGGCTATGATTCGAATTATGGGGATCATAACCCTCCCACTTTACTGCATCTTGTAACAGGGAAAATAAAATGATAGTCTTTAATTTATACGCAACCCTATTTCTGTTTATGGCCAAATATCTCCATAGTTTGGACGATCCAAATGGCGTTTAGAACGTAACCCTAACCTTCACAAATCGAACCACATTTTCCCTCCAAACACGCCGCAAATTGTTCTGCTTCTACTTTCAAAAAAACTACATCCACCAATTCATTGTCGTAACTGAACCGAACACCTGACGCACTGATTTGTATCAATCCATGCACGGCTCCAATGATTGCATCAGTTCACTCTTCACCTCAAAGAAGTTCTTCAAATGCACGCGCAGCCGCGTGTTGGTCCGGATTCAAGTCCATTAGATCCGGCGGCGCACAGTTGCAATTGAACTCTCACAGTCACGTAAACAGAATACGATCCCATTATTTTTTGCTTCACCTCTTCGTCACTCGATTCACTTCAGCCATACACAGCGGAAAGCCAAAAACCTATTCACCTAAATAATTTCATTCAGAACAGAGACTTCATATCCACCACGGTTCCATGTACATATCGGATTCAACAGCACCTGTGCCATAGAGGAGGTATCTGTCTTCAGTCGAACACTGCCTCCGTGCTACCAAAAAATTTTGTTTTGCCGTACATTCTGTGTTTCCGCAACCGTTAAGAAGTTGATATGTGTGTAAGCACCTTGCTACTTATAGGGATGACGTATTCGTTTCAAAGAATGTTTATATTTTCATTTTTTTGATGATTCCTCCCACCCCCTCTCACTATCTCTCTCTCTCTCTCTCTCGGTTAACCAGTTCGATGGAAACGTACTGTTATACATCAAATCAAATCAAATCACTTTATGTAACAATGTAATTTAGAAGATAATCATTCAGTGGTTATGCGTGATTTAATTGTTGTGCGCAGTAAGCAGGGGCTATTGCCTAACGTTAACCGCTTTGATTTGCATATTTGTTCGCCTCATTTACACAAAATTTGTTAAACAATCCGAAAGAAAAAGAAAAAGAAAAATTGTTAATTGGAGAAACTTTTAATGCGGAGAGACACAATTCTGATGTGTCTCGATGTTGACCGCTGGAAGTGTTCTCCGCCGGTGAATGGTGGCAAAACTGTGGCACTTAACAGATGATCGTGACAATGACCCAGTTTTCACGTGTTGCCTCTTCCAGTCGATAGGCTCTTATCAAGTTTGGGGTATCTTTTATGCACGAAACGATGTCGTTTCGAGCGGTATGACGATTAAGGCACACATTATGGTTTCCCTTCACGATCACCACCGAAAGTGGTAGTTTGAATTTAAACAATGCCTGTCGTTGGATGGTGATTACTGACGTTTCGGAATGACTGTTGGACAGACCGGGGAATGGGTTAACCGCGGAATTCGTTCAGCTTCATCAGGGAATGGATGCGTGTGAGGTGGTAATGCAGTCAATGATCCGCCGGGGAGAGTGTGTCAAGCAATGAGCTGCATTTTATAGGGGAGACTGCAGGTAGGTAGAGTCGAGGGATTCCAAAGAAAATGAAGGAGTTTTGGGTGGCAGGCAGGGTGGTAGGTAGACGTGGTGGTTCGGTGGGACGGTGGGACTGGTATCTTGTACGTAAAGTTTATAATTGATATCACTCTAAATCCAACCTGAGGCATTTAGGAAGAACATTAGTTCCTTAATATCCTTTGCAGAAACCTCATCAAGTGAGCTAAAGACTGGTCTGCTAAGCGCTCGCTGCTTAGCTTTAGCAAGAGCCGGTCAGCTACAAATGAAATGTGGGAAGGTCTTCTTCTCAGCGATGCAGTTATGCATGATGTGTGGGATACCCGGTTTTGCGGCCAATGACCCGCCACCAATCTAGCGATATCGTGTCGAGTTCGCCGAAGGAGATCGTCTGTTTTTGATCGGTTTTACTCTTGCTGTAGCACCTTTTGTCAGTCTGGCCCGCCTGAGGTTGGCTATTTCAAGGAAATTCGTAGAAATGTAGCCTTGGCTGCTTGTATTGACAAGCGAACACAGGAGGGCAGATGCCTTTGTAGGCATTTTATTGGCGGTCTCACATCCTAGACCTGGAACCCAGATAAGGGACAGTTTGCACTGGCCTTCTAATGACGCTAGCTCATGATTTAGTAAAGAAGGCAACAGCTTTGATGTGGGTGTTTCTTTAGAGGTACAGAGCTTTAAGTTGGCAACACTATTTTAACTGGCGGCCATTTTGTCAGCTGTCAATTTAATTTTTAGTTTGGTTTGACATTTGTTGGTTAGCATGGCATAGTTGGCATATCAGAGCGTAGATTCGGTGAATGGGCCCAAAACAAGATTGCCGTTGATCCTAGCTTTCAGAAGCGAATTTTGTTTAGCGATGATGCTCACTTTTGGGTTGAGTGGATACGTGAATAAACAAAACTGCCGTATCTGGAGTGATGATAATCTTCAAGACACCGTTACTTCCACAAAAACTGACTGTTTGGTGTGCTTTACGGATTGGTGGAGTAATTGGTCCGTACTTCTTTAAAAAAGAAGGTGGCTAGAAGGCTACAGTCAATGGTAACCGCTATAGAGCCATGTTTACTGACTTTTTCGTCAATCAATTGAACAATCAATTGATGTGCAGGAGCTGTTGTTGCAACAAGACGGCGCAACATGTCGCACAGCTCATGCCACAATTGATTTATTGAAGGAAATGGTTGGTAAAAGGCATTGTTTCAAGTTACGGACCCGTGACCGGCGATTTAATGCCGCTTGACTATTTTCTGTGGGAATATGTGAAATCGCTGGTCTATGACGATAAGCCAGAAACGATTGACCACTTGGAGGACAACATTCGTCGCACTACTGCCGATATACGACCACAAATGATGGAAGAAGTCATAGAAAATTGGAACTCCAGATTTTTTGGAATGCCAGAATGCCAGAAATCGTATTTAAATTATAATGCCAATAAATTATCTTTCGAATAAAGTATATTTCTGAAAAAATCATCATTGTTTTATTCCATTTCAAAGTTCTATACCTCTAAAAAAAAACACCCTTTAGCTACCTTCTGCATTGTGTGGAAGGAACCCACCTATTTGGGTGCACTTTGACTTGACGGCATTCTTCGTGAATTGTCAGTAGTTCCGCTTGGAACACACTTCAATTGTCAGGCACGCTGTAAGCCTTAGAAATGTGCAGAAATTCTGAAGCACACCCGCACCGACTCAGTGTGGAGTGGCCAGATGAATTCCATGCACACCTGCCCGCTAAGCCATTCCGTTCATTCGGGGATTAGAGTGTCAAAGCCGTTTCTTGGATCAACACGTGCCGCTCAATTTTGTGTTTGTTTTGCTGGAACATACATTTCAACTGTCCGTGAACGTTTTAAGTTTGGGGAACGTATAGTCTGTGGAGGATGTTACGAGATCTCTCGGTAGCAGGTCTAGTTTAGAGACTTCGGCTGAGTTCGTAAACGCGTTCTTAATTGCAAACAATATGGAAATGCATCGCGTTCTAAAACGTCACATGAAAGCAGTCGCTACGCAAACAAAAGCAATCGGCGCATCACAGACTATCGTGATGCATCGCAACGTCAAAAAATCCTTGCATAGCATCACAAAGGTAGTGATGCTTACGCGATGCGCATTTTTTACGAAGTCGTTTACGAAGTCAGCCTTCATTCTTGCACTTTAGTTTGGTTCGACCAGTTGGAAGAATTTCACTTATTGTCCAACGACACACGTAATATTCAATCGATGCAGCAGTCTTCGATGATTTTCAGAAGACCCCGACGTTCATTCTTCGGAGATCAGTTGGCTGTTTGCTTTTTAATTGCCAATGCACCCCTACTGCGCCACTTCCCATTCCCTTTTCCACGCCTATTCAGCACTAATGTCCTCCTCACGTGTGCACGTCGTGGAAAACCCAACCGCAACAGGAAAGAACACACACATGTCATGCCAAAAGTAACCTGCAACCAGCAGGAAAATGAGCCCACTTCAACCAAAAGATCACTCTCCCGCCCTATCCACACTCAACAGCCGTCAACGATTAATAAGATCCCCCACCATTCACTTCACCAGATGATATCCCCGCTCGTCGTCGTATCTCCGACAATAACCACAATTTTGATGTCAGAAAAATGTCTGCAGAAGAAGGCGGCAAAGTGGAAAAGTGCCATGTTCTTGTGTGTCTACATGTAAACTCACTTTCAAGTGGGCGCTTTCAATCGAAAACGGAGAACTACTACTTCTTCCGCGTATAAACTGTAACCAAATACAGCACACCACCAACGACATGGGGAAGAGAGAAAGAGAAACAGAAAAGTCATCACACGGAAGAACATCAGGTCATCAGCCAAAATTAACACATTTTTGTGGGCAAGTGGGGGTGGGGGGAAGTGTTTTCCCACTCACAGCAGGTTGAATTGGACAGTGCCTCTCAGTGGCCTGAGACGAGTGACGACCTTGTTGGTATCTCGAGTTTGCCACAGGCACTTGATAGCAGATAGCTGCAAATGGGGTAATAACGTCTCCTCTACAACGCGCTCGCTGCAGAGCGAATGTGACGGTGATTGACGTCACATTTATGTCAACAGAGTGGCGATAGAGGAGGAGGACGAGATGCACACGCCTATTGCCAGTGGCATCTGCATGATGTTCTCGTTGAAGCCACGGTTGAATGGTGCTGGCCACGAAGTTAAGTTATTCCAACTGGTTTGGGTGTGTAATGGAAGACGAATCGGATGACACATCGAAACCAGTTGTTCACGCAGCCAAGCCGAGTTGTGTGTGAATTCATTATGACTTCATCGGCATTTTATAGAGACACCTCGGAACCCGTCTCCGAATTGGAATCAATCCAACGATCGTCACGTTGTTTACGAGAGGCACACACCTGCGTGCTCAGACGAACGCCTTATTTCACAGATCCATTAGCACATGGAGCGCAATGGGTGGGGGGGGGAGACAATAAAACGAATACGTCATCCACTCCTAACTTAGAATAACTTCCACCTGTCATATAAATTAGAGCTACATAACCCTTGCGACCCACTTGGTGGATGGAAATGGAAATGGAAATGGAAATGGTTTATAAATACCTCTCGGTTACACCTCCTCCTTGTCCAGTTTGCGACGACTTCTTGGCCTCCTCCTTTTTTCGTCGATCCTCGGCTGCAGCTCGCATTGGATCGTATGTCGCTCGTCGTTTCCACATCGCCAACTCGACTTCCTTCTGCTTCGTAGCTGCATGTTGTTTCGAAAACGAGACAACGAAAGAAACAAAGTGCAATGATTAGTGGCTTATCCACGCACATGTGGTGGTGTGAACGGAAATCGACTTACCCGAAGCATCCCTTCTTGCGGCCGAAGTACCGCGACACGATGTGGCCGACTTTACACTTCTGTTGCTCGTGCGTGTAGGCTCGGTTCTGGACATACCCATCGATGCACTGCTGGGGCTACGTCTAATCTCTGGTTTCAACGTGCTCTTCGCCTCGTTCTTGCGCAGGAAATTGTTCCCCTGCACCGGCTTGTACTTGGATATATCCATGTACTTTGGCTGAACTCGCTTTTGCTGAGCGTTGCTGTTAGCATTGCTATTCGTCGTGTTGGTGTTGGTGTTGGTGGTGCTGTTGGCTGGTGCCACAGCGTTGGCTGTTTGGAGAATTTGCTTCTTGGCCGAGGCCAGGGAATTGGGTATGTGACCACCCAAGCGATTCAGACTCGAGTCTCTTGGCATCGATTGTCGCATCGATGAGCGCGGTGCACTCTTCACGGCGCGTCGCGGCAGTTCCGGGGTGTTAGGGCATGCGACCATACCCCCGCCAGGTAGGAGATTTTGCTTGGCTGTCGGATGATTCATACCACCGCCACCGCCACCGCCACCGCCAGCGCCGCTGTTAGTGTTCCCGGCAACTTTCTGTTTGCTTCGCTCGATGCGCATCAGCAGGGCCTTGTTGAGGCGAGTGTTCGAGAGTGGCACCTCGGCTGGCGGCACCGATTCCGGCTCAGCTTGCTGGGGCATGTCGTCGTTGTAGTCCTCGTAGTCTTCCTCCACGTTGGCCGAGTGAATGTCTTCGTCGGATGACCCGTAGTACTCGACGTCGATAAGGTCATCCTCATCGTTGATGTAGTAGGCCACGTTCTCATCGTAGTCGCTGTAGACGTGTCGGAAGGTTGTGCTACTGGCTGACTTCTTGATTGCTGATGTGCCCACCGGCGGACCGACGTAGTTGTGCCGCGCAGCCGGCGGTGTGTAGAGGGTTGCTGCGGGTCGCTTTTGCTGCCCATTGCTATTTGTGGCCGTTTTGCACTTTGCCGAGAACGAACTTGACCTTCGAAGGGGAGACATGTTGTGCTGCTGCTGCTGTTGCTGGTGGTGCTGGTGCTGGTGCTGTTTAATCGATGTATCCACAGGCCTCGTTTGATCGATATTTCCGCCGTAGTACTGCTGCTGTTTGTTAGCGAGATTCTGGTGTCGTCGCGCCGGCGATACAGTCAGTGCCTGTGCGTCGTAGGAGTTCTTTCGTGCTCGCGGGATCTTAACGTCCAGCACGAGCTGTTCGTGGTAGCTGTTGGACATAAGGTTGTTTGCGGTCCGTTTGTGCAGTGGCTTGGTGATGACTAATTTGCCCTCGATGCTGTGCTGTGGACTGTACTCGTCCGCCGAGTAGTACTGGTGAGTGGTGGTGTGGTGGTTACGCGTTGGCATTTTCTTTGGAGAATCTCTGGACGATGGCGGCGACTTGATTGAGTTCTTCCGCGAGAAGGACTGCTGCAGGTTGGATATTGCTGCCGCTGTCTTCTGCAGGTACAGGTCGGTGTTGTTCTGGTCGTCCTGGATGATGTTCTGCAGCGATGCCCGCGTGTGGCTGGCACTGCGCACCCTGCCAATGGTGTGCAAGGGCGAGGGAATCTTCGATGGCGACTTGGGCGGTCTGTGCGAGGAGACATTGGGATCGCTTGCGTAGTCAAAGTCGCCCATGCGGAAGCGGTCGATTGCCTTGTTGCGGTACATCATGCTCTCGTCGGTGAGGGTGTCGTCTTCCATCGGATTGCCGGCACAGTTGTAGCTTCGCGACATTATGTCGTCCTGCTGCTGCTGAGCCGTTTGCTTGGTCGGTGAGCCCTTGATGGCGGACGCCACGCTCCTGGCGCGGGCATTGCGTGCCCACTCCTGGATCCAGTCGTTCTTGGTTTGAGCTGTCTTCAGCACTGCCGTGTCGGAGAGCTTGCTCAGCGGCGACTCTGGCGACTCGATTGCGCTTAGGATCTGGGAGTCGGTCTGGTTGGTGAAGACATTGAGGCGGTACCCGGCCTTCTGGTGGTCAGTGTAGCCGCCGTTGTAGGCTGCTCCCGAGTTGGATTTCAGCTTCGCCTCGGTGCTGACGTACTCCGAGCTGTCGATCTGTGACGTTGACAGGCTGCTTCTCCGCGTGAGTTTAGGACGCGAATCCAGGGTGGCCTGCTTCGCAAGGACTCCACTCGTGGTCACACTGGTGAACGTGCCGACGTCTGCCTTGGGCGTGGACGGCTCCTTCACCTGCTTCGGCTGCGGTGACTGTGGCTGCTGTTGCTGCTTGACTGTGATGTTCCTCACTCTCGACTTGATTTTGTCCAGATACGACGACTTGGTCGTGGGCTTGTAGGGTGTGCTCGTGGCGTCGTGGTAGTAGTTCACCTCGAGAACATTGTTCCTCCTTCGACTCTCCGAAGTGGACACTGTTGTCGTGGTGGTTGGCGTTTGTGTGTTCTTCAGGGGAAGGTCCGTTGGACGCTGCTGCTGCTGCTGCTGCAGCTGAAGATGGCTGCCCGAAGAGCGCTCCGAGCTGGTGGTGGTCGTTTTGTCGATGTTCATCAGCTCCTTCTGCTCCTCGGTGTAGTTGTCGCCGTCGAGTGTGTACGTCCCGGCCTCACTGACGTTATCGTTCATCGCCAGGTGGTGGTAGTCGTCCAATGGCGGCTGCGGGCACAGAAAATCGATCTTCTGCAGTGCCATCTGCATTGCGGTCGAACGTGGCGTGAATGGCTTCGCTTGTTGGCGCTCCTTTCGGGGATCTTGTGGCTGCAGCTGCAACGCGGCTGGCTTCTGCTTTGGCTTCTTCGTTGTCGGCGTTGTGGCGGTTGGAGATTTCGGCGGAACGGAGACTTTTGGATGGATCTGCTGCTGCTGCTGCTGCTGCAGTGGATCGGCTGTGCTTGACCGTGGGGACCAGCTGTGCCGCTTGCTCGCGTCCCTCACTCTCGACGTACTGCGGTCACGTGGACGCATTTTCACCTTGCCAGCCGACTCCGGTGCCACGGGGACTGTGGGCGTTTCCGACGGAGCGCGTGCCTGTCTACCCGGCGTCGGCGTTTGAGCGTCTCCGACGGGGGTGGCTTCGGCACCCTCCAGCTTGGACATAGACGCACCTCGCTTGTGCCGGTTTTGGAAGCGCTCGACCATACTCTTGTACTTCGCAGCCGCAGCCGAGTTAGCGTCTTTCGCCGAACTATCACCAAAATCGATAGTGAACGCCAAGCACTGCTGTTTCGCGGACGAAGCCGATGACTCATCGCCCCCATCGTCATCGGCGATCGTGGAATTTGGCGTCGAGAGGGGGGCACCTTCTGCCATATTGCTGTGCACACCGTTCGAACTCGTTTTGGATGCGTTACCGGTGAAGTCTGTCGTGCCATTCGCCTCGCTGCTGGTGGCAGTTGGAGCTACGCTCTTTCCCACCTGGATGACATCATCGATTTTTTTCGCATTCTCCGGTGTGGCATCGGTTTTCTCTCTGCCATCCGAGGACGATATGGACACCTCCTCCTCGTCCGCCTCGTTATGATGGTGATACTGATGATGGTAGTTGGAGCCACCCATTATGTCTCTGTCCTTGTACCTGCTGCGGGGAGCCGCAACCGGATGACAGTCCACATATCCACCGCCGAGGATGACCTGTGTGGGATTGGTCGCCGATGCAGTCGCTTGCGGCACGGTTCCCATCGAATCGGGACTCTTCACGTCAACCGATTTGACACTCTTATCGCTCACTGACAATTCGCTCAAGTGTTCTGCACCCAAATCGTCCATTTTTGCCACCACCGACGACGACGACGACGACCAGACGACCGAACAAGGAGAATTCCACAATTGCTTGCACAACTTGCACGCACGCACACACACTCTCTCTCTCTCTCGGGCAAGGCACAAACGTCTAAGCGTCTAAATTTAAATTTCGATCAGGAATTCAAGGTTTCCTTTATGAGTCTCCGATATCTTTTGTGTTTCAGTTTTGGTTCGTCGCTTCTTTTTTTTTTGCCTCCAATCCAAGAGATTCAAAACAAAAAAATTGTAATTGTCACTCGAAGCACGCACGCACACACGCACAGACTAAGGGGCTGCTGCTGCTCACTCATTCAGCGAAATACACCTGACACTTGAAAGGGAGCGACCAGGACGGATGGACTCGACCGACGTCCGACGAAGATGTTTACATGTTCTTTGCTCGCTCTGGCTAGTGTCGACCGCGTTTGGGATGGAAAGAGCAGGCAGGCACTGTCGTGGAATTCCTTCTACGTTGGTGTGAATAATTTTTCTTTTTCCTTCTTTTTTTTGTGCTTCAAATTTTCTTTCCCTTCAAGGTGGACCAGCAGAGAGTATTCTTGCGTTTCGATCAGAATTTTTTTTTTTTTGTTTCACAAAGCACTTGACATTGTTTTTCGTTTTTTTGTTCACTTTTTTCAATTGATTGGACAACGGTTAAGTAATCGGGTGGAAGCAGGGAGGAACGGTAGTGGATGTTAAGCAGTATCGTGGGGGTATTATTGCAGTTGCGATGTTGGTGCGCGGACGAAGTGAGAAAAATCCGTGGTGTCTGCGGGACCGAGCTACTTTTTGTTTCTGATTGAATTCAGATTTTCACTGTGGTCTGTGCTTGTTCTTGTTGAATTTGGTTGTGATGTTGGGTGGGGGAAATGTCATTTTAAAGTTGACTCTGCAATGATGCTAACTTCAGTGTGGTACTGCATTATCGACAATTATGTGGATGTGTCCAGTTGGTGGTCAATATCTATCGAGAATTGTTGTGGGAGTTATAATGATTGTATACCAGTTTTGCTTTGATTGGAATATTTATTTATTTCATAATGCTAAGGTATTATAAAAAAATACGAATTAGCTGTTAAGTCAGAGCGATGAACTCTTGGGCTTGGTTGGAATAGCAATCTCTGAATTGTCGGTATTCGAAAGTAAATTAAACTCAACAGAGAAATGTAAACTACTATAAAAGCAAATAGAAAGGGCCCGCCATCTCTTGGCCATCTACTGAATTACGGTTGAAACCTAGAATAAGAGCATCGACACAATTGTGGAGACACTGTGTTTGAAGCTTGGCTGGTGTCATACTCACAACGGACGCTTGTCAATAGGTGGCGGTGCATCAATGTCGCGCCATCTTGCTCGAGATGATCCCCAGATCTGGCGGTTATGTGGAAAAAGCAAAGTGCAAAGCTATTTAAAAAAAACGTTGAAATGGTGTGCCACATGGGGAAACCGTATTAGCTGCCTGCTGAGTAGCAGCTTTGTCATCTGGCTTAATCCATTTTGCTTACGCATCGCAGGACAGATGCGAAGGAAGCCTAGGTTGGCCTTCTTAGGGGTCAGTTTCAAGTGGCTGTTGAACTTGAGATTTTTTGGGAAACTAACGCGTGATGGTACTTGACCATTTTGTCTGTTGACATCTCCGTTCCGTCGGGCAGCGCCCTCTTAATTCTCCGACATTTGGCAGCTGATCTGCATCCACCTCGGGATGGGCTCCTTAAACTCATAAGTAACGATTTTCCAGCTTTGACACGAACACCACATTAGGTGTAGGTGTCGAAATTTGTTGGCTGTCTCGACTTCGACACATCCCGTGGCCATCAGTGGTGACATCGAGCGGGCAAAAGTTAGGGAGTCATCTGCGAATAGACACTGTGTTGGTTGGAGGCGGTTGATCTGTCGTGGCGATGCTGAAAAGCATCGGTCCCAGGTGTGACCCTTGTGTAACTCCCGCCTAGACCAGCAACGTGAATGAATTGTCGTTGATTTGAATTTGACATCTGAAGATCATTCAACTCATCTCTCCATGCCACGCGATCCTCCGCCATCGACTCTAACACATCAGGAGTTATCCCTAGGCGTGAGCAGACGAGTTTTTCGCATTTCAGGCAGGCCTCCGAAGCCGTGATGATGGGGACATTCGTGCCACGTGCCCAAACCGTCGAAGCATAGCCCTTTCCGTTCGAAGAAGCAGCTGTATTGAGTTCATTCAACAAGGCGGGTGTCGTGTGTTGCTGAGTTGTTCCAGCAGATGGCAGTTAATTGCAAATTTAACGAATGTAAGATGCCTAAATGTGGTGCCTAAAATGTGGTGGCCCGAGGCGTTGTGGGTATGTGCGTCGACTCCTGCGCTCTTGGACCAATCTGTCTAGGTTCGCTTCCTGGTACGACAAGAAATACTTTTCACGGCCCCACCACTTTCGAGTCACTGACAATGCTCGAAGAGTATAACCGTCTAGAAAAAGCTTCTCAAACTTGGCCGTTCGGAGTCGGCATAAAATTGTAGGTCTATTCCACTCGTGATAGAACAATAGCACGCACAGCACGAATGGTTGCTGAGAAGCTAGGCCCTGGCCCTCTACCTAGAGATGGTAGCTGGTTTCAAAACCGGCTGTCAAATACTTACTGTTCCTCCGTCAGCCTGGCCTAGACATCGAAGTGCGAATTCACATAAGAAAAGCCCTCGAATCATTTATTTAGTCAAATTTAAAGCGTTCACTTTTATTATTGTTCAATATTTAGTTTCTGTTTTATAACTTTAGTTGAATGTTCATGTTCATTGGTTTGCTTTGGTTTTCTCTTTCTGTTTTGTTCAATTGTGAAACTCTTTGGTTAAGGTAATACTTTGGTATGTTTTCTTATTTTTTTTTTTTTGTTTTGTTTTCGTATTCAAGCTTTCTTAACTCGTCTTTAAAATCTACGTTTAATTTATTTCGAAATAAGTACACATATCGATTAGGAATTAATATCCATTGAATAATTGTTTTCTTTTTTTCTGTTTTGCATGTTTCTCATTGGTGGTTGATATTATATTCAATTTGTTGCAAAAAAAATGTTGATTAAAGGAAATAAGCAGATGAATTATTGTATGTGAAGCGATTTAGCGAGCGTCAGCGTTAGATGGCAAAGATGATGGTTGGTGAGTGTGACGATCCGCCAAAACTCCGGTCACCGCGCTTCGGGGGAGTTTTGGCGACATGGCGATACAGAGAGAGAGAGAGAGAGAGATGGTTGATGGTAGCAAATTAAATTCAAATGAAACAAATAACTGGTTTTATTCTTTCTTTTTGTTAATTTTTATATATTTCTTTTTTGTTCATCATTTATTTATTGTTTGTGTTCTTGTATCACTTATGTTTAATCTATAAGTCTAGTAATATGTTTTCTTTGAAATAATAGACAAGTTTAAAGACTATGTATGTATATATATATAGAGGGAGTTATTTTGTTCTTTCTTTTTTTTTTATACAGTAAACAATAAATTATTTAACAGTTCTCTAAATATATGTAGTATTCAATAAAAGATCAAAATTCTTTCTTTACTCATTTTCATTTGTTGTTATTTACATTGTTTTTGCCACGGTCTGGCGTTCAGTGCATTTGTTGTGTGTGGTTCAGAGATCACCTTGAAATGCGCTTGGGTTAAATTGTTTATCGAAAAAAAGTGTGGATTGGGTGCTGGTTGTCGAGGTACTATAATATTAGATGCCTCACATCGTTGAGGCAAGAGGCAATGAAGGTAAGTTCACGTCAGTTACCCATTCGGAGCAATGCCTCTTGGAAGAGTGGAAGGACAAGGGATGGGACTGAGCTCTGGAAGTTGTCTTGAGAAGTGGGCAACACCAAGATTGGAAACAACGAATTGGAATTGAAATGAAAGAGTTAAGCGGTTGAACTAAATTTAATATAAGCTTGCTGCGAAATGACAGAATTTGGTCAAATGTAATCAATTCTGCAAGGATACATGAAGTTGTCGACGTCAAAGATGGTAACCTCACAGGGCACCTAGAAAATCTGAGAAAGGTCGATCACGTAAGTGAGCTAATCCAGGTCGGTGGTCTCATGGCCTTCAACAAAGAGTACAGAATCAGGGAATAATGGGCCAACAATCCACCTTGGACGAATGACGACGTCCAAAGATGATATACGGCCGGTTCTAAGTCAGAAAGTGGACTAGGAGCTGGCACTGTGAAACATAGGTGAACACATGCCTCTCCCAGAGGGTTCATAAATTCAAACTGAACTCCAAATGAACCAGCCCACTCAGAAATATCAATATTCTCATATAGCCATCATCGTCATCATCTTCTGACCCGCATGGTCGGGGGCGCACGAGACATCTCCCAGGGCACCAACGACCATCCGCCATCGACTCTAACTCATCAGGAGTTATGCCTGAACCCATCCAGGCGAGTTTTGAACTTGGTCCAACCACCTCGTCCTGGGTCTGTCAAGCTGTCGCCTACAAGGCACATCTTGGAAGTCGTGAAGGGGTCATTCATGCCACGTGACCAAACCATCGTCCGTTCTCAGATAACCCGGCAGTACTTGACACACTAAACCGGTCTACAATTTACTCCCAGTCTATCTGGGAATGCCAAAAAAAACACTTAACGCGCTGGCAAAGAAAAACAAGTAAGCGTAGGATGACAATATAAAGGCAGACACACAGGGAAAAATGGGACAAGAACTCCTTTAATTGAACCTTTTCTTTTGTGACTGCGTTAGCGTATCGAAAAGGTAAACAGGATCTACTACGCACTACAGTCCGAGGCTTTCCCTTGCCTAGCTTCTACAGCAACTACTCGCGTTGTGCATGCTATCATCAGTGAGGTGGATCTGTGTCTAGCTTCTGCAGTTACCACTAATGGAAGTGATCCACAGTTTTATGCCAACTCCGAAGAGCGAAGTTTGATAAGCATTTTCTCGACAGGAAGCATTGTCACAGGCTCGAACCTGGCGGAGCCTTGAATTATGAACGTTGCTAAATTCAGTGATTGAACCTGGAACCACCAGGTTCATTCTGGATCCACTACACTTTTAAAATGCCAAGTCACAGCACTGGCCCTTACTGAATCGTTGAGAGGCTGTAGGTCGACCCATCGTAAGCTGGACCCTCTATTAGGTAGACCCGAAAGCCACGTCTCACTTAGGTCCTGATGATGCCCAAAGGGATCCTCGTTCAGAAAACTCCTAAATCTACGCGAAAGATCGCGTGATAACCTCTAATGACAGCACATTCTTAGTTTGTCTTCAAAGAAATGAAATTGTTGTCTTAACGTAGAGTTCGAGTGGATCTGTGGTTATTTTTGTGAAAACTGTCCTCGGGCTGATTAGTTTTCCTGTCAGACTGTCATTCAAGGAGAGGGAGGATCTGGTATGAGATGACAAGACTATGTTTACAGATCCGGAAATCCATCTAAGATAACCTTTTTCGACTCGTCGTGCTCTAAGATTCTAGGGGTCGCCTCTTTCAGGTGCCGCATGGGAATGGAATACCTTGACTTTAATGAAGACTGTCTGTCAAACAGTCCAATCTGACCGTGGTTTAGTAAAACTAAGTTCCTTCTTTGCGAGGGCGGTAAGTATTAATTTGTTCACGATGTCACAATTCACTCGACACTAAGAGCGACGGTTGTTCGTCTCTCTTTACTTGGAAAATGTCCTCCAAAGACTCTGCTTTGTTCCTCAAAGGACCAATCAAAGAAGAAACAAAACGAAACAGAAAGCATGTATGGAACTCATCACTTCAGAAGGCAAGCAGCAGTATCACACTTATGCCCAGTTTCTCAAGCGCCGTGAATTTGATTCTAGCGGCAACAGGTGACTGGACCACATTTGAGAACCGTTTCTCAAGCTCAGCTGAACCTTAGGTTAGGCAGGTGCGCTGCCAGCGAAATCGACAGCACAAATCAAATCGATCAACATGGTCTATGATCCATTGTGATACCCATAGTCAGACACTGATTGACAACTCCAGTGATGGCGCCGTTAATTTGATCCCAACGACAAATGGTGTGCGGAGCAGATTTTGGATAAGGCGTATTAACTTAGCTTTTACTGGGATTCGAGCCCGGAATCCCTCTAACCAAGGGCAGGCATTCAACGAACTGCGCCACCAGCTGAACCTTAAACCGAGTTCAAATTATTGGTTTAATTCGTTCGGTTTAACAGTGAATTCTAAACTTCGTTTGTCTTATGCGATCGATAAAATGATGGCAACACTTTCCATTTGGTGTGTGTCTTGGCTACAATTTGTAAGGGCTTTCGATATAGTTGCTATGCTTTGTGGTTTTAAAATGCTTTTGGCGCATTCCTCTTGGACTTTTGTAGCGCGTCTTTGACTTTATCGGAAAACGAAGATCTTGTTAGACAACTGAGGGAGGAAACAGCTGCGTTATGGAAATAATGAGAAGTCTGTCTATGGGCTGTTGAATTATGGGAATCAATTGCAAGCGATTTCAATACAAGGCATGGATTCAGTGAGAAGAATATGCGAAAGATTGAAGAAAAGAGCGAAACAAAATGGCTGAGCTGCAGAACTGAGGTTTAAACGGCACTGTATCCGTCTTAAACTTCACAAAATTAACTGAGTTCAAGGCTTAAACGAAACTCTGAAATCGAATAAATCGTTAAACTGAAGTGGAGCTGGTGAAACCAGACCAAAATAGGCCTGCCATTCACAAGGGATAAGCAGGATTGAACAAAGAAATGGAAAAAAAAAATAAGTAAAAAATAAAAAATACCAACGTTTCATTTTCATTTTCTGTATATTTTATGCTTGTTTTTATAGGAGAGAGAAAAAAATAATTACTATTAATAACAAAAAACTATGTTTTCTTTTTTTTTTGTTTTGTTTTGTTTTTTTCTTTTTCATTCTTACATTAAGATCACTTTATATTGTTGTTGTTTAACCTTCTCTTTCTACGTTTAAATAATTATTCCTTAAATTAAATGAAACAAATTAATAAGTTTAGTTTAACCTATGAATTAACAAAAAAAAAAAAAAATATAAGCAAACACAAAAAAAAAAATAAAAACGCACTCGTGCACAAAGGGAAAACACATCCGTATTCTGTCACACACAAGTCTATTCAACAAAAATTCATTTCAGTTAAGTTCTATCTTCTCACAGTGTTAAGTCTAAACAAATATAAAAGGGAAACTATTGAACAAAATTCATTTTCTTTCTTACTCACGTACGAAAGAGACGAGTAGGAAACGGAAAAGCATTCAATTAACCTAAAAGAACTGTGTTGGGGTAGTTGTTACAAATAAAATTGTTTTGTTTTTCTTTATTTTTTTGGTTTAGAGTTAAAAGGGAGAAGAACAATTCGATTCGGTTATCCATTTCTGGCGAAATGTGTTCCATGAAAGTGAATGAAAATCTGATGGTGTCATGGGTTATTATTACTGCAGTTGATGATGGAGTCAGTGACTCGCCACTAGATCTTGTGAAATTTAAAGAGAAGCTGCTACGGTCTAATCATGCAACCATGAGCCAGCTCGGGAGGCATTAAAGCACAAGTGCAGAGCGCAACTATGCAAGAAGGAGTAACGATTATCCGTGAATGAAGGCAGAAACTGGCTTGCGCCTAAGGATCTAGCGTGTGCTTAAGTTTTGATTTGATGCCGCGACCACGACTGCCATTCGACACACTTCTGCAGGCAGATCAAGAGTCGCCGCCATCTTGTTAGGACTTGAAACGAGCAATGGACGTGATGGGGAGGCTTGTTTTCTCAAACAGAAGACAATCGAAACATCAGTGGAACACACTTTTTGAGAAAAAAAAAAATAGCAAATCGTTTCTCGTTTGATAAGGCTACAGAAAGAAAGAGTTTTGGTTGTGTTGACATTTTATTTGAGTTTATCATTTTTTTTTTTTTGTTTTTTGTTTCGTTTTGCTTTCTTATAGCAATTTTAACTGATGCTACTGCATTTTTGTTACTCTTTTTATATTTATTTTTGTTTCTTCTTAAATAACTTCAATTTATTTAAATATTTGTGTATATATATATATATTTGTTTTGTTTCTTGTTTTTTGTTTTTACATAAAATTAAAGTTTTGTATTTCTTTTCATCTTTTCTCTTGCAAATTGCTTTTGTTTTGTTTCTTTTTGTATTTTGCATTCAAATAACAATAATTAGAGTTGTTTTCTAAAAAAAAAAAAAAAAGTGTCCTTGTTTTGTTTTTTTTTTTTTTTTTAATTCACTAAGGGCATTTTTTTTTATTTGTTTTCTTAAAGTTTTATCATCAAAAATATAAATTACATTATTTTACAAACAAAAGTCTGAACGAACTTTTATTATAGGTTTTTGTTTTGTTTTGTTTTTATATATATTTCTTTTCTTTTTTTTTTCTTCAAATATATATCTGTGGATATATTTGTGTGTGTTCTAAGTGTGTACAGATAAAAAAAAAAAAAAACAGAAAACACTTTCAACCTCTCAGCAGCAATACAAACACAAGTGTAATTCAACAGCAATTTTGATGCAACAGTTTCTTTCCTTATTTTTTTTTTTACTTCTAGTTCTAGTTCTTTTTCTTTGAAAAAATAAACTTTAGACAATTTTCTAATTGAGTGTGAGTGTGTGTGTATGAGAGGGTGGAGGGGGAAGGAAGGGAGGTTAACATACATTTTTGTTCGTTTGTTTTTGTTGTAACTACGAATATTTTAACAATTTCTGTTTTTTCTTTTTTTTTGGAAAAAAAAATGAAGAAGAAAAGATATAGTGCATAACAACGCCATCTGCCGGTGTGTGTTTGCGATAGTACAATAGTAGTTATACATATACGTAGTAGTTATAGTAGTAGTGATAGTTGTTTTTTGCTTTTTTTTTTCTTTGTATTCTTCAAAACTATGCTGTTGTGGTTGTATGCGAAGTGTGTTGTTGAGGTGTTGGAGAATTATTACTACTGTTATTACTACTGCTATTGCATTGCAACATATTGTGTGTGCTACCGTTATGATGATTATTATTATAGCCAATATGGCTGGGGTGGGTGGCCGCGATGCAGTAGCCGCTTGTACCGCCGCCCGTTCGCATATCACCAAATTCACTTGTATTGAAATCGCCCAAAATTCCACCCATCAGACCGCCAGCACCGCCACGTATATCGGACTGTTCACTGTTGTGACCCTTTTTAGCTTCTGGTTGTGTACATATTGGCTGTGCCATTGCATCACCATCAATTAAACGGCCAGACTGTAGCAAATTGACATCCTCGCTGCCACCGATTACGGTGCCGGTCATCGTTGTAACAGCGGTACCGGTGCAGTGCACTTGGGCCGTTGCTGTCGCCGATGATAGTGCACCCGTCGCCGATGATGCCGTTTGTATGGATGCTGTATCGCTGGAATTGCTGCCATCATCTGTTAGGCGTAACGCCACTTCGAGATCACGCAGTACATCCGTTTCCTTTTCGTCGATTAAATTGAAGCGCCGATGCAGGGCGGTCAAGTGGGCAAAGGTTAAATTTAAATGTGTATGTAATCCTAGGAGGGCGATTTCTCTGAAATGCGCCGCATATAGATGAGCTATCACATGAAATTGCAAGCGTAGAATTTTACGGGCGATCGATTCAAACGAATTTGGAAATTCGTTGGCGTATTTGGTTGGGAATATTGACTCATCGCTGACGGTCTTCTGTGTGAATGTCATCACGTAGTCAATATATTGGGGCGCTGCAACGCGGGTCTTCTTGCCCTTCTCATCGAACCATAAGTACGTTCTGCAAAACAAAACGAAAAAAATGAGAGAAAAGAAAGAAATTAATAGTGACACAGTGAAAATATTCATTTTTTTTTTTCATACAACATAACCTAATTCAACAAAAGAGGAAATGTATTCAGAATGTCCACGAATGGAGTCCTTGTTTGACCACAGAGCTAACCTCAGATTCCCATTTAGCCATCCATCCACCGCAGAAGCCCATAAATTGTAATACCAGTGAAATTCCACAAAGCGAATTCCCTAATCCTTTTTTTTTTTGTTTTGTCAGCGATGCTATGCCAACGGATCCATGGACGCCACAATCCTCCGTGGCTGGAACCTACTTTTCAATTGAATTTATGATTAAATACGGTTGACCATTTTCATCCAGTTTTTGTTTTCGGCGTTCTTGTTGCGACGGCTGTTCCTGAGCGACTGTGGAACAAACGACGGTCAGAGGGATGGTCAGTTCAAGGAAACACTTTTCGTGGTAATTCGACGAAGCTCGACCAAATGGATGACAGCAAGGGGAATTTGAGGGGTGGACGATTTGGTAAATTGGACTTGTTTGAAAGGGAATTGAATGAGTGGCGGTCGAAATGGGTTTTTGAGGTGAATGGTGGCTTGCAACATCGACGTAACCATAGGACAACGATTTCGTCTACATCGGCTTTCAAGTCGAATGCTATCAGCACCGAGACTAAACACAGATTATCTCAAGCCAATCGCTGTTTCTCTTTGGCGACGTGGTGGACGTTAAGCAAAACTGTAGAGCTGATTCTTGGTGTCCTTGAAAGAAAAATTCGACGCCCTCCCGACGTCCTCCCATCTCCGAGGAAGGCGAAAGGAGGAGAAGACACAAACGCGAACTCTACGAGCTGTAGCAAGATGTGGAAGGCAAAAGTCCGTCGATTGCACAGTCTCGACCATCAAGCGCATCAGCGCTCCAGCTAAGTGGGATTTCCAATCCGAGCGTCCTGGTTCGAAAATGAGAGGAAGGACGAACCTCCAGTATAAAGAACAAGTCATCGCGATCGCAAGACAGCTTGATAGACGCTTCTTTTGAGCCGATTTCGAGATATAAGCGATTTTTCATTTCGGTCACCTTCTCCGACATCTTTTCCTTCTACTGGTCGTAGCTCATTTTTGGCTCAAAGGAAGCGTCTTTTCATTCCCTATAAAACAAATTCCTCCGAAGAAGTTGAATCGCCAAAAAACGCACTGTTTTTCAGCACATTCGGCCACAAACCTATCGAGCGACCGTTGGTTTTCGGTCTAGGAGACTGCGAGGATAACTAAGTCAACTTAGCCTTCTCGAGTGAAAAGCTGGTCGGTTGTTCTTCTGCCAGGATGAAGCCAGGTTAAAGAACACCATTCCCTCGAAAAAAAAAAGTCCACCATTTGATGCAATTTACTGGTCGGTCCATATGTCTTCCAAAACGATGACGAACAAATTGTTGCAGTTAACGCTGACGATGAAGGCTAAATCGACACGATTACAATCTTATTCGTGTGAAACTTGGACTTGGAAGCCGTTAAATGAAAATTGGACCAACGAATGACGCCCTCTACGCACCGGCTGCGACTTACACAAGCCACTGCAGGACCTACAGATGGCGCCATATACGTGTTAGATGCAGTCATAGCCCTTAATCATTTTTCAAACTTTAATGCCATCAAATTGTCAATTGAAGGTGCTTCTCCTCTCAAAACAAACACCCTTTATTGGAAGCGATCGTTGAGAAAAGAAGGAACAAAACACCCTGTCACATACAAAATAAAATCAAATTGAATCGTGTTCTTACCTATTGCCAGGCCCAGTCATATCCGGACAACCGGATGGTGTACAAAATTCACTAATTGTTCCATAAACTAGATTTACATGTTCGAAAAGTGCCAGTGCTGAAAAGAAACAAAAAACACATGAGTTAGCTGAAAATTCAATTCAATTTCCCACTCCATTCCCATTCACACGCACAAAACCAAGGGAAGTCGAACCCACAGAACCCGCAACACAGAGAGGAAGTGAGGAACTTTCTAATAACCCTAATCATTGGCCATAATTCTAAAAGGAAACTTTTCCGAATTCGCACATTCAAACTGGGACGCGCGTGTGTGTGTTTGTGTTGGATTTCGACTTGAAGTCAACGCAGTTGGTAGTCGAAAAGGCGGACCATCGCCTTTGCCGCTGTCCGACGGACGACAGAGGATTGTTTTTCATTAAATTATTAAGTTTTAATCTGTTTGCATTATTAATGGAAACATAGCTAGATGCTGGTGAACCGAAAGTTCGACTCGATGAATCAAGGGTACGGCCAGACATTCAGTCAGCTGCGTGGGGGCGGCGAGATGGTGTCAGTTGCAAAGTCCTTCTCTGACTTTGTGTCGGGTTATTTTATTGTAGATTTAGCCGAGAGTAATTAATAAACAATCTTTAATTTCTGTTGAATGTGGATTAAATTGGAAGCACCATGCGCGCTGAGGAGGCCCCGTGGAACGTGGTAATTGGATTTTCCAGCCTAACCCTGTAACAGAAGACCTGTTTCCGGGGAGGAGGAGTTCTTCAAATCTTCCTTCCAAAGTAACTGAACCGAAATGTAATTCGAATATAATGGAATAATGGACGATAATTAAGGATGTACAGAAGGTTTTAATTATCCATTGATTTAGAGAGTGAGAGAGAGCGGCCCGGAAGGCATTGAATAAAGTGTCAGCGTAAAATGGGTGGAGACTTTCTGACTTTAGAGACTTCTTTCTTTTCTTTTTTTCCCCACGTCCAGGTTGGAGGGCATTCCGAGGAGGAAACTTTGAACATAAACAGCAACCGAAATGAGCACTTAATTAAATTGAAGTGCACTTCTTTTATCTGGCGAGTATAATTAGACAAGTTTGCAGAGAGAGGCCACTTTGCGAAAAGTGAACTAATTAAAGTTGCAAAACGACGTAACACTCGTTTTAATCTCTTCAAGCGGCATAAAACGCACATCTTTAGCAAGCGCTTAATATCAGCAGCAGCAAGTATTGCATGAAGTTAAAGTCTGGCGCTACAGTTCGGGGTGGTCCAACATGACCCTTCATTCAGCTGTGATTGTGATGTACCTCGCGTTTGGAGTCGAAGACTTTCATTTAATACACGTACGACAACATCACCATACACCTTTGGAAGGCATATGTAGGCCTAATAGGGCCGCTGTGTCAGTTTGGAAGATGAACTAGGAAAAACCTCAAAATTCCCTTACTAACCACTGTATACTTTTTTAGGCGGAAATTTCGATGTCGTCGGATGCACTCCAAATCAATTTGATTCGATTAATAGACACTAGAGCACATACCCAAAGGTGTACTGAAGTCGTAGGTAGCCTAGTTTGGCCGCTGTGGCAGTTGGAAGATGAACTAGGAAAAAGTAAAAATTCTCTTCCTGGAAACTGGAAGCAGCTACCCAGAAAGCGCGCTATCTACAGAGGCTTGTTAGTTGGAGTCCAGGTCCACACCATCGTCGCACATATTCAAATCAAAACCTAGCTTCAAGGATACTTAATGAGACCAACTATGCAAGGCCCTAGCGCCCCGCCTTCCTAGCTGAAGCTGAGATAAGTAAAAAAGACGACAACTGGAATAATTCTCTTTCATCAAAATAATTAGCTTTCGCCTCGAGTAACAATTTCTCTTTCTCTTTCTGAATTAATTTCGCTGAATACTTTGGAGCGTCTGCCGTTCCAATTATAGTCTCGCCGAATTGACGCAAAAGGACCTTGTATTCTCTCCTCAGCTTCGAAGATGCTTTCACCTCATTTCTCTCGAACGGAAATGATGTCACCCGACGACAGACGAAGATGACTCAATGCAATTCGAAATCGATTGGCATCGCCTTGTGTGATGTGATTTAGAAACCCTCCACTTTGGGAATCACAAACGTACACACCGGGAAGAAATGTAGGCGGTGCGACAAGGTGAGCTAAAGCAAATATTTGCTTCCCCACTTACCACCCGCCCCTACGGACACTCGAATCTTATCAAGAAATTAAAAGTACTGCCATTTAACAATCAATCATCTCATGACATCCGTCATAAGTCACATGAATTCATTTATTTCACTTCACAGCCGGGGTGCTCTTGCCATCTCATTGAAATTACTCGCCCCAACTACACATAGGCACGAAATGCACGAAAAGACGTCGAAGAGGACAGGAGGTGGAGTGGAGTCAAGAGTTTAAATTAACACCCATTGAACGTGAATTAATCAATGAATCAAAATCAATGAAAAACAAAAGGAAACAAAACCATGTCCATTCTCCGCCATTTATAGATGGCAACATGTCATCCGATTAAATTTATATATCAGACGACCCTTACACGTGGGCATCATTTATTTTTGGCGCGCATAACCAAAAATATATTTCGAGTACAAGTATCTTTTTTTTACGTTTAATTTTATTGAATTGACGCAAAGGTCAGTCGAATGACACATCGGCCGCTGTTGCAGTCGCTGCAGTATTATTGCAATTTTTGGCAGAAAGTAGCAAACACATTTTCGAGGTTATGCAAGACTTACGTCACCCGATGTGGTGGCGCAACATAGACAACCGGCATGGGAATGTGAAATGAATGCAAAATGGTCATCGGGCACAGTGTCATAATTGATTGTGTACAAGCGTGTTCACAAGTGCAATGCACAGTAGTGCGACAGTGCAGCCAACGACATGGTGCATGAAATAATTTTGAAGATATATTTTAACAGAATTGACTTGCCTCCCTTTCGCTCCCTCCTCGCCACAGCGGGCATGCTTGCGTCAGAGAGACAGAGTGGTTCAAGGGATTTGCACAAGATTATATGTATATTTTATGGCTATTTAATGGATTTCATTTCATGCAGGAACGAGTTCGTGAACACGATTCGAGAGGAGATATGGGATTTCCTGCTTTTAGGGGTGAATTCGTGGGCCCGCTTTGATGTGGGACTTCTGGGAGCGGTGCTATATCTGGGCAAAGCTTAATTAGGCTGCTGAATTGATGCCGATGACATCCACAATGTGGCTTGAGTCACTCGCTGCGCTCGGAACCGGTTCAAACGAAGGGGGTTTCCGGATTTTTAATTCCTGGAAGCACATCGAATTGCGCTTTAAATTTAAAAGTACACACGTGTTGGGTTGGGGATTCGTTTGCCTGGCATCCTCTTCATGCTGCATTAAATCAAGGACTTTCCGGCTGAGGAAGGCAGTAACTCATCTGTGCCAAGTCAAGTCACACACGGGCATCAAATCAAATCGATGCTGTCTTCCCAGCCAATCACAGGCTAAATTCCCTGAAAAGCCTTGCCTTCACCTCGACAAATTCCGAACTAGTTTCGCACACAATCCCAAAAGGATTAAAGTTGGCCTGGTTTGTCTTCTTCGTGAAATTAATATCTCCTCGCATGCACACTTCGGCTGGCTGGCTGTTGGATGTCTCTCCAAGCGCTACGGTACGATAAAATTCATCCCCAATTGCTTGCTTAAGCAGGAAGTTCATAGTGCAATGACAAGGTCATGAAAGTAGGATTTTATGTCAGTTATGCGGGCGTATAAACTTGCATCCACCGAGACAACCAGAACTAGGTCGTTTTTATGACTGCCATGGCTACGGACAGATAACGAAAGTGAAGGAGATATTAAAGTCGGGCGGGGTTTACGGCGTGACCCTTGAGACACATTCCCGCAGTAGTTCCCTGCCCTGCAATCGATTCTGATGTCGATACACATAACACACACGCAACAACGATCTAATGTATCTTGTTAATGGATTCTCATTAATATCTATCTTGTATTCAGTGATGCCTGCTTCATGCGATATTTCATTCCTCTCTAATAGAGGTCAGCCGCGTGTGTGTGACGCTGGGTTCTATTTCTGTGCCCGTCTAATGACTGATATGAGACGGTTATTTATGGATTCAATGTGGTTTACTTACTGTGTGACGCTAGCCATTCGTTATAGTCTAAACCAGCTGGAAGATCAACTAAGGCTTTGAGATCAGCTTCAGGTAGTTTACGCTCTAAAACACTCTCTTCTAGGTATAATTTTGTATCTGTTGCATTTTGGTCGCCATCCCGTTCTTTGCGACGGGCTTTTCTGTAAATAGACAAGAAAAATAAAAGCATTTTATTAGACATCAGTTGAGAATGGAGATTGTTGTGCTTATTTGGGGAATTATTTCGGTTCATGTTGAAGAGAGAGATAAGAGGTGCGAACAGCTGATGTGTAGTCGGACCGAACTGATGACGGTGCCAGGGGTGGACAGTTTGAAAAGGAATGACTAGCGATGAAATGAATAGTTATTTTCAACGTAATCGATTGACAGAAAGTGATTTTTTTACAAAGAGACAGGTTAGGTGAGATTGGGACGCACAAGCCACGTCTCACTGAGGTCCTGATGGACCCATTGTTTCCTCGTACCCGTCATGCCGTTGTGTTGCTAAGCCATCTTCAAATCCTAATAAACCTGAAATAAGAGGTTAGAGGCTTGTTGTGATCTTGGAGGCAGTGGATCTTCTGCAATGAACACGTGGTTGTGGGCTTGTGTACATAACCCTTTGACTTCAAATAAGCCCATAAACGATACCACATGATCTACGGGGACAATTCTGATCACAGAAACAGGAGAGTACACGAGCAAGAGGTGTCTCATGCAGTAATAAGATTGTTTTATGACCTGCATGACCTGTGGTACCGTCTTGCTCAAACCACATATTGGATAATTAAATATCATCCCATAAAATCCGCACTACACAGTGACACATTGTGGATGTATTTGATTTTCTGCACAAATGGAGAAAATTCAAATGTTGCGTTAATTTTGGAACACCCTTTAGTAGACTGGGTCTGACAGGAAGAGAATGACTGCTCTCGTTTAAAGGTCTGCCATTGATGGAGCTGCTAAAGAAGTGGCTTGCAATTGACTCTATGCGGAAGTTTAACAAACGCACATCGAAATACAGTCGACTCTCCCTAAGTCGAATTTCTCCCTAACTCGAAGTTTTTGTTCGCCATATTTTGGCATCTCCCTCAATTTTCCATACAAAAAACCATCCTCTAAGTCGAACTCCCTCTAACTCGAACAGATTTTGATATCCCGTGAGAATTCGACTTAGGGGGAGTCCACTGTAGTTGAACGTTGAGTGTGAGAAAGGGCTCAAGCCAAAGATAGAAGTAAGGGCCACAAGGTTAAGTTAATGACGTTATTAGGTGCTTTTAGGAATGACCGCCCGGTCATGTCGTAGTTGATAAGTGCGTTAGTGTAGCAAACCTGCGATAAACTTGGACCACATCATCCAAGTTGTTGTGGAGTTTCAACTTTTATTCACTTCCTTTATGGTCGAGGTGGTTTGATACAGAGAATTGTCTGCCTTGTCTTTCTTGGCAAATTCATCCCCTGCCTCATTGCCCTTTATGTCCCTATGACCCAGGACCCAACATACAGTAATCGAGTGCTGCGTACTAAGAACTTTAAGCTTGAACTTGATCTCTATAGGCGAAATTGCTTTAATGGCTGCTTGACTGTCAAATAGGAGGGGAGCATAAGCCAGTGGTACTCTTTACAACTGGCAGGACCTCTGCTTGAAAAACACTTTCGCGATCAGGGAATCAGGATAGGGCCAGAGTTGGATAGACAATGTTTCTTCCTCATCTGTGCAGCTTTCGCCAGTGTCGCTATGTGGTATGTTCAGACGCATTGTATGCGTACCTATGGCGGAGTCCTCGGTAAGGACCTCTATTAGCCGATCAAAGATATTGATCCCTTTTTGCTCAGCTTAAAACCTTGCTGTTACTCCAATACCCAGACCAAGCCACCCAGTGCGAGCTCCAGAGCTTCGTCTTCTAGTTTCTGCCTTATGGATTCCTTATGGCTAAATCAGAGCAGCTCCGGTCCCTTTTTCGCCACTGTCCGCTTTTTCGTTTCTTTGGACTCCAGTATGCCTCGGTACCCAGCAGAGGTTTAATCAGGATATCTCACTGACGCTGTCTATATAAGCTGACCACCTTCCATGTTAGAGTGTCTGATGTTATGGCTTTTATTGTCACTTGGCTATCAGATAGAAGATGGTCATCGATTTGTCGGTTACGTTGTTGTCTCTCAACACGAATGCTGCCTCGAATATCGCAGCCACTTCGGCTTGAAAGGCGCTGCAGTCATCTCTTAGAATTGGTCACACAAGACCCCTGCATTATGTACTCGCGCTCATCTTTGAGCCATCAGCGTGTAGGGCCATCTCTCCTTCTGCTGTTACGATTTGTTCTTGCCTAAGAGACGCGCAGCTCCATTTTCTTTCGCTATTTACACATAATTCCAACATTTTCAACACTGACTACATGCAGGGTGAGCCAAATAATACCAACTAAAGTTAAAAACGAATAACTTCTTTAATTTTCAATATAATTGCGTTTTTCCTTTTTCAGGTTGTATTTACATTCTTAGATATTTAATGAAAACAAAGCGTACACAACAAAGCGTCAAGATGATCAACTTTGTTCTATTGTTGTCAACGATCGGTGGAGCAAAAAAATATCGCCACAATTCAACTCAACATCAGCTCCCACAGCAAGAACTCCTTAGGCCCAGTGACGAAGCACCTTCCCAACATAATCAATTAAAGCCACCTTCAAGCAAATCATTTAAAGTACGCGTCACACTAAGTGGTGCACACGTAAGTCTGTTCCATTTAACAACATCGGAACACACTAATTACTTAAAACTTACATAACAACAACAAATCATCAGCAGTTCCCAAGTTGCTGTAATCATTCAACTATCAGATAAACACATTGTTTACGAATGACGTTGAATGGCGAAAATGTTGTTGTCGCTTTCCCGTATCGTATCGTAAATACGATCACGCGATTGAAAACTCATTATCAAGTGTCAATATATTATTCTGTCATATTTTGCTGTTATCAACTATTTCGCACACCTACACTGAATCTCTGAATGTAGACATATTTCATTGGTCTGCCATTTTTGAGAGAGCACTGTTGTTTGTTATCGTTTTTCATTCAATAACATTGTCAAGCTTTTTTTTGTCTCAACATTTAATGCATAATCATCGTGTGTCATTTGGCATATGATTGGAAGTTGTTGTGTTTTTGGATGCTACAAGAATTTTGCAGAAACAATCACATCGACAGGTGACAGCGGAAAGGGTGACTGACTCTTTATCGCAACAAATGAGTGATCGTAAAATTGACAGCAAAATTAAGCTAATCTATATCGTGACAAAAGAGTGTGACTAACTGACAGCTGTTACAATTACACAACCTTTCCAATCCAAAGACAAACAAAAGAAAACTGAGTATTCTGTGAACACAGCCAGAAAAAAGTGTGACAGAGATCCTTCAAAGCCAAACAATCCCTCGCCACGGTCGAGTGTGACATCTGACACCTCAAATAACAAATAATGACAGGCCACAAATCACAAAAAAATAAACAAATTTACCGAACCTCAATTACATTCGCATCATCGTTTGCATAATGCATTCGATAATAAATGCAAACGCAAATATTAATCTATGCCGAGCGTGGGTGTTGAAAGAAGACGGCGCCGTGCCGCCCCTGGCACGGACTCCACGAAGACTGTTCATCTGACGCGCCAGCAGCTAGACGACGCGACGTTCCATACTTTTGCAAAATAAAAGTCGTTGTTGTCGTGTCCGTAACGTGTTTCGTCGTTAATTAATGTCACAAACAGTGCATTCGCCAATCCGAGCAAACAGAATACGGACGAGGGTGAAGTGCATCAACACTGTTGCCATGTGGTGTAACCACTGTTTCCTACTCGTACTATTTGAGGTGTTGACAATTATTTTCCCATCACACAGTCATCGCCATTCGCATTCATTCATCGCTAGGATGCGTGTTGTTGATTTGAAATTCGATCGCTGCAGACTGGGGAGTAATTAATGTTGACGCTGGCACATGATGCCCGAATTCCGACGGGAATTAATGCGATTAAATATGACCTTAATTATGTGGGCTGTGGTGATGGTGACCATGTTATAGGCAAGGTTGTTGATAATTGGTTTCTGGTGTTCCGATTTAGTGATATCCACGAGTGTCCTAAGACCACTCTTTCGCCCCACTTCTCACGAAACGCAACGCATTCATTACGACGCTACGGTCGACACTCTCCATCTGAGTCCCAATCATATCTCGCATGGTCCTTGGATAATCAAATTGACACAATTATTCACACTTCCTGTGCGGCGCACTAACACATAACCCTAATCTTAAGACAATATTTGCTTCCTGCCTATTCTCGGACTATCTAGATGCGTTTTCCGTTTATATTTATTTCACATTCTAATCGATGTGCTTTCATCAGCTATCACGCTGGAAATTTCCGAATTCGGTGTGATTAACTGCGACTATTGCGACGTTGACAACACCTGTTGTGCCACTGAACAATGGGGACCATTGTAATTGAATTGGAATTGCCTCACCAGTTCGCCTTATCTTTGTGGACTTTCTCAGGCGTTGTGTGATACAATGACTTCTGAATTGAGGGCGACAGTTCGGTTTGAGTTGCTAGTCTCCCTCTCAGCTACGGTTGGCGCTCGACTTCCCAAATGACATGCACCACAGTCCATTAAGGAGCAGAGAAGGTTTATTTTATTTTCTCGCTTTGCTCCTCAAGATGAATCTACTTCGAGGGTAAGTTAAACATTCACTAAAAATCAAAAGCCCCCGAATGGCTAAAAAAGGGGTAAAACAGTGTTGTTCGCAGCAGTTTGGAGGACTCTTCAACGTACCTTGCTCTCACTTTAAGGGGGGAGCTAAAGCATAAGTGCGCCTACTCGAAAAGAACCCTCCCCCCCCGGAGAGAATGTTTGAGTTCCCTCGAAAGCCTGGTGACGTATGGGTGACTACAGCAGATTGAAACAAAAAAAATAACTGATTTTGGTCAGATTCAAGGAAAGATTTGCTGACACTCCGAATAACTCATGGCCAGCCGGATAATCTGCAAAGACGCCGATGACGCACAAAGGACAGCACGCAAATCAAACGTCTGACTCACAAAGATGCAGCGTCCACACGTGAATCACAAATGCAGGATGCCCACAAACACACAAAAAGAAATTCCAAGGGTTTTCGATTAACCTGTCACGGTCTGAAACTAGTTCATTACTCATGTGTGAACATTTTACACGCGTAGTTCCTTTCAAATAAATCATCATCACATTTGACACAGTAATTCCGTTACATACCCTTAGTCATACAATACACACGATGCGCGGCGTTGTGTGCCAGCGATAGGCAACATAAGACAGCCAGCCTTGACTAGTGTTTAGTTGCGACTCTTTTCGCCCTGACCTTGGAATTGGAGAGAAAACAACCGTACTTCGTTGTTTCAAATTGTATGCCGTGTAAGCACTAAGCGTAAGCTCTCCCCCCCAAACACACACACACCCCCGTGCATAATCATTTCTGTCACCATCGGATGACAAGCAGAACGTCATTTAATTGTTTTATTAACTTCCATCCACAGTTGACAGTTTCCGAAGAAGAAAACGACTTATGTAGGGCAACACAACAAGACGTCACGCCATTTGGAAATTCACAATTCTCTATCTCTCCTGTCATCCGTTGCTGTCGAGAGTCGAAGCAAAATTCAGGAAAAAAAAAATAGCTTTAATTCAATGCTCAGACGTGACAATTACGCATGCATTCGATGTTTTTTCCGTTATGCGAAATTGATGATGCATACGTCACTTATCACACAACAGATGGAGCCACAACCGTTTTGTTTTCATTTCGCCTAGAACATGCGACAGTGTGTGCGAAGCTACCGCAGCCAGCTACGCAACGTTCTCATGCTGCTATCGGTGTGCTTGGTCTTCTATTCTGGCTGACACACTGTTGGAAGTAATTACATGAATGTCAGATCATTTGAGTCATTATTCAAACGGTAAGTCTATGCTTAACTTACGGTAGTTCGAGAATAGAACACCAGAGAGGCAGAGAGAGAGAGAGAGACAAACAACAGAAGCCGTGTGCACACAAATAGTACGCAGTCATTAAGCTTGCGTGACGCGGCAAAGGTCAATAATTTTGTTTGTTGCTTAGCTTTAAATGAAATCATTGTGTGAACGAGATGGAGGGTAGCACTTAAAGCAGACCATATGTCAAATGTTGTTATGTCAGATCGGGCGTTTGTTGCGAAAATGAAAAACAAAACAACAACACACAATCTTGCAAAACTTCCAAGCGGGCCAGCATTCAGATTGGTCACGTAGATTATGTGTACGCGTAGATTTAATCCCACGAAGTAAGGAAAGCAAAAGAAACAGTTCATTAATCAATTTTTTGAAGTATTTTATGACGCCTGAGCCAATCCAATTATCGCTATCTTTCACACATGGCATATTGATTTCGAAAGAAGGTACACACATGCTTCCATTTTAATCGTACGGGAAATGGGTTTCGATTTCGAATTCGAATTTTTTTTTTTTTTGATTTTGTGACTTTATGTAAAGTCTTTTGAACGCACTGGCCAACAACACACAAACAGCAGCTGTGCCTACTAGCTGTCGCCCGATAAGCGTGTCGCCTTCCTGACCATGTTTGGCAGTGCTACTGAAATAGTACGATGTCTCATCGGGTACCTGTCACGTTCTTCTGAGCATAATTCCATGTTGGTTCTGTTTTATGAGTGTGCACTTGTTGAAATGATTTCATGATTTTGAAGAGCGAGAGGGAGAGAGAGAGAGAGTGATATGAATGACAGCTGATCTTGGCCATGAACCTGCATGTCAGACTGTTGTTGCTTTCAGGGTTCTAGCTAATGGTGATAGGAGAGGCTTTGCATTGGGAAACTTTGTTGTTTATGTGATTTCGAAATGAAAGCGGGTGTTGTTTTTTGAATGTTAAACAGATTAAATGGATTTAAGGCATTTTTTTGCTTATGGGGTGACATGTTGAGAAATTATCGAGTTCTTGAGGATTTCACGGACACGAAGACGTAACTGTAGGTCATTCATGAGTAGGCATTTCAGGTTCAAGAATGTGGAATATTTAGGTAGAGCGATGTATTTGATATAAAATCCCATTTTTAGACGTCAATTTTGACATTTGTCTAAATACGGATTTCCGAGATTCGAAGACGCACCTGTAGGATGTTTCTGAGTAAGCATTCTAGGTTCAAAAATGTGGCATATTAAGGTAGAGCGAGGTATTTGATATAAAATCACTTTTTAGACATTTTTTGACAATTCACAATTTTGACATTTGTCTACATATACCACGCGTCAGAATATGTTTTTTTGAAAGCCTTAGACAACTACTGTCGAACAGTTCTAGGATTATGACAAATTACTTATTTAGAATCGAAGACATCCTTTTTTACAATCACTTTACGAACACATCCCCCCATAATTGAGCGGGATTTCGTAAACAGTGTCGACATGCATCACATGAAGATGACAAAAATTTATTAAAACTCACCCAGCGACACATATAAATATATCCACCGACTCCTGGGCATACTTCAACAGTGTACCAAGTGATTCACCAATCTTAGCCGGAATCTCTGTGATTTGCCACATAAACTTCACGGACTTCACCAAACATTTAATGATGTATGATTCCGAGTTTTCATTGAACTCTTTCATTCGGCGATGTTTTATTTTATTTCACTCTTCAATAAATATCTCACAAAAAATCACATTAAAAAAAAAAATGAAAACAACAAAAATTGTGGTTTTCTTTCTGTTTATCTTTGGCTTGAATCTATGGCACCATTTACTGACTAAACACTGGGACTACACCAATGAGTTGCTTCACTAGCATTAACTGTTAAAATTTGTACTGCGATATATCACTGAATTTGAAGAGAAATCAAACGAATACACTTTAATTTGTTTGTTGACAATTAAATAGCACTTGGACGAGCGATGGAATAAATTATAGCGAGAAAAAAAAACGGAAGAAATATACAACGAAACAGAAATTATTAAGAATATACAAGTGACACGGCCTGTTGCTGCTCGTTGTTAGCCGTTTTCTCTGATTGTTTTTGTTTGTCAGCGTTAATTGGTTCTCTCTCCCTTCGGGAACGACACTCGGGCACCACTAACCGAGGGCATACATTCAAAATTCGAAAAAACCAAACCGAAGCCAACACTCATTCAATTCACACTACTCACACGAACACACACATTCGCACACCCACACATACACACACACACAATCAGATACTTAAGTTGTTCTCGCGAATTTGTTGTTTTTTATTTCTTTCTTCGTCACATATTGTTTTATCACATCAGCTCGGTAGATAGATACTTTTGTAACTAAAAAGCGCGCGGGAGTGCAGGCAGGCAGGCACCATTTTCATTTTTATACGTTCGTTCCCTGGTTTGGTGATAAGATTTCGCTTGTCATTTGCTAGTCGCCCGGCTGGTGAGAGTTTGAGTGCGAGAGCTGTGAAGTGGTGTAGTTTGATCAGAATTTCCTTATCATCACCAGCACCCCTACTGACGGTCGCACTTGGTAGCTTGTGCTGGGTGCGCACAACACACTGTGGGGGCTGAGGACGATTTGCAAAACTTGATGTAGAACTCTTTCGGTACGACTGCGCATTTGACGGGTGAGAGCTACAATTGAACGTCTTATTGACTTTTGATTGGGGCGACTTTTGTTTCAGGGGAGATTGCAATCGTTATCTAATCGATGCGAGGGTTTAATCAATTTTGCTGCATAGGTAGGTTTTTTCACGATGGAATTGGCGGCTTCTTTGGAAACTTTGTGGGGTCCTACGTGATAGACCAGTTGCTGGTGGATATTCGAAATACCATGCCACACTTCAGTCATTTCCAGATTTCATGGTCGTACGTCGTAAAGAAAGGTTTTCAGTCATTCCGAACAAAGAACACAAGCATCGAGTGCACGTTTTAGACTTGTCCCCGTCATGCACACACGTTCAAGGCGACCATAAAATCTAAACAATGAGCCATATAATGCAGCAAACTATCTAATATCGCATCTAATGCAAGAAACAAAAAAAAAATGACTCAAAGTCGACACGATTTGGCATCACTTCACCAACTTAAAGCATTGTTTACATTCCTCATGCATGCAGCCTACACTTTATGGCCTGATCTACCTCAGTTCATGTCATTCATCGCAAAAAATATTTCATGACGTCCCATTGACAGCACATCCCCACTGACAGATGACAGATGCATTTTGCAAACTGCACCAGAGCCGATCATAATTCTATATTTACTCCAATGATTCGATCATTCAACCGCACAAGGTTGTTCTGTTTTTTCTCGATTCTTTTAAATTTTCGGTTTCATGAATGAAAGTCACAGGAAATACAAAAGTTGACAAAACGTATAAACCCCCATCGGATCACAACGTTCGCCGATGTCGAACCGAATGATCGTTTAATTCGCACGACTGATGGATCCTTTGATGATTAAATCACTTAGCAGTGTGTCTTCGCCCTCCCCTCACATGACGTAGCGAAGTATTTTTATGAGTCTCTTTTTGTTGCCACGCTTTTTGACATCACTTTTGCTTGTCAAACTGGTTTCGTTAAAAACCAACAAAAAAAAAAAAAGCTGATGTGAGTCATCTTTGGGGACATGTGGCGGCGTGGGATCCGGTAGACAAGTAGTCGTCATCGTTTAGCACTATCTGTCGGTCGGTTAGGTTTTTGATAGACTTTCTAAAGAGCTGACGTTTTATTTCTGACAGTTAATGAGCAAGTCACGTTGTGACATCTCTATCGGAGTTGTGACACAGTTTTGTTTTTTTTTTTGATTGAAAGTGAGACAGTGGAAATTTACACTTTCATTGCGCCTAGATAAATCAGGAATAGGATCTGCGTGTTGTCACTACCCGATGACTTGTCGCGGAACTTCTCTAACGCGAGACAATGCAGCCGCTAGCCAAACATGTTCCAAATGACGGGGGTTTTTTTTGCTTGTTTTGTGGCGCCTCAGGTTCAAGTGGTCGCGAGGGGAAACCCATTGAGTCACTGTTTGAAACAGGAAATCGACCATGGCCTTCCTCATTGAATAATATGTTCTTTCGGGGTTTTCGCCTCGATGGAGAAAAAAAATTCCAAAGGCCCTTTTCGGTTCGCTTTGCTGTTGTGCTCATCAACGAGTTTATAGGCTTTCTTAAGGCCAACGCTTGTAGCGGCTCTAAGCAGATGACCTCAAAGATATTTTAACTTTGAATATCGACACAGTTTTGGTGTAGTTAATCATTAACGACTAATACAAGGGAACCGATGGGCCATTATCTCAAAGATCAGGGTCGAATTCAAGTGAAAGTCATGCCTTAACGCGATTGAGTCTTGACTTGTTGAATGATTAACCAGTTGGCAACTGTACAGAAATGGGTTGCAAACGTCAGACAGTGCCCTGCTTGATGTCCTAAACGAATCTTGTCGAACGCAGGAGAAAGCACTGTCTTCCATCCATCCACTATCCAGAGAAAAAAAAAAAGTGCACAACTTCAAGGTGAGACAACTTGCGAAACTTCCACCCAGAAATAAGGTTTATGACCTCAACTCGTGTTTGTTTTTTTCGTTTTTTTTTCACTCTGTTTCCTCATTCATTTGTGAACGGTGGCGTATACGTATTATTTTATTTATTTCCTATCACCCAAACCCACATCACTCACTCAGCACACACACCCCCCCACACACACACGCTGAGTTCGATTGTTCAATGGCAACTACTTTCGCTAATCGTCATTTGCAATCGCAAAAGTAATATCGAAACGAAATCTTTATGCCAAAACGAAGCAGAAATCTGAGAGCACACGCCTCGAGTCTGACGCGGTCTTCTACTCTGACTATATGACTTTGGATTGCGTAAAGAACACGTTTCCCTTTCACCTCGTATTCACACAGTCAGTCATTACCCACCGCCCGTCGTCGTCGCAGACATACCCACACCTCGGCTATCATTGATAACGAATCGCACGCGGATCACACGACAAAAAACAAAAGATAAATGATTTCGACGAAATTTAGTTGATTTTCCGGTCTCGAAATCCAGTCACAATCTTCACGCCACACCTCTGTGGCTCGCGTTTATCATCCACCGACCGGAATGGTCAAGCTCAACCTTGACCGCGTCGTTTGTTTGTTTCTGTATTCGTCTAGTGTCTTTCGAGGGGCAGTCTGCCTCACCGCACGGCGAATTGAAAACATCGCATGACCGACAAACAAAAAGAAAAATGATTGAATCCACTTGCAGGTGTACTTAAAACCTCATAACTCACCGGCACAAAGCGATTGTCTTTACGCAACTACGGTCCACACGGGCGAGCGAAAATGAAACAACTGATCGCGAGCGGCGGCACTGCGAGCGAATTTCCCCCCAAACTGGCGGGGCAGCCAAGCTATAACGAGCTGGTGTGGAAACTATTTCAGCTGGTCGCCGTCGTAGTCATCGTCGTTGCTGTTTTTTGTTGTGCGCCGGGGCTCTCAGATAGCTTGACATTGGCCATCGCCAATAATAATTGCCGGGTGAGTGGATCCCTTCCACCTTCGGTAGGCCCAGCGCATTGGCCCACGGCCGGTTTCTATGTTGCCCACTGCGTGCAGTTTCTTTTCCGGAAGGCGGAAGGTTGGCGGACACAGACAGCGGCAGACTGGTTTGCCATTATTTATTGTTAATTAATAACTATGCGTGAGTTGTGTGTTGTGAGAGCGTGCCTGTGGCATTAGCTGTTGGAATTATGGGCGGTTGACCTGACAAATGTCAAGGTCACGCAACATTTGCTAAATGACCAGCGATTTGTTCGACAGCGGACTAAGTGCGGAATGGTTGAAAGGGAAGTGCCGCCCGGTTGACGGCTGTAAATAAATGTGTGGGCGGTGTTGCGGAAGTGTCACGAGTAGCAGTCAGGTGACCTAGACAGTTTTGTTCGATTTATTTTGGGGCACTAAACAAGGGGCGTTCCTGATGGAAGAGATCTGAAGTCAGTCCTTTCAATTGACAGCAAAAAAAATCATTTACTCCATCTAATGACAGATGAATGGAGGAGTGGGGGAGTTAAAGGGTGTTTTTTCTTCTTCTTTGACAAAGTTCAAGCTCTCCTGCTCAGCACATCTGTCAATCCTCGTTCCTGTCATCCGCCAAAATCACTCCGCTGACATGACAGCTGTCACATTCCCATCAACCAGATCGCCAAATGCATTAATTTGCACAGCAGCGCGTCACAATGACATAAATTAATAAGTTCACAAAACTGCAAATTTTCTAAATAAATTCTCACATGTTTAATTTCACATCGAGGTCCGCATGTGAAACGCGAACACCTCTGATGCTTGCAAAATATTTATAAATCACATTTGAGCAGCGTGTCGGTCGTGTGACGGTGCCCAACCGCCGTTCTACGCCGAAGCGAATTATTTTCTTCTTACGATAAATAAATAAATTATTCATTTCTTTTGGGGATATCGCAAATGAGTAAAAATAGTCAAGTGCTCTCCCCTCAGCTGACAGGTTTCTCACAATCACGAGCAAAGTGAAGTTTGCAGCGCAAAAGCACAAAGAACAGATGACACACGCCGTGCCAAGAACACCTTGACTGATTGGAGACTTTCATGGGAAATGTCAATTAGTTGAAGAAAAAAAAAAAAAACTCTCCAATTGAACTTATTGCAACCGGAGCGTAATTATAGCAAGAGGCTGCACTAAATCATCGAGCAGCGCGCAGGCATGGCGTGGCGTGGAAATAAATCAATAGGTGCTCCCAGGCAGGCTGCCATTTTGTGTGTGTTTTCGCTCTGTTCGATTCAATTAAATGTTTCATAAGGCGTCTGGGAATATGCCCCATCGATTGGATGGGTTATTAATTCATATTCTCGTGAGTGGGGGCATAATTTGGTTTTGCTTCCCTTCAAAATGCTCGCCTGAGGCCAGGGAATGGGTGAAAAACCAAATTCTAACGGTGTTGCGGCTACCGCTGCTGACCGCGAGTTAATTATAGGTGAAAATTTATTGCAAAGCGACGTAACGTTATGGTGTGTAGAATTGAGAGCACGGAGTGTGTACTAAAGGGTGACTTGGAACGAGACTATGCGAAGGTTAGGTGGGCCTAGTTCGTTTGAGTTATGTGCATAGTTTGACTTTGGGGGCAAAGCCCTTCTGTAGCGTCATTGTTGAGCTTCGAGGTCTGTCAGGGTTTGGGGATCACGGAAGAACATAGACTCTCAGAAGTAAGTGTCCAATCGTCTCTAAATCCAGCACCATTCACAGTAACTGGTTGCTTAACTGAAACAACCCGGAATTCAATTGACCCTCCGTCCCTTAAAAACACGGTATTAGTTTCATTACACACCCCCCTCGGCTAACGATGTAAACACTTCGCAAACACTTTTGCGGCACAATGATTCCTCCACATCCCTCTCCAGCCCTCTCCATCCATCACACGCCTCGTTCAACGGCCATAATCCAATTAAATCCGTATTCAATCCCATAATAATCTCATCAATTGAATGACGTCAAGCACGAGTGGCAAGCCGGATCTTCAGCGAAAAAGAGTTTGCCCTGACAGATGGACAAACAAAAAAACACAAAAAACACTTCTCATGTTGCCCCCGTCCAGCACGATTCTGTCAATCTCCAAAAGAGATAGAGAGAGATTTCTATTGTCTCTGCCCACAATGAGTGCCACTGATTCAATGGCCCATGCTGGTCCCGTCCCATCGTAGCTCGCCCCAGCTAATGAACTGAAATTGCAATCATTAGGCCAGTTCATGCACAGTATCTTCCAGCCCATTGATGGTCAATGATTTAGCGGCGAGATCCAATGATCATCTAAATGGACGAGTGGTATAGCGGCGGCAGCGACGGCGGCGTTTCAGTTAATCAGAGCGCGCATCGGGCGAGCATACGATTTCATTGCACTGCACTAGGGCATCAGCGGCGATGCGTCAAGTCAAGGCACGAACGAACGCACACAGCAAGTGCCACTCACTCACTCACTCACTCGCACTCGAGATTCTATTTTCGAGCGATCATCCATGCCGCCACAATCGGGGTCCGACGCGTTTGTCGATTATGACAAAATGCGGCGGCCCCGAGAGAACTAATGGCGCCAATAGACGAGATGAGGCGAAAGAGATTTTGAAAGCATTTTTGGGTTAATGGACGGGAACGCGTTAATTTTTCCTCGCACTTCCTTGACACACTTCGCATTAGATTTACGCGCACGCCACGCAATGTTGCTGGCTGTGACTCACAGAACGATCGTCGATCAGTGTCCAAATTCTAGCTCGTTGCCAAACGAGTTTGGTAACTAACTTCATACTCGAGCAACACATACGCAGGCGCAGGCTTATAGACGCAGCTTACAAACAAGGTCATTGTCAAGTTTCTTGAGCGACAATAGAGAAGCCAACAACTGGTTCACCTCCCCCCTCGCACCACACCACCGCCCGCGATGAGGTGTAACTCAGCCCATTATCATGCACTGGCGGTGATGGTGGTACTTCGAAATGACATAAAATAAATCACGCAGCGCACTGGTGTGAAGTCACAGTCTTCAAGTTTTTGGTTTTGATTTGAGACAGTTCAAGTGACCGCTTGAAACCGCTGAGATGTCAATTGAATGTCAATTGCCGGGGGAGACGTGGAGAGTGTCCGGCAGTTAAATTGTGTCAAATTGATTGTGACGCTCTCGGTTGTTTAAGAGCGGGTTTTAGGCTGGCGTATGTCATCACGTTCCCGCTGGGGTGATGTAACGTTGGTTTTTAGTGCGAGTGTCCCCACCCACAAGCGGTGGCTGCGCCAAACCAGCCGCCGAAGGTGATGTGGTTCTCAAAATTGATGCAAATCATTGCGAAACACTTGAAACACAACACAGGATGCATTCACAGAAAAGAAAAAAAAAAGAACCGCGCATCTGTGAAACAAGTTATTCAAATGTTTCGCCGGATTTGCGTCAAAGCACATATCCGCTATCATTTGTGAGGGCGTCAGGCCACCAGCATCAACAGTCGCGACTGCGATAGATATAAATAGTCTCGCTCTCTGTGCACAAACACGTCAATTAATTGAATCCTCTCAGCAGTTGAGCGCACAGAACTCAACCGAGGCCGAAGTGCAAACGGCAGGTGTTTGAATGCGGTGCAGAGTCCACGTGCCATAGCCAACCGCTTCCCACCCGCTTCGCCCCGGGGACCGAACAAGATGTAAACAACATTCACTTGTTGTTGCAAAGGATTTGCATTCACTGTTTACCCGTCATTAGTTATCCACTGTACACTGACCGATTTCCTGGTCCGAGAACACTACCTTCTCCCACACACACACAAACATCTGCCGCCGCGCGGCGAGCCCCTTAGATCATTCTGCTATATTTTATCGTGTCTCCCTGGCCTCGGCGGTACCGCACATCGGATGTTGTTTAGAGATTCGTGATTCTTCTCGAGACCATAAAACATGTTTACATTGATCTTGAATAATGGTCGACCAGAATGAATGAAGGCGTCTCTTGTGTGGGTGGAGGGTTTTTTTGTGTTCTTCTTTGACTCCCCCCTCCAGCCCCCGTGCACCCTGCACAGAGGGAGACACAGTTTTATTTATTCCTCAGATAAAATGTAAATTTATGGTTTTATTGATTTGACTTTCTTTTGAATCGAATTCGCCCTTTTTTTTCATTGTGTCATGCTTGAAGTATTTGTTGCGTTGGGGCGGGCAAATGTAGTTCAAGGTCGACTTAAAAGACGAGAATTGCTCGCCAAGGAGATATTGACTCAACAGCAAATGTGGCGAAAGAGAGAACGACTTTAAGGCGATTATTGAAGAGCATGTTGAAGGCGGTTCGATGACAGACTCACTTTCAATATTTAAACTTTAGCTTCGATCGAACCACATTACGGTGAGGTGTTGAATGAGGACAGTTGAAGGAAGCCACGGGAGTTCTTAAGATGGATTGTGAATTTTGTAAAACTCATGAGGGAAGAAACGGGGTGTCAAGCGTCATGACGGAAGAAACCAGTGCAATGGTGACCAGATAAGACCGATAGGAAAAGAAATTTAAAAACAAACCACAGCGGTGTCAGCTAAAACGTTGAATCTAGCTTTATTTTCAAGCTACATTCATGCCATAATGTGTGGAATAGCGGCCATCATTAAAAATGACCGCCTTGGCTTCGCTGGCAGTGCTTCAAGCAATCAACCCCATTTCTGACCACTCGGTCCAATATGTGTGGCAATAGCGTTTCGAATGTTGACCTCGGGCTCGTCCAAAGCTGTTGGCTGGTTAGCATAGACTAAGGACTTGACGTAGCCCCAGAGAAATAAATCGAGTGCTGTCAAGTTGGCGAATTGATGAACGCTCGCCGAGATATGGGCCGCTTGCCAAATTTCTCCTTCACAACTTCGAGCGTTGCGTCGCTTGTATGGCATGTAGTGCCGTCTTGTTGGAACCACAGATCGGATATATAGATGTTGTCGAGCTATTGGAGGGATCTAAGCCCAAATTCAGTCGCAAAATAAGGCGGATGATGCTCACTTTAGCTTTTCCTGGGTCATCTTCAGTACTCTCCCCTACGGCGGCTATGTTTTCTTCAGTTCGCACCAATCTCAGTCTGGTTGGTGGCAGAAGATCCCAAAGAGTGTCGTCATGCTCAAACTTCTCCATGGTGCAACGAATTGTCTGCACAATGAAGCTACAAACTGATCTTACGACAAAAGCGAAAAAAACGAAGGTAACACCAAACATTCTGTTTCCAGGTGGAGATCCTCTCTGGTCCACTGCTGTGACTACCTCCAATCAACCTCTTGAGATAGTCACCACAACACATATGAACAAGCAACACTCCACGTATGGAGTCGAAGATTCTTAGAGCAGTTGGTACATCTGGCCTTTCTGCTACACTCTTGCTTTTCCTGATGAACCTCAGACCACAGTACATTCCTGGAAAGACCTGAACCAGCGTGCACGATCTTTCGCTGGGCACTTTTGCTCCTTTCTGTACACACGACTGTCGACTTTGTGGGTGTTCCTTGCATCGAAGCTCTCCCCCTTATCTCTAGACATTGAACTCTAAACAACCGAGATTCACGTATCAACAAGAAACCAGTAGGAACCACATTTTAGGCTTCATATCATTCAGCAGCTATCCACAGTCTTGCATGACCGCCCTTCTGTGGCCTTCACACAATCTCACCGACCCCCGATATCAGAGTGAAAGAACTTCTAAAGCAGGCGCTGTAATCGCCACATGTCGCCACTTAAACTCAACCAAGCGCCTGAATGCTTATTTCAAAGCGCTGGACAAGAAAGCATGAAGTACTCCCCGCCACAGTGGACGATAAGGAAACGTTTGCAGCAGCAGCCACCGTTAAAGGCTGTGGAATGCGTGGGAACTTTGCGATAAATGTACGAACTTGAATCAAAAATGTATTTAATTTGAAAAGAAATACAAAATTGTGGACTGTTTGAGTTTATTTATGGCGTCTCTTTTGTGCCCAAGTTCAAGGCACCACAAGTGAACTTTGGACTGTATACAATCCGAGTTCTAGCCCACTTCTGGTAACCATATAGAGCCACATGTAGTCTCTGCAACGCCGTCTGCCTGCATCCAGTCGCACTTCTTCGATGATGAGCTACCAACCCGAGCAGCTACCGGTGACATCAGCGGCATCATCTTCAGCGACTACATCATGTCATCGACATTCACTCCAATGAATCGCTAATGAAATTGAAATACATCCAAACCGGAGACAGAATGAGAGAAAAAAAACCAATAAAAATTGAATCTAAATCAATTGCCATGCAACCCTCGTTCGTGCACACATGTGACACTTGCTGTTGGAACCCCATCAGATCCACTGGTCTGTGGAGCAAGTCATTCGAGAATGACACTCACTGTGTTCGGATGCTGATGCTCGGTGCGATGGCATTATTGGTGTCATCAGTTGCAGCATGCTTCTGCACTGAATTGTACTGCAGCGCGGTGGCATGTCGCTATGCGGAGTCGGTTTTTCCCCCATTATTCCTTCGGTTTCGCAGTCAAGGTCCGACCTGTGACATTTGATTTTCGCTCAGCCTCGTCCACCACTCTGGCCATGTCTCATTTCACATTTCGTTTTGAATTAATTAAATATTTGTATCTCTGACTTGTGTGCAGTGTGCTCTGCCATGCATTGTTTTCTATCGTCGTCGTCGTCCCCCCATGGCACACACGGGATATGTCGAGGGTGGTGCTGAGTGCACAGCTAATTGAAAGTCATGGAGGTTTAGTGGAAAGATAATTGAATTCAAATAATGCCATGCGATCGGATGTAAATGGGGTTTTTGATTTGAAATTCCACTCACTGGGTTTGTTTTTTCGAGATAATCAGCTTTCGGGCATTTTCAAGACCGATTAGAGGCGGGGAGTAGAACGGCTTGATTTTAAGCCACTGTTCTATGAAATGGATTCTTTAAAGCTAGGCTTCGTCAGCAGGTTTGGTTGGTTGATGACCAAGTCTATCATCGGTTCTTGCTAGAGACGAAAAAGAAGACTGTCCAAGCAGGAGTCTCAGTGGTTCTAGCCTGACTTCGTCTATTTTCTATTTAGAGACAGAGATCCCCTCCGAACCTCTTCTGTGACTACCCCCAATCAACGCAATCTTGCTAGTCATGAGATAGTCACCACGACACGAATGAACAAGCAACACTCCACTTCCGGTCGAATATCCTTGGAACGACATGTCCTGCGAGTACACGTTTTACTTCCGCGTATAGTCCAAGGTGTGAACTCGAAGTCTGCCGAGTTTCAATCACATCTCTTCAATCAGTCCTCAGAAATCCACGATAACATCGATCAATATCAACGATTTAGTTCAACCTCAAATATCCTGAAAATGAAATGTCCTTCAAGGATCCTCACCACACCTACTTGAAGCCCAACACATGTGCTTCAAATCTCACAAGTTTCATCCAAATCCATTAAGCCATTGTCGAAATATTTGCATTTGATCATTTTTCCTGCTCAGAAACTGGGTTGTTTTCAGTTTCACCGAAAAGTCGACAGAAAAGCAAATATTTTCAGGAGGCATTTTTCAGCTCCGAGAAGAACTCGTGCAAAATCCCTCGAAATCATGTTCGAGGGCTTATATCGCGAGAATGCGTGGTCCAAGGGCTAAAGTGGTAATTAGCACTTTTGAAGGGAATTTCATGGTCTCTTGGATGAGACTGTCATGGCGCTGATATACCGTTATTTGTGGTGTGGGTGAAGAGAAGAGTGTAAGAAATGCTGGAGTTTGAACAGATTGCTGATGAAAATGAAAGCTTGGGTCAGGATCGGACTCAGACATGGAGCTAGGAAGGAGGTGAATGTACTGGATATAGTTGACGCCGATAGACTTATTCGGCAGACAGGTTGCGGCTATCACGGCGATAAGACTGTTTATGTGGAACGAACTCCGTTCCGGACACTCTACTATCCTTGGCTCAGATGTAGATCCTTGCCACGAAACACCGACCGCTTGAGAGCGTGTGTGCGTAGACAGAACCCGGCATTGTGCCAACAGAAGCGCTAACTGGGTTGCATTCAGAGGAACAATTAGATGCGCTTGGTAACGCAACGGGCCTGACAACGACTCTGTCCTAAGCGTGACTGGTATCCGTCATGCGCAGACAGCCACTCTAATCGAACCTAATCTACACATTGTCGCCCTAAATACACGTGTAATTAATCAGAAATGAATACACGGGTACATATCTACATCCGTGTTTGATGACGTGACGCCAGCGTGTAATGGGGTAAATGGTGCGTGAAACACAAATTCACGATTAAGCGTTCACGTGACGACGAACGACCGATGACTGACAACTGACGACAGACGACAGACGACAGACGACTGACGACTGACGACTGACGACTGACGACTGCCGACTGACGACTGACGACTGACGACTGACGACTGCCGACTGACGACTGACGACTGACGACTGACGACTGACGACTGACGACTGACGACTGACGACTGACGACTGACGACTGACGACTGACGACTGACGACTGACGACTGACGACTGACGACTGACGACTGACGACTGACGACTGACGACTGACGACTGACGACTGACGACTGACGACTGACGACTGACGACTGACGACTGACGACTGACGACTGACGACTGACGACTGACGACTGACGACTGACGACTGACGACTGACGACTGACGACTGACGACTGACGACTGACATCAAATTTCAAACAGAAACTCGCTTGAATACGAAGACGCGAGGCTTGCAAAATTCTTTCATTTCAAATTCCGCCATCAGGTGCCTTTAATTCCTCTTTTTAATCGCAAGCACAACGCACACACGACAACAGCGTGCAATAAAGGCCTCGCCAGCACCCCTCTTCCTCCGAAGGCGGCAGTAAAACATCAAACACCCTGCAATAGAAGTCGCGTACAAATTCAAATTCGTTTCATTCAAGCAGTAGCCCTGCGCATCTGTGTGTGTTCGGGGCGGCGAAGTCCAATCAACGTCATCGGGCAAGGACATTCGACGATCAAACCGGGGTTGTGTCCCGGTCTTTTATTCGAAACTTTAATGTAGTCCTGACTGGAGTGGGTTGGCTGTTCTTTCGGATAAAATCATTTCAGTACTGTTTGTGTGCTTAAATGAAACTTTACGACGCTTTTATGGATTTGATTTCGAAATTCATGATTTAATGGAGAGACACTTTCAGAAAGGTGTTAGCATTGCGGAACGACAGCAACGATGACGACGCTGACGACGACGACGACGACGACTCAGAGGGAGTAGGTAATTAAATTTGAAACGAACTTCGGTTTTATTGGCCGAATGAAGTGACAATTGGGAGTGGATCGGGGAAGTGTGACAGGAAGCGGCATACGCTGGAGTCCAAGTCCAAAGTGATGGCATTTGGAAAAGGGGCCATAAAGTGGCTTATTGGTTGTCAACTATGTTTGGACAATAAAGCCTTGTCAGGATGTTCAATTAAAGAAATAGCTGTTAAGTTGTTTGCTTAGGAGATAAGCCGGATTTAATGTCTCTTCAGACGTCACTTGGTCTCGAGTTAACGTCAACCCAGATCAGGAATTCTTCACCGCACCTGATAAACAAGATGTTCGACGACGACAGAAACAGTGACCAGCAAAAAAAAAAAGTGGAAGCGACACTCCTTACAGCCCCATTTGAGTGAAAAATTAGTCACTTCACAGCACTTAGCATTCAAATTCCATTAGAGACCGAATTAGGGAGTCGCGTAATTGAAACCGGCGAGAGAAAAAGTGACGAGGATCTGCTGCTGAGATAGGACTCTCTTCTGCCCATCTTCCGGATGGCCTCATTCGACTCAAGGTTTGATGGTAATTGCCAGCTGGCCTAATCCAGGCACCAGTGACGAAGCACAAATAACTGGGGCGTGATAGTTAAAATGATTACACTTCACCGCCGCTTGGTGACAACAAGCGGTGTTCTCCTTCTCTCACTTCTGTAGCGTCCGCAAGAGGATGGAAATTTATTCCAAACCCTCCCAGAATCAGCATTACATCATCCACTTCAGCCACCCGACGAGGCAATCTGTCAAATGTCATCAAACGATGATCGAATCGAGCGCGGCAGTGATGCCATGACTTGCGGTGGGCCGCTGTACTAGAAGCTTAACGCGCGCTGATCGTAAACTTTAAATGCCGCGTCTTGACTTCCATCTCTCTCTCTCTCTCTGCTGTCGAACCGAACGCCCACGTCCAATGCAGTAAATTATCACCGAATCAGAACCAATAAGACGCCAGACGCTTGTGTCATTCTGAAACTTCTTTACATCGCGGCGGCGTGTGTATCATTTGCTGCGCGCGGTGTAGGCAATAAGGCATGACTTGATTTCCAATTTCAATATTTACACAAAAAAACCAGAAAACGAAGAAGATTGTGTTCCAATTCAGTCAACGACTTGGCGATGATTATCTCATCGCTCGCCTCCACGATGACAGATGTGCGAGATGCTTTCGGTCGAATCGACAGCAGCAGCAACGTTCGTGACTCTTTCATGTGGCTGGCGATACGGTCGATCAGGTAAACATGTCAAAGTTTTTTTTTTCAGAATACATGAAACTGTGCCAAAATGCAAGCGCTTTTGTGGATCTAATGAATGGCGGAATGATTTGCCACAAATTTCAAAACTGCTGCTCGACGGGGGAATTTTGATGTTTGAATGTATGCACGTCCTTTGGCTAGGTCAATGGACAGCCAGAAGACGAGGTCAGACATGTCACCGATGATGAATGACACTGCCCTCTCAAACTTGGCATCACTGGTTCCGGCCATCTGTTGTGCAAAACGTGAGTTAAACTTTCCAGGAGGCGTTCATCCCCTCAGAGACTCCCTCAAGGACATCGTTGATTTCCGCATGAGTGAACGCTGAGCTCTGCCTGTGACAGCTCCTCCACCAACACCCCCCCCCTCTTTCTTCCTAATGTACCGTGACTGGCAAAAACAAAACTCAACAACGCACATAATAAGCTCCAGTTAAGAGAGTCATTAAGACCATATCGAGGCGCTCATCTGCCCCCAGAACCGTATCGTCTCACTGCGCAGAGCTGTCACCGTTCCCCGGGGGGCCAGCAACAAATTGACGTCTGTCAACGCATCGACGGAGCGTTTACAGCGCATAATTTCGGAAATTTCGGAAATTACCCAATTTTCCACACAATTTCACTTCGCAATGCGAATCTCCATCTGTTTGCGTCATCATCCTTCCCCCCCCCCCCCCCCGCCACTAACGCCAGCAATTCCAGTCGAAAGTCATACGTTACCATTCAATTTGGAAATTCCATTGACCTTAAAAAAATCACCACGAGAACGATGCGCCATCATTTGGCGAGACGAAGACATTGGCCATTGGCCCCCCCCCGCAGCGAGGTGACGCCGCCAACGTTGACCACAGGATTCAGGAAATTTATTCTCTCGACTAATGCATGCGGAGGCTAAGTACTCTCGGGGGAGTGTGCTGCCTCCGCCACCCGCTATTTTCTTTTTTGCCGTTTGACGAGGGGGCTAGACAAACAATTCCAACCGAAAATGGATAATGAAAGCGTGAAGGAAATTACCTTCAGACGGTTGGCTGTGCGCAGGGGTGTGTGCACACGATGGAGGCGCCTTCAAGGCAGAGTCACTCAGCAAGAACGTTCAAATTTATATTTTTTTTTCTCCTTTTGTGGGTGAGTCGAGGCGGTTGGGTTGTCTCCCGAGGGAGATGGGTTGCACGTTATTCCTTTGGTGTTAAACTATGCATGATTGTGATGGTAGTGGGGAAGGGTAGAGGGTCCTTCTATTGCCTGAGGGAGATAATTTACTTCGAGCGGGCGGAGGGATAGTTTGACCTTAAAGACGACTTTCAGCTCCTTCTCGTAGGAACTGTGTGTCAGGCGAGGGGGATGGGTTAACCTTGGTTGAGAAATGCAGGAAAATTGAATTGAATTTTTCGACGTGACCTTATTTTTGAATGATGTCAGACAGTTTTCTCAAGTATCTTGTAATGTACGAGGTAGAACCGACTCGACTACAGGGTGACCAGATAAGAACGATAGGAGACGAAATTTAAATAAAACCACAACGATGTGAGTTGAAGCATTGAATCTGACTTTGTTTTGAAGCTACATTCGTGCCATTGTGTGTCGAATGGCGGAGATCATTCAAACGGCCGCTTCGGGTTTGCTGGCAGTGCTTCAAGAGGTCGGTCCCATTTCGGATGACTCTGTTCAATTTGTGTGGCAATAGCGTCTCGAATACTGGCCCCGAGCTCGTCCAAAGTGGTTGGCTGGTTAGCATAGACTAAGGACTTGTCGTAGCCCCAGAGAAATAAATCGAGCGCTGTCAAGTTGGCGAATTGATGAACGCTCGCCGAGATATGGGCCGCTTGCCAAATTTTTCCTTCAAAACACGCTTGTATGGCATGTAGCGTCGGTTCTATGGCACGTAGCGCCGTCTTGTTGGAACCACAGCTCGGATATATCGACGTTGTCGAGCTCTTGGACGAATCTAGATCCAAATTCAACCGCAAAATAACCCAGATGATGCCCACTTTAGCTTTTTCCGGATCATCTTCGATACTGGCTGCTACGGCGGCTATTTTTTCTTCATTTCGCACCAATCTCAGTCTGGTTGGTGGCATAAGGTCCAACAGAGTGCGCTCACGCTCAAAATTTTCAACGGTGCAACGAATTGCCTGCACACTGATGCCAGGACGGTGACGGACTTTAGGAAGAAATTCACTTATTTGTCAAATTTTCACAAATTTTGTCTTTTTTATTACTTCCGCACATTCGACAAGAGTGAAACGACGCACGATGAAATGCCAAATCTTACTGACTATTTTGACAGCTGGCTGTCATTGATAACATTACCCACTGCTGAAACGTATCAATTAGAAAACCTATCATTCCTATCTGGTCACCCACCATTCTGTCATTAAGGACCTGCAATAAAATGCAATTCACAAACAGACTCGTCCTCACTGCACTCGCATGCATCTCATTCAAGTGGCCAATAAAAATAAAAATTGCTTATTGATACAGAAGTGCATTTGATTAGCATTTTTCCACACGAATTCCATATTCCAGTTCGCATTCAGCAAGTAAGTGCTCTTGTCGAACGACATCTGTGCGCTGACATCGTTAAGTGTTCTAATTTAAATCATCAGGCGATAGGCGAGTTCCACCCCTCCGCACCACCCTGCTCCTCACCCACACATATCAAGTATCGCATTCAATCTATTTTTCATTTGCCACTATAAACGTCTTACGTAAGACGTTCAGATTAATTTATTGGCCTGCCCTCCTCGCAGGCGTCTGTGACAATCGACGAAGGGGGCGTGGTGTGATGTTGACTGAGTTTGATTAAAACCCTGATAATCACACAAGATATTCTATTTATTTTCGTTTTGAATTGGAAATTTTGTTTTGTTTTTCTCTCGCACGAAACGGGCGAACTAACAACAAATGTAGCCCGAGACAATGAATGGTATTTGATTTTCGTTTTGAAAGCATCATGTGCCTCGAAAATAGACGCGCCGAGCGATTGTTTGATTTTCCAATTACGCTCGACACTCGGATGTGTTGAAGAATGTGCGGCTGAAATGTGTCATTTGTCAAGAAGTGAATTTGTCATCTGGGCAAAAGATTTTCACCCGTGCCGGGGTTTTTGTTTGAAAAGAGACGAAGCGACAGAGGGTAGTGGTCAGCTGAACTGAGTCATGGGAGATTTCTTGGTTTGGCATTGATTGAAATTTCGAAGCCATGTGTCAGCGAAGATATCGGATTTCGTGGATAATGCTTAGGGGGTGGACTGGCGCGCAGATTTCAGTCAAACTTGGGCCAGTATAGGCGTCCATTGTTAGGTCTCCTTACCCCCTCTGTGACTCATGGAGTGTCAGTGCGTGAGTGTTCCGTTGTTGACGATTGTGTGCACGCTGCTTGCAGCCATCAAGACCAGGCTGTGTTGCCTCCTCGATGAACTGGTCCTGAGACCGGAGATTCGGTCTTCTGCTCGAAGCAGGAAGCACGGATTCGAAGACTCTATTCGCTGGAGCATGGTTGCCTATGCGATCGATGTGGCTGACCCCGTACAGTCGATGGATGTTTGGCTTCCGGACTTGGTGCAGTTGGTTGTGTTAGCCTACCTCACAGACAGGACCACATATCCGACGCAGAATATCTCTTTTGAATGCACCACGAATCAACTCTGCTCGTATGCTTATCGTCCAGCTGACTGACTGTCCAGTTGTTTGGACAAACCGAAGTAGCAGTGGTTGCCAAGGGCGGTTCTAAAGGATGATTTTTTAGCTATTATCTTTTTGGCAACACTGGTTTAAACAGCTGACGCACCTTTCGTGTTTTGTTTCACTGTCAAAAATCTTCAGTTTGGTCTATAATTTAACCATGAATCGTCTTACAAATGAACAACGCTTGCAAATTATTGAATTTTATTATCAAAATGCGTGCTCTGTTAAGAAAGTTCATCGCGCGCTTCTTCTGTTCAGCGAGGAAGCTCATTTTTGGCTCAATGGGTACGTAAATAAGCAGAATTGTCGATTTTGGAGTGAATATCAGCCAGAAGCATTGCAAGAACTACCAATGCATCCAGAAAAAGTCACAGTTTGGTGCGGTTTATGGGCTGGTGGCATCATTGGACCGTACTCCTTCAAAGATGATGCGAATCGTAACGTAACTGTGAATGGTGAGCGCTTTCCAGTGATATCCAACTTTTTTTTTGCCCAAAATGCAAGAGCTTGACTTGCATGACATGTGGTTTCAACAAGACGGTGCCACATGCCACACAGCACGCGCAACAATGGACTTTATTTCACGTTCGGGACCGGTCAATTGGCCGCCTAAATCGTGCGATTTAACGCCTTTAGACTATTTTTTGTGGGGCGTTGTTAAAGCTCATGTCTATACAGACAAGCCCGCTTCAATTGACGCATTGGAAGACAACATTGAAGCGATTATTCGTGCGATACCGGCCGAAATGTTGGAAAGTGTATGCCAAAAATTGGACTAAGCGGATGGACCATTTGAGGCGCAGTCAGGGTCAACATTTGCATGAAATAATCTTCAAACATTAAATTATATGGACCGTACTATCGACTCAAATAAAGATTTCATGCATTTTTCTGAATTTTATGTGTTTTTTTTGAAAAACTTTCCTATAGCTTTTAAAAAGTCATCCTTTACATCGATTCTCCACCAGAATGTCGGTCGTGGAGTTCACGTTTGCCCCGAGCACGAGGTAGACAGTCGATAAGGTGTCTGAGTGCTGGCCCACTTAGTCTAAGTAGCTTTTTAATGCTCCGCTGATAGACATGCAGACCAACCGTTGCACGCAGATGAGCGTGTTACAGTGGACAGCTTGAGGACTCCCCACTGAACTGGGCACCCCGTGCATTAACCTCGGCTTGAAACCACTCAAAGAAGGGCACAATGGAACTAAGAAGTTCGTCTAAATGAGCCATGGTCCAAGGCCGACAGACGGCTTTATTTAGGACCGTCCACCGAACTGAGGACCCCGCACATCAGTCTCAGTCTGCCCAATAATTCTCATAAATGGCTTCTAATAAAGGAGTCACGTTCGACGGATCATCTCGTGAATCTGTTCGAAACATGGTCAAAAGAAAAAAAGCAAAAGAAAAACGTAGTAAAACTCTAAAGCACGCCAGCAACTGTCCATTGTTTCGTATCACTCCATCAGATGAACCGCGAACGGAGCCAGATATCCAGTCTCCTCTCTCTCTCTTTCTCCCTCTCTCTCTCTCTCTCTATCCCCCACCCTCTCTCAACCCACTGTTCACAAGAAAACCTTGAATAATCCGCAAAAAGAGAAAAACAAAGAAAAACACTACCCAACCCAGAGTAGAACGCAATTTGACCCCTCAAAGGAATTCGTTAAAAAAATATCTATTTACAGTCCAAATATCAGCGCGATTCATAAATAAATAAATCCCCAGCCAATCCATCTACGTACCGAACAAAAAAAAAAAAAAAAATATGTACAAAATGAGATACAGAGCTTGTCGTTGGGAGAAATATACTCTTTCCCACGAATTCACGCGAAGCGTGATCCTAATTAGATACCAAAACTAAAATCGATGATAATTTATGTGGCGACTTGCTCTAAGTGGACCGTGACAGGCGAAGCGGTTCACTCCGAAAATAGTAAGACGTGTCTGTTCCCGTCCGCAAGACCAGTCGCTGCGATACATAACTGCGATGGTTTTGCGAAGATTGTTTCAGTCTCATGAAAAGTGCATCTGTGTGCGAATTATCACACGGCACTGTGCTGTGCTGTGCGATCGGTGAAGTGAAGTGAAGTCAATCAATTTTATCGATTTGACGCCATTCAGGAAAGGAATTGCAATGAGTTGCGTAGTTGGCGACACAAGTCCAGAGAATGCGAGGGGAAAGCCCTCCCGGAACAGGTTCAGGCGCCACTGCGTCCCACTGCAAATGTTTCCAATCACAAATGCGTCCTCAACCACAGGAACATTCCCGGCTATTGTTTCATCCCTCAATGGAATCCCTGCTCGGAATGCGTTTGTTTTGTGACATTCACCAGAATGCCAGAATGTCGGGCACACGTGACATCACCAGATGTGTGATTTGCATTCGGGATGGATAATCAATTCAGATGGCTATCATTACACAAGCATTGTGCTCGAGGATCCCAGCTAATGGCGGCGCAAAAAGGGACCACAGCCGGCAAATAAATCAAATTAGAGCCCCAAAAGGTCAGGCGATGTAATCAGGTTCGAACACCGATGGTGGGAGGCAACTAGGATCCACGTGTCGGTTGCTAAGGGGAGGACCTCAGCCCATCACCCGGAAGTCTCTTTAAGCAACACGGGTGTCTAGGAGTTCTCGCCTGTGACTGTTTAAAGGCTCCTCAGTCCTCACCACCACGTGCGCGGCTCATAAAAGCGAAATATCCTCAGCTCATGTGCTGCGTACGCCCACGGTTATGAGGTATAAAAAAAGATTCTAATTTCCACGGTTAGTATCTCCGAGGGATGCGTGAATATGTATGAGCGAGTGAGCATGTGAATGATGTTTACGCGCTTGTTCGGAGAATTTAATAACCCATAACAGCCAGCCAACCCACCCACCCGGCCCACTTTTTATGAAGTCCTGGCTGGGTGGGGGCGTCTGTGTGCATGCACGCCCCACGGTTTCTCACGGCTTAATCCTTCGTGGCGTTGGCAAATGTTTTTCCAAGCATTTTCACATCATTTATGCGATTTATTCGCGCGCAGTTGTCGGCAATTAGAATCGGGTCAGAGGAGTTAAACGCTAGGTTATTGCCTTTTTGTTGTTGTTGTTGTTGCTGCTGTAGGAGGAGGACTACATCACAAGGGTGAATATCATATTAAACCTGTGAGGTGCAGAACTTACGGGGGGTCATCATCGTTGGCGATGGCATTGTGTGGAATCAATTAGTGGAAGGTGAGTCATGGCAACAAGGTGCCTTTTGTGTGCACATCAGGGATTCAACGGTGAATACACCAAGGGCGGCAGAGGCATTCACTGAGAGTGTCATTAGTCGCTGGGGGGGGGGGGGATTTGATTAAATCGAGAGTAATCTTCTTCTTCTTTATTTGACACTACATGCGAAGCTGTGCCTCAACCAACAAGCATCGCCAACAAGCGCGGTCTCTGAGAAGCTGTTTCTAGTTTCGCACGCCAAGTTGGTTGAGACTTGAGGTCCTCTCCACTTGGGACGCCGGCGTCCTCTGTTGCGTTGTCCCACACTTTCGGAATCGAAAACTCTTCGGACTGGAGCTGATACGCCATACGCTCTACCTGGTGCAGCCACCTTAGGCGTAGGATCTCTAGGCGCCTGACTAGGCTCCTTGCTGTACAGTTTCAGGATGATGCTTCTCCTCCAAATGCCGTACTGTAACAAAGATCGCACGCAGAACTTTTCTCTCGAAGAGACCGAGGACTTCTTCATCCGCTTTCGAGATAGTCCATGCCTACCCGTCGTATGATGATTGGGCCGCTGTGGCAGTTGGAAGATGAGCCATGAAAATGCAAAAAAAATCCTTACTATACACTGTTCAATTCGAAAGAGCGCTCTACTACTCAATTGCCTTGTGAGCCCGAAGAAACAACGATTGACAAGATTTATTCTGCGTTTGATCTTGGTACTGACATTGTTCGCACAGTTTACTGCGGAGCCAAGGTAGACGAAGTCCTTAACCACCTCAAAGTTATAGCTACCCATTGTGACGCTCTGTCCAAAACGTCGATGTTGTGTGCCCTTTCTTGAGGACAGCATGTACTTCGTTTTGCTCTCGTTTCACCAGTTTAACCGCTTCCGTCTCAATGCCAGCAAACGCCTCATTGACGGCTCACTGTGTTCTGCCAATCGAGTCAATATCGTCCGCGTATGCTAACAGTTGTACGATCTTCTGAAAGATCCGGCCAAAAGTGGACTTCCCTGGCCTGAAGCCACACTGATAAGGACCCCTCAGATTGGCTTCCGGCGGGCACACAGAACGGCAGAAACATCTTACATATGCGACGTTAAACAGACTCATCCGAAAATCGTCTCGAATTGTATTTGTTTCAGGTGCCATCAAGGGGATACCCGTGAACCACATCGAGGGACAAAAACATTCCAAATCAAATGCTGATAGGATACCCTTCCCCCCCTCGGTCCGCACCGCAAGCTAATCCCGAAACATAATCGCTTATCCTCCCCCTTTTTTTTGGTGAGCGAACCAATTTCCTGCAACGGATCCAGGAACCAGCATCGCCAAAGCACACAAACCCCTTAGCATTCCCCCGGTGGCGGTTGCGATATTATTCAAGAATCCCCATGTAGCGCAAGGAAAATGAATGCGATGCTAAATTGAAAGGAAACATCTTATCATTACACTTCGGGGATAAGGATATCTTTCCGCCCATCGCACATAGCCTTTTCAATTCGAAGTCGAACCAGATACCATCGGATGGACGATTGGGGAGATTCCTCGACCCTCGAGACGAATGCTTTCGCAATGAAAACGATAGTAAACCATAACACACTCGTTTTTTCCTCTCTCTCTCTCTCCTGGTCGATCAAATTCTGTTCCGGTAAACTGATACTGAACGAAGGGCAGCCAACAGAAAATCGAACAGAGAGAGAGAGAGACTGAGAGAGAGAAAAAAAAAGAAAACAATTGAAACCACAAAACGATTAATTTTCCCATGAGATCCGAGCATCAGCAACGTCGGTGGTTTGTGTCGGTATCCATCGGAATGAACAAACCTCATTTAAGGCTAATTAACAGATACAAACCAATGCGAACCGCTAACCGCACGTCTTTCTCTGTTCCACTTCAAGACAAAATGTTCATCTCTGACAAGACCCACATGACACTTACCTGCAAAGAAACAACAAAAAGGAAAAAAAAATGAGATACATTTGGTCAGGCCAAAAGATACGCGAGCATTCATTTCAATTTAAGTGCAATAAACTCCCGCAATTTGATATCGCATATATCGGGGAAAATGAGAGAAAGAAAGACACGAAAGTGTCTCTGGCGACGGTATGGAACAGCATTCGAGCTGAGTTCAGCTTATGAAATTAAAGTATCTAACGATCTAATCAACCATCCGGATCCATTTTCAAGCGGAAATAATTGCGCTTTTCCACGTAAAACCGGCGGGCACACCAACAGACGTTGTATCTGCGCGAAAGATCTAAGACAAGGCGTGCGTGTGTGATGTGCGCGGTGCATCGAGGTGAAGAAGACGTAAAGGAAATCTGAAAAGCCTAGAGGAAATGAAACACAGTTAGACTGTGTTCTGATTTTTTTTTCTTGAATCACTTGTGCAACTGCATAAACTGTGAAGTACGATGGATTATGAAAGATCCATCCAAAGTGGCCAGGTGTGAGATTGAGTGCAAAAGAGGAACACATTAGACGAGCAGGAACCTTCAGGAAGCACTTAAGCACACTGCCACTGGAACCCGTCCGACGCGACGGTGGCTTGATATGAAATGGTAATCCATCAGATGGGGGATTGGACGTGATGTATTCTCACACTTGGCTGGTGCTTCTGTGGAGGGTTTGGATGATGAATGGGGACAAAAAAAGAAGGGAAGCAAATGGACACGGAAAATGCAGATGAGCATGGGATTTGCGAAGCGATTAGGAGACGAAGAGGTTTGCTCTTCGATTTCTGCAGGCATGCCGTTGTGTTGTCACATTTTTCGAGCCTTTTTTGTCCAACTAGAGCTGTTATTTGCTTGAGGTGACACAGAACGGCAAACAATTCCCCCCAAGGGACCCTCATTAAAGGTTAGAATTCCCACGAATTCAAGATCATCAATCGCTTCTTGCTCCACATTTGCAGTGATTGATGAGCAAATTCAAATTGTGTGCTTAAGTGGAACGCGAAAGACCGTTGACTTATTAAAGAGCTATTTCTGAGCTATTTGTGAGCTATTTGTGAACCATTTGTTCCCATTTCGCACGAACCTGTGCGGTTAGGTCTAAATTTAGCAAAATTATCGGAGACTCAGGTGGCAGTGTTAGAGGACTGCCGCGGATTTGATTTGAGGCTCAAGGCGGAACTGAAGAAGATGCCAAGAAGTGCTGAAGAATCCTGCTCAACGGCCCAGAAATGACGAAGGAAACAACGATGGCTTTGTACAAGACATTGGTCATCTCAATCCTGTTCTACGTCGTAGCGACGTGGACTGTATCGAAGGGTAGGTAGGGCCACTGCTTGCTTTTTGTTTTAAGCCAACTTAGACCATTTTGTGGTCCGTTGTGCTGTCACTGTCCGGCTTTGAAAACCTCGTTCTCCCGTTCATATTGGATGCCTCATAGCCTCTTTTCAGAGCCATTTGGTGGCTTTTAGATGTCTCCTACATTTATGATTGACAAATCTTCGAGGCAGTTAAAGTAATAGGTGCCTAGCATATCTGAAGCTTCTACAGAAGTCACTGTAGGACGCGCCAAGTCTTCTGGCCTGGTTGCCTGTCTCGAAAGCGAACCCAGAAGCACTTACCTTTAAGCGTGGTTTTTATTCAAACTTGCGTTGAAGTCGACTGAAAAAGATTCAACCACGGGTCTGGATGATCTGTACAGCGACCAGAGTTAAGCCAGACTACCCCACAGTTTGAGGCGACTTTGGTCAAGTTGAACGAATGAACAACGCAGTTGCGGCCTGAAATGTGTCGGGCCTGTGTGGCCACGTAACAGAACACACTCGCATTTGAAATGGCAGACACATCTGAAGTGGAACTACCCCCAACTTGATGTGGACAACCGTAAGACAAGGGAAGACGCTCGCATTTATGGTGGCGCATCCAAGTCAAGCCGATGAAGGCGCCAATGCCGCTATCAGGCAGGATGCCTCACTGAACACAGTGGACGATGAAAGGAGAACTTTTGTCCCTCGACCTAGACGAAGTCAAGATTGCGACGTCGATACTGAAGTCGATTAGAACTGCTGGTGCAGACGGACTGGTTGCAGAGCTAGTTAAAGCAGCTGGAGTTGCACTGAGTGAGCACTGACCGATGAGTAGACGTCTCAGGATCGGTTGCTTGGTCCCCAAGAAAAGAGACTTCTTTGACTCTTCGATTCCGCTCCAGTGTGACAAGGCAATAGTGTGATGCCCACGAAAGCGATGGCGCACAGAAGTGAAGAAGACCCTCAGTCAACTTGGCGTGCGTAATACGAGGGGCGTTCAATATATTCTCGGTATCGGGGTGAAGCTGTGGTTGTAAAACGCGAATTAATAATTTCATATGAAATTTTACATGAATGCACTAAAATAATAGTATTACTTGATAAATAGTCAATTTATATACACAAACACAGCTTCACCCCCATACCGAGAATATATTGAACGCCCCTCGTAGGAGGCACCTGGCAAAAAAGATCGTGCGAGAGGCTTGTTGGTTGTGGTCAGGTTTACTGTAACGCCAGAAGAAAAAGCAGAACGCAGCCAGAATGCTTCAAGAGCTTGAAATTGAGAAGGCAACAACTTCGAGACATTTTGTATTAAACGCCCGCCATATGATCAAAGGAAGGAAGCATTATGTTTAAGTGAATACATAGATGTGAGGACTTTTGGGTCCCTTTCCGATGTCCTCCCGTCTGCAGAAAGCCACTTGGACCAGCGAAAACGAGAAGTTTTTGATGGAGTACCTCAGGGTTTCGGGTACTGACCACTGTCTTTGTCAAAATTCTGGGATTTTGGGTCCTTCTGTGGTTGTGGTCCCAACGTCTGTAGAAAGTCATTTGGGACTGCGAAGAAGTGAAGTTTTTGATGGAGTACCTCAAGGTTTAGGGTGTTGACCGCTGTCTTTATCACAAAATGCGGGAATTTTGGGTAATGGAGCCACCTGCCAGCGGGAGAGACTGTCGGTTTCAAGCCAGCAGAAGAAGCAGTCCACCAAACTGGAGGCAGCTAGAAAGCTCGAGACAGCTGATGATGCAACAAATTAAAGACATGCCGTGTGAGACCCCCTGCGCCTCATGATCAAAGGAAGTAAGCACTTTCCACTCGCAGCTCTTCGAAATTCCCATCATTGACTGATTATCGAACCTTTTTTCTTGTTTTAAATGCTCCCCCCGCCCCAAAAAGGAAACACAAACACAATTCATTACACCTTCTCCTTCTCAATTTCGAAAGTAATTAGTTCTCTCAATGAAATACACATCAGCAGCACTGTATGCGCTTCCCTGTCTGTCAGTGTCGATCTGAGAGTTTCTTTTGTCTTTTCCCACTGAATAGGAACCATATCGTGATATCACAGTTACATAACTCCATCAGCAAATGCACAGAATTTCCCCTTGTCCGTTTGTGCCGAGATGGCGCATACGAACGTGTGCAACAACAACAACTACTGTTCAAGTTGCCTAGTGCACCGCCCAAGATGGAGTAACGAAACAATTAACGTTTCTTTCGTTTCGCATTGCATTTTGCTTTTCAAATTATTTACTCACTGTTGCACATGCACTGTACCTGTGTGCAGCAAAACAGAAACAAAAAATGAATATTTTCCATTCGAACCGTGTAAAAACGAACAACAAAAGCAAAATAAAATCACAAACAACACGCCTGCATGAGCTCGAGCTCAAGGTGCATGCCATCGTCACTCTGCTGATGGACTGTCTATCATGACACAAACACACACGTTCCATCGCCATCCACTAAGGGTGGGGTGGGGTGGGTGGGGGAGGATCCGGCGATATGGCCATTTGACGTGCCAAACCTGGCCGAGGCACTTTTGTGTGAGAATGCAACGAATCGATTGTGTAATGAGCAACGGAATGATTATGACAAGCCGACGGGCGAATGCCCAAGTCACGGCTGACAGGAGAGACATTGACCGGTAAATGGATTTCGATTCGTCGTCGCGAGGTATGTCTGCGACAGCTGTGACATTGTGTGCGCGCTTGGGAGACACTGGTGCGGTCATTAGATGGCTAATTACTGCGCGAAGGACAGCGATTGGTGTTGTCTTCGGGTTCGTCTTTGATGTGATCGATGGGAATGCATAGAAAATGGACACATTCTTGAAGCGAGCAACGAATGGCCGGAGATTGAGGGGGATTTGGAGGAGGTTTTGTGAGCTTTCTGCCCACAAATGCGTGGGCCTTGACTTGCATCTTCGACCAGTCGCTGATCTCAATCGCAAAATAGACAACAATTTGAATAACTTATCCGCTGACTGTGTGATTTATGGGTCCACCTCCTCCACTACACAAATTCCTTCAACAAAAAGTCCATTCAAAATGTAAAGAAGCGTCGTCTTTCCAATGAAACCAGGCCACCAAGTCATCGGCACGCATTCATTACCCCCCACCCCCCCAAAAACCTACGCACGAGCAAGTTCAACATCAAAGATCTCATCTCTCAAAGGTCACCCACATCTAGCGCGGCAATGTCACTGGGTCTCACCGCAACAACAAACAACGACCACCACTGGCCCCTATGTCGCGACATCTTATCTCGATCAAAGGCAATTTCTTCGAAGGCCACAACGCAGTGTCGCTTATCGTCGCCCTCCAATCGGCCCGAGTCCATTTCGAAGTCAATAGCCGTCAGCCATTAATTGTGACAAATCTGGATTCGGTTACATTTGCTTGTGTATGCGAGACATTAGACATCATCACGTTTCACCCATAAGCCAACAAAGACAACACCATCAACAAGGCCAAACACAACGCGTTGATACTCAACCTCCGTCTGAGTCATCTCAGCCTAATTACGAAACCCGTTCGCGTCCGTTGTTCAGATGCACGTTTGCCCTTTTGGCATGAAAAAATAAATGAAAACTCGCTCTCAAATCAGCCAATAACTCCTCTCTCTCTCTCTCTCTGTCTCTCAGACTCCGACAGAATGTCCTTCTAGCCATCGGATGGAATCGAATCAGCCGCAGAGACCGAAGAAGAAATCTGTCGTCATTGATGTGGTTATCTTTAATTTAATATCCCCCCAATGGCAGCTCCCATCCGAAGCTCCAGTGTGCGCACGTTCAACTTGCATGCTGGGAGGAAACCCTTCATCAATTTTTTTACGGTCGCTCGTTCCTCGGTTCGGTTTTATAACAAAATTATCATAACACTCGCTTTATGGCATTGTCATTGGAAGGATGTTCATATTTCTCGAATCCTTATCAGTTTTATTCGCAATTCATTGGGTGACAATGTGCGGTACAACACACCGCACCACCTATCATCCGGTATCTCCGTCGATCCGGCACACAGAAGAGTTGTCGGCGATTTTTATTTTATGCCCCAGACGAAGAATGAGAACCAATCAGATGAAGGAAGCTTGCGATATGAGGTCGACTCCACATACTGACGAGCGGAGCAGCAAACCACCATCAGAAGCTGATGATAGATGGAAGAGTTCGATTGAGATAAGAATGACGTTTATTGCGGGGGGAGGGGGGTGGCTGCTGTCTTCATAAAGAGCTTCCGTCGGGGTTTATCGGGCTTATCCTTCGGATTTGCTTTCTCCTTTCGTTTGTGGAACGTGTTGTAGTGTCGCCTATTTGCCGAGGATGTGGGTATGCCTTGAATATGAAGAGTGTATGAGTGCCCAAGTACCTGGTGGAGACTGTCTGCATGGGAAGTAGGGGGTGCCTTTGAATTATGCATGCGGAGACTGCTTCGAAAATTGGTCAACATAAATAGGTTTCATCCAATTTTTATGCGGACGATATTCGCTTCGTGTGGCAGTCTGTATGTCACTCACGAAGTGCCTATCAATGTCGTGTTAGAGATGAAGGCACAGATGTGAGGATTTTGGGGGTAATTTGCAGATGTTCTGTTGAGGTGTCTGTGGCAAGTCACTTGGAACTGCAAAATAGGGAAGTTCTTGATGGAGTACCTCAGGGTTTAGGGTTCTGACCTCTGTTTCTGTCACAACTGTGGGGATCATGGGTACTTTTCCGATGTCCTCCGTGACTGTGGTCTCAACGTCTTTAGAAAGTCACTTGGCACAGGGAAAAAGTGAAGTTTTTGATGGAGTACCTCAGGGTTTAGGCTGTTGACCACTGTTTTTGTCACCAATGCGGGGATTTTGGGTAATTTCAGATGTCCTTCCGTGAATGTGGTCTCAAAGTCTGTAGAAAGTCACTTGGAACTGTAAAATAGGGAAATTCTTGATGGAGTACCTCAGGCTGTTGACCGCAGTCTTTGTCACAAATAACGGGTTTTTCGGTAATTGTAGGTGTCCTTCCGTAGCAGTGGTCCCAACGCCCGTAGAAACCACTTGGAATTGCGAAGAAGTGAAGTTTTTGATGGAGTACCTCAGGGTTTAGAGTGTTGACCGCTGTCTTTGTCACAAAGGACGGGTTTTTGGGGCATTTCAGGTGTCCTGCCGTGGCTGTGGTCCCAACGTCTGTAGAAAGCCACTTGGAACTGGGGACTCGTCTCTACGTCTGAATCTGCGGAGAAGTGACATTTTGTTGATGGTGTGCCGCAGCGCTTAGGAATCTCTTTCATTCACTCGTGTTTTTGAGTTTTATTTCAGTTTAAGCTGCATCAGGATTTGAGTTGAATTGTGATTCTCATTCAACGTCACTTGAGCTCAGGCACCGGCAACGTGATCCTTCGCGGGCAAGGACAACCCACCCCACTTCAGGACACGAAAACCGCATCATTAATCAGATCAACTGTCTTATACACTCACAGATTATCTAATTAATACTCCTCTCCACTGGAAGGAGCGTGCCAGGAAGTCACTTCACTTCAGTCCTGCCAAATAAAACATCAGCCGAACAACACTTGTGACGCAAAACCTTCAAGTGTAATGAATTTGACCAATTAAAGACGTCAGCATGAAGTTGACACATCTAATTCCACACACACACACACACACACAGGCTCAATGTGTTCACCCAATCAATCTCACGAGCACACGATCCAAGGACAAGTAAAACAAGAAGAATCTTAATTAAAAGACAACCTTGCTTCCACTTGAAATCCACCACACACTCTTGAGGAATATCAATTCCATCCATTTCTCAAGTCAAAGCCAACCGAGTCATGTGTGCCTGCCCGCCGAGAATGTCTGTTTGCCCAGCAAGCAAGCAAAACGCCATAAAGCCATGTACACACATGTTGTATTACAAAACTTTTATATTTTCTTTCCTTTTTTTTTTTTTTTTTCGTTCTGTTGTTTTGCCTCGTCGTTGTGTTATCATTGTTTCTGTGTTTCAGGAAGAAGTCCACGAGAGGACGGAGGAGCACCAATGAACAACAACAACAAGAAGAACAAACGAGGAGCACTCCTGCATTCATCCGTTGTCCTTTCTCTTCACTTGACAAAACACTTGTTTACATGCAAACATGAATATGCTGAGCTATACGCTATGCACAGGATTGTGTATCCGGTCCCTCATCATATCCATTCCTCACTTCCTTATTGGCGGCGGCCGTGTGTGGGGTGGGCAAAAAGTTATGTTTTCAAGCCCACACACGCAACCGAGAGCGTAGCACTCACACAATATGTCTTCATTTAGTGGGGGAGGGGGAGACGATGAGCATGTCCTTGTCACAGAAGGACCTTGAAATTGTGAAAAACCCACGCGTGTGTGGTAGGTGCCCCACCGATGAGTCTGAGCACATTCCTTACGACATCTGAACGTCTCTTCCAAGAGACCTGATTCTGATCTCATGTGACAGTCCGCAGGATGTTAGATAAATTTATTGCCGAAGCACACATAGATTCCACACGACACATGTGCAACTTGTGCGGAGATTTTATTAATAATCAATGCGGCCCTAGGGAGTCTTAGATCTGATTTGTATTTTGCCCACTGACCGCTGGCCACATGGATCATATTTGCTTGACAGCAGATGTCTTCTTTGAGACCACCTTCTTTGAGACTCCCACGACGATAATTGCTAGCTCATTACAAGGTGGGACAAGGAGGATGAGGAGGAGGAGGCGCAAACAAGCGAAAGAGAAATATTATGTAGATACCCTGCATTCTACGTGACAGCTGTCATCAGAAATGGATGACAGGCAATTGCCACTCTAGACGGTGATCATTATCGGGCTTGTTGACAATGAATTTCATGCCGCCACTGCGGTAGAGCCTCAGATGTTAAGAAACACTAAGCGGCTGTGTAGAATTTAATGAGAACTGTCAACTGATGACTTATGAAGCTAACACCTGAGGCGTGCGACAGACGAGTCAGGTCATTAGGCAACCTGCTGTCTGCATCGAACCCCATCACCGCATGAAGACGGTGGGCGATCGGAGAAATTAAAGTTAATCTGTGGGAGAAGGTGAGAAAACGGCAAAAACATGCGATCCCATTACACATCAGTTTACCTCGGACTCGCCGGATTTCGGACATCAGTCCACCCAGACTCGGACTTCAACGAGACTTTAATCAACGTGCACACAAATGAAAAGTGTCCACAAAGTCTTTGCACGTCTCGCTTGTTTCACTGCCTTGCCAGATGAACAAGTCACCTTCCGCGCCAGTCTAACCCTATTTTGTTGAGTCCTAATTTGAAAAGATTATCCACCTAAACAATAGTTCCCATTGTCTTCAGCACACAAAAACCGAAACGAGTTTAGTTCTTACCAGAGGACCGACAAGGAAGTGCCCGTGCTGCGGCGGAGAACCTTCCCTGAACTATGTCTGGCGGTTTGCTGCTTCTCTCACCGAACAATGCTTCGGTCGAAGTAAAGTACGTTGTATCGCAAGCTGCCGCACTACGGCCAGATTCACCCAGATACACTTGTTCTCGCTGCTTCCACGGACTGCCTGACTGCCTGACGGTCTGCCTGACTGTGCAGTTGCCTATTGTTCTTTCGATTTTCTCTCTCCCCCCTCTTGGTTTCATGTAAGTGCTAGTGTCTTCGATTGTGTAATCTAAATTTCTCCACCAACAGCCCCGTCGCCAGCATCACTGGGATACGAACACAACTGGGTTCTGCTAACCATTGGGAACGGATTCATTTCTCATCGTTTCGTTTATTTGCGTCCAATTTATCTGTGTCATCGTCGGCGTGGGCGTGGGGGGTTTTCAAGCGAAATTGTGCCAAAATGTTGAAACTTTTGCAAGAAAACCCTTACAACACCGAAGCTTGCACTCTCTCGCCCTCTCGCTCTCTCGTTGATGTAATGAGTTTCGGTTTTGGCTTGGTTAGTCGAAGCCCTGTCCATTTCACAGAGACAGCAGCATCGATGGAATACAAGGGAAAAATCCCAAAGAAGGTCAGTAATAAGAAACTCGTCGAAAGGCGGAGAGAAAAGAAGATTAAAAGTCCCTTAACTGACGAGATGAAGTTCAACCGAGAAAAAAAAGAGAAAGAAAATAAATAAATCTAGATTAAGTGTTCGGTAATTAAAGGGGGCCGAGAGCGGACGAGGTTTCAAGGTAAGCACACTATGACCTCACATTGTGGCAGTGCGGCAATGTGCAACGCAATCGATTCGTTACGCATCGTGACACTAAGATGCAAACAGGGTGACTGAAGGTTTTTCAAATCTTTCAGTTTTTCGGGGATCCGTCCGCTGAATCAGCTGGGTCACAAGGTAGCCTCTTTAAGGCACTTTTATGACAGCTGTCAGATACGAAATGACGTGGAGTGTTGGCAATTTTTGTAACAGCTGTCAGATGAACTGAACGTCATCATTGACTTGGCACTTAACTGTCAAAGAATGAAAACGAATGTTGGCAATTTTTTGTATCAGCTGTCAGATGAAGTGTGCTTCATCATTGACTCCACACTGAACTGTCAAAAAACAACTGTCAGTTATGACACTTAACTGTCAAAGAATGACGACGAATGTTGGCAGTTTTTTGTATCAGCTGTCAAGTGAAGTGTACGTCATCATTGACTGGACACTTAACTGTCAAAAAATGATGGCGACTGTTGGCAATTTCTTATAGCAGCTGTCAAGTGAAGTGAACGTCATCATTGACTTGATACTGAACAGCCAAACAAAAGAGGAATGTTGGCAATTTTTATAGCAGCTGTCAGGTGAAGTGCACGTCCTCATTGACTTCTCATTGACCGATTGGGAATCAGCCAAAAACCTGAATAAATTCACAAACTGGCTCATAAGGTCACAGCTGACATGTAACATAAAAAATACAACGACATCAAACCGATAAGTCATGTTGACAGTTCGTTAAACTGCCAGTCAGAAATATAAAGAAACGATATCACAATCACCCTGTAGTCACCCTCCACAACCATTGTTCATTGTTACCCCACCGATGAAATGAATTATCACGAAATGAACTCATCCACGAAACACAGTTCAGTCAATTTGACACCTGCCCCGAAGTTCAAATTTTACCGCAGCCGCTGTATGAGATCACTCACACCAGCCCATGACAAAGGAATATGACACAAGTGCGGACGCAATACGACCTCACTTCACTGACACTGTGCGCGCCTGTGTGTGTTGGTTCCGTCGAAGCCATAGTGGCAAGTGGTGGTGGTACATTGCCCTTCATGAATAGACTGAGTCTCTGAATAGGTTACCTGTGTGCTACGACCCTTCTTTGTTTGATCTCGGTATCTATTGGATTTCATAATTTCTTCATTTCAACTCATTCTCTTGCAACAAAGCATAGCACAGCCCGGCACGGTAAACAATAAGATAAGATACAAGATACAAGATACAAAGACAATCTTGTTTTGTAATGAACGCTCGCATTTGTCGGCAGACAGGTTGCGGCGCGTCGTGTACTCTCCCAGGTGATATATCTCAATTCTGTCTCGTTTTCGGTGGCCATTTGTATCGTTCCTTCTTGTCTTTCTCGCCTGTGTTAACTGTGATCTGGTCGTCTTTGTTCTGGAATTCTCGTTTTAATCGCTCGGAAAGAACCTTCAGCGGGGCTTACATGAGAGATTACCGAAGATCGATGTTTCGATGAAGAGACAAAACGGAAAGCTGTGTCTCCGCCACGAGTGACATTATTCACGTCGAAGGAATGAAGCTGCCAACATCGGCGTCCTCCTTTCCGCGTGCCACCACCTCGACAACAATTATCGCCGGATTCGACTTCGATGAGCATTTCCCATGCCACATGTAGCATATCCGGCCCGACTTTGACATCAAATCTAATCCCAGACATTCCTCGGGGGCACAACGTTTACTCTGTCAATTGGCGCCTCTTTGGCATTCGTTTCGAGAATTCATCGTCTTTAGGGTTCAGTGGAATTTAGGAACGAGTCCTTTGTCAACTTCCTCTTCTCTCTCTTGGCCCCCCCCCCCCCCCATCATTCTGCTAGCGGTACAAATGCAATTAGTTCCCTGGAACTCATGAAATGCTGAAGAGGTCTTGTGTAAACATCTCATCAGCACACACGGCTCTTGGTCCGCGTGTGTGATTATCATTTTCAAGCAATTAAGTGAGTCCCTTGGCGGACGGACATACAGACGCGACCGTGAATCCAGTTTGATCACCGCTTATCTTTCCACTGATGCAGAGAGAGCGAGAGAGATTTCTTCTTTTTTTGTGTGTTCACTCAACACCGGTTGGTGGGGACAAGTGCACAAAGACCTCGTTTCAATGGTAGTGGCCAGCATCACAGAGGCTGCTGCTTGTATCCCCGCATAGACTTGATGCTGTGGCCAAGAAGCCGCACCGGAGAACCGGATTTGAGTGATTATCACACCGAGATCTGCACTCGAAAATTTTTTTGAACGTTAGATAGGCACACTGTGTTGTGCGGCGGCTGTGGTTGCCGATGCTGCTGCCTGGAAACATCAAAGATTATGTTGCCCCCAACTGTAGGTCAATAAGCGCGTTCAACTTGTTTGCTTAATGTACACACAACAAGCTCACGATAATGACGAGGACGATGATGATGATGCCATTACCAAGTCAGCCGTAACGCAAATGGGGAGAGAAAAACTAGTTTTTTTCTTTCTTTTTTTGTATCTAATTCTAATGCGAGATGCATTCGAGAGTTGACTTCGGCCGGCGGTTGGAGTGTTTCTCTTCCGTGTGTCCGACACAACGGTCGCGACACAAAGAACAACGGGAGTATGAGGCTGAAAGAAGGCACCAAATTGGGGGCGCTACATCAGGTGTAGCTGCAGATACGACAGAGAGTTGTTGTGCAACAGCAAGTGGGTGGACGCACATAGCAGATAGTGTGGTCTAGATACGGATTTGTTGAATCTAAAGTAGGGGAAAAGTTGAACCATCGGTGATCGGATCGGCAGTCCATCTTGAATTCGATGAGAATTAACATGAATTTGTGTGGAAATGTGTGCGAATTGAGGAAGGTGCAAGGAACTCAAGAGCGAAGGCGGATCTAATGGAAGAGAGAGAGAAAGTTAACCGCCTTAACCCGATTTCCCATCAGTGCAACAATGGCACTCCTTTCTTCACATCTGTCGCGCCCTTAAGCATGTGACTCCACTCGTACCGAACTTCTTTAGCATGTGACTCCACTCGCGTACACGGTATTCCACGTCCAATTGATAAATCAGTCGAATACAAGCTTAAATTATTCAAACCCGAAGGACAACAAATGACCCATTGTGCACGCGATAAAATTAACGACACCACGGTGTGTTTACACCGTTCACCCGGTAAGGACGCACACAGGAGATTACAGGAGCAAAACGAAATACATTGCAAAACGCCACCGCCTCACTTAAATGTTCAGTGAGCACGAACCCCGAATGGGTCAATGGAATTCAACGTCTGACCAAACACACACCCACACGCCTAGCTCCTGACTTGAAGCTCGACTTGGAAGTAAGAGCACTGCCAACCAAGGGGTGAGAGAAAAATCAATTTCTTTCTCCTCGTTTTCTGTAAAGTGTGTGAACAATATGTTGTCCCGCACATTCCACCCACACACGTTCGCTAATAATCACTCCCACTCGTCCTCGAGTGACAGGGCCTTTGTACCGCAGCGCCAGGATTCATTCATCAACATCAACGTAATGACGTTTAAATGAGTCAGTCCTACTCCCCCCGTATTCGAGGGCTGAAGGGTAGTTGACACTGGTGTGGTCGTAACCATGGGAACACAACAAAATATCGCACTGAAGAGTGCTTGTTTGCAAAACTATTTCACATGACCTTGAAGCTGTCGCACCTAACCTTGTTGTTGGCATTTACCCAAACACACACACACACAGCACCCACACATCCATCAAGCCAACGATGTGAAGTCTCTTTCGAGTGAATTCATGGTCGTAGGGCGTGTGGGGGTAGCGATATAATAGCCCGCCACCCATTTTCCGGACCCAAATGAATTCACAAAATAGCACTTCTCTCGCCTTGGCTGTCTCTTCCGCCCTCCGTCCAACCACCCTCACACCCCACTTGCTTATCATTGAAATGAAAACACACACAAAAGATACTCCTCATCGTTCGTACGTCACAACAGGCTGGTGATGTGAGGTGTGTCATTTCACGAGCCGGTGTAATGTGAACCAACACTGGAAGGGGTGGTCGGATATCACCTTGACCAAGGCGAAATGTCATCAAAAATAATTGACAATTGTCCTTGTGACGTTACTCATTGGATGATGATGATGTTTGTGGTTGAAAGTGCATACCCGACGGTGGCAGCGTTCCCATCATCATAACTCACACGGAATCCTGCGGCATGGTGGGTGCAGCGAGGATACAGAAAAAAAAATGCACTTAAAGTGTCAAAACGTGACACCGCTCTCTGGCTGAGGGATTTCCTAGGAATTTTTGTCCGCATTATTGGCAATTCAAGGGACACATGGTTGACTTCCCGAGCATGGCTTGGACGGGTTTATCAGTGATCTGCGGGGATACTCTCGCATGGAGTGCACGATTTGTTCATCTCATCAAGGAGCACGGTAATGTGCTGCGAGCGAGGAGGAATAACTGGAGAATGTCAAAATTGTGTGCATTCACTTGAGAGTTTTACTTTTGGACGGCTACGGACTTTGGGACAGGTTGGCTAGGCAGGACATCAGAGCGGTTTTGTTTGCGGGGGGTCTCTGACAGACAAGGTCGATCGCAACCGACCCTCTGGGCAGACGTCAAAATGAAGTCAAAATTGAGGATGATTGGAGAAGTCGGGCGGCAGTCATCCCCTCGGGGGTCTCTGACACGCAAATCGATCGCAAGCGACCCAGTCTTATGCATATCCACTCCCATTGGAGACTCCTTAATTATTCATCTCGCTGAAATGTTGGGCGAGGCCGAGGTCCACGTCGAACTGTAACGCTCTAGGAAGAAGAAGGAGAATTTGTGGGTTCTCGACCAAGTTCAAGGTGACGGCACTTTAAAGAGTTCAAGCTCATGCGCCCAACTTGCCTCCACGTCGCTCCTTTCAGAGAGTTCAAGCTCAGGCTCTCACTTTGACTCCACGTCGCTCCTTCAAGAGAGTTCAAGCTGACGCTCCCACCTGGCCTCCACTCTGTTCCTTCGATCCCTATTTAGACGTCTAGAATTTGCCGAAAATTTGTACTCGCTATAAACTCTGGAAGAAGATGCGCGTGAAATACAATAAATTCTCGACTTAATGGATCGAACCCGCATCAAAATGCAGCACATTCTGGCTCCATCAACGGCGTTGAATCCCAGCGAAACGTGATTCACTTAACATCCCGCCACACACACGCACACGCATGTCCCACCCGACAAAGGATAAACGGATAACGCTGGCCATATGGTAAAATCCCCCCCCCCCCACCCCTCCCAGTGGATTAAGCTTAAATATTTAACGAATGTTTTAACCTACCCACCACCGCGGCCATACGAGCGCACAGCACAGCATGACGGTACGCTGTTAGTTAAATAGATTGATGACAACGATAAAAGGGAATAATTATTTCCAACGATATACGAACGTGATTATGTTTCATAATTCCCATCGCACACAGTTGAGCCTGTGAGCCCGTGAACCGGGCTAAGGTCAGTCGACTGTGTGTGTGTGCGTCTCCGTTCCCATTTGCGTGCTTAAAAGTGCACGAATAAATAAATTTCGTATAAAAATCGATTCTCGCACGCACACAGCTCGAGAAGAGAATCTAGATTAATCGCAGACAATGTAAACATTTCGCATCTCTTTGGATTCATCTTCACAATAATTCCAATTCAAACATAACCTTGTTGCCGTCGCCCGATGAAGGGGTGGATGAAAATCAGCTCAAATCAAATAAACGCAAACATTCGATTGCGTTAATTGGATGTTTTCGATTAAATTCGATTAGGTTCGACTCGATTATCAGCTGTATCCACTGCGGATGCGGACGGCCGATGGGTGTGGGTGAGATTTTGTTTTCACAGATGGCCGTGTACTATTTGGCCTACATTTTGTGTGTTAACGATCTGCGACGGGATGTATTGATCGAAACTACGATACACTGATGGCTTCTCAGAGATTTCACGAGTATTTGTGATTTCTCTGAAGCCATTAATACACGTACGAGAACATCGCGAAAGGTGTACAGAAGTCGTTGGAAGATGAACTAGGAAGAAGCAAAAAATTCCCTTACTAACCACTGTACGAAAATGTCGATGTCTTTGGATGCACTCCAAATCGAATAGACCCTAGAGCACATACCCAAAGGTGTACAGAAGTCGTAAGTAGCCCAGTTGGGCCGCTGTGGCAGTTGGAAGATGAACTAGGAAAAAGCTAAAACTGTCGTTTTTGGTGAACATTTCTATGTCGGCGGAGGTATCCGAGTCGAATTTTGGAATTCGGCATCATTTTATTACACGTCAACTTAAGGAGCACGTGTAAGTCGTCGACGTGACATGAAGTTTCCAAAATTCGCAACAAAATATGGTTTTCTTGTCAGCACTTTACGATAAGTTGCCTCTTATCGCTGATCACAGGCAACAAACCATGAAATTAGCAAAATTCGTGACAAACTTCACGAGCCTTGAATTGATTGCAGTGCCTCGGTCATGTGACAGGGTCGGGGTCTGGAATAGAATTTGTGGAAAAAAAAAAACAGCGTCTTGTCTTAACTACCAGCACGTGACAAGAACGCAATCTCAATCAAACACACGCGCAATTCTTCGCAGATTAACTACATTTTTTTTTTGATTTGATACGATTAGATACACCGTGTCGTAGATCAAGTGAGAACGAAGCAAAAGCCGAACTCACTGCTGGTATCGATTGCAAATGAAAATTGATTGAATGCCTACATGTGTGTGCGCGCCGCCACGCTCTCTGCCCGTTCATCGATCTGCCCTTGAACTTTCATCTAAGTTACTGACGCAACCATCGTGGGCAGAGCCACTGGCTACTGGCTACTGCATCTGCCACAAGCCCACATGCCAATCATGTCAATTTCGAAGTGTAAATCGATGTGACTGTGCACACAAAGACAATAGAGCGCGCATATACAGCGAGCAACATTAAACGAATTCTACAAAGGAATTTCTAATAAGTACCTCAGCGAAAAGAACAACAAAAAAAAAAAACATCGCACAAAGGAGATACACGCTCGTCAGATGTTTACGGTGAGAAGATCAGTGCTCGTTTTATTTTCGTTCGTTTTTTTTTTTTTTCTTTCTCTTTTTGATGTTAATTGACGGTAATTGGTTTTGTGTATGAGGCGATAGATGAGTATTTTATCGCGTAGATAAATGGAACAACATTTGAGCGAACAGATGAGTAGTGAGCTTTGCAAGTACGAGTGACGCTAGCCGGGGCTGTTCATTACTTTGCGCTTGATTTGTTGTTTTTTTTTTTTTTGCGAGCGTCAACAGATTTGTTTGAACGCAACGAAGGAGGCTTCAATATTTTTGTTCATTTCCAGGCTGTGTCTGAAAGGAGAAGGACAGAGGAGACCTCTTGACTAAGGGGGCTACCAAGACAAGTTCGCTGATCTCGTATCGAATGCTTTTGAAGCAGACTTCGAGCGAAGTTCAATATGTCACCTCCAGGTAGAGGGTTTTTCATTAAGCGCTTCCTATCTTTAAATTTCAATAAATCAAGGTGTGTGCGAGATATCAACGTCATTTTTTACTCGTTTGAAAGGCCTATCGATGCCATTATGAGTGGAATATAATATCGTTCAATTGTTCACCGCGCCTTCTCTCCGAAATGTCCATTTTTCCATGACTCTGGCGCATGAATCAGGCTGAATTTGACGGACAGCCTCTTTTGACTGTGGCTTCTTTATTCGCATAGACCTGAGGCTTCAGAAAGTCCCACAAGAAAATCTCTAACGGGGTCAAATCGCAGGATCTGGGTGGCCAGTCTACATCACCTCCACATGAGATGACCATGCCCTCGTGGAGAATTTCTAATACGGCGTAAGCTTTGTGACACGTAGTCCCGTCCTGTTGACACCACATGTCGTCGGTGTCCATATCATCCAATTCACGTCGAACGAAGTTGGTAATCATCGACTTATAGGGCTCGCCCTTGACGGTTATGACCTGGCCAACGTCGTTCTCAAAGAAATCTGGACCGATGGCCGATGGCTAGCCCTCGTTCGTCTTGTCTATATCCAAATCCTTTTATTCAATTGCAGGTCTAGGGGTTTTCTTGCGATTGACTGCGGATTCTATTCTGCATTCGGCACTGTACGTGAAGGACAAGTGGACCTGAGAGTTGGCAATATTCCGACGACTTTCTGAGGCCAGTGCTAGACAACGTTTAGCACTTTTACATTTATACCCGAGCTGTGGTTCCAACAAGACAGCGCCACATGTCAGACAAATGACACATAGCTTGAAGTTTTGAAGAAGCAGTTTGGCGACTGGGTCTTCCGACGGCGAATATTCCTCAATTGACCGAGTTTTTTACTCTAAGCCAACGTCAAGTCCTTGGTCTACGCTAACAAGCGAACCTCTTTGAACTCGAACTCGAGGCCAACTTTCGAGACCGCACATATTAGACCACGTCATCAGAAATGGGGCTCACCGTTCTTAACACAGCCACCGATTCGAGGTAGCCATTTGAATGATCGGTTTTTCTATACAAAATGGCATGAATCCACCTTCAAAACGCAGCCAGAATAAATTTCCCACCTCACAGCGTGGTTGTGTCATTTGAATTTCTTTTCCTATCGTTCTTCTCTGGTCACCCTGTAGCTAAATGTTTTCTCGCATGTCACCCGCTAGCGACTGGGTCATTTCATGGCGAATGTTCATCAATTGACCGATTTTTTTTCTCTGAGCCTACGCCAGGTCATTAGTCCACGCTAACAAGCCAACCTCTTTGAACTCGAACTCGAGGCCAACATTCGAGACCGCACATATTAGACTGAGTCATCAGAAATGGGACTCAGCGTTCTTAACACAGCCACCGATTCGAGGTAGCCATTTGAATGATCGGTTTTCCTATACAAAATGGCATGAATCCACCTTCAAAACGCAGCCATAATAAATTTCCTACCTCACAGCGTGGTTGTTTCATTTGAATTTCTTTTCCTATCGTTCTTCTCTGGTCACCCTGTAGCTAAATGTTTTCTCGCATGTCACCCGCTAGCGACTGGGTCATTTCATGGCGAATGTTCATCAATTGACCGATTTTTTTTCTCTGAGCCTACGTCAGGTCATTAGTCCACGCTAACAAGCCAACCTCTTTGAACTCGAACTCGAGGCCAACATTCGAGACCGCACATATTAGACTGAGTCATCAGAAATGGGACTCAGCGTTCTTAACACAGCCACCCATTCGAGGCAGCCATTTGAATGATCGGTTTTTCTATACAAAATGGCATGAATCCACCTTCAAAACGCAGCCAGAATAAATTTCCCACCTCACACCGTTGTTATTTCATTTGAATTTCTTTTCATATCGTTCGTCTCTGGTCACCCTGTAGCTAAGTGCTTTCTCGCATGTCACCAGCCCTCAGAGCACCTCATGACCATTTAAATACTCCAACCGAACAAAAAAAAAAAAAAAGAAACAATCAAAATTCAATTCAATTCTAGTTTCATAAAATTTGCAGCTGTCGTCGTGTGGAATTCTAAACCCCAAAATACCGCCCGATTTTTTTTTCTCTCATTTTTTTTCTGCCCGGAAATTCGTATTAAAATACCAGCTTCACGTCCTGTTTCCGTTGAATATCTAAATATTTCCGACCCACATCCCGACACGCTCAGCTCGCACGTCAATAGTGGTGCCACCAAGCGGTTTGATATTCTTTTTTTTTCCATTTTTGCTCCATCGCCAGTGAATTGCATTTAGTGGCTATAATTTCCCATCAAGACATCTTCACTTTAAATGCTCTTCAATATTTCACAAGACACTGCGCGATGCTCTCATTACCCATGGGGCTTCGCTTCCCTAAAAACAAACCGATTCCCAGTTGCCGCTGGGAAATGAGGAGAAAACAAGAGAAAAAAAAACCCCAATCTCACCGCCCCTCGCTTATGGCTTCCCTCCTCTCAGCCGAGAAAGTATTCATTTACTTTGGCTTCTTTCGCTATTTTCGTTCCACAAGATTCCCAAAGATTCACATCATATTGTATCGCTTTGTCTTGTTTCTCGTCTCTTTTTTTTTTTTTTTTTTGCATGCTTACAACTCTATCTGTGTCTAGATGGTTTTTGTGGCACATTTAAAATTGAATCAATGCCAAGAATGCTCTGCTGTGCTGCGCGAGTGTTTATGTGCCGCATTCAATTCATAAAATTCGATTCGACATCGAATGTCAAAATAAGGGTCGAAAATTGACGTTTTATTGACATCGCTGGCGCTCGCTGCCGCACCACTCTGCCACTGGCACGTGTTCGAACTCACATTCGATGTGAGCCAACAATGTATCCACAGTTCGTGTTGCAGTTGCGTTTCGCGTCAATTTTGTTTACGGAAATCAAGCAGAAATCGCACCCGAAGACCTTCGGGGTTGAAAGTTTGAAGCTAGGCGTTCATAAATTAAATGACTACTTCACCAGCTGTGTAGTCGAACTGCGAACTGCGCCGCGTCGCCGTGATGGGCGAACTTACATGTCGCAACCACATCGGAATTGTTATTCAAATTTCGCATGAGTCTCGAGAAAAAAGAAAAACGAATCTGAAATGCAAATGCAAATGCACTGCGTTTCCAAGTGACTCATGGCGCGAGGTGGCGAGGAGACCATGTCACAGATACATTTGTCAGTTGTTTCAGTTTTATTTTTAATTCAATTCGTTACACGCACTGGTCAGTCGGCTAGTCTAGCCGTCTCTGCGCGCAGACATCACTTCCGGCAGGGATTTGTGGACAAGCTACTAATTATGAGGCGGAGGGCTTCCTATGCAGCTATTAATAAGATGATTAAAGGCAGAGACGGAGACGCAGACTGCTGCTGTGTGTGGACATAAAGTCGCTGTTTCCTCGTTAATTCCTGTGACGTTTATTGATTGTGATGCTAAGCAGTTGAAGAAGAATTAATCTGTTGCGACTGATAAAGCGATGTGTGTCTTGAAGATTTGCTGATAAATTATGCCCCCAGTTGAAGGTGATGCATCTATTGGGGACAGCGCACTGGCCTGGGCGTGATATGGAAATGGGCGAATGTGAGCGATGGGCAAAGGTGGCAGCTCATAGTTTGCCTGTGCAGGAAGCTCAGGATATCAAGGAGCTGCTGAACTGAAATCGCTAACATCGGGAGGAGGGGCCAACGATGAGTGTTGATCCGTTTAGCTAAGGGGGAGAGGACATTAATTGGAGCTTCTTCCTGTGACAACAACACAAATTCAGAAGTGTCGGGAGCTGCGTTTGCAAACTCAAAACTGAGGGCAGAAGGTTCTATTGGACCAGCGTCCTAGTGAAAACTCTTGGCTTCCAATTCCATCTTTGGGCCCTCTGAATGCACCTCCTACGTGATACAAGGACAAACAATCTGTATTGCAGACGTGACACAGTCGAAAGCTGGGCGAAAAGCTACGTCGAATATTTGATCCTGCCAGCGAGGAAGGTGAACGGAGGAGATGACATAACAGCAAATTCGTTGCACAAAGATGTGTGGTATTGGCGCATATTCGAGCATATGGCCTTACGTCTCAATTTGCCGACTTATTTCGAAATATGGCCTGATGTCATGGCACCATATTGGCTCCTCGCCATCGACCGCATGAATATCAAACAAATTTCGAGGTTCTTAAAGATTGATCAATATGAGCAGAGGACCTTGGTGAGGTCGTATTCTGTGGTGCCAACCAGTCGCTGTCTGGCTGCCAGACTTGCCCGATCGATTTGAGTAGGCCGATGTGCAGAAGAGCTCCGCCATCGCCATCCATCCGTTCCGTCCAGCACTGAACTCCATGTAGCCGCGTCTGCGACTCCGAGCCTTCTGGTTCAAGGAGGAAAGGAAGACCGAATCTATGGTGTAATGATCGAAGCCGACGTAAGGCAACTTGGTCTTCAGGGAGAAACTGTGTCCGGGATCGTCAAAGACTGAAGGCAGCTGTATAACCCATGCCATCGGTCAAATTCAGACTGATTTCTGTGCCAGAGTGATGGATATTTCGGATGTGGGCCACCCAGAGAAGCTGCGGCTGACGTTTGAAGGGTGTTACATTCCATGCATAATGGCATCGATAGGCCTTTCAGACGAATAAACAATTTCGATGATACCTCACACATGCTTTGTTTTATTTCAATTTAAAGATCGAAAGCGCATAATGAAACACTCTTTAGAACCCTTTTTTCAAGGCTGGGGGTTTGTAAATTCCAAACGCGTTTCGAAAGGACAAACGATCACATTCTGTAGGGTTTTATGAAGAGGGGGAGATCACAATGTCCATTCCTGTTTCGCAGCCGACGCGTTGATTTAGGCGCCGAATGATGCAGACGCTAGGCTAACAACCAACTAACTCTCATTACGCATCACACCAGGACGTCTGATTGACCTTGAACTGTCTGAAATCAGACAAGGAGCCCCGTCAAGGACACAGCTTCGATTTCATATAAAAAAAAAAAAACTTTATTAAAAGAGGCAGCCATCACCTTTGTCTCCCATACGAAATTCTTTCAGTCTCGAAACCGAACTTTTGATTACATTCCGCCGACGGGAGAATAAATGGAAAACTTTCACAAAAATTCCATTAGCCTCTTCTTCATCATCATCGTCCTCCTCCTCCTCCTCCTCCCCCTCCACCACCCTTGGCGACAAAACAGAAAGAGAAGAAAAAAAACTGTTTATAAATGATTACGTATACGCCGCCTAATCACCTCAATCTCTCACCCTCCCTCCCGAGCACGCAGGAGAGAGAGAGCTTAAAAGGGACATTAAATACACCCCCACACCAGAGAGAGAGAGAGAGATTTTTTGTTGTTTGTTCAAAAGCGAACATCAATCACTTTCGTTCAGAATTTTACACGTGGATAGAGGCGGTATACAAATTTAATATCCTTCAGGATGTAGACGAGCGGCACGCATAGGGGCATGCTAAGCGTGTACCAGCACTAATCCCGGCATTCCGTAGTGCCGTCGCTTCCCCCCCCCCCCCCCCCCCCCCTACACCCCTTGAATGAGCGACTGACATTATTCCCCAGCCATCCATCTTTGTTTCGTCCTTATTTCGGAATGGTACATAAATCTCCGATAAAAGACAAAAAAAAAGGAAACGAATAAAAATTAAGGACACCTTAGGGAGATGTGATGTGCATGTGCAAAATGAGCATACGAAAAACTTGTTCAAGGACTCCATGCATTCACTGACTACACTCCATTCAGCCGCACGGTTAAGAGAGGAAAATCAATATTGAGCATTCAAAGGATACACAGACGCTTCAGCAGTTTTTTTTGTTCCCCCTTTACTCGTTCGTCCTGCCATGGGACACTTCTAGCAGAGAGATAATCAAATACACCTTGTCCACGTCCACACGAGCTAGGCATTTTGCTTCATGCATAGACACAGATGGCTGTGGAATGTGTTTGCCCAGGATAGTGGCTATTTCCGCTTGCTGTGGACTGAATGTCACTCAATTCTGCCGGTAATCGTTTTTAATTGTTTGTTTGTGTACCTAACTCTTGGCTGTTGCTCTCAAGAGGGGCACAGTTGGACGGTGAAGGATGGGGTTTCTTAAAGATAATCTTACCACAAAATGTTCAGAAAGGATCTACAATCAGCAACACTTACCTGGAAAGAGAAAGAAAATGGAAAATTCATTAGAATGGTTTAAAATGGCTGAGCGGGGAGAATGGAAGTGAAGTCAAATGGAATCCATTTCGGCAAGGAGACGCCTCATTAATTTCGAGTTAAAAGTGGGACTTCTTACGTCATTCAGTGGAGATTATCAGTGATCTTTGTTCTCGACCACCCTCCTCTAGAGCCTTTTTCCCCAAAGGACCCAATTTTAACGCTTTCCCCCGACCGAATAGAGAATACAGCGCCATTCGGACAACACTCGTCTCAAACATCTCAACAAACACCTCTGATCTTGCGACGATCGGCAAGTTAAGGGCAACAAAATACGAGCACTAGACTCTAGAGCCTTTTTCCCCCCAAGGACCAAACTGCAACCCTCTCCTCCCGATCGAATAGAGAATCCAGCGCCATTTGGACAACACTCGTCCCAAGCATCTCAACAAACACCTCTGATCTTGCGACGATCAGCAAGGTAAGGACAACAAAATACGAGCACAGCTTTTTCCCCCCTCCCAAGGACCCAATTTCAAGGCTCTCCTTCCGACCGAGTAGAGAATCCAGCGCCATTCGGACAACGCTCGTCTCAAACATCTCAACAAACACCTCTGATCTTGCGACGATCGGCAAGTTAAGGGCAACAAAATACGAGCACTAGACTCTAGAGCCTTTTTCCCCCCAAGGACCAAACTGCAACCCTCTCCTCCCGATCGAAATACATTTGGACAACACTCGTCCCAAACATCTCAACAAACACCGCTGATCTAGCGACGATCGACAAGTTAAGGACAACAAAATACGAACACGCGCCCCCCCCAACCAACAGCCGAAGTCACTGCGACATGGAACCGCTGTTTAGGAAGACCAAGCACCGTTAAGCGTCCCTAAATCACCGACACCACTGATCGATTGTTTACGTAGACTGCATCGACTGCGGGCACCACACTCTGGCCAGCAACCGCCAAAGTATCGCCACTCCAGTGTTGACGTTCAAACTTCGATTTGTATACAAACAAACGAAACGAAAACGACTTCAATAAAGTATCTCAACGACACTACGCTCGATTGACTGTGCAGCCCCAAAATGCCGAGTTCTTAATTTGAACAAAAAAAAAAGAAGGGAAAAACGTTATTAGCGTCAGTGGGTCACAACCGCACGACTCCCCCCTCTCACCCACCCATCGTCGGAGGGCATTTAGGACCGCATTTTATCTGCTTTTCTGTTGCCAGCCAGTCAGCCAACCAGCCAGCCTTCTGTTGTTTATCGGAATCGTATCTACTCCAGAGAAACACCAGAGTTAAGGACCATTTAAAAATGAAATAGAATTTCAATTTCGAATGTCAAGCGATGCGGAGCGAAGCGAGGAAGAGGAAGTGGATACAGTCTCAACGATGCTTAGGGCGATGGATACGCATTTTTATTGCGCAATGTTTATGAATGTGTGGGTGTGCTGCTGTGGGTGCCATCCAAAATTTAAAGCGGATCAGAGGGAGAGCTTTACTCCGTGAAACTTGTGTACCCTCATTGGACCGGAATGTAAATACACGGATAAATATTTTGATTAACATCGTAACGCTGCCTGTTAAATCGGAGACACTGGCCTACGGACTCTGGATGTGTTCAACAATGCCTGTGAGTGGTTTTAATGTGAGTTGGTTCACTCAACTTATCCATTTGATGATTCTGTTTTTTTTTTTTGTTTTTGGTTTTTGTTTTTGGTGTGTTGATTGGAATAGTTGAAAGGGGAATAAATCAGGCGGCGCACTCGAGTGGGACGACATGATGATTATCGGCGAGAAGTTGGGCAAATCGATAATCGATTAGCGAATGACAAATGAGCAGCGAAGAACTTTTTGAAGAACGAATTGGTTTTACTAAACAGAACGTCCTTGGTCCCTTAAGAAAATTCATTTCGGATTCAGTGACAGCTGTCACTGCAAGGAAGAGACTGTGGTACACGGGTAGCTTCGATGGCATTGACGATTGTGGAGCAAGGGATTAATGCAGAGGCAACCTTGAGCTGTTTCGCGAATCACTGACAGCTGGCAAATACGAAGGGAAGGGGAGAGAGAGACATTTGTCCTAAAATCCTTTCTGGGGGATGAGGCTATTCCATGTCTTAGGGAAGCCCACTTCGCACTGAAAATTTTTGGCAAACATAAAAGGTACCCCAAGTTTACCGTTACATCAGCAAATTGAATATTAACGACGAATGACTAAAACTTCCGTCGTGTGGACTTAGTCAACTTTGACGTGAAATATCTCAAGAACGCTGCAACCTACGGAAAAAATGATTGTAATAGATTTTGAAGGTAATAGAGGCCTCAATCGAATGAAAGCATCAAAAACTGTGTGGGTTCATTGTGTAGCACATATTTTTTTAGAAAAACAGCAATCAAAGCTGAATATCGTGGAAGCAGAATGTCCTTGAAGTATCCTGTCTGCATTGCTAATAGGTAGACTCTAACAGCAAGAAGTTTCAATCACATCCATTGGGAACTTCAGGAGATATTTGTAATTAAGTGACTCAGAGATCTTTAATTCGACGCTCAATACTTCGGGGAGGAAATGTCCTGCGAGGATCCTTCGCACATAATAATAGAATATGGTTGGCGTTACAGCCCGTAAAGGGTCAGGGCCCAGCTACAGCAACGACTTGCGTTGTGAGTGCTTTTGTTCTATCAGGAGTGGAAGGAACCTACAGTTTTATGCCGAATCCGAACGACCAACTCTGAGAAGCCTGCTCACACTAGTCCTTCTCACACTCGCCTTCAAAATCACCGCAGACTCTTGATGTGACAAGTTCCACCAAAAAATTGATCAAATGAGGGAATGGAGTTCCCCATCAAAAATCCTAGAAACCAAAGGTCCTTCGAGGATCCGGTCAAACATCGCTAGTAGCTCTATATATAGACTCTAGATGTGGCAGGTTTCAATCGAAACTATTCACCAGATCTTGAGATATTCACGATGTCATGCAATAACTCCCAGAAAGACCTTCTATGTCAGATATCCTTAAAAATGCATGTCCTTCAAGGATCATTCCTGCATCAACTTGAAGCCTAACCCATGAGCTCTAAGCGTGGCAACTTTCACTTAAATCCATTCAGCCACTTCCAAGATATTCGCATTTTCCCACATTTTTTGCCAAGAAATCTGGCGTTTTTCAGTTTCGCCAAAAAGTCGGCTCAAAAGCAAATCATTTCAGCTGGGAATTTTGTGCTCCAGGAAAACGAATTTGTGTCGGTCGCCGGAATCACGTTTAGTAGCTTATATCTCGAGAATGAGTGGTCCAATGGTCAAAGTGGTCATGGAGACTTTTGAAGGTCACTTCGTGGGCTGTCGGGTGAGCTGGACAGGTGAACTGATTTACCGTTATTTACACAGATGTGGTAAGGAATTAAAGAAAAATGGTTCGTTTAGACTGTCAGACTTATGCAACGGTAGGGTTTACTTCAATTTATTGTTGATGACAGCTGTCAGATGGATGTCAAGACTCTGCGGACTTTAAAATTAATTATGAATCACTGAAAAATCTGTCAACACACTTGCAGAAGGGGGTTTGTTACACAATTTCCGCCGATGAAACAGTTGTGTAAAATATCAAAGAACACCGATTCCCTGGCAGAACACGTGACGCCTCACTTGAGAAGCAAGCCTCTCCCTCCTAGCTCGTAGTTACTCAATCACACAGCTGGAGAGAACTCACAGAGAAAACACCCCAGCACCGCACACCAAATGCTGCAACTCTGAGCAGTAGACTCCCAGCAAAATCATACTGAAGTGACGGCAAAACCAGCATACACCGAGTGATAAGCGATATGAACAGCAAAACAGGCGAAAAGAAGAAAGAATTAAAGAAACAAATAATGAAGCGATAGCTCAGTATTATTTTCATTAACGTAATTGAAACGCTTTATGATACGTTTGCATTAAACGGTCGTTAACTTGACAAAGCGCACACATCTCGCATAACAAAAAAAAAACACCCACTACACCGCTGTCAATGTGCACTGGGCTCACAATCTCACTCTCTCTCTCTCTCTCCAACTCACACTCGCACTTAATGAAATTAAAATAACCGACTAGCGAGTGTCCAATAAAATGACAAATGACTAATCCAGCTAACGACTGATTTCGTATGCAGGCAGCGTCGTCCCTGTCGCCTCCGCCGTATGTCACCGACACACCAGGCAGCGGATGGATTGGCAAGAGAGAGAGAGAGAGAGAAAAAAAAAGAGAAGAAATAAAAGGGTGGTCGGTCTGTTTCAAATTAAGCCGGCCTCATAATGAAGAGGAAGGATGGATGTGCAGGTGAATCCTTTCGCTTCATAGCGGCCCGTCCTGTTGACCTCCTTGGAAGAATGCCAGACATTACATTAAAATGTCGGTCACACTGGCGATGCATCATGGTGTGTCGTCCTTCATATCCTTTCATCACTCGCTCCCCCCTCTCTCTCGTTCACCCTTTATCACTTCAATCACTTCACGAAAGGAGGAGGATATATAAATTTAATTTGCCAAAGGACACAGAACACCGCCTGTGTGTGTGTGGCAGAGTCATGGTTACGACGTCAGCACATAACACAATCTGCTGAGCAAGAATGCGATACTTGTGCTGTGCGTGGTGTGCGGTGAAACCAGAAATCCAATACCAGTCGAAGGACAAATTAAACCACGTACCCTGGTCGGCACAGTGGCACGGCGCAACGGAAGTCTGTCCTTGTTGCGAGACTTCCGTTCTTCGGGTGAAGTTTCGCAATAATTGCTGTCTGCACCACAAAAGACGGCCACCGTGCCGCGCCAACAACAGCTTGTCACGTCATCGATGGTGTCAACGGTGATGTGCTACATCGAAGTGGAGGAAGTGTCACAAAATGAGGGTTTCCAGAGAAAAAAATGGTTGCACTTCTGCGTTTTGCGGTTTCCGGATATCGTGTCAAAAAAAATAACAAAATCATATTCCAAGGGATATACGATAAATGTGTGTGTGTGTGTGTGGTGGCCGCCGACGACGAAGCAGGAGATTGGATCGCAATTTGCTCAGCTGTGGCTGTCGACCATGATAAGGGAGTTTGCTGAAGTGGTGGATAGATACTTTACGCGTCGAACAAAGAAATTGTTTATCTGACGAGTGCACTTTGTATTCGCGAACTGATAGCCGGGCGGCGGTGGCAGCGGCAGCGGCAGTCCAAATGGGAATTCTGTGTCGAGATTAGACATTCGAGTATACTTGCACCTAAAGTGTCGCGACGAGGGAGGGCATTTGCGTACACGGAATGAGTTGCCACGACATATGGGAAATGTTTCATCGTTCGAACAGATGGCGGGCTAATAATAAAAGATTGCAACTAATCGCGAGTAGTTTTGTGGAACCACGGCCAAATGAAGCGTTGGAATGGGAAATCCATAATTTTTGGGGGGATATTTATGACTGACGACACGACATCACCTCCGACCAACGAATTTAGGCTAATCGACTTCGGCTGCGGGTTCCCACACATCGACATCCACAAAGGATCACGGCGGTCGCCAGATCAATCCATCGTCAACCAAATTGATCACATTGCGATTGACACGATTCTAGCACCATTTTGGACGTCCGGATGTGAACATTAATTCGGATCACTATCTGTGTGTAGTCAAACTCCAAATAAGGACACCGCGAAATCAACAAAATGTTGCGAGGAATGACTGACGTTGCAGGACTACAATCGCAGGCAATCCCCAGAGAATTTTTCGATCGAGTCTCCCTCCACATCGCACAAGGTCCAATGCCGTCGACATCAAGTGCTGAAAAGTCGGCACTGGTCTTCAGCATATTGCCAAGAATGTCACTGGTGCTAGGATTCACTCCGCCATCAATTGGAAACCCCGTGGTTCGATGAGCCTGCGTCAGCAAGCACACGCAGCCAAGCAGGAAACAATTCAAATCAGCGCTCAAAAGAAAGACGAGGGCTGCTCATGAGCTGTACGAGCAGAAAAGAAGGGAAGGCCAGCGCCGGCTTCTCCGGAAGGCAACGATGAAGCATGAGAAGCGCTAGACTGAGAGATGTTACTGCATTACTGACGTTCGGAAACACTACCAAGAGGTAAGAAGAACATGTCAAGATCACAAAAACGGAACGGAAGCCTGCAACCATAAGGATGGGAGCTGAGTAGGTGAATATGATGGAAGTCGATGCTGGGAATATGGAAAGATCACTTCTGCAGACTCAATATAAGCGACGATGGGCAAGAATACCGTCCTCCCGCAGCAATCGCCCACACTGTAGTGAAACTAGGCCTCGATATCGAAGTCGAATAAAGCTGCCGACTGAAGACGGACTGTGGACAGAGCTCCTTAAGAGTTGGTAGAGCTCAGCTCCTCTGCGCGTCATGCCTAGTTTTGACATACCTGCCACACTCGTCAGACTGTGTCGGCTGACGATGTGCTGCTCCATCAAGCCCGGTGACGAACCCATCGAAAGCTTCAAAGTCTAAAAAGGATTTGGACAAAGCGACGCGCTGTCCCTATGTGACGTTTACGACATCGTTCTTCGAGAAGATCGTGCAGAGCTCACTCGGCAGCACAAAAGGCATGATCCTCCAGAAGTCCGCACAACTGCTGACATACGCGGATGACATTGACGTGATTGGGCGAACAACAGGGAGCCGTCAATGATTTGTTCGCATCGACAGACCATCGACGACTTGGCCACAACTGGCTTAAGGTAGCCCTAGACGACGAACACGCTCACCGAACTTGTACATCGAAGCCAACGAATACGAACAAATCGAGATTTTTTGCCCCAACACGAGAAGACATAGCAAACACGAACAAGCTCGGACATGTTTGAGCTCGAGCACGTTCGTCGTTCAGGGCTACCTTTACCCATGCACCTAACCCTAACCTAGCTACAACTTGGCCACAGAGGCAGATATGTACACTTTTGAGCTAATCAAGGACTTCGTCCGCCTCGTCTCCCAAGTAAACAGCAGGAATGCCATCAGTACCGAGATGAAACGCAGAAGGACTCTTCCAAATTGCTTATTCTTTGAGCTCGAGAGGCACTCGAAGGCACTCCTTACTCGAAAGAGGGCTCCTTGGTCATCCCTTTGCCCTGCTCTATGACGCGGGAACAGCTCAAGGAGGCCGTGGTCTTTTGGAGAGAAAAGTTCTAGGCTCAATTGTTGCTCCTGGCATTTGGAGACGATTCAACCACGAACTGAGGGCGAATCAAGGGCCAGGATTTCGCCGGATTTTGGCCGAATTCAACGACAAATATGAATACGACTTGTAGAGAGCAAGGACGTGGGCAGTGCGGCGACATGAGTCTAGCCCGGCGACTACAGATTCAACGTCTAAGTTGACTAGGGCACGTATACCGAAACGACTTCGACTCCGCAGCAGTGGGACAACGCAACACAAGCCGCCCACGAAACCGATGGCAAGTGGAGAAGGCCTCAGCCGTCTTGTCGTGCGTATTTGGAGGCACCTAGCCAAAGATTGTGCCTGCATGTCCACCCCGGACTTAATTAGTTCTTCACACGCCTTCTTAATTACTTTCGAGCAAATACAAAACTCACTTCCTTCCCGCAAGGACATCCAATCAACCAATGAAGCAGCAAAAATCTTGCTTCCTTCAACTATCCTCTGTTCGAACACATCACTGCCTCCCCAAAGAGAATCATCATCATCAGTGTGAGTGTCAATTCCTTCCCCCTCAACTCATGTCCTTTGTGTCCTTGCCCATTGAATTCAATTTAATCACCCCGATGGTGATAAATCACAAGAGTACGCGCATTCCTCATCCTCCATCCCTTCACTGGGTGAAACTTTTCTTTTGCACCTCGTCCACAAGATCTCCTCTTGCTGCCAACACTTGTAATTATACCACGAGCACAATGGCGACAGGAAAACTGAGCAAAAACTTGCTCTTCTTGGAAAAGCGGAAAAGTTACCAATACTCGGCGCAAAAGGGGCGAAATCAAATCGAGCAAGGACGCTGACGTTGGCAATAATTTGATTTAGTGCCCCACTGTTGGGGAATTCTCTCGTCCCAACTGTCAACACAGAAGAGCAAAGATCACAGATTTCTTTTCCGTTCCATCGTCATTGTCTTTGACCTCAAAAACGCAAATTGAATAAAGGCAGGCGAAAGCAAGCGAAAGGATGTACCGGCGAATCGGAGACAAACCTGCTAATTGACGATGAAAACTCAATTCTGCCGAGTCTCGAGAAGCCTTTCTTCTTTTGTTCCGTTTTCTCCGCGGGGAATTCCAAAAGAATCTTCACCTTCTGATGTGGCAAGTCGACCGAGACGGGGGAGCGGAGAGAGGAACAGAAGAGAAACAATCTAAGGATCTGCCTGAGCGGAAAATCCTTTTCTTCATCGCTTTCGCATTCAAATTCATGGAAGCAAACAAAGTTTGCTATCTGCCTTTGATGCCGGCGGAACGAGAGATATGATGGCGCACGTGTAAGCATGGAATCAAAGTGGAATCTGCCACATGAATTGTAGTTTTGTATTGTTGTTCGAATTGTATATGCAGGCGTCTGGAGTCGATAGCGCCTAAAGGGCAACCAAGTTGCGACCTGATGGACTTTGATGTAGTTCACGAGCTGCGGGCGTTGACGCGCCTGCAAATGTGAAAGGTTGCCACCAAGTAGCCGCACGTGGGTGTGAGTCAGAGGCTGCCCAACTGATGGGAAGCGCGATAAGTTTCTGAAGGTTTGACGCCTGATTTTACGCAACAGCTTGAGCATCTATCTGTTGGCCCCAACCCTCGCCAGATGCTCCAAATCAGCACAAAGTCGAATACCTCTTCGATCGATTTTACCTCTCAACTTTCTACATGCCACCGAAAATCAGATACAAAGTTCATCGTAAATTCTGCAACATTTGCATATTTCCTCGCCTCCCTCCCCGGCGAGCGCAGAAACAGACGAGGAAGGCAAGCTCAACTTTCATCGTGCTGACTTCTGGCTGCAGTTGGATTTTGTCAAAGTCGATGAATGACGTGTACATCTTCCAGCCAGACTGGGTCGGCAATAAATCTCCTCGAAATGGGCGCTAAACAGATGCAGATACGGCGATACACAGAAGATTCTTTTTGCCAAAAACAAACTAAAAGTGAAAACTTTTTCGATCAAACTATTACTTTCGATTTCACTGACAGACGACGACGACGCCGACGATGATGGTGATTATGTTGTTGTTGTGGGTTTCACTTTAGTGCGATGGAACGTGCCTAAAACACACACACACAGAAGAGTTCGTAACATTGACGAGGTCAGAGTCAAAAAATTCAAAAAAGGAAAACCCTAATTCGACGGACGAAAACTAGTTTGGCAACTTCCGAGCGTTGTTCTCTCTGTGTTGTGTGCTTTTTGTTTGGCCGCCCGCCCGCCTGTTGCTGGACTGGCCTGCGGTTCATTGTTGTTTTGTTTTTTATCTTTTGCATCCTCCCGTCCATAAAGTGGTGCGTCCGCATGATGGCTTTCATAACGATAATCCAAAGTTTTACGAGCAAGTGGTCGCTGCTGGCAGGTATCTCTCGTATCTCGGAGTTACGTCGTTGTTCTGATGGATGGAAGCGGCCGAATTGGTGGTCAGTCGGCGAGCTGCTGGCCATGAAAAGACAATGAAGCTGAACAAGGAAACATCTGTGGCAGCCAACGGAGGGAAATGGATCAAATTTCGGTGCTGGTCCGTTGGATGCACTGAATCAATTATGGCGAGGACATGAAGTCGATACGAAGTCAACGAAGCTTGGAGAAGTGAAGTGCAACGGACTGGTAGCCAAGAGGGATCATTTCGGGGGATGTCTGAGAAGATCGTTGGGCTTGATACTTCTAAGGAATTTGATCGAAAATTTGGGACTACCGTGTCTATCCATGGAACCGTTCAAGTGCCTTTGGATGGGTCCAAGTCTGATATCCACCAAATAAAGCTGGTGTACCCCAGGGTTCTGTTCTGTCTCCCGCACTCTTTCTCATTTCTTATAAATGATCTCTTGTCTGCTGTTTCTGGTCCAATGTCGCTGCTGACAGTACACTCAGCTTTTCATAGTCGTTCCAAGACTCACAATTCTTCCCCGTCGGCCGTAGAATTGGAACGCCCCGCCTGTGAATTTAGATCTTCAGGCACAAGGCTTGCGTGGTTCGACTCTGCGCTGAGCCTATGCTTGTGGGACAACGCAATAGAGGAGGTGCACGCATAAGGTGGCGCATACATGTTGATGGGGACATCAGTCGGCTTGGTGTGCGACACTGGACTGGCGAGAGGTCGTGCTAGCTGGGGAGACGCAGGTCCACCTAGCACTGGCTTTCGTTTATCCTTCACCAGCCGGTACCAGTTCTCCAATTTGTGGCTGTCGTGCTCGTTGTCGTCAACAGATACTCTGAACTCCATCGTTTCCAGAATTGTCGTGACATTTTCTGGATCCTCTTCCAACGATCCAAATTCTGCTGAGCCTTTCGTCAGGAAGGTCTGATTCTGGAATACTCCGTGTGAGATGCTTCTCCTATGAGAAAGTGTGCCGCTATTAAGGTCTATGTCTTGACTTGAGTGGACAGAGCGGCCTAGAGTTCAGATAGGCCGTTCTGTCCATCTAGTTACTTCACGGTACTTCACGGATTTAACTCCGTCTTCCAATAATCCACCGAAGTGCCGGGATGCGGAGGTATTAAATGCCAGTTGGTACCCTCGCTCAATAATTTCTCCACGAGTCCTTCTTTGTCGAACTGGGCTGCCTTCATCAATCGATGCACTTCTGAGTTGGCTCCGACGACGATCCTCCCACAGTCGCTGAAGACTTCTGTGCGCATTCGTCTCTCCTTCCATAAAATCTTCTGAACGCTTCCAGAAACGCCTGCGTAGTCAGGTTACTGGCAAGATCCACTTTAGTTGTCAGACAGACGACTGTGGCGAAGTGACCCTTGTACAGCTTTTTACATCCACCCTTCCAGGCTTTCACTTCTAAGGGAACAGCGCATAGTCCACTTCAGGCACAAGGCTTGTGTACAGCGCTCATATCAGGCTTGGTGCACCTATGACCACTCTGCAACAACAAGATGGAGTCCATAAGTAAGCGAATGCGATGATAGACTCGCTCGATCACCGTCTATGTTCCTGATTCATCGCCACTTTAAGAAAAGCTGCTCAATGGAGCTAGCCAATTGCATACCTCCCTCTTCACGAATTCGATCGCAAAAGCCGTCTCGCCAGGAATGCTCATCAGTTTACCCTCAAGCTCAGCTTTGGGACGCTAAGTTAGGCTTGTTTTTCAACCGCACCACTCGAACACAATCCACACACACTTAAGGCCAATTTGCACAGGTCCATTAGGTAGGCGACCGCTTGGCAGAACCGGGACGAGGTGGTTGGATCAAGTCCAAGAACATGGCTGGTTGCACCTGGCCATAACTGCTGATGAGTTAGAGTCGATGGCGGAGGATCGAATGGCCTGGAGATCTGTAGTGCGTGCTTTACCCTCGCGATCCCTTTAGTCGATCATGTGGGTCGGAAGAAGATGAAGCGGTCTGTGATGTCTCTTGACTTGACTTGTCTTGACACCCGAAGCCTAAGAGTATTCCCTTCAATCAATCAAATTTCAAAATTTATCGGAATGGCGCTCATCCTTGTTGCATTAGAAGGATAACTCTCAAGTAACGAGATCGATTCAGGATTTCGTTTACGGAAATGATCCCCCGGAACGTCCTTTTTACTAGCTTAAGTCTCACTCTAATCTGCTGACAGCCTCTCGTACCTCTAACCAAAGCCAACATTATTGTCAAGTCACCGCAATCTCTGCTCGCAAAAACTGAATTAATTGCATTCCCTCCCGTGACCCTCGTCACGGACACCATGTCCAACACAGATGATCACCCTGAATTGTGCTACCGAATTGCAATAGTTACAGCAGCAGCAGCGGCAATCACTTGATTTTATTGCACAACTCGTTGCGCAACTTCTGTCGCACTCTCTGTTCGCTGATGGCGGTGGACAGTGGATGGTGGGAGGGGAAACTTGCCATGCATTATTCTACTTTGCAATTCCAGCGAAAACACAAAAACAGGAAAATCCTGCGAGCTTCGTGGGTCTCCGAGTGCCGAGTCCCTTCTGATGACTGCCTGCCCTTTTCGTGTTCGGGGTGGTATTTTTTTTTTTTTGTCTCCACTTAATGCATGTCTCCTTCTGCCACCACAACTCCGGGGAAGTTCTAAAACGACATCGAAGCCAGCAGTAAGAGATGCAAAGTTTTCCATCTGCCATTTGAAAGTTTAACTGAATTTTGATAACTTTCAACAAAAACACTAACGACTTCGAAAGCAGTCAAGAACGGCGGATACGAGTTACATTGTGTCGAAGTGCGGTTACGTAGCAAAATACATAGAAACTGCATGCGGCAACGTCGTGCAATTGATGGACAGATATGAACTGGATGCATCATGCCGAGTCGCTTGTGGTTACTGGCTCTTGGAGCCGGTGATTGTTTCACAGAGTTGCTGATTAGTCACATGTCGCTAGAGGAACAAATCGCTTTACAGTCCGAATTGGGGTCTGTTTGATTTCACGACTTTCAGGACCCCTGAACTAATCTCAAGGAAGTGCGTCTCAAAAAGAAGCCCACTTCGCACTGAAAATTCTCAGTCAACATAACTGCACCTGCAACCTCAAGTTAACCGTTATTCACGAAGAACGACTGCTTCGACTGAACATTTTTCGTGTGGACTTGATCAACTTTGACGTGAAATATCTCCAGAACGGTGCATCCTACGACAAATATGATTGTAACAGATTTTGAAGGTAATAGAGGCCTCAATCGAATGTAAGCGTCGAAAACTGTGTGAGGTCATTGTGTAGCCCATATTTTTAGAAAAACAACAATCAAAGCTGCATATCCTGGCAGCAGAATGTCCTTGAAATATCCTGTTTACATTTGATGAAAGCTCAATAGGTGGACTCTAACACCAAGTAGTTTCAATCAGATCCATTGGGTACTTCAGGAGATATTTGTGATTAATCCAAGTGACTCAGAGATCTTTAGTTCGACGTTCAACCCTTCGGGGCGGAAATGTCCTGCGAGAATCCTTCTCACATAATATAATATGGGTGGCATTACAGCCCAGGTCAGGGCCCAGCTCCTACAGCAACTACTCGTGTTCTGAGTGCTTTTGTTCTATCAGGAGCGGAAGGGACCTACTGCTGTATGCCGACTCCGAACAACCAACTCTGAGAAGCTTTGTCTAGAGGTCCTTCTGGAGTCCTTCTTACACTCGCTGTAAAATCACCGCATAGACTCTTGATGTGACAAGTTTCAGCAATAAAATTGATCAACATGCGGGTCAAATATCCTGGAAACCGAAGGTCCTTCAAGGATCCGCTCAAACACAGTTAGTAGCTCCATCTATGGCCTCCAGATGTGGCAACTTTCAATCTAAACAATTCAACTGATCTTAAGATATTCACAATGTCTCGCAACGACTCCCAAAACTACCTTCTATGTCAGATATCCTTACAAATGGATGTCCTTCAAGGATCATTCCTACATCAACTTGAAGCCCAACACATGAGCTCTATACGTGGCAACTTTCACTTAAATCCATTCAGCCACTTCCAAGATATTCGCATTTTCCCACATTTTTTGCCAAAAAATCTGGCGTTTTTCAGTTTCGCCAAAAAGTCGGCTCAAAAGCAAATCATTTCAGCTGGGAATTTTGTGCTCCAAGAAACCGAGTTTGTGTCGGTCGTCGGGATCGCGTTAAATGGCTTATATCTCGAGAATGCGATGTCCAATGGTCAAAGTGTTCATGAACACTTTTGAAGGTCACTTCATGGACTGTTGGATGAGCTGGTCAGGTGAACTGATTTACCGTTATTTGTGGTGGTTGTTGAAAGATGAGTGAAAAGTGTGAGCAATCACTCTTGAACATCGATCAAAAATGGATCCAGTGGAGCGGGAGAACATCTGAAGCTCTTAAGTTCGCCAGACACAAGTTTTCTCGCAGAAAAGTGGGTTTGTCTTGTAAATAATTCCAGGCCACCTCCGGGGATGTTGGGCCAAAGAAGAAATGGAGCAGAAAAAAGTTCCCCCAATCGAACTTCGATTCGATACACACACAAGCATTACGTAATGCCAGCTCATCATAACTTTCCCATCGGTTCACTCTTCAAAGTTCAAGAGGCTCTTCACAATCACCCTGCTTCCCCCGTCCACCCAGTAGTCATTTGACGTGTTATGTCATTAACTCACACCATTAGCAAGTATCGAAGAAAAACTGATTCTCTTCTAGACGTCTTCAGACGGGAGGAGCACATGTGAAGGAAGAAGACAATGAAAAACTTCTAGAAGTATTATTAAACTAATTTCCTTCTTTTCACAGCGGCAGACAACGCACATCCATGCGGCCACACTCAGCACCGGTAGATGCTCACACTCGTTGTTTTTTTCCCTCCTTTTGCTTAGCTGTTCATTTTCCTCGGCACTTTTTTTCTCTGCAATTTCAAGTATGCTCTTGAACTCGTCTTTTTTTTTTCTCCAGTTTTTCTAATGAAGTCAAAACGGTTATGTTCGCCCACAAATGAGGGGCGTGGTGCTTACGCTGAAATGGGAATGATCGTTGGAAGTATTTCACTTGTCATTTGGTAATGTGTATCCATCACCCATCTGCGCCATCCGTCCAGCCACTCGTCGCTTCAGAAGTGTATCTCAGACTCATTGGATATGCAAACTTTTGACTGTGCGACTTGGAGGGGTTCCCCTACGTGACTGCCGGTCACAGAAGAAAAGGCAGACAGAAGTGAAGTGGTTGTGTGACCAACTTGAAGAAGTTTTTTTTTTTTTTCTACATTTTACGTTTTGCGCGCCGAAATCTGAAGATTTATTCTCAGCCATTAGATACAACTGTGAAAACTGTGTCAATGCTGATGCTGGTGCGGTGGCTGCTGCTGCCTCGTTGTAACACCATCCGTTTCCAGATGACTCTGAAGTGTAGCTTAAGTGAGGCTGACTGGAAACAAGAAACCTGTAACGAGCAAAACCTTGCCTTTCATCACAGTCTCTCTCACACACAGTGACATTCTTATTTGCTGGAGGTTTTCTTGTTTTCAGGTTTTTTTTTTTTGCATCTGGTCATGTGAGCGAGACACAACGAGAAGTGAGTATATGTATCTTTTGAATTAATTTTGAATGAATCTAGTGTAATGGATTTATAGAAGATTTATTCATTTATTCAGCACGTTTACTTCGGCACCGATGTGTGCGTTGTCGTGTCGTAGTTTCTGAGAAAATTCATTTAGACATCAAAAGTGTGAGCGACTCTGTGTGTGTGCGTGTTTAATCCCTTAGGGCATTTAGAATAAGAAATGAAGAAAAGGAAAACAGAATTAAAGACTGGAAGCTCCGGCGGTGTTTAGGATTCATTTTGGAGCTAATTCATGGGAAAAGATACAGCAGCCGAGAGAGATAGTTGCGCGTTGCCTTCTGCTTACGGGCCTGCTGATGAATTCAAGGTTTTCCTATGAAATGTGGTCGTTGGTTTGAATTTATTCACCTTTGTGCTGTGAGATACGAGGTAATCCCGACGACAGTGGGAAACCATAATTTTTCATGTGGTTGTGGTGAGGGGGGCAACTTGGGGTGGTCCATAACTTTCAATTAGGCGACATAATCAGGTCTTAAGCGATGGCAGACTCTTTAAGATGGTTCTAGACTGTTTTTTTTTTCCGTTCCCTGGAGAGGGCATGGGTTTCGGTTGGGCGCCAATTTACGCAACGTTGATGTTTTATTGAGTTCGCATGGGATTGTGGTGAACTTTGACGGGGTGTACAGCGCAACAGAAGGGAGTCTGTCATTAAGGCGGCACAAGCCAGTCAGGAGCCACCTGATGTAGTCCATTCAGGGGATATAATCAGTTCACAGGCGATGGCAGAAGCTTTAAGAAGGTTCTGGACAATTTTTTGGGGTTTCTGTTGGGCGCCAGTTTAGCCAACGTGGACGTTCGTGGATGGTTCATCGAATATTTTCTACAAAATGAGCATGTGACTGTGTTTCTTGTACATTTCGTTAACTATCGGGACTTGATGAGCTGTTCAGCGCAACGGAAACCCCTCTTTAAGGCGGTGCAAGATGAGAAAAATCCTGGTTATGGTGCAAGCGAGCACTATGGAGCCATATCTTTCATTTAGGGGACACAATCAGGTCTCAAGCGATGGCAGACGATTTGAGAAGTATATAGACTGTTTTAGTTCTCTGGAAGCACTATGCGTTGTGGATTCGGTTGGGCGCCAGTCTAACCAACGTTGACGTTCATGAATAATTAGACCTTAAACGATGTCATATGCTTTAAGAGGGTTCCAGACAGTTTTTTGTTATCTGGAAAGGGCAATGGGTTGTGACTCCTGTTGGGCGCCAGTTTAAGCAACGTGGCCGTTCAATGAAACATGCACGGAAACGTGACTGCGTTTCCTTCTCATTTCTTTGACGCGTTGTACAGTGCAAAGGAGAAGGATCTCAGCCAACTAGACGCACGAAACTGGAGACAACAGCCTGGAGCGCTATCTTCCAGGTCAAGGTCTAACCCGCCACGAAATTTCATCAGACTACCACCAAAGTCTTCTCAAATCAGTTTGAATCTCCGCCAAAATTTTCCAATCTCCTATCAAAACGAATGCCTCTCGGCAACCCAACGAGAAAAGGAACAAGATCAGGGACTCGGCTGCATGACTACACGCGATAAAATACACTCTTAAGTGTTCTCTCCTTCAATTGCTAGTGAATTTACGATAATGCCTCGCATGAAAACCATCAGAAGCTCAGTTAGCTTAATGAGTTGCTTACATTCTCCTCACTGCAATCCAGTCACTTTACAGATACAAACGCTCCCTTCGCGGATCGCTTGCAAAGCTATCTAATGACGAAACTGAAAGATCGAACAAACTCCCGACTCATTGGGAAATAATAGTAAACTTCTCCAATTTATTGCATCCAGCCATTCATCGATGGCAACCTTATGCAACGTGATCAAATGAGGGGGAAAAATGAAAACTCCAGGGACCACCAACAGGGCGAAGAAAAAGAACACCCGACATTAGTGTCAGTCAACATGGATTGCATCTATCGGTCAGATTCCACGGCACACACACACACACACACTCACGAAACTGGAAATGCAATCGTTTAAAGTAATCGAAACGTATTCGTCGGTTGTACATATGTGAACAGGACACAACACGATGGCGGCGGCATCGGGCATCAGCTCGATTCTCAATTCTCAAGAACCTCTTCACTTCACCTGTTCTTCCCGAGTGCCACTCTCACGGCCGGGAATCGATGCCGCTGTGAAGAAGGGGACAAAAAAAAATACAGGAAAAAAAACCCATCCGTGACGGGATGAGAGTAGCCCATCTCGGCAGCATTTACCTGAAAAGCATATCACATTGGAAAATTGTTGAATGAATTTGAGGATTCGTTTTATTTTCATTTCTTTGAGTAGGAAGATGATGATTCGGCAGAGGTGTGTGTGGGGGGGGGGATCCGGTTTCGGAAAGAACACCATCATGAGGAAGGAATTCAATAATCTCAAAGGTACATGATTCAGCCGTTCCAAGGGCATAGCGGTGGGGGGGGCAGCGGAGACAGAGGAACGCCGAACACCGAACAACCGAGGGAACGCGAACCCAGGCATGAGTTTCGTTTTATTGTCGTATTTTGTCGAAGAAATACGATGGATACGTGGAGAAAGGAATGTACCCGTGTTGCGAATCATGCTGCGTGTAATTTTTTGTTCGTCGTGTATACTCTATACATCATCATTTCCTTCCTCTGGAAGGAGAAGGGATCGAAAGAATTAATGAAATGATGAACTCAGCAAATGGCTGGGATTGGGGATCGAAATTTGAGGGGCGGGCGCACAGAAGGCGTCGAAATTGAAATGAAAATCACATTTATTCTAAGGAGAATAGGCTAATTATTCATTGGGTTGCTGGCGAGATGAGAGGGAGCGCTCGTAGGCACTGTACATCTATTTTTTGACAGCTTTTTTCATCGTTTTCTAGGAGGGAGAGCCAGTCGGTGAATGCCATCTCGTCGACACACAGTCGGCTACCTCTTTAGTACTCGATTTTAGCTGAAGACTCCTTCTTTAGTAGTCGATTTCTGCCGAAGACTTCTTCTTTAGCACTCTTTAGTACTCGATTTCTGATGAAGATTCCGTCTTTAGGACTCGATTTCTGCTGAAGACTTCTTTAGTACTCGGTTTCTGCTGAAGACGCTGTCTTTAGTACTCGTTTTCTGCTGAAAACGCCTTCTTTAGTACTCGATATCTGCTGAAGACTCCGTATTTAGTTCTCGATTTCTGCTGAAGCATCTTTATTTAGTACTATTTAGTACTCGATTTCAGCTGAAGACTCCTTCTTTAGTACTCGATTTCTGCTGAAGACTTCTTCTTTAGCACTTTTTAGTACACGCTTTCTGCTGAAGATTCCGTCTTTAGGACTCGATTTCTGCTGAAGACTTCTGCTTTAGTACTCGATTTCTGCTGAAGACTCCTTATTTAGTACATTGATATTAGAATTGTTTGACAAATCACCAAGGAGAGACTGACACCTCAAAAATGATTCAGCTGCATGGAAAATGGCAACATTTGGGACGCATCATCGACATTCTGAGGCCGTTGTTGCCTTTAACATCCGCAAATTCAGTTTGGAAAGACTTTTGACTTCGTTCGAGGATTTGGAAGCAAACATTACTCCCTGGGAGCACACTGAACCAAAATTGAACGTTCAGAAGCGACCTTGTGCGGCCTAGTTCTGGTGAACATTCAAACGAAATTATACTCAAAAAGTAAATGTCTGTCTGTCTCAATGACCAACGTCCGAGGCGTGCCTCAAATGCGATGCCATGAGGTCCGCCGCCAAGTCCAAATACTCGCCTGGTTGTGCCTGGACATAACTCCTGATGAATTAGAGTCGATGGCGGAGGATCGAGTGACTCGAAGATCTCTAGTGCGTGCGAGAATCTGGAAGAATCAGCCGCTCCACTCAGATCCATGAGGAAAACAACAAAAAGACGAGGCTCTGGACAGAGCCAGATTTCGCTGGCTTGGTATTGAGTATTGGGGCTGCAGAAAGGACTCTATAGCCGATGTTGAGCAAGAAGAGATCGTCATCATTGATCGGCTTTCGTCGCAAGGATGTACGCACGCTAATAGCGTAATTCGCTAACGTCGAGCCCAGAGAATGATGAGGTCTTAATGAATGGCCCCGCATCACTTCTATTCCCAAAAAGAAACACCTTCGCAGCACACTTTCATCCCACACCAAATCCCACCGATTCGACTTATCATCCTCAAATCTTCTTATCACACAAGCAGCGCTGAAAGCAAGAGTAATGAGTCTTCACAATCAGATAATCGCAATAAACACATCATATTACGAAAACTATCGGATTAGCAGCCGTGTCCCGTCCCGTGAGTGCTTTACGACCGCAGATAAGCGTTTGCCGCGCATTCCTCCCCAGATACACTGCCGGCAATCACCTGATCTAATATTTATTTTCGGAGACGCTACCGTCTGTCACCGATAGCGTCCTAATGCAAACACCACCACGAGCAAGTATTTATAGCAAAAAAAAAAAATTCTTGTGTACATTGATCTCTCGCTTCGCGAGATGAGATACATTTTTCTTCTTTTTTTTTTTCGTTCAAAAATAATCACAAACAAAAACATATCTTGACGTCTGTTGAGATAGCCAACCAAGCCACCTTCACGCCGCATGCCAATTGTCAGAACAGAGTGTTATGCCATACAAAACTGAGTGAGAGAGGGAAGGAAAGAAAGGATGAAACGAAGGAGAAAACAGAAAATATGTAGATGATTAATAGAAGAATATTCAAAACTTACGCGACAAGTCCGCCAAGAAACGCCACCGGTCCGCCGCCAATTAAGCGTATCTTCCGATGACAGGAGTCAAATAGTGACGTTCGCGTTGTGGTCTGTGTACCAGCGCCACCGCCTGTCGTTGACGACGATGTCGATGAGTTTGTTGACGATGCATTTTGCATCGTATGCATCGTTCCGTGTGTCCCGCCCGTGGTGGACGCCGACATATGATTGTTGTTGTTATTCGTATTCGTATTATTGTTATTATTGTTATGAGATTTACTACTGATAGCACCACCGTTTAGGATAAAACCATTTTTAAATCCATTCGTTGTTCGGTTAGTTGCTGTACCATTTCCATGATGGTTACGATGTAATTGGACACCTCCGCCGCCACCTCCACCACCACCAGCACCTCCATTCGGAGATGTTGCTGTATGCGATGTTGGACCATGTCCCACAAGATGTGTGGGCGATCGCAACATCTTCTTACACAGTAACAGCAGGACTTCCACTATAGTGCCGTTTCTTTAGAACTCGAATATTCTCTTATCACACACATCCACACAATTGAACTCGAACTTGAGGGACTTTGAACTTATTTCTTCTTCTTCTTCTTTTTTTTATCCTTCTCCCCTTTTTTTCTTTCACTTTTTTTCACTCACTTTTGAGGCAAATTTTAAACATTTATTGCGAATGAAAGGAACACAATCAAAACGGATGAAGAACACAAAATGAAACACAAAAGAAACAAAAAACAAATGGAGAATAAATTCAGTTCAACACATTATGCAACACACACACATTAGCCGGGGTTTATCCTGGAAAAAGAGAAAAGAAAAAAAAAACAAATATTCAACTGTGAGTATGCATTAGGAGGGGGAAGCTTAGGTGGCTGCTAGGTTATCCTGTTCGTTGCTTTTTGGCTTGCCGATGGGGAAAGGGATCTGTTTACTTTTTTTGTTAACTAATTCTGGAGACAATGATGTTGAATGTGTCTCCTGTTGGTGAGGATGGAGGGTATGGAGCTGATTTTGCTGCAACGTCACTTGATGAACGAATGCCCAAGGCAGACAAGACTGGTACTGGTCTGAGAAAGGAAGGGACAACACAACGTCTCTCTGTTTCCAGTCCAATCTTCTAGAAGGAATTCCCTTAACTAAACGATGACCTGATAGGCCTTCCATTTGTTATGCTTCAGCAACTGTCGAAGTTACCAAAATTTGTGACCTCTTCGAAGAGACGACTGCAGCGATTTTTAAAGCCGACGAGGCTGTGATACACGAGGCGGTACTCGCATTGAGGGACCAAGACGTAATCACCATTTTCTCTGGTAGCCAAACGAGAAATAAAGGCTATTCTGACATCGGAGCTGGTTAGGCTATGAGGACAGAGTATCAATGAGAAACTGGGTACCGGGGCATAGCAAATGAGGAGGACAGTCTCGCGAAAAAGGTTTCGGAGATGGGAGAACTTTCCGCTCCGCTCAGATCAAACAAAAAAAAAACTAGAAGACTAAGCTCTGGACAGAGCCAGAACTCGGTGCTTGGTCTGAGTATTTGAGCTGCAGCGAGGGCTCTATGGCCGCAGCTGAGGAAGAAGAGATCAACATCATTGATCGGCTTTAGTCACAAGGATGCTATTAGCAGTCCTTTCCCGGGCACTGTGCAATGCGACTGAACACACCGCATAACGACGTTGCGCTGCAAAAGCTGCAGAGATGTATGAAGAAACATCCCTACTGGTAGTAACCATTCGGTTGCGAAAACTTGACCAGAGGCTATAGTCTGGTGCCACGGGAGATCAGGACAGAACCTAAGACCAGCAAAGGTTTCAGCCTGATCGAATGAGGTTGGCTCCCTAGCGGCGCGGTGACTGTGGTCGCGGGAAGAGGACGAGGCTAAACCAGCCTGCCTGATAGTTCTTTCACGACTATGGAGGGTAGCGCGTGCGATTCCGAGACGTGAATGTTATATGATCGAAAACTGTGTGGAGTTCCAAACCGAGTGCTGAGACCCAAAGAGGCTTTAGATCGCCCTCCAACTTCACCAACGTGGACGAAAAAGTCTGTAAACATTAACTCAGAGTTGGTACTTGAGGTTCCTTACTCCGTACTTGAGGTGTCTGCTCCAAAGTAGCGAAGGAGGGACTCACGTCAATCAATTACTCACTCACTTGTAAAGGAAATTTCATTAAGCGCTTGCTATCTTTAAATTGAAAGCAAAGAAAGGGTGTGCGAGATATCATCGATATTTTGTACTCTTTTGAAAGGCATATCGATGCCATTCTGTGTGGAATTTAACATCGTTCGAATCTCCGTCGTGGCTTCTCTGGGTGGCGCGCCTCCGAAAGGGTCCAATTCCTTGACTTTGGAGCTTAAATCAGTCTGAGTTTGACCGATGGTTGACGCTGAAATTGAACGTTTTTAATTACCCGGAAGTCATTGAACCGTGGTGCGACACAACCGGAAGAATTTTCCCAAATTCTAGTGTGCTGCTGTCATATCCATATGCCATCATATGCGACCTTAAAGTCGAAACAAAAGGCAGTGCGTAGCTAGTCTTCCCTTAGATCTTATAGGCGAAATCTGTGGCAATCAGTAATTTGGCAGAACAGACTGAATAACTGACAGCCAATTTGACAGATGTCGATTAAAGAATATGGCCGTTGTAAACTGTCAAAGGAAGTCCCCTTTTGGAAGACCCTTTATATCTCTATCCGCTGTGGTTTTATTTAAATTGCCTTTCCTGTCGTTCTTATTTGGTCACCCTATATGCATCGTAAACTAAATTCTCACCCGACAGTCCCTAATCCATCGGTATTCAGTAAAAAAAAAAACGAAACACTTAACGTACCGCCCTACATCCCAAGAATAGCACACATCCCATTGACCTCAGGCTATAAACTCACGGTCTACCTAGTAACATCTAATCTATTCCAATCCACCACCTACCTCTTATTCAATTAACGACATCGTCTTACGAGATAGTCAAGCGCAAATTAGAACAGTTTATCAAATCATGTGATTCCACAGCTCCGGCGAGTAGCTTTTGTTAATTAGATACAATCGCTTATACAATTATCCCTCCCAATAGCCCTCGAATGTGCGGGGTTCTAATTAGCTTTCGTCGTGTTACAAGGCGCCGCGTCGCATATACCTGGCCTGGCCCATCTCGCTTAACAAGCCGAACGATAAAAAAAAATAATTCGATTAACATTTAATGAAGCCGAGAGGGAGTCCCCCCCCCCCCCCCCCCCCACCATACATCGTAAGAAGAGGGAGACACAAACAAATAATCACCTCTTTAACCTCTAAGACGAACCACAATGAGTTCAAAGACTGGGCAAACATTTGAACGCTGGGGAAATATATTTCATCCATCAGTGGCTCGCCATGGCAACACTGATCGATCATATTTACGGTTAATAGGCTTAAATTTGCCAAGAGCGTTATGCAATCCGCAGTGCTTCTGATTTCAATTCAACTTTTGATGGGCGAGCTAGCGAGCGAGCGAAGCGACTTCAGCGGTTGACGGTTGATTGGGTCATTCGACGTACATAATCAATGCCCCATTCGAGGTCGTATTCATTGCGAAGGTTAAGGTCTGTCTGTTTGTCTGTCTGCCTGTGTTTTGCCGCAACATTTTGATTTCAAAGAATCACTGTGAGTCGGTGCGATGATCACTGCTTACACATCGTTTGGAGGTCGATATGTAACTCGTTTCGCTTGGCAATCAGTGTTGCTGTGGGACAAAGCGAGAGATGACAGATAAGTGTCAAATTTGACGTGAATCGGATGATCTCTGTCGAAATGTGAAATGTGACAAGCACTGAATATTGACAGACATCATATATCGGCTTATCGTTGTGTACAATGATGGGAGATGGAGAAAATGTGAACAGCGTAAGCGGATTATGAAGGTTAAGCTGAAGAGGATTTGTTGGGTGGATTGTATTGGCGCCTCGCTAAATTTTGTGTGTGTGTGTGTTGTTTGACAGGTGTCGATAAAGTAGCGTGTCTTTGGATGGATTTCGAGACATTTGATAGCGATTTGTGGGGTTAGACTAGCGATTTTTGAATTTCTCTAGAATAAGCACACCACACGGAAGTGACGACTTCGAATTAAATACAAATTCAGTCGCAACAAGGACTGCACGGCTCTCAAAGACAGCAAGAGCAAGAACCAATCAATCGATGCATGTCTCTAATTCAGTCGAACCCAGGACTGCGAAGCTCTCAAAGACAGCAAGAGCCAATCAAACCAAGCACGCCTCTAATTCAGTCGAAAGTAGGACTGCCCAGCTCTTAAAGACAGCACGAGTGAAAAAATCCAAGCACGCCTCTAATTCAGTCGAACCCAGGACTGCGAAGCTCTCAAAGACAGCAAGAGCCAATCAATCCAAGCACGCCTCTAATTCAGTCGCAACAAGGACTGCACCGCCCTTAAGGACAGCAAGAGTGAAACAATCCATAGCCACGCTTAAAAATTAACGAAAATTCAAGATAATCCTCAAGCTTATGCCTCTTCAGTTGACATTCCCAAGCAAGAGGTCAAACCACAAAGTCCGTAACCATAAATGACTCACCCCCCATCCGCACTAACTGCCCGCAAGCCACTTTAATACACGTAATAAACCTCAATGTTGCCCGAACACACACAGCGCAAGTATGCTGTGCATGCTCCAAATTCATGTCGAAACAAAAAGCTCTGAACGGCCGTCTTTCAGTTTATCAAAAGCCCACAGACCACGAGACCAGGCAGTCACCCGCCATTCGCCCCGTCACTGATGTAAACAATATTTCATTACCAGTCAACCTTCGAGCGATTAATATCTCCTCCTCCTCCTCGTCCTCCTCCTCCTCGTCCTCCTCCGCCTGCTCCTCATTCCGGGCCCTCGTTGGCCAGGATTAAGTGTATTACATGGAATTATTATTATCCTGCTCGGCCCACGCATAAGCCCGCGTCCTTCCGAAAATAAGTTCGACCACCCAACCACCCAACCACCACTTCACCGCGGGGTAATGGCTGCCATGGCTGCCATGACTGCCTGGGTAATAGCCTATAACTTGATGGATGCTTAATTTTCAGCAAAAATCAATTTGGGTCATCTGTGCTACAAAAATCCACGATGGAATCCATCAGTCCATGTCAGTCAAGGATTTGAATAAGCCGAGGAGCTGGACAGAGAAAGGCAGGGATGGCGACGAAATCAACCTATTTCCGTCAGAAGCGATACATGTATCTGCAGCAATGCAGCACGGAAGAGGATAATAAAACAAAAGCCGGCTTGCATCTCAAGAGGAGGCTCGTGTGCCCATGTCCATGGCTATGGATACGTCGCACATTGTCATCCTTTTGACACACTCCGCATTCAAAGCACGGGCAATGGAAATGAAAATGTGAAACGAGTCTAAAATCATAATCGATTGAATGGCAGCAGTTCACACCACGATGACATTGACGTTCACAATAGACATCCATCCATTCTCCACCTCTGACGGGCAACTTTAATCCGATTCACAGAACCCCCCGAACTTTCATATCGATCAAATATCATCGGCCTTTCATCGTCGACACCCATGTGCACTCATCCACCAATCATTGCAATCAATTACATCACCTCCCACCAAGGATACGACCCAAAGACCATGCCCGCACCCAATACAGTCGTGCATCGCGAAAAATTCAAATCAAATTCAACCACAAAATAAAGCAGCTCACTGCATCGCACAGGGACGACGAAAAGGAAGCAAAACCAAGAAATAAGACGAACAACAAAAAGAGAAAAAAAAAAGAATCCCATTATTATGAAACTTCCCGAAGCGAATGGGGAAAGGCCAAAAGCGGGGCCCGGCAATAAATCCAACTCGCGTACAATCGTGCATCACCTCAGGTGGAAATCAGTCCGAGTCGTTGCCTGTTGTTGAATAAGTCTCGTTGTAAAGAGGTTCAAGCCACACTCTCGCACACAACAGTCAATATCATCGATTTCTTGGGCAGAACACACACCACTCCGGACTCCACCACGTCTTCGCTTGTGTTGTGTAAGCAGTCACGAAGTTGAAATTTAAATATTTCCCTGGATGATACCATCCAGCTATTCAGCGCGAAGCAATTCTCAAAAGCCGACCGACCGACCGACCGTCCGACTAGAGCAATGGCGAGACAAAAACAAAACGAAAATTGGAACAACGACTGAATTATTATGCAGCGATGGCGTAGACGAGTATTTATGATATCCAGTGACAAATTGAGCGCCGTTGTTTGGCTGACGTTCCGAAGGGACACTGATGGAAATGAGAGTGAACCACGCTGCATGGCAGAGGCTTGCATTGAGCCGCAGTCACGTTGACGTTCTTTAAAAGGGTGTGCTTGTTTGCTAAATGTCAAAAATTCATGTGACTCCACCTTGAGGAAAAGTTCACTAGTACTGTCACGCTGTTACACAATGGCGGAGCGAAACTTGACAGAAGTCGCCTCTTGTGGGCAGAAGCAATTTTATCATCGAACGATTGTCAAAGTTCACTAGTGCTGTCAAGGTGTTACACAATGGCGGAGCGAAACTTGACAGAAGTCACCTCTTGCGGGAAGAAGCAAGTCCACTATCGAACGACTGTCAAAGTTCACTAGCACCGTCACGCTGTACACAATGGCGGAACGAAACTTGACAGAAGTCGCCTCTTGTGGGCAGAAACAAGTCCATTATCGAACGCCTGTCAAAATGGAAATGTCAACTGGCTGCGAGTTGAAGTTGTACACACATGTCAGGTCAGGAGTTAATGTGACAGTTCGAGGTGAATATTCAATGCAAAGGAGGCGGTTGACGTCAGTCGACAAACGTGGGCGTCCGTTGCCCATCACCACTTGATAGACGAATGCGATGAGAGTCGATGTCGAATAGCAATGCAAGATTTGCTCATTTGTAAGCCTGATCTTCAGATCCCACCTCAATCGCCGCAGCACTTGCTTGCCTTGAAAGCGACGCAATCCCACAACAACAAAAAAATTCATTGACTACCCAAACGCACGAAGGTTGCCCCTCGTTCAGCACAACAACAAAACCAGACAAGACATCTCCAAAAAATAAAAATCAAACAGACATTCAGTGTCAATGAAAAGATAACAATCCGAAACATCAACAAACATGTTCCACACATCGATTCGAATGCGGGGAGTGCGAAATGTGTGCCGATTTGAAAGAAGTCAAAGTCCGCGGACAATAGCACACTTCATTGCCAACCGTACAGTAAACCACCAGGTCGGCACGTAAATTCCCATCTATGTGCGTTTAGTGAGACTTAGCATGCATCTATTGTCCGCGCCGCGAACCGTCCTGCTAAAGCGTAATAGATCCACCATCCAGCTCCGCCGTGGTGTGTGGTGTCTTACAAACCTAGTCGAATGTAAACCGTTTCATTCGCATTTTTAGGTCGATACTCAAGACGTTACATAAGTTCCACAATGCAACGCTCTCAACACGAAAATACCAAAACAATGGATAGCACACACAGTACGTAAGCTAATTTTCTGCGGCACTAAACTACGGGGTGGCTCACAACACCGAGGCGAGCGTTGAAAGAAATTCAATTTTGCCCCCTCCGCTCCGAGGAGGACATATTTTCTCGTCTTGACTGGTTGGACTAGGTACTCGCCCATGACTTCTGACTGCGAGGAGGGTGTGTGAACGGCTGCTTAATTACGTTAAGACCTGCTGGTCTGCTGTGGTGTTTCCCTAAAGTGAAGGGAAAGTATGTTATTTTCTCCTCTTTTTTTTTGGCACAGACAACCGCTGTGCACTTTGTCGGCGACATTTGGAGGACGAGACGAGTGCCGGCTGCAGCTGGAAATTCCATTGTGTGCGAATGAAACAAGCCCTTATTGCTGGTCAATGAATTGCAGTGCACTGCCTTGCCGGCAAAAGGTGCGGGACCAAATAAATGGATTTCACACTGTGTGCAGGTGATGCAAGTGATGATGAACATTAAGTGAGCACAAAGAAATGAGTCAGTGGAATGCCCGCAGGAAGGTCTTCAAGCCTGAGTCTTTGTGCTCGCCGGTGTCCAGTGGTTTCATTGATTTTTAATCGATTTTGAAAATGTCTTCGGTTTTTGTCGTAGTCTCCCTTGTTTTTTTCGAGGAATTCGATACTCAGTGGCAGCAAGGCGGTACCTTTTTTTGTTTCTTTTTGATTGCAAGAGCACTTCCGGACCCTCTTTTTGGTTCGATTGAGGGGAATGAACATCTGGACATTATTCACGGCCAGTTGGGGAATGAATTTCCTTCCGTTTGACGTCAAAAATCTTATGACGTCTTGTGTGTTAGGAGAGGAAATTCACATTCAGTCGATATGTCAAAACTTGCATGCACTCGCAAGGACAACCATTGGCACCTCCCTCTCAGACCAGCTGTGAGAAGAATGCACGAACAATTCAATTTAAAGTAATCTCGTCGTAATCAAATATTTTGCCCGAATTCCAGATGAGACCAGTATGAGCTGAAGAGTAATCGCAGACGGGGGACACACAGAGCGCAGAAGGATGGCAACATCATGCCGACCCAACAGAGGCCAATGACTGAATGCTGACGTAATTAAATTCGTCTCAAAGGATACCCGGCGAGAATTGTGTAACCAAAAGAAATGAAACGCTCTTGTCTCTGGCTCTGTCAGCGGTGACGGTTGTTTTACGACTGAAAATGCACATGAACACCAAGGAACAACTTCTGATGATGATGGCAACGACGATGGTAGAGCCCAACGAGAGATATGTGTAAGTTGTGTGGTTTTAATTTGGCGTATAACAACTCTACCCGACTGGACACAGTTGGTGTCGTGCAAGTGTGCGTCTGTGTCTTGTCAGATCAGGAATTCTGGAATGGATGTGCGAGGCATACGCTTTATGGATACATTGCGATGAGAATCTCGTTGGTTCGAGGAAGAAATTAACCAACTGGGTAGTCACGAGTGGAAACTTGGGTAGTAAACTGTTGAAATGACGGTTGCCGTGGAAATTTGCCATTTCTTTGCCGTTGAGCGGAAAGACCTCAGAATGTTCTTCATCTCTTCTCTCTGTGGCCTATATCACCACTCCGCCAGATGGCACTATCCTTCGCTAAACTGCCTCTAGTTTCGTACTGAAAATCGGTTGAGGTCCTGCTCCACTTGAGTTGTTGTCTTGGGCAGTTCCACAGTCTCCGAGGCAAATGTTTACGAACTCAGAGCAAGCATTCCCCCATCCTCTGTATAGCGACACGCTCAAACGTTGACTAAGACGAGGTCCTAAAGAACACTTTCAAGGCCACAAGCTGGTTTACGACAACCGCCTGCAAGTTTATGGTCCAGAGTGGCACCGCGGCACAGATTGAACGTGCCTAGAAACTCAATGAGAACGTGTTCACCTCAAGGCTATCCTCAGACAGTGCTGCTTGACCCCTGGCATTCGCTAGACTGTCAAATAGACGCTTATCCGCTTGCTGCACACTCGTTGATTTCTCTCAAGCGTTTTCTAATTCCCCAGAGGTCACCAAAATGACGCAAGAGATCACCTCACATTTCCCCAAATTAGGTCATACGAAAGAAAGCTGCGCAAAAAGTTTCTCAACGCGATTATGACACCCCAGCCACGATTGTATTCATATTTGAAGCTAGCAAAATGTATCACACACAGATTCGCATTTAAGCGGCACTCCCATGCCACCCTCTCGTGACAAATCACATCCATCAGAGTCGGCGGTGACTCACCGCACACTCGATATAGGGTAGGGTTTGGTTTTTGGCACGTAACCCAAGTGAGTCAACCGACATAAGTCAACCGTCTTCGATGTATCTCGCGTTTCTCGCGGATGACTGACTTTCTTTTTGTTGTCCAAATCTGTCAGAAGGCATTCGCATCAGCAGCTGATCGCGTTGTCGTTGCTCAAACCGTTAGCACTCGCACAGACACCAACAGAATGTCACACAGTGACCCAAATTAAGAAACGAAATTGCCGCTTAGCCGATATTGCATAGGCCTCTCTTGCACACACAGTCCCCCCTCCGCACAGTCGACGAACGCCCACCAACGGGCAAAAGCACAGTAATGGGTCAACCTCGAAGCCAATTGCTCGCTCGCTTGCGTCTGAGTCAGACGTTGCCAATTGAAATTCAAAAAATCAACCCATAACCGCCATTACCACCGCGCCGTCGTCGTCACTACTCGTCGTTGTCGTCGTCGTCGTACCACCTGGACGTGGACTCTGCCTCAAACATTCCCATCACGTCTTCGGATGGATGGATCAACACACACAGCCAAGTGTGCAGCTCGAAAAAAAAAACAAAAATTCCGGCAAAACTGCAAGACACAATCCAATTCGGCTCCGCGCCGCCGAGCTAAAGCGGGACAACTCGACTCTCCACCGAGAGGGGGAGTGTATCTGTGCTTGGTTTTCGTACCGTGATTTCGTTCGTGTACACCGGACAAACGAATGCCATGCAAACACTGTGTATCTGCTGGATTCATTGACTGTGTGTGAATTGAATCTTAAGCGGGCCCCCTCGGCGGATGTGTTATTGAACTCTTTCCTTGGTTCGATACCGACGATTCCACTCACTCCACCGCAAAGCTGCTGATCGTGGTGTCGCTCGTCAAGAACCATCAAGTGAAGGGAAGCGGCTGGTCGACGTGCGCTAGCTTGACATTCACACCATCCACCAAGCCGCAGAGTTGGAGCTGTGCCGGCACTCTGAACCGCATGGCGGAGGAGTAGAGCAATGTTCTAGGTTCCCAGTGGTTTATGGGTCGCTGTGACACAAAAAGATAATTTATCTTGGTCATTTGTATTTCAGTCTTGTATGCGCGGGCGGTAAACGCAGCCACGGCACACGCAGAAGGAGCGCTTCTGCTGCTGGCCGATTGGTGGTTGCATCGTCGTTTGTTCCCATTACTCGACTGATTGGGATGTGAGTTGTCCCCGAGCAGACGGATGATGTGTGGCTCACCTCGGGTTTTGCATTTTAAATGGATTCCCATCGAAATTGGGTCGGATTGAGGCGGCGGCGGCGCAGATCTTAGGAGATTTTCTTTTTCGTTGTTCACATGCTGAGCACGACGCGACGGCGGTACATTCGTCATAAAAGACCTGCGCTGGACGTGGATGATGTCAGAGAGTGAATGCGTGACACCAAGAAGCTCGTTCCACCGACACACCGTGGAGTGGATGCCCGCCCAATGAGTCCGTGCATCCCTTGACCTCCCCCCAGTGTTTTTCAGTTCAAATCAACATCCCATCATCGGGGAACTCTCACTCACGCCCCACCATGACATCATCTTCGCCCGGCAAACCAAGGCATCTCCTAGACCGTCAACACCATAAGCAAACAGTTTAAATTGCCCTCCCAGTGATTAATTAACCCTTTGACGTAACAAAGTCAAGTAGGATGCACCGCAACCGCTGAATAGCCCGATGTGACCAAGGGCACCCGGTCCGCTTGAGATTCAGTGAATAGAAGCTATCGCCACTTGATGATTGATGATGTAGCTGACGAATCGATTCGGAATAGCCAGAGATAAAAACCCGACAGTCTTCATCATCCACCAACTGGATGACTCGCCCTCTCGCTGCTTTGAATTCAACGAAACAAGGCGCTTCGATTGGCTCGGATGTGGGAGCAGCCGACGACGATGACTAGGTCAATAATTAATTAGGCCTGCGCCGATACGCAAAAGATGGATATGCTTAATTGGCTGGTCGCATGCAAACAGCAAAGACTTCGGCTGTCCGGGTGTCCTTCAAACGTGATTGGGCACGTCAAGGCTGATTGTGTCGCCTGGCAGGAGTCGCAGCACCATTTCTGCGGCGTCATTGTTCACCGATGTGTGCTGTGTTGTGTGCACTCGCTAAAGTCGACCACCTTAAATGCCAATAACCTGTTGATGCGCTCCGCAAACAAAACAGACGAGAAACCAGACACTGCAGACGGTCCAGTAGACAAGAATAGTAGGCACCACTCCAGGAGAGGGGTGACGCACTCTAGCCGGATAAGTGTGCACACACACATGCGCCCATCACAAGCACACGTCTAGACGACCACGTACGTGTGTCGACTGACTGAATCAGGAGGAGTTGTGCCCCGTCCATGTACATCCCATGTAGCAGCATTTTTGCTAATAAGATACAACTCATCCGCCGAACGACTACAACGACGACGACGACGACTACGCATACCACGGGATGTGCACTCGATTAAAGAACAAGACCAGGAGACAAGTCTCTGGCTTTATTGGATCGTGCCTCATCTTCTTAATCTCGTCGGGAACGGCTCGTCGAGTAGGTACTTGCGCGCATCTGGCGTTCCTTGAGCAAAGGAAGGAAACGAACGAAGTCCGCAGCGGAGAACAAAAGGTATTCAAGACTGAGAAACGACGAACGTTCGAACCCACGGGAGGACGTCGACTACAGGTTTCTTTTCGTTTCCAGTTCGGACACCGGCGACCGAGGAGAGGGCACAGACGACAAGGGACAGAGGTAAGGCGACACACGGAGTGCAATACCGAGAGGGTAAGCCACACGGGGAACTTAGTACTTCCAGTTTTTCCTTCTTTCGCCGCTCCCCGCTTCGCCGGGGTTTGTAGTCTTTTGTGTTTTATTTTTTCTTCTTTGATTTGTTGTATCGATGTTTCTCCGTCCTGGTCGTCTAGTCAGTGAATATTCGATTCAAGCAGTTATTCGTTTGAATTGCCTATCATCGTCGTCGTCTGTGGACAAACGGAGAATCAGCGAACGGCTACCACGTAGGAGGTGTTAATTCTTCACCATCACACGCACAGGATGTCCACAGAGTGAGGGAATACTGTTTAACTTGGATTTTCTTGAAATTTCTCAAAAAATGAATGGACTGCCACAGGGTTGTCGACGGACTACCATTGTTTTATTTTTCTGATGAATTTACGAGGTTGTTGGCAACAAAGGGTGCGCTGCACACAGACAGTGATCGAGCAGATGGATTTCAGAAGAAATTCCCACAACGCACGCACGGCGGCCAAAGATCCCACCAAGCGCCAGCAGTTGGTCCGACGCGAATTCCTCTTTCGACCAGCCCTAACCATTCATCACCCCTCCCCCTTCTGCTGGGGAATTCAATTCTCGAAACGAAAATAAATATTTACTGCTCTGCGTCCCATAAATATCCACGCATTAGTCGAAAACATTTTTTTTTTTTTCGATGATAAATGAAAGATAGGCCCCCCAGCTCCCCTCCCGTCGCGTCATTAAGATGATTTTTTTTAGTTTCATTTTGAAAGGAAAAAAATGAACGTATCTCCATTGTGTATCTCTTTTCCAACTCAAATCATCATCAAGCGATAAAATTAGCGCAAAAAAAAAGCAAACAGATCGTGATTTCGACTTGGGCTACGAGAATTGTGGCGGAAAACCAGACGGAACCGAGAGCAACACAATGAGATGATAATTCATCCGATTACGTGCCGCATTCATATGAGATACATGCGCTTAATGATATGCTAATCAGGGGGCAAATACGACGCGGCCACTAATCCACTCAGACGGAGATCATTCAATGATCGCATGGTTTGATGTGCAATTAACGGTGTAATCAGTGAAAAGTGGTCGAAGTTAAGATCAATTACCGGGGCTGGTCGACGAAAGCGTGTCGCTGCCACTGATGGGGGATAGACGTCAGTTTGGGGATCGTGCCTCCCTTCCTCATGAGCAACGAGCACGTAACCAATAAGCGACAAGACGTTAATTTTAATTAAAAGCAAAAATTCATCTAATCTTTATGTTGACTCCCGCCGTCTGCACATGGAATGCCAATTAATTCGGCGACACTCTCTCGTTACATGTCCCCGACCCCGACCGCCGTATTTCACTTGTAAGGAGTTCCTCTCATAATTCCCTCTAATCCGACGATCAAAACTCCAGCAATTGGGGGGGGGGGGAGAGGGCGGTGGATGGGAATTAAATTATTTACCAGACAAGGTGGCAAGAACTCTACAACTACAAGATACGCCAAAAAACAGCCAACTATTGCGCACTTCATCGTTTCGACGTTGTATCCCGAGAGGAGCACACCACGAGGTGGAGGGGTGCCGCAGATGTAATTATAAACAGCCTCTGGGTGTTTTCTGGGCGGGGGGGGGGGGGGAAGGGCCAACCATCCCCTGGTTGAGTAAATATCCAAATTAGCAAGGATCAAGAAGCAAACAGTTTTTCGGCGATGATTGAAGCACTCCCTGCATGGCTGCGTGGAGAGTCGGTTGCAAGGGTGTGAGGGAATGAATACAGGCCCCCTATTGGAATTGACTTATTGGTTAATTACCAACGTGATGTGATGATGGTGGGAAATGAGCCTCCACCATTCACACATGCAGAGATTAAGGAGCTCGAGCGATGGCAACACAAATCGAAGCCATTATCGCGGCGGAAGTGTACGAGGAAAAGTTTGAAAATGAGGCATTTTAGTTGGCAACAGATGACGGTGAAGTTTGAGCTGGATTTTGTATCATTCCTCATCTGTTTGGGATGAATGCTCCTAATTGCTTATGCTGAGGAGTGGGAGAATCGCACTTGGGACAGGATCTGGAACCACTCCTGTTTGTGCGTTCTAGTGATCTCTCGCGAGTGGATGGGAGCTGTAGTCTTATGCCGAGTGTGAACGGCGAGGATTGAGGAGGTTTTGAGAAGACGGGGATGCTCTTTGAGGTGGAGTCGTGAATTGTGAAAGTTGCTACATTCGGCGAGTGAGCTTAGAGCTTTCAGCAGATTGTTGAGGCACACATTTGATTTGATCTCTGTTCGCCAATGAATTGGTGATGTGGTGGCACTTGTTCCTCACTTTCTCAACTCTCCATCTTGTCCCGTCCTCTGTTAGTCATTCAATTTCGCATCGCAATGACTATGCCACAGTGACAATGCATACTGCTTTCAAGGCAACGTCTAGACGATAAAATCCAACCAACTGTCATTAGGGCGCCTGCTTTTCCAACAGCCAACAGATGACGGGCACAATCTTCAGTTACCCCAAACTAGACTTGGGCAGCCAAGGGACTGAGCTCATTTCACTGCAGCATCGGTAAGACGACGTCGCAGTGAGTCAACTAGTGACGAAGCATAACGAAGGATTAATCACTTTTAACTCCGGGAACTTTAGGACTCTTCACTGCTGTGTCCAGCATTCGACCATCAGCGTAAACCTGCTGCAATTGATGGCAACTGTTGATTGGTGGCGCTACAGCCCGTAGAGGGCCAGGGTCTAGCTTCTCAGCTTGGTACTCAGTTCCCAGCAACTGTGTTGGTGCACGAAGTGAACTCACTGCTTCTCAGAATGCATCCAATTTGAACTTGACTGCTGCCTGACCACTGAGATTTATGGAAAGTTTTAACTGGAATCAGGGACTGGGACAAGCTTTAAACGCGAAATCGTGGAATTGGGACAAGCTTCGCCAGTACGCGATAAATGTTCGCAGAAAAGTCCCTCCTACTGATGACAAATTCTTCACCACCGAAGAGGCGTTCACCAAGGATTTATGCTCGGCGTCTGAACTCATTCCGCAAGGTCAACTTTGGCGCCATTCAGCCTCTTTGATGGTTTTGGCAGGGATTCACGAATGATGCCAGGGCTCCCAGTGTTCCCAGAGCCACCAAGCGCCATTTCTGCAAGAAAGGTTTATCAAGGGGATGTGGACAACGTTGATCTATGTGCACAACGTTGTCAAGCCTCTTAAACACCTTGTGTTCCACGCTGAATATTGAGTTTGTGAACCGACGAGCACGGATTCCCTAGTAGTTTGAGGCATTAATACGAGAACATCCCTGGAAACAGACACAGTTGAGTGAGAACAGTCTTTTAATTCGCACGCATAACGCCATCGTGACAAGTTCAAGACTGTTGGGAATCCAGTGTGTGTTTGTAAATTGCGGAGCTCGACTTGGTTCCAGTTTCGAGCTCGCTTTCTGTTGCCTTTGCCAACACCAGGGCCGTCCATTGGTCATTGATAACTACCTCGGTTTCGTTAAATTTCTCTTCTAGGACGTGTATCTGATTGAGTTGGTCTTCTCTAGATGAGCTTACAAGGATGCTTCAGTGAGCGCCTGGAGAAGCACATGAGCTTTCAATTCGTCAATGGCATGTGCCTTGTAACAGCTTCCACTCATACGTCAAAACCGACACAAAAAACGACTAAATTAACTGCGTATACTAATTAATAACAATAATTCGATAACAACAAAACAACAGCAACAAGTTAACAAAAAATTCAACAACAAATGTGACAGAATGGATGACAGCCAAGTTCTATCTCAGCACGGTCCATCTTTAAAGTCTACTCTTCTATCAATAAGCAAGCCAAAAACAAAACAGGATTAACAGAAAAAGAAGGGTCTATGAGCAAGGAAAATGACAAAGTTTGAGGCTATTTTGTTGACACCTGTCACAATGACGCAAGCAAAATGAATGTTCGAGGGAAAAAAAAATACAAATACCCTGTTAAACGTTGCCCCAGTAATTGACAGTTAAAAGCAGCACAGCTTAACACGTCTTAATTGCGAAAACAAATTAACGAATTAATTCAAAAGCGGCCAAGTAGTTTCTGCATGCGAGGTGGCAAGGTGGCGCGACTCTGTCTCTAAGTGCATTTGCAAGTCATATCTGATTGTGAGAGGGCTGGTGTTTTTTTCTGTTTGCTTACATAAACAGAATCATGACTAAACAACAAGCCAAATGACAGTCCACATTCGAAGTTTGACGACAAAGACGTGGTTTTCATCAAGAACTGCTGGATGGTGGTAATGAATGGCTACTGACGGGGCGTTATATAACTCAATGCTGCGACTGGTGTTGCATGACTCAGGGCAATTCAAGGTGAATTGAATGCAGAGCTGAAGTGAAGCCAATTTTGGGCAGTGCATGGCTGCTTTTTTGTGGAAGAAACTTTCGTCGACTTGCCGCAGATGAACATCAGAATGGACCCAGAGCTACAGTCACAATTCTCTAGATCACCGTCTTTTATGAATTCATGAAGATGTGACGCTACCTGATGACATTTTCACTCTTTTTTCACACAAAATCTTCTGTTTTTTGACACCGTGAAGCACAGTGTGTCCAATCCAATCATCCACAGACACACTCAGAGATCGGCAAGGAATAAACTTGCTGCGCACCCACTTCAACTTCAGCTCTAACCAATCGAAGTGTGAAATCGTTTAGAACAAAGAAGACCTTCGTAGAATGTCGTTTGAAATCTTGCTGCAGCCAAAGCAATCTTCGCCAGAACTGCAGTGGCGATAAAACCAATTCCAGGACCACCAGGACGGTCTAACATGCACTTCCTACCGACACACACACAATTTATCATGCATAATTGCGATGCTTATCTCAGCCAGCCGGAGACTGTGGGAATTTCCCGAAAACCTCATGTGGAAGAGGCCATCCAAAGAGCACAGTACCCGCATAAACGACACCAGTAAACGTTCCCTTTTGCAGGTAAACCAATTCTAGTACAAAACAGTCTGCGACTGTAAAATCGGCGACCCCTTACATTTGTTTTCAGTTCAAAAACACTGCCACACAATGCAAATGAGCACTGAGGACCGGATTCGGAATACAAGTCGTAAACAAAAACAACGCCACAAGGGAGGTGAACATGGCTGCATGCCATTGCGGCAACCACCAGCAGGTGTACACGCAGCCCTAAAACATCTGTGATCTACTTTCACTCAAAACGACGATGTGAGTCCTGTGCAGCACAACACGGGGAGCTATTCAAAATGCGACACACTTTGGTGCAACGGAGTGCTGTGTTCCCGAAGGGGGTACACTCTGTTCTGCACAATCCGCCACATATTGAATTGATTACCGAGCGAGACGACGCTTGCCAGTCGAGACACGATAAGAACTTTTGTTTGCGCTTTGATTTTGGTTCGGAACTCGATTGGAAAAACTATAAATAAACCGAGCAGAGGCGGAGCTCGGTGGCAGCGGTAGAGTTCATCAATTCCGTCTGGGAGCACACTTGCTGCCCGCCGTCCAGTTGTGGTGTTCCATTTTTCTCTTCATTTTTTTTTTTGAGACGCTTAACGACTGGGGCGGCACTTCGGGAAGTGAATTAAAAATCTGGGTGCCTTCTTTTCAATTTTTTTTCCCATTTCCGATGACGAAATCGTAAAATTCTAGCAAAGTGCACCGTTCTGTGGTCTCATTAAATGTTGCCCAAGCACAATGGCAACAAAGTGGCGGCGGTGCCGTGATGCATTGGTGCCAGATGCGAATTGAGGCAAGCATGAGGCAAGATCAATCTTGAAGTGGATCTTTCATGGACGGGATGTCTTCATCGACGAAGGTGGAAGGATCATGACGAAATCGGTGACAAAATGGAATCAGGGACGCTTGCTGTTGCTAGGAAATCGAGGTGGACATCTGTGTCCAAGTGGCGATCAGTGGGATGTCCTTCATCGACGACGGTGATCATGTGGAAATGGGGAAATCGGTGACAATCTGTGCTCGTTTTTGGGTTTTGTTCTTTTTTCAGAGGCTGTCGCTGTTTGCTAGGAAGTGGTGAACAAGGTAGGCACCAATGTCCAAGTGGGCGTCAGTGAGTTGTTCTTCAACGACTTAGCGGATGTCCTTCATCGGCGACGGTGATCGCGAGGAAATCGGTGCAAAATTGATATTTTTTAGAGACTCTCGTTGTTGCAAGGAAATCGAGGTGGACACCAGTGTCTGAGTGGCGGTCGTCGATGACGGTAATCATGGGGAAATGGGGAAATCGATCACAATCTGCGGTCGTTTTTGGGTATTCGTTATTTTATCAGAGGCTGTCGCTGTTTGCTAGGAAGTGGTGAACAAGGTAGGCACCAATGTCCAAGTGGGCGTCAGTGAGTTGTTCTTCATCGACGACGGTGATCGCGGGGAAATCGGTGACAAAATTGATCTTTTTTTAGAGACTCTCGTTGTTGCTAGGAAATCGAGGTTGATAACAGTGTCCAAGTGGAGTTCTGTGGGACGTCCTTCATCGACGAAGATGATCACGTGGTCGTTTTGTTCTTTTTTCAGAGGCTGTCGCTGTTTGCTGGGAAAACAAAGTGGAAACAAATTGTCTAAGTGAGGGTCAGTGTCATGAATCGAGTCGCGTGGAACGACATGTGCTTCGTTCGCGAAGCAGAGTCTACACAAAAGTGTCCTAAAACAACCATTCACTGTCTCGACATGTGGCCCACCCAAAAAAAGGGGGCAAAATCTTGCCAAATTCAGCGCACGACATCTGTTCCTGGCACACAGCTCATTGCTATTCACCTCCCCCGCCAAATTGAAGCTCATTGATATTTCACGCCGACAGCCTTCACTCCCTAATCACGATCGTGACAAAGATATCGGATATTCAAATTTTATTTCCCCAGTAATAAAAGACCACGTTCCACACTGAGTGCGGCGGCCTCTGTGTCACATCTCAAGCTTCTACTCATTTTTTGTTTCGTCTTGCTCATAGACCCCTCTTCAAGCATTCGTCTCGAAATCGATCGAAATTGAAAAGGGAAAATAGAATGTAACAAATTAAGAAAAGAAAAAAGAGGTTTACATTAAAAATCCACTGAACAGCTGATTCGAATAATTGGGAGGTGTTGATATCCCGCCCCCCATACGCCAAGCCGGAGAAGATACGCACTCGTCAATGTCGCTGCAAAATCATAATCCAGATACTGTGCGTGTCATCAGCGCGTGGGTGTGTGCGTGTTCACTTCACTGATAATTATTATGCACTTGGATGTGCAGCCTTTTTTTTTTAATTATACTTGACTTTTCCACTAACAGGGAAGGAATGGAAGACTAAGCTCAGGGCTTTAGACACTTCGTTTTGCACTGCACTTCACTCCAGATTACGCGAGAGATAGAGAGAGAGAGAGAGAGATAGGGAGAGATGCACAGAGACAGAGAGATCGCGAAGGCAAATGTTAAAGGTCACCAACGAGAATCTCAACACAAAAACAAGACCGCTCCACAAATCTTTTCCCCCAGCACTGCGAATGCAAGATTTCTCACGACGACGACGACGACGACAACACACGAAAAGCCCGACGCAACGAAATCAGCGACTGACCGCAGTAACAAATGACGAAAAACTTCAATCGAATTCAAATTCAGAGAAACGTTCCGCGAATTGCATCTGTAGCTCCTGCATAAGGACAAAAATCGCTCGCAAGTGGCAGCACACAACACAATTAATCCGTTCCTGTGTCAGAGCCGTTGTACGGAGGACGTTGTCGAAGCTATTATTTTTTTTGTATTTCAAGCCCGGATTGGAAAGAAAAAATAAAACTGAACAAAAATTAACACGACGACTCCACAGACGCGACACGAATGGAGCAGCAGCATAAATTGTACTGAAACGGTAAAACTGAAAGCAACCTCGAAAAGATACACACACTACACACACACACAGTCACGGGGAGAGTGCCTCGCGCGCACACAACCAAGCACAGGGCACACCGAACGAAGCAAGCAAGAACGAACAACACACGAAGCAGTGGCATGGCAGTGCGATGCGCGAATAATTAGAGCCACACACCAACACAATCGCGGCGACTTCGATTCAATTCTCGATTCTTCATTCTCGGGCCAAAAGGTAAAAACAGCTGCTCAAGCAAAACAGGGGAAAATACGAGTTGTATCTCCTCTCTGAGGGCATTCAAGACGAACAAAAAAAAAAAAAAAAAAGACCATGTATCCCAAGCCAGAAGGTCTAATCGCAAATGGAAAAATCCAACGAACACACGGATGGTGGGATACTTGGATACTTGGATACACGATGTCCGTTCAAAACAAGTTTTTCCGCATTTGACTCATTCGGTCCATCTGGCTGTGTGTGCGAGGCGGTCGGTCACAGATGTTTTTCTCGCCCCACGTACGCACACACACACGCGCGCGCTCAAATGCACAAGATGAGGAGAACGAAGATGTGAAGTGTATCGTCCGACGAATGCGAGGAGCGACGGAACGCAAAGAAAAACATCGAATCAGCTGATTGTGACTCGGGGAAAACCTCTACCATCATGCATGCACACACACCCATTCGCAGATCACTTGGTGTGGGTGTTGGAGTGTTGAGCTGTTCGGATTGGAGTGTGCAAGGTTGTTGCTACACAAGCATACAAGGTTATTTTGGTTTCGGAAACCAGCGAAATGTCCCTTCGCCGTGTGCCTACACAATGTTGACAAGGGGAAAATGTGGATTGTGTTGCTGATTATGTCACGACTGTGTTGTTCAAGGATGCCAAAGAGAGACAAACACAGAGAGACTGAGAATGAGAGAGAGATAGAAGAGGAAAAAGGAGCTTTCTTGTGTTTGCAAAGGATTTTTCCTTCGTCACCTCTTCCTTTTTGGGCAGTAATGCGGATTTTTGTGTGGAATGCAAAGTTATGCAACGTCTAGAAGGTTTCAAATCGATTAGAACCGTGGGCTGCGCACGCGGCGAGCTGTGCACGGGCCGACGGAGGGGGGTGTTCAAGGATGTGTGAAGTTTACTTGACGATGGGTGGTTGCAGAGGTGATGAGATAGATAAATCCGTCGATTTCAATCACTCGAGTGGGCCACAAATCAATGTCAGCTCAGGCATTCACTGGCAATAGGAAGTAATGTGAATGTGAGCCGTTGAAAGGGATTGCGGTCAAGAATCCTCTTTCAAGCTGACGACTGACGGCTGATTCAGTGGGGTCGTGGTTGGGATTTCGATGTTCGAGGAAGGAGTTGCTGTGACTATTCCGTTGCGATGGGCCTCTTTGAGCTCCGCTAAATGTGCCTTCCTTCGTGGCTTAAGCAGAAACTCTGTCAATTGTCTCTGAAATGTTGCCCACAGTCGGGAGGGCTTCGTTTATGGACCTTCTTGAGCTCCGCTAGAAGCTCCTGCCTTCCTGGCTGAAGCTAAATCTTTGGTAACTGCCTCTGAAATGTTGGCAACGGTCGGGAGGGCTTCGTTTGTGGACCTTCTTGAGCTCCGCTAGAAGCTCCTGCTTTCCTGGCTGAAGCCAAAATTCAGCCAAATGTCTCTGAAAAGTTGCCAACGGCCGGGATGGCTTCGTTTATGGACCTTCTTGAGCTCCGCTAGAAGCTCCTGCCTTCCTGGCTGAAGCTAAATCTTTGGCAACTGCCTCTGAAATGTTGCCAACGACCGGGAGGGCTTCGATGTTGGACCTTTTTGTGCTCCGCTAGATGCTCCGGCTTTCCTGACTAAGCCCAAATTTTGGAGGGCTTCGTTTATGAGCCTTATTGAGCTGCCGTGGATGCTCCTGCGTTCCTGGCTTAAGCACAAATCCGTTCAACTGTTTCTGAAATGTTACCAGCGGATCCTTGAGCTAAACACGACGTTGACAGAATACGACGAGAGAAACAAAAACGATGTCGGCCCCGACCTAAAAACACATCCTTTCAAGTCTCGTGATAAAAGAGAAGTGCCACAAACAGACTAAAGACAATTCCAGAAACCAATAAATTTCCCCAACAGCACTCCTTCTGAGTCTAACCTAATTGCAGGCTACACCGTGGTTTCGTGGTGCTCTACGGACGCATTCAGCGGGCGCAGAGCCAGCAATCTTCGCTCTTCACTCGCCGTTAGCGATAAAAAGTCCTCAAACTCGTAGCCTATCCCATCTTCGGCGGAGTGATTTATTTCCCCAGACTCCCGTGGACAATCAACTGCTCCACCGCACCAACTGGTCCGAACTGGACGATACATAAACGATCGAAATCCCCAGGCGGCAGGCCACCGATTCATCCGCAGAGCACCTCAACTCGAACAGACCAAAAGATGAAGAGATAAATTGTATCTCCAGTCCAACAGGCAAAGAGACACTCTCGGCGTAATTACCTTCTAGCTTTCTTGAATGCTCCACTGGAGCTATGTTCGTGCGGTCGGCGCGGCAGTGTGTGCTGCTTGGATGTGTGTCTTGGATTTGTTTTCGCGCTTTTTGACTGCCCAACCGGTTCCGAGCCACGAGCTCCTACACACACCGACAAACCGAAATGTTACAAATTTTATTCCTCTTTTCTTTCATTTTTTTTTTTTTGTGTTTTTGTAAAACAGACACGGATGACAGCACGCGGATGATGTCAGAGAGAGAACGTCAAACCGAATGTTGTTCGTTGCGCCGCGCCGCGAGGTGTGTTCGCCGTACATTCAATATGTCACACTGCTCTGCAGATGCTATGAACAATTATTGGTATTGCTCAAAAACGGGTGGAAGGAGGCGTGGCCGCTGCTGATGAGGGCCAGCACACAGAATGAAATCAACGCGAAACACTCCGTTTAAGCACATACTCTCGATAATTGAATTTCAATTAACTTTTATCGTGGCCCGGCTTGTCAAGAGGTAAAGCCTACAGCCTAGTCGAGATCGCACTTCGTTTTTCATCTCTCCCTCGCTCTCGCTCTCTTTTTGTTTTTCGGTGTATTTTTTTATGCGATTAAGTGAGGTAATAAAGCCGAGAGTTGTTGGTATGGCATACACACGGGGGCCTTTGGTTTTATTTGCGTTTAAGTGGGTCTTCGTGGCAGGTGAACAGTAGTCGCTAATGGAGTTGCATACACATACACAGCCATACACATACATATTGACATTGTGGAGCATGCTGACGGTAATGATAATGATGATGATGTTTGTCAATTTAAATCGTGACAACATTCTCCGCAAAAGCCTCCTTTCCATTGCACGTGAAATCGTTTCGTAAAGTTACACTTTTTGGGTGTTACAACGGCGGTCACTGGTTTGCTTTGATCAAGGCAATGTGCTGTCACCATTTAAATGATGCTTCGCCTTTCCCCGTCAAGTCTGTGCACACACCTCGCATGTCCTCGGGCAGAAAAAAAAGCCCACTCATTCAAAGTCCGAAATGTCTATTCTAGACACTTTCCCGCAAAAAAAAAGAGAATACATTTCTTATAGAAAACGGAAAACAGAAAAGAAATGAAAACAATACACCCAAAAAGTCAGGCAATAGGAAATAGGGGCGCAAGTAGAGTGTGAAAATTATAACAATTTACCGCAGACACACTCGCGTACACATTCACACGCAGTCAAACATTCTTTCACATTTCTTCGGTTGTTAACTTCAATTCGTCTATATTCCCTGGTTGGTCGTTTTGTCTGTCTGTCTGTCTGTCAGTCTGTCCGTCTGCTCATCTGTGTCTGGCTATGTTTTCTGGTGTGGCTTCGCACAGTCTTCGTTGTAGGTTATTGCCTCAACTTCACGGATACTTTTTGCAATTTTCGTTAGTTTTCTGAATTTCTCATGCGGAGATGAGTCTTTTTAAAATGTTTTTTTTTTTTTTTTTTAATTTTATATAATTTACTCTTGAACTTACTTTCTCTCGAAATGAAAGGGAAGTGGCCCTTGGAAATTGTCACATTTAAAGAATGTTCGCTTACCTGGAACGAAAAAAAGAGAAGAAAATGTTATTTATTTATTTGATGTGTGGCAGCTATTAATATGATTTAGAAAATAGGTTAATTGTAAAGGGTGACTTTTTAAAAGCTATAGGAAAGTTTTTCAAAAAAAAACACATAAAATTCAGAAAAATGCATGAAATCTTTATTTGAATCGATAATGCGGTCCATATAATTTAATGTTTGAAGATTATTTCATGCAAATGTTGACCTTGACTACGCCTCAAATGGTCCATCCGCTTAGTCCAATTTTTGCACACTCTTTCCAACATTTCCGCCGGTATCTCACGAATAAATGCTTCAATGTTGTCTTCCAATGCGTCAATTGAAGCGGGCTTGTCTGTATAGACAAGAGCTTTAGCATAGCCCCACAAAAAATAGTCTAAAGGCATTAAATCGCACAATCTAGGCGGCCAATTGACCGGTCCCGAACGTGAAATAAAATGTTCACCCAACTCGCCCCTCAATAAGTCCATTGTGTGGCATGTGGCACCGGCAGTGTTGCTAAAAAGATAATAGCTAAAAAATCAGCCTTTATAAGGATATAGCACAGCCCTACAAGTATAGAGTAACAAGCAGCAGTAGTCACACTTAGCCCAGTGTAGCCTCGTGGTGTTACCAACGCGGATCTAGTCGATTCTACTCTGGCTTTGATGAAGCGATGGAGATGACTGACACTAATGCTGCTTAGTCCGGCCAGATTTGATGAAGAAGTGGTGTTTCATAGAGAACCTAATTAGCACTATACACCGTTTAAATGCCACCGCTCTGATTATATAGTTGAGGAGTATAATTGAGACATCACTCAAACCAACCAGAGGATCTTATGAAGGACATTAGTTCCCTAATATCCTTTGTAGAAATCTCATCAAGTGAGTTGAAGAAGGGTCGACCAAGTGCTTGCTAGTGCCGGACAGTTACAAAAGAAAAATGGTAAGGGTTCCCTCCCACCAGTGTTGTTGCAGCTGCGACAGTGTTAGTTGTGTGGAATACCTAATTTTTTGGCATTATTTCCTATCGGTCCTGTACAGACCGCATTAGATACAGAATACACAACAACTATGGATCGAATTTCTCAATGCCCACTCCAGTAATTTCGACAAATTCGGTTTCCTTACCAGCGGCTCTGACCGCCTACTACTACATTTATATGAAATTTTACACGAATGCACTAAAATAAAAGTATTACTTGATAAAGAAGTCAATTTATATATACAACCACAGCATCACCCCGATACCGAGAATATATTGAACGCTCCTAGTACCTCAATCTACCTTCGACAAGACTGTGTAATACTCAGACGGTGGACAGTCCTCTACATCGGACGAATCGGAGGACCACCAGGCTTGTGATATCATTTCGGTTTCGTTTGTTCTGGATCGATTATATTCAGGCTAAATTTTTCTTGATGTAACACAGTTTGTTAGTCTGACCCATCTGTGGTCTAGAGACATTTGCCTTGACTGCTTGTAGTGGTACAGACTTCCTTTGCAAGCGTGCTTTGACGGCCAGTTCACCAGCCTTCACATTTCCTGGGATGTCACTGTGACCACGAACCCAGATGAGGGACGCATTGAGTTGGCCTTCCAATGATGCCAGCTCGGCCCGGCATTCCTCTGCAAGTTTGGAGTGTGTGCTAAAGGAGGCAATAGCTTTGATGACCTGTCTGGCTATCAATACATGTAGCCACCTTTTGTCTTGGCAGGATATGTGGGTGTATTTTATACGGATAGCCAAAAGCTCCCCCTGGAAAACACTGGAATTATCTGGCAGTCTGAAAGCTTTGCAAATGTTGAGGAATTCTGAGATGAGAAGAAGTGAGTCCCTAACTTTCAGGCAGCTCTAGACATGATCGACGGCTGGTGTACTAGGAATGGGCCTTCAGTTAAACTTGTTCCCTTCTCGAGGAGGAGAACAAATAGTGGTCTGACTTAACTCTAAAGTGTCACCATCTGCTTTTGCGATGAAGCTAAACAGCTGGGTGTTATCTTAGATAGAAAAAATCCACAGTGTATAGAAAGGATTTTTTAGCCTTTTCATGGCGCATCTTCCATCTGCGACAGCTGCCCAACTAGGCGTACCTACGACCTGTGTACACCTGTGGTTATGTGTTTCGATGTGAATTATCGTAATTCAACGACTGGACACTTCTGTCAGTTTTCTGGCAGCATAAGGGAATCTTCGGCAAGTCTTGGGATATATCAGGAAAATGATCCGATGATAAGGACCCCTCGCTTCTAAGCATCGGTCGCTTGGTGCAATAATCTTGCTCGTAAGTACGTAATTACTGCTTTTACTAAGATTCAGAGATCGGTCTGTGTCGGCTGCATAGGGGCGTTCCGTAGTACGCCTGGCTCTGCTCTTGATGCAATGCTGAATCTCTGTTTCTCTCTCGCTCTAAATAGCTCTCTCTCATTTTGTCTGTCTCTCTCTCATTTTGTCTCCCTCTCTCTCATTTTGTCTCCCTCTCTCTCATTTTGTCTCTCTCTCTCATTTCCTCTCTCTCTCTCTCTCTCTCTCTCTCTCTCTCTCTCTCTCCCCACCATCCTCCTTGATATCAACATCATGCGGTGCACCCTCAAGTTTATCTCCAGCTTAAATAGAAGCGGTCTTTGGTGCAACTCGCACTGGAGGTTTGAAGACCCTGCGCACCACATTTCCTTTGACTCTGACACACAGTCACCAGCACCTCCAGCTGCGACGTACATACAAAGTCGGCATTCAGTTCACTCAGGACTGGCTCTGGCCTCAGTCAGGAAAGGACTGCAGTCGAATATTCCCGGACGACTCCAGGATCAATGAAGGATCTGGCCTTCGAACTGCAGGAGACTGCAGGAGACCAACCTTTGGAGCAGTCAATCCGCATGGTATCACAATGGGCGTGGTACATCCTAGACCAAACAAAATGGGGTTCAATAGATCTTTATCGTCGCACACCCCAAGTTCTTCACTTCAATGCAATCACAATGGGCATACTCTGGCCTAAGTGCGACTGCCTTCAGCAGTCAGCCACTCCAACCTAGGACGAACCACGTTCACATGTTTCCTTCTAGCACACGCATTCAAGTTTTGCCCAATGAATCACCATTGCATTGCCACTTGCTCCATCTCTCCCAAATCATGTGACATTATTTGTGTCCCCCCCGCCCCCCACAAACGTTCCGATATCCAGTTCCTTTAACTTTGAGCGCCACACAAACACCAGAAGAAGGCTGTTCAACTCAAGACCAAATTTACTAAATTAACATAACGTGATTCGCGTCGTAGCCGTCGTCGCTCTCATTCAAATTAACTCGCACACAGTCGACCGTGCAATTCTGCCATCTCTCAAGGATGCCACTGGCCCCGTGAGTAGCGTGAAATCTCTTCCGAAAAGGTCACTGCAAAATCCGCATCGGTTGCTGTTGCTGTTGCTGTTGCTGTTTGCTCGCCGAGTCTGACTAATAAAACAGGTTCCACTGTTGTGAAACGACGTGAATAACTGCAGTTATTATTGTTCAGGAAAACGTGACACCTACCCCTCGTGCCTGTGAACGGTAATTTCATTTGTCCTCGTATCCATCGTGGAGTGTCTCTTCCTGAAGATATCATTGCCTGCGCTCCAAATTGTGTGCGACGGTGGACACAGACGTCTGGGAGCGTCTCCAACTACACTCGTAAACAGATAAGGAACTCGATCAATGAACACGTTGTTGGGGCGGAAAAGACACAGAAAGAGAGAGAGAGAGGGGGAGAGGGCGAACTCGTGTGTGTGTGAATGAACCCTCGAATGTCGACCGGCCAAAGTGGAGCAAGGAAAGACAAGAGCCCGAGTCGTGATTAGGTTTAATTTGTTCAGTCGAAGTGATGATACGCTTCTAATGAGCCCTCATTGTGTGCTGACAGGGATGATTTGCATCCGTGTGGGAATTGGTCGAAGAGAGGGAGGGAGGGGGGTTACACGTGGAGTGAAATTTGATATTGACTCGATTTCGGGCAAATGAACTCGAATGTTGACGCTTGTGATAAGTGCTCCCCGGGGAGATGATTAAATTGTTTCCCCAGTGATTAATGACCTCAAAATTGTGTCCTGTGTGACATGTGCTCCTGTTTTTGTTTTTGTTGCTCACGTGAAGCATGCAGGCCTGGACTTTTCGGTGAAATAATCCGGATTTCACACCGTGTCCTCTGATTTCGACAGAATCACGCCACTCTTCACAGAAACTGACATGATGTCCAAAACAAAAGCAGAGCACTTCGCCGCTCATACCCAATTCATTGCTGTCACAATTATTCGCAGTTCGCGCACACAATTTTGGCCGATCTCGCACTGCGCTTCGGTGCACTCATTAAATAAACAACGGTAATCCTTTGAAAAATGCTCACACATTTGATTTTATGAATATCGCCCCCGCAAGCGAGGTACCCACCAAAAGCCAACCAAAGCCCCCTGCCAACCGAAAAAAACTATGCAAAGGCCCCTGAAGGGGTCGAGGATTTTGTTTGCGTCCTTTTGTGCGTCCCCCAACGCCCGTGTCATGTGTTGCGGAATACATACTCATTCGTTTTCCATGCAAATCCTAAAAGGATTGTACTCGAGTTTATCACCCCGACCAACCCTAACTTAATTCACTTAAAATAAAACGAAACAAAAAAACAACAGCAGCAGCCGTAAAAAAACAGGATGTAAAAGGAATGAGGAAAAAATACAGCAAAACAGAACAAGAAGTCCTTGTGAAATGTTTTTTGCACGCCTGTGTGTATTGTTGAACACAGCCCAACACGTGTCAAACGTCAACTATTCGTGACACATTAAATTCGTGTAAAAGTAAAAGAGAAATATTTAAATTATTTCAACGGAATGTCGGGGAGACCTTACGTGATGTGTCAACAGTTCTCGTTTTCTGGTTTTTCTTTTTGGTTTCAGGTGACATCAATAAGGAACTTCCGGTTGGGATTTTTTTTTTTCAAAAGAGTAGGGGCGGCTCGGGACTTGCGGGAGAAGGGAATTAGTGTCAAATTTGATGAGGTTTCGTTCCTGAAAGCCTCTATGATTCACGACTCCACTTCCTTCGAGTCAGCAAAGAAATGCTGAGAGAGTAGGCAACCCTGTCTAGGGATAATGACTTCAAATTCCGCGGTTCGAAGTCGGCATACAACTGTAGAGTGTAGAGCCCTTCCGCTCGTAAGAGAACGCGCGACCATCTGCTGAAGGAGCTTGGCCTGGGTCCGCATTTTGTCCTTATTAATCGCCACCAAGCCCATGATTTGACAACGAGTGCAGGCAGGCACATACAGCGAAGCTGGACGCCTGGAAAACAACGCAACAACGAACAACGAAGGCTGTTCGAGTTCTTTACGAACAGAGAACTGAGGAAAAAGTAAGAACACGAGAAGAACGCGACCGAGGAGATGGAAGGGTTTTATGACAGAAATGATGTCCACCAAAGGGCGAAGCAATAGATTTGAAATTCGGACGGAAGCCAGAGCACAACTGGTAGTTAAGTCGCTGTCGATGCTGATAATTGGGAGGAATCACTTCGGCAGACTGCTGAACAACGACGAGGTTCGTCCGACCGAATATTCAGTCAAAAATGGACGATGATAGGAGAGAATTCCGTTTCCCCGATCTAGTCAAGGACAAGATAGCAATATCGAGGCTGACGTCTAACAAGGCTGCCGGTGTGGACGGGCTGTCACGGCTGAAATCTTTAAGAAACCTAGAGATGGTCTGGTTGGGCACATGCCCCAGTTCATTTGTAAGGTATGGACCGAGGAAAGAATGCCCAAAAGGTGGCATCTGAGTATCGTTTGCCCAATTCACAAGGAAGGAGATTCCTTTGACTGAGAATTTGATCTATTGAACGTCGTCTAAAACGCGGTGAGCGACGTTCTGGTAGGAAGCATGCACCAGATCCTCTACAGAATTTGGAAAGACGAAAGCAACCCCGACGGTTGGGGTATCAGCTCCATATGCGCCATCCACAAAAAAGGCGATCCTACCTCTTGCAGGCACTACTGAGGTATATCCCTGCTCAACGTCGTTCTGTAGAGCGTGAACCGGCGCCCACACGATCCTGTCCAGCGTACTGTGTGAACGTCTAAAGACGTTTTGCAACTGGGCTCAAAACTTCAGACCGGAAGGACCAAGATCATGTTCTACAAAGCATTTATTTTACTGGCCCTGCTATAGGGAGCCGAAAGCTAGACGTTGAGCAAAACAGCAAAGCTGATCCTTGGAAGAAACAATCTTACGTTGGAAATATGGTCCCGTCTGCGAGGAAGGTGAATGGAGGAGAAGACAAGCCGCGAGCTTAAGATGTGGATGTAGTCAGGAGGGCAAAAATCCGACTGGACTGGCTCGGCCACATCGAGCGCATGGATAGCAACGCAACAAAGAGTGTCTTCGAATCCGAGAAGGAGAGGAAGACCGAAACTCCCGTATAAAGACCAAGTTTTCACGGACACCAGACAGCTTGGCCTTGATAATGATGTGCCCAGGACCGTCAGCGATGGGTCCAAGGGTCGTTGGCTTGATATTTAAGTATGTAAGTAATCGCTCTTTCTTTCAGGCAACTGAGTAATAAAGCCGCCTCTCGAAGGATCAAGCTGAGTTTATATAAGACACTGATCGTCCCAGTTGTGCTGTTCGGTGCGGAGGCATGGACAATCTCAAAAGCTTGGTCTTGAGGAAGAGATTGCATCTGGAGGAGAAGATTCCACCACGAAATGTACGGGCTGCCCAGGAGCCTAGAGAGGCATCTACGGATCCAACACATAAGGTGGCCGGGCCATGAAGAGCACACGAAAAAACCTGTGGGACAACACAGCAGAGGACGGCCAACAAAACAGAGGACGCCCGCCTTTAAGTTGGCGCACACAAGTGGTGAATGACTTGGTTTGTGAAACTGGAGGCTTGATGGTTGTGGCCTAGGTCCACCCCAGACTGTAGCGTAACACAAATAAGAGCAGATGAGTCGTCTGTGTGTCCAAAGTCAGGTCAAGTGTCCAATTGACTGATACTAAAGGAGCCTCATTCTATGCCGAACAGGGGTATTTATCCAGTCTCGAATCGTTTTTACATCGAACGACAAACTTTCCACTTCCGGTTGCAAGTTAATCACTCGCAGTTTGTCAGTATTAACTTCGAATTCCAAGCCACGCACAGATCCAGCCGTAAGAAGTCGCCCGTAAAGCAGAAAGAATCAGTTTCAAAGGACCATTTGAAAGCAAACAAAGCTTAGACAAAACGGATGGACTGGCCTGGAGATCTCTACTTCGTGTTTTACCCCCGCGACCCCGCTTTTGTGGTTCATGGGGGTCGGAAAATGATGATGAAACAATTCATTCAGCCGAAAATTGATATTAATCTCCTGTTACATCAATTGTTTCAAAATCAAAATCTGTAAATTCACTTCCTTTGCGCGCTACAGCGACTCCTTATCCGTTCCTCATCCCAAACTTACCCACAATCCGCTTTCCGGCACCAACCCAATCCACATCGCCGCGCCGCGCTGAATCATTCTGCAAAACCTGTGCCGAGTGTGAGTGCGAACGAACTCTTTCTGTGCTTTTGATGCCATAACTTTGATGTTTCTCATGTTTTATAGCCTCCCTTCCCCACCCCCCATGTCTGAGTATTTGTGTGAGTGCCTCGGTTTGTGAGGAAAGGAATTGAATTTCCTCTCCGCTGAACTTTGGCATTTTTGATTAGATTTCCCGAGGTGTCCCCGGGAACATCCATCATCAGCGGAAGTCCGGAAGCCAGACAGACAGACACACGCAACTTAAGTTGATTTTATTTCCTTGTTTTTAAGGATATTGAATGTGTTGTTTTGAAGGATTAATGACATTTCAATCGAAGGGGGCGAAAGAAAGAAAAAAAGATGCTGGGAAGACCTTTTAGCAAATCTCCAAGCGCTTGGCAGAGGGCTTGACATTTAGCTGAAGTTGATAAATCTATTCCCCCGTGGCCATGAATCTCCATGAGACATTGTGTCTCGATAAAATTTGAAACACAACAGCGAACTGCACGGCGGAAGAAGAGGTGCCATTAGGAGGTAGCAATTTAAAGTGGACTGCCTCGAGGAGTTTTTGGCATCAGTGTGTTTTTTGAGAAGTGTCATTTGCCACGAGCTTGAGAGGGATTCGGGAGAATATGAACGGGGGATGAAACGTTTATAGGTCAGGACTTGGTTAACGGAGAGTGGAAAGGGGACGACTTTTAGGCAAGAACCTCGCTATGGAGCGAGACCCAGGGATTTCGTATTGAAAGGACATAGGCGCTGCTGTTGTTTGTTGTTCCTGTTTCCCACATAAGACGGATACTCCAAGGGATGGATGGATGCATGAGAGTAGATTTAGTCTTTAGTCTCTTCAGTCACTCCTTAGCGTAAACGAAAGTCGCAAAGTCAATGTCAGCAAAAAAATGGATAAAAATAAGCTCCGAAGAATATTCCTGGTGACTCAACGTTCATGGAAACGAACGATAACACAGCGGTAATGAGACCTTGTATTAATCGATGTTAGGTTCTTTTTCGTTGTTCCCCAGAATTCACGCAACCATAGTGGGCGCAACCTTCACCGACGTAATGACGGGGGGTTAATTAAAAATGAATGTCTCCTCTCAGAAATGCAAATGCACCCCTTTCGTGCAGCATTCGTCTGCTGTGCAGCATGTCACGCTAGAGAACTTATGTGGAGCGCCCTTCAGAGACGTTTGATGTTGTTTGCCATTGGAATTCAAGTGACTCTGATGGAATCTAAAACCTTTTGGGTTGCCATTGACAGAGAGCAGCTTGTTTGATTAAAGCCCTCTCTTGAAGAACCAAGACATCCCTATACAAGTCCTTGATAGTCCCAGTTCTAGTGTATGGCGCAAGCAAAGCGGAAGCGGAGATTCTTAGTCGGTTCGAGAGGAATGTCCTTTGAATTATGTTGGGTCCCGTATGTACTGGGTTTTTGGAGGAAGAGACTGAACGATGAACTGACCAAAGTTCGAGTCTCTCGTCTCAGATGTCTAGATCATGTAGAGCGAATGGACACCAATTCTCCGGGCCGGAAAGTCTTCGACTTCAATCCCGTGGGTCAACGCGGTAAATAAAGACAACGCCTCCGTTGGCGTACGCAGCTGGGAAGGGACCTCATTCAGCTGAACGTGCGTAAGTGGAAGCAACTAGCACAAGAAAGTCCTAGAAAGGAGTCCACCCAGACTGCAGCGCCAGCCAAAGAAGACGAGAGGAGCTTGCGTAGAGATTGGCACAAGGACTGCATCTGATTTTGATGAATTAGATAGCAAAGCTATCTATTTAAGTCACAAATGGCTTTTCGAATGGATTGTGGCTCTTCCACTAACCAGCCTTTGATCTGCTTGATTCCTGTTCCCCTACCTTCCACCTAAGTCCCCGTCCAAGACTGATTGCCTCCTTAGCGCACTTTTTTTTGAACAAACATCTCACTTTCACACTCTCCTGCCGACATCTTCCACTTATCTCACACCTACGTCACAAATAACGGTGAATCAGTCCACCTCACCAGCTCATCCGACAGACCATGAAGTGACCTTCAAAAGTGTCCATAACCACTTTGACCATTGGACCACTCATTCTCGAGATAAAAGCCATTGAGGCGATTCCGACCACCGTCACAAACGTGTTTTCTTGAAGCACAAAATTCCCAACTGAAATGATTTGCTTTTCAGTCGACTTTTTGGCGGAGCTGAAAAATGACGAGTTTCTTGGCAAAAATATGGAAAAAATTGGAATATCTTGAGAACGGCTGAAGGGATGCAAGTGAAACTTTCCACGCACAAGACACAGAGGTTGGACGTCACACTGGATAAAACGGACAATTGAAGGACATGCCGCTTTCAGGATAATTGATAAGGAACACTATATTGGAAGGTGATCCGCGTTATCATGAATATCTCGAGACCTGCAGAATGGCTTCGATTGAAACTTGTCACATCATAAGCCCACAGCATGAGCTACAAACGACTGCTAAGTGGACATTTGAAGGATATTTAGTTTCCAGGATATTCGATGTGGAATTTAACTTGTGGACCTGACCTTTGTTATCATAAACATCGTATGAACAGCTGAACGGATTCGATTGAAACATGTCACAACAAGAGGGCATATGGTGAATTACAAAAAAATTGCTTACAAGTCTTTGAAGGATGTCGTTTCCCAGGATATTCGATGTAAAACTCATTTTCTGCATGTTGACCTGTGTTGTCGTTAATTTCTCTAGACAACGTGTACAGATCTGATTAGAGCTTCTCACATCAGAAGTCTATATACTGGTTCACAAACAGAGATCAAACGTATCCTTGGAGGACATTTTGTTTCTAAGATAAGGGAGTTGAACTTTATTTTAAGGAGTTACAATGATTAACCACGAATATCTTCCAATCTGCACGATGGATCTGTTTGAAACTTGTTGCACAGTGAGTTCATGAATTGAGCGAATGACGAATGCAAACAGGACATTACAAGGACATACTATGCCCAGGATACACGACTTGAAATGGATTTTTCATAAAAATATAGCTTATACAATGACCTTACACAAATTGTGACTCTTGCATTCTCTTCCTCTCTTCATTGGCAACAAACCCCTTCATAATCATTTTTCTCCTACCATCCTCCGTTCTTGAGATATTTCAAGTCAAAGCTGATGTTCACATGAGAAAGTTCAGTCAAACTAGTCCGTCTCAAGCAATACCCAATCTCCCGGCAGAACGGTAGCTTCAAGATAACTGTCATGCTCGCCGTCGTTACAAAGTCGATAAAAGTCCGACCCATGGCAGTGCAATCCGTGGTCCATGGTTCAATATTCAAGTGAAGCCTACCCACGACGTCTAATATTGTTCCAATTGAAAGCATGCACTTCAGTCAATTTCATCAATTGTGCACCTACTTATGAACGTCGTCAATGGAAATCCACGTCACAGGGCATATCACCCCACAGCAAATCAAACCGCCAGGAGCTGAATCAATCCTCCTTTTTGTAAAGCAAACACATTGCACACAGAAGACCTTCAGACTTTTAGCTTTGCAACGTGTCAAGGTGGCACCATTTACACAGCACCCAAGCCAAGTGCATGGCTGAAGCAACAAAAGGAAGTGCCAACTCTCCTTGTAGGGCGCGCGTCTACAACTCGGTCAAGGTCGTCCTTCCAGCGTCATCTCAGCAAATAAAATCATCGGATCTCTGGTACGCGCGTGACGTGATCGCTTCCATCGTCGCATCCTCAGTCCTTTGCCCGAAACACCTGTCTAATGACTGACAACCGATTGGTCGCTCATTACACTAGAAGTTAAACCAAATTGCATAACTAACTTGAACTTCCAGCAATCACACCGCTAAGAAGCCAAATATCTCCCTCCAGCCATCATCCTCACACCAGCTGGCCGGCAAGCGGATGGCACACATCCTCATCATCCGTCCCACGTCCCAGTTCAGTTCGAATGTCCGACCGACACACGGACAAATCATGTGGAAAATAACAAAACCACAGTTAATGGGTTAGTGCGGCAACCAATGAAGAGTGAAAAAAAAAATCAATGGCGAAACCCCAATTTCAATTTTCACGGTAATTTTCAGCACTCTCCTTCTCGCTCGCTCGCTCGCCCCTCGTGAGTCTATGTGTGTGTGTGTGTGTTTACTCCTCCACAGTCCACATCTGCATTGTGTGCCTCCATTCAGTCCTCCCCAACCCGCCCCCCTCTCTGGCACGCATCAGCTGTTAATCGGATCGGGAAAATCGATGAAATCATTTTGAAAACAACGCACAAAAAAAAAAACAGAAAAACGATGAAAACAAAATTCTCTAGAGAGTTTAGAAAATGTTTCTGAGTTGTTTCTGACACTTGAAAATCACTCTTGACATTTGAATCTGCAAGTCATCCTCTCTGACGCACAAGTGTCATGCCATACAGGGGGCAGAGTGAGAGCGAGAGAGAGAGAGTGCCAGCTGATTATTCGTGACGGATACTGACTGTTTGAAAGCACCCAACAGCTGAAGTGAAAGTTTTCAATTCAGCTGGCGACAGTGACAGTTTTGCGAATAGCGAAGCAGCATGTTGCTGGCAACATGTTGCCCAGTTGCTCTTGTGGAACCTAGAATTTTTGTTGAATCCATTTTCATGCTCGACGACGCGACGTCGCACACACTCGTCGACAGTCGACACAGCATTCAAATGCAAATGTGAATCATTTTCGCAATTCAATGTCGACGTTGATGAATTTGAAAAGAACCGATCAAATGTCAGCTCTTATGAGTTGTACACTCATCAGCCGGGTGGCGGCGAAGCCGGTGCAAAGGAAATTGTGAATTGCAAGCAATTCGAGATAGAATCTAGAATTGATTGCAGGAAATGCGGCGATGGAGTGTTCATTCGTCTTGACAGCGGCAATAAGTGAAAGCTTAGTTGTTTGTGGCGTGGTGCGGCGCGGCGCCTCGTTGGCATTGACAGTTCCGATGACAGACGCAAATTAAGGTGCGTTTAAGAGTGTGCACCAACTTGAATGGTTGCCATCCGCACTAGAGACTCTGTGGCGAGTTCAACAAGCAATCAAAATGACTCACTGCCCAGAAGCAGCGGCTGCAAGAGAATGAAACCGCAATCGTCATTCAAGTTCTAAGCGCTCAACTCTAGCCTTGTGGACTTCCAATTGGATTTCCACACGCGGGGCACATCGCTGCATTGTGTTCCGTCACACGAAACAAAAGCCACTCTCCCCCGGCGGGCTAATCGCTGTCCGCGCGTAGATAAGTGTAATTACCGCCTTAGGTACGAACACCGCGATTGCAACGTTGACATCGAAAACCATTCGAGCTGCAATCCGCATCACGGACAAAGAGAACACGGCTCATCGGCTACAACACACGCCTAAAGGGCAGCGGCTGTGTGCTGTAAGTTTGAACTTAAAACATGGCCCCACGCCTGGCGTGTACCCTGACCGAGGGCGCTATCACATTGTGTGCCCAGTTGACGTTGTTTTCCACAGCGCACAGCGCTTATCACAGTTCAGCGATTGTGGAACAATGTCGACAAGTCGAAGGGGTATTCAACTCCCCCCACACGTGGCCAATTATGTGTATGCTCGTTTAAGCAAACACAGAAGAAAAAAAAAATGCGATACGATGCGGGTGCTGGATATGATCGCTCGTGCTTGGGAAATTCACATGACGTCTGGACTGGGTTGGATTCTGTGATGATTTGCGAACGCGAAGATCGATTGATTGACTTGGCAGCCGTGGAAGGGACGCTGTGATTAAATCAAAATGGTTTCAGGAGGAATCGAGCAGTGTAACCTGTGAAATGAGTTCAGATCGTCTGCTTATGCGGCTTTCTTTGACTTTAAGAAGACCGTTGACGGGACCCAGCAGGACTTTTTTTTGTGGAATCTTCTGTTGCGCAGAGGTGTTCCAGGAAAAATTGTCAAGCTTATTAAAGCGTTGTGAACTAACTTCAGATGCTGTGTGCCGCACAACGGTAGGCTGTCGAAATCATTTGAAGACATACTGGAGTTCCACAAGGATGTATTCTTTCCCCCTTGCTATTCACACTAGCCTTGGATGAAGTGATGCGGGCTGTGCTCTAACAGGTAAACAAGGGCATCCAATGGGGTGTATTATTGAACAACTGGAAGACTTGGAATATGCCGACGAGGTATGCCTCCCAATCTTCAGACTTCAGACTAGACTATGTTCTCTGAATAGACATGCTCTGAACGCTGGATTAGAGATAAGCATTCCAAAAGCTGAAGTTATGAGTAGCTTGTAGAGTATAGTAGAGTTGGGCAATGAAAGCATCACGAGGACTCTTCGTTCCACGCCTTCAGCCGCTATGGAAACAAACAGCTGCTTCCCATGAACATTTACGGGAAGCTGACAGCTAGGTTGAGAGAATGCAACCGCTGTAGTTGAACACACGCCTTAGGGCACATGGAAATAATTAAGAAGACGACATCGTACCCTTCGTAGACTTCGAATTGGGTAGAAAACGCCCCAGACCCCAGATAGAGAAGATAGAAGAAGACTGGGCAAAGGGTATAGGCAGAAAACCTACCAATCTGGAATTAAACAAGGACTGTTCGAAGACGGACGAAGGCACCGGACTCCGATATCGCCAGAGTGCCTTCTTCCTGTCCCTTCGACTGCCTAACCACTGCCGTGTGTTCCAGACAGAAGGTAAAGCTACCCAGAAGGCTATTTTTTTATTTTTTGTCGAATGTTTTTTGAACGCTAGCTGGAGGACTCAGACTCCTAGACTGGTCCATTGTACTTGGAGATGCCAGCGGGTATTAGTTGTCTTATGTGTCAGTTAGTTCGGTGTATCAATCACCGGAAAGGGGATAGCACAATGGATCCAAGCAGGATCTAAGTAAATCACAACTGATGACTGCTCTCACAGTCACTTCAATCTAACCTAACCTAATGAATACCAGTGGATCAGACCAAGACGTTTGTGTTCAGTCAACTGAAGAGGGTATGGAAATCCTGTACATATGTTCAGCACCAATGTTAAGTCGGTGCTCTATTCTGGATGTGAAACGTGGAAACAACGAACCTGGAAATCAAAAAAGTCATAAACAAGTGCCTCCGTTATTTACTGGTGGTCAGACAGGATAGATCTAATCTGGAACTATGGAGCCGCGCAGTCCAAAAAAGGAGCCGCCACCGAGATTAATAAAAATGGTACAGGATTGGACATACGCTAATGCAACCAACCAGCTACCTTGCGAGACAGTCTCTTCTTTGGCAGCCGCAAGTTTGCCGACATCCGGGAGCTCCAGCTAAAACGTGGCCAAGGACGACTTCTACGTCCGCAGTATACATGGCCCGGCATCTGACGCGAAGCACCAAAATAGAGTCAGATTCAGTAGTATCGTGGAGGATCTACATATGTCACACACTAGGGGGCAAGGACAACAAGAAGAAGATTGAAGCTTGACACTTTGAAGCTGATCACAGATGACCTTGAATAGATGGCAGTCACGGGGACACGATGCCCGTTGAGTGCAGTCACTAGAAAGAGCGAGGAGAGTTGACGTGAGTTCAATTTTTGATGCAAACTTGTATGTACCTCCACCAGAAGTGATTGTCGTGCCCAAAATCAATTATCAGCCATCTGGCCTTCCACGAAATCACATGCAATTCAAACTTATCAGTCCACAAACGAACTCGAATAGCCCGCCATGCTTAACCTTCAACAATCAAGAAGTGACAAACTTCAGCGGCAGGCCATAGAACTGTGGCTGCTCTTGTCGTCGTCCTTGTCTAGGTTCTATGGCAGTCTACACAGAATTTTACAGACAACACGCAGCTTTAAAAAAACAATTAATATTTAAATCGTCGAAGGAACTTCAAGTCACGAAGGTGCAGAAGTTAGTTTTGTTCCGATAGCTGACTCTCTCGATGCCACATTCATCAGACATCCCCCGTCCCTAGCCCACTCAATCCTCAGCCAGCTTCAATTCGAGACAAGTAGCACTTAGCCTCCTTTACGATTGACTCCCCTTACATTCGACATTCGCGCTCCAAACGAAGTCCGCGCCAACAAGCGAGACCCGACTTTCGCTTGCCCCGAGTTCACGCAAACATTCTGAAGCCTTTAAGCCACCACGACGACGTCAACAACTTGCCACAGCGATGGTCGAACAACGTCGAAACTTCACGATTGAACTGAACCGCTCAACCCTTAAACAAACCTCTTCCTCAAAATTTACAGAGCTCTTCACGGACACAGTCAGAGAGCGGTACAGAGTCCTCCTCCGTTCCCATTCCCAGAGGCACTACCGAACTTCCATTTCGCGTTTTTGTTTTCTTATTCCAGCGCAAACATCCTCAACAAACCCGGCCATCCTGTGTGAGCGGGGGAGCAAGTTAAATAGGAAAACAAACGAAATCTCACCGCATCCGCAGAACACCGTCACTTGGTTTTATTTACACCGCCAACAGGTGATTCCAGCTGGGACTGCTTATGAGGTCAGCAGCTCCTGCTGGATCCGAACCTGCCACCGTTGAAATTCGAATACAGTCGCGCCCATTAGCCGTCCGGGCTCTCTCACGACACGAATGCACGGCTGTCCTCGAAACGAAGTCCATGATGGGAAAAAAAAACAAGGACACGACTCTGGGTCTGTACCGATATTTACTTAGGCAGCGGGGGTAGATTAAGATCCAGGTGAACCACTCTTAACGGGAAACTCTCTTAATTGCTGTAAGGGACGTTTTTCCCGGCCGCTCGATGTTTATGGGAACGAGCGATAACACCAGCGGCGGCTGGGTCCTTGTATTAATCGGCGTTCGGCTGAGGGTATGGATCCGCTGTGTCGCACGAATTCAGGCAACCATAGTGGGCGCGCTACATTCCACCGGTAACGAGGGGTTAATTAAAAATTAATGAGTCCTTGCGCGAGTAGCAAATAAGACACAAGAACACTTTTGGGTCGTTAGCGTTTAGGGGTGAGTGGCGCGGATGCGAAACATTGGATTTTAAATAATTAATTGTGTTTGTTGATTGTGTCCTCTCGGAAAATGCAAATGCACCCCTTTTGGTGAAAGGGGTTGATTTGTGATCGGCAGCCGATGTGGAACGCTATTGAGGAAGGCATTTGAAGTTGTTTGCAATTGGAATTCAAGTGACTCTGATGGGATCAGCTTTTTTTTCATTGACGGAGAGGAGCTTGAGCAGGGACTGCATCTGATTTTGTTGGAGCACCAGATTTAGAGCAAAGCGAGTCACAAAGGACCTTTCGAATGGATTGCAGCTGCATTTGCACTGACCAGCCTTTGATCGGCTGCCGACTACATGATTCATGTTCCCCTACATTCCACCTAAGTCCCCGTCCAAGACTGATTCCCTCCTTAGCTCACGTCTTTATGAACAAACATCTCAGTTCCACACTCTCCTGCCGACATCTTCCACTTATCTCCCACCTACGCCACAACTAAAGGTAAATCAGTCCACCCCACCAGCTCATCCAACAGACCATGAAGTGACCTTCAAAAGTGTCCATAATCACTTTGACCATTGGACATCGCATTCTCGAGATAAAAGTCATTAAACGCGATTCCGACGACCGTCACAAACGTGTTTTCTTGGAGCACGAAATTTCCAACTGAAATGATTTGCTTTTCAGCCGACTTTTTGGCGGAACTGAAAATTGCCGAGTTTCTTGGCAAAAAAATGGGAAAAATTGGAATATCTTGAAAACGGCTGAATGGATTTAAGTGAAACTTCCCACGCACAAGACACAGAAGTTGGACGTCACACTGGATTTAAAAGGACAATTGAAGGACATGCCGCTTTCAGGATAATTGATAAGGAACACTATATTGGAAGGTGATCCGCGTTATCATGAATATCTCGAGACCTGCAGAATGGCTTCGATTGAAACTTGTCACATCATAAGCCCACAGCATGAGCTACAAACGACTGCTAAGTGGACCCTTGAAGGATATTTAGTTTCCAGGATATTCGATGTGGAATTTAATTTGTGGACCTGACCTTTGTTATCATAAACATCGTAAGAACAGCTGAACGGATTCGATTCAAACATGTCACAACAAGAGGACATATGGTGAATTACAAAAAAATGCCTTACAAGTCTTTGAAGGATGTTGTTTTCAAGGACATCCGATGTAAAACTCATTTTATGCATAATGACCTGTGTTGTCGTTAGTTTCTCTAGACAACGTGTACAGATCTGATTAGAGCTTCTCACATCAGAAGTCTATATACTGGTTCACAAACAGAGATCAAACGTATCCTTGGAGGATATTTTGTTTCTAAGATAAGGGAGTTGAACTTTATTTTTACGAGTTACAATGATTTACCACGAATATCTTTTGAACTGCACGATGGATCTGTTTGAAACTTGGTACACAACGAATTCACGAATTAAGCCCCTGGGGAATGTACACAGGACATCACAGAGACATACTGTGCCCAGGATACTCAACTTGAAATGGATTTTTCAAGTAAATACAGCTTATACCTTGCATAAATTCTGATGATTGCATTCTCTTCCTCTCTTCATTGGCAACAAACTCAGTCGTGACCAATTTTCTCGTATCTTCCTCCGTTCTTGAGATATTTCAAGTCAAAGCTGATGTCCACATGAGAAAGTTCAGTCAAACTAGTCCGTCTCAAGCAATACTTCATCTCCCGACGCAACGGCTGTTTCAAGATAACTGTTATTTATCTTCAGCGAAACTGTTGAATCTGATGTGGACTCGACTGAGCCGTTGATCCTTTCAAAGGAAGAACTGCTCCTCGCATGGCACGAGCTGCAATAACATTTTCAATAACGATTCACATGAAGGGGCTGCCACAGAAGTGCGTGGATAATGTGTGCTCACAGGGGAGAAGGGACAACACACACATCCCATGCATGCATAAAGATTAAACAATTCCAAGGATATGCGAAACAAACTTTTCCCCCAAGGAGCAGATCCCAAATCGATCTCCAGCTGCTTTGTTCTCACGTGAAGTTCGGCAGACGTTTGCACTAAAGTTCCGCATCAAATATGAACACTCAAGGATTAGCTCCATCCACCCCTGGCGCAAGAGGAAACTTCGCAGAACTCCCAGGCAGACGCTTCCTCCTCCCTTCCCCGCTTGCTTCTTCCCGCCGCTGCGGCATAGTTGACCTTCATTTGAAAATTAAATGCGACCCCACACACTCACACACAACTTGGAGCAGTTCCAATTGAAATATTTAAACGGAAGGATACGCCCGACCCGAGTGCCTGATGGATTAGCCGGGTGAAAGTCGGAGAAGCCGATGGAACCCAATCGACGAACACTGCCATTCTCCCGATTGAATTACAGACGATGCCTGTCCCCCGGCTCCACCCCGTAATCCTGATGGAGTGAATGATTTAAAATTTCACTTCGAAGAATCGTACGCTCTGGCACTGTAATCGACCGGATATCCTCTGTGAACTTTAGTTAATTGAATTTTTTTTCTCCCCCTCCCCCTCCAGTGTGTGTGTGGCTCCGCTTTCTGGTTGTGTCCTTGCCATGCTCCCTCGTTCGCTATTTGATTTAATTAAGATCTCGAATGGCGACGGGGATAAGCATCGCGCGACAGTCGCAAGGACATGGCAACGATTTCTTCGATTACTTCCACGCAGTTGAAGCGGTTAATGATGCAGTTGAAAGCGCTCAGATTTAAGCTTCAGACTACCGTGGGGAGCCGAGATGTCGTTCCCCGGCCAGAGTTGCCAGCATTTTGGGGAAGTCTCTGCGGAATCCAAGCCAGTGCTTCCCTCACACGTGCTCACGATTAATCGATTATCCGAATTATGCAGAATTCGGCCCTTTTCCAAACGGGCCAACATCTGCAGTCTGCTGCCAAAACATGTTTAGCTCGCATTGCAGGCGAATTTCATCACCAAACAGCCGACCACAAATGGCAGCCGATGTCCGGACCACCATTGCGAAAAAAAAGCCCCCAAATTAAACCGCAACCGAGGGTATGTCCGGGAAGGTGTCCTTATTTCTGTAATCACCGCCGACAGCAAACACGCATTACACAGCCTTTGAGTGATTTCCGGGCGCTGAGACACATGCCCCGCCGCGCCGTCAATGGAAGGTGTTGCAACCGCAAAAAGGGATATCACACAGAGCGCCCGTTCATCCTTAATTGCTCCGGCAGTAGATTGTGCACTGCTGGTGACGGCAGAGGATTTACAAGCATTGATGAAACCAAATGAAAGTTGAATCCTTTCGGATTTATCACACCTGTCCCTCTCACTCCGGTGATTCAGTATTACATCGTGCTCATCGCCTGTCTGAGTTCGCCTGCCGTCTGCCGGATATGAGAAACATGTGGTAATGGTGGTGGTTTGTGCCTGCAGACTCTCGTGTGCATTAAACCACTTCGGGGGGAGGCTCCTTTGGTGCACTTACCTATTCTTCCGTTCGCCTCCTGCGCACATGCGATGCAACGAAATTAAATCCTCCCGGGACTCCTGTTCGCGTGGCCTTGTTCCAGTATTCTCACGAATAGTGAGCACTATCACTGGTGCTGGGTGAGATGAATGGTTTTCAAGGACCTCGGATGGGACAAGCGGTTTGTGCCAGATCGCTTGTGTTGGAGATTTCCTTTCTAATTTTCTCAAAAAATGCTTTGGAATTAGACAGCTGAGCTCTGGCGTGGATTTGACACGGACAACCACACTCGAGAAACCGGGGACGTTTGAAGCAGAATTTCTGGGTCTTGTCAGTCGTGTCTATGACTTCAATTGTGCGGGCTTCCTGAGGCATTAGAGGAGCCAAAAAATCGTTTCAGTAATGAGACCCACACTAGTCGAGGGAGCTGCAACTTCTTCGACTTCAGTTGATAAGGACAACAACTGCAAACCACTTGCATCAGCGGAGCCTTAAGCCCAACCCCATCTGCAGCTTAATCGCAACCAGATAGCGGAAGCAACGCGCTTAGACTGAACTCGCTGCATTTTTGGAAGCAACTCCGTTCTCGACAGATTTAGATGTATACCTCGCGACACCGATCTCCTGCTTCCAAGGCTCCTCTTCGAGTCCAACTTCTCAACCAGCATCGCCTCCAGATCAGTCAGGAAGTCTGAGGATCAGAAGCTGGACGGTCCTCTCCTTGGGTGAAGAACAATGTGATGTCAAGGCGGGACATCGTCACTTGTTCTGACAACCAGGCGGCGATTAAATATGTGGACGCAGTCGGTTTTAACTCAAAGATTTCCCTGAACTGCAGCCTGTCTCGAGAAAGCCGAGGATTTTAGCATCCAACTTATGTGGACATTCCAAACAATTGCGAGGCGAGCGAACTGTCTAAAAACGACAGAGATCTGACATTCATGCCGGTCACTGCATGTTCTGAAGGAGTGTCGGTTTCTGCAGCAAAGAACTTCAAACCTCTGGCTACATCAGCACAGGCTCTGTTGATGCCCTAGCGATTATTATCGGGTGTTCGCACGGCACGACGTCATCCAGTGTAATGCAAAGTGTCGTAGAATGGAGTAGCGCAGTAGGATTATCAATCAAACCCCTTTAAGACCGTTCTGGTGCCCTTCTCAAGGAGGACACGTGTCAAACGTGAACCTGTAGTAATCAACAGCACCACAATATTCGATTACAGCCCGGTCAAATGTCTTGGCTTAAACCTGAACAAGCGACTTAGTTGGAATTCAGAAATCAAGTCCGCCATTAGGTTGGAGTGGCTGACTGCTGGAGCAGCAGTCACACTTAGGCCAGAGTAGCCCCGTTGTGATAAAGACAAGTCCGCCACAGAGCGTGCTACTAGAGCACTGTGGGCCAGCCGATGTCTTCCACACGGCAGAACTAGCTATAGCCAGGCGAACTCCGTACCAATCTTCGTGGGAAATTGGATAAATGGTGTTCCAACACTGGATCCCAGGAGTGCCCAGGCTCTTTGGACAGAACTCAAGGCCCATCCGTCCTATTCATACTATGTTTCAAGCTGAAATCCACTTTATTGAGATCTGCACCCGATGCAATCTGACAGCCAGCCAGCACTTAAGGCATTATTGTCACACCCAATGGCCTCCAAAACGGTCAAATGCAGCTACGAAGCACTGCAGTGCAAATGAAGCTAAGCTCGGTCCCTCACTCGCTAGGGCTGGCTCAGAAACTGAGTTCATCTTGAACCGTATTGTAGCGTCAATTGGACACGCAGCTACAACGCTGACTAACGAATGGGAAAACAAACTTCGCCCAGGCCACTGGAACAATGGGGCTCTTAGGCAATCTAAGCGATTAATCAGACCCAGCAACGATCAGAAGTAGCCTGATGTCAGAAGTAGGCCGAATCTCACGGCTCAAGGTTGGGCCAGCCCTACAACGAGCAGGAGGAGGAGGAGGAGGAGGAGGAGGAGGAGGAGGAGGAGGAGGAGGAGGAGGAGGAGGAGGAGGAGGAGGAGGAGGAGGAGGAGGAGGAGGAGGAGGAGGAGGAGGAGGAGGAGGAGGAGGAGGAGGAGGAGGAGGAGGAGGAGGAGGAGGAGGAGGAGGAGGAGGAGGAGGAGGAGGAGGAGGAGGAGGAGGAGGAGGAGGAGGAGGAGGAGGAGGAGGAGGAGGAGGAGGAGGAGGAGGAGGAGGAGGAGGAGGAGGAGGAGGAGGAGGAGGAGGAGGAGGAGGAGGAGGAGGAGGAGGAGGAGGAGGAGGAGGAGGAGGAGGAGGAGGAGGAGGAGGAGGAGGAGGAGGAGGAGGAGGAGGAGGAGGAGGAGAAGGAGGAGGAAGAGGAGGAGGAGGAAGAGGAGGAGGAGGAGGAAGAGGAGGAGGAGGAAGAGGAGGAGGAGGAAGAGGAGGAGGAGGAAGAGGAGGAGGAGGGGGAGGAGGAGGAGGAAGAGGAGGAGGAGGAGGAGGAGGGGGAGGAGGAGGAGGGGGAGGAGGAGGAGGAAGAGGAAGAGGAGGAGGAGGGGGAGGAGGAGGAAACTATTACGCACTTTCTCTGTAATGGCAGCTCCCTCTCCTTCCGAAGAAGAATTCCCTTGGTAGCCTCCTTCTTCAACAACCTAGCCGGTGTAAGCAGCATTAGTGCCAGCAATCTTCACCTCTTTATCCAAACCACCAACTGGCTTGCGGAATATTATCCTCTAGACCCGCGTGGTAACACTACGGGCCCACACTGTCCAGACATTCCTCCGACAAGAGCAAAAAGTCAAAAGGTTCCATTTTGCGACACAAAAGTTATGAATTTCTGTCACAGATGAGGTCAATAAACCACTGCTTACGCTGTCCCTTACCCAAGACCAAACGCCAAAACCTAGCCCAAACCTCCCCCAACAACGCAAGCAGAAAAGAAAAACATTTATCACATCGCCCCATGGTTTGGATGATTTATCGAACTCGCCCCGCATCCGCCGTCGCTGTCGGAAGGATGATTCATCTCGAGACTGCTTCTTTCTAACGTCGCAGTTTCCGCTAAAGGTTACGCGGTTAAAACTCCATTCAACTACGAGTACATACGCATTGCAATGATCTCGCCCGTGCCCTCGGCAGGCGCTCAGACACAGTCACCAACTTGTCATCTTATCGTCGCCACCCTCAGACTGCGATATCGAGGCACAGTTACAGCCACAGCCAACCAGAGCCATGATGATGTAACATGATTTTATTGCAGGCGCATAAATCAACTTCAATGTCCATTAAGTAGTGGGGGGGGAGGGGGCCCCATAGGGCGCGAGCAAGGGTGGTGGTGAACCCCTGGCATGTTGGCGACGCACACACACGCAGCCAAAGTGGAATACAAATAATTCTGTGTACACAAGCTAAAGGATATCAAAGTATCTGCACATGCACACAACAAAGCCGGAGAGTGAGAGTATGACTCAGAGCGAGAGGGAGTGGGTCAGCAGCAATTGAATCCTTTTTTTTTCTCGTTCGCGGTGCGGTGCGGCGTCTAGGATGCGGGCAGCGCGGCGGTTTAGCTGTGAGTGTGTATTATTGAATATGAAGTATAAATCCTTGGATCAGCCGGAGGGTGGCATCGAATATTTATACGGGTGGCATTCCGCTCTGCATTTTTATGGGCGACTAGAGCCAAGAGGCTAAGCGATTCGCCGTGGTACGTGTCAACCATGAACTATGAAATATTGCCAAAGTATATCCTCAGGATGGATCTGGCAAATAGACTACGGATTAGGGGGGAAATATTACTTTTTCGAAGCTCTCAATGGTGTTTGGGGCGATTTGAGCGGAAATGAATCCGGAAATGGACGTTTTGTGCTGTCGATCGATGGATGTTTGGCGTCTCTTGCTTCTTCGGCTTAACATCATTCGATGTGCAGAGAAGACCTGCGTTCGAGCTTAGACTCGAGAACCAGTAAATGCTGTGGCAGTTGGAAAAGGGTAACAAATCCTTACTGTCTATTGTTTTTAGGCGGTAACTTCGATATCGTCGGATGCACTCTAAATGTATTTGATTCGATTAATAAACGCTAGAGAAGATGCCCAAAGGTGTAGAGAAGTCGTTGGTAGCCTAGTTGGGCCGCTGTGGCAATTGGAAGATGAGCTAGGAAAAATCTAAAAACTGCCTCACTGCTCATCATTTGGCTGCGGCGACTGTGCAACTTGGCACCGCTCAATTTCTAACTTCTCTGGTCCTACGTCAAGTCCTTAGTCTTTGCCAACAAGTCAACTGCTTCGAGGCCAACATTCGAAACGCTATTGCCGCACATTTCTGACCGAGATATCAAAAATGTAAGGGAACCCGCGACGGCTATTTGACTGATGGGCTACTCCACAAATAACAGCATGAACGTAGCTTCAATACAAAGTCAAAATCAGCCACACAAGGAAGTCAAAAGGCCACAGAGCCACCCTCAATTAAGTCAACAAAACCGAATCTAATACGAACTTAATTATTCAGGACGCATCAACAAAGGAGCCCCTCACACACAGAGCGCCCAATAGGACGGCATTACCCTTAACATTGGCATGACCACTGTGCTGCGCACACAATTCGATGTTTACCCTACGTCCGGACATAATGCACTTTTCTATGTTTGCCTGCAGTCTGTGAACACACTCGCAAGCCGAACACAATCGAATCCAATTAATTACGTATTAATTGATTTATTTATCCGAACGGGATACACCCCCCTCCCCCCCCTGGGGGATTGTACTCGCAGTGGCACAAGCCATTACTGTCTACAGTGTAGGTACACGTAACCTGAACGCTGGCACATGCGATGTCCTCGAAATCATCGAACTCACATTTGACACGTCGCCGAATTGAGTTTTAATTGGAAGTTGACACGTTAATTGAACGCACACGGGGTGGGGGGAATGGATGGATGGATGGACGGATGGAGACGTCTGTGCGTCGCCAAAAAAGGAGATCAATTAACCTCATTGATGACATGTGAAAACAAATCATTGAATTGCAATACAAAGGAAAAAACAACAGAAAATCGTCATGCGCTGACGGAATGGATTCATCAATCTGTGGCGCGGCGACGGCGGTGTGCTCCGTTCACTTATTCATGAGCCACGACGAGATCCTTCGTCCTGTGAATCGCCTCCTTAGCAGCGTTTTAAGATGATTTCTTTATATTCTTGTGTATCCTTCGTCGTTGTTTTTTTTTCTTTAAAGAATTTTATGTGTGTTCTGGAGCTCCACTGACGTCAATCGATGTGACGGCAGCAGTTGCTGTGGGGGATAGGATTTAGTGAGGAAATTAGCATTTAATCTTGGGAGTGGCCTTAGGAATAATGTAAACAAATCAATTCCTAGTGCTCGTGTCCTTGCAAATGTTGGGATTCAAATTCGCGTACGCAAGCAGATTTTTCAGCAGTTTTGCTTTTGCTACCGTAAGAGGCGTGTGCAAATGTAGAAGGGGGACAGCTAGGAGAACGACTCCACAGTGACCTTCGATGGGAAACAGAAACATGCAGCATCCCCCATGTCATGGCATTTCGTTGTGAAATTCTCTGAGAAATTCGTGGACTCCATGCCCCTGAGGTGAGAACAAGAGATAACCTTGCTCGCTTGTTGAATAATCAACCCGCGGAAAGAGTCATCAGTCCAGAGAGCGCATTCATAACTTCAACGCCTTGCCGGTCACTTTGGACACTCTTCAACACCTGACCCAGATCAATAGATAAGAAGAAAACTGTCCGAGATGCCGACTGAAATGTTTACGATCAACCTTCTCCTGCCGTCACTGCATGGCAGGAAGCCAGCAAAGATTTTCCATTCATTAAAGCAAACCCATCATTACTTGACTTCCCACAATCGTAAATTATACATTTTTGTCTGTTTCTGATGTGAATGTGAATTTCAGTTTAACCTCAATTCGAGGTCTTTTAAGAGAGAGAGAGAGAGAGGGAGGGGAGCTGCGTTTGAAAACGCCCCCCCTGCAACACACGGAGTACAGAGCAAATGTCAAACTTTCGATTTCGACCCAACCAACTGACGCCCCAGCGAAGGCATTTCACAAAAAGAAGACAGCCAAGCACACATGTGCATGTTTGTCCAATGAACCGCCCGTCAGATTCGCATGTCAAGTTACCGCATTTCCATTTGCATACCCATTTACCCAGCCCTCGCTCCGCACTCCATCTTGAACTCCCTAATCATTGATAGGGCATGGCCCGCCCGCCTTCGATGTCGCTCCAGTTGTACGTTGCTCTCAGGCCCAAGTGAAAATTCCACTCGAACTGAAGTAACTTCTGTTTTTTTTTTTTTTCACAGCGAAAATATGACCCGTTATGCGATGATTTTTCCGACTTGTTTGATGGCTTTTCTCGTATTCTCCCTCTTCGTAGCCATTGTTTCAAACCAGGAAAAAAAAATGGAATCACAAGCATGATTATGAGCTCGCACGAAGGGGGTGTGCACGAGGGGAACAACAATGGCAGACGCAGATGTTGCATAAGGGAAAACGTCAATAATATGCTGATGTGTGAAGGAATGAGTTACACAGGCATTTGCTTGGTTGGAAAAGCTAAGCACAGCGGTTGTGAATGATGTACCCTGTGCGGGGCGGCCATTCTGTGTTTGACTTCTAAGCTCATGATTCTCATGAGGGAAAAGGGAAGACTGAAAGCTTGTTCTAGGCTTAGCAAACCATTTGCTCACACGCACAGCGTTTCTGGGTCTATGGTAGTGAGTAGACGCGAAGGCATGTCTGACTTAGGTCCTGATACCTGCATTGCCTATGGCGTACCAAAAGGCGTCCCTGCATGAATTTCCCACATCTTTTCTGACACAGCTGAGTGGTTCTTCTGCAAATTAAAGATTAATCTACAGATTGAGTTACAAATGAGACGTGCCATTTGATTTGATTCGACGATCTCCTCAGTTCATCCCCAAGCTGAAGCAGGTTTGAACGTGATCGCCTAAAAGGCGGCAGTAACTTTCTTGGCAGCAGATAAACCCCATGCGGGAGTTGTTTGGAGGATGCGCCTTGTTTCTTCGCACTAAAGTAGCCTCCTGACGAAAGAATAAAGCCGCCCCTACACGCTTTCGCTTCCTTTCATTACCACGACTTCAGCTGAATGTGGGATCATTGCGACTGCGCCCAAAAGTATGTAAGCCCTAGCATCAACTTAATGTTTCTATCACCAGCCTTTGAAACACAGCCTCTTGCGATGGAACCTGCAACTCTGTAGGGCTCCCCAGGAAGCTGGTGCAAAGTGGAGGACTTCTCTAGAAACGATTAGATCCAAGCGATCTTCAAGAAGATTTCTTACCTGCAAAAGCAAGTGACGGTCTCCTCAACGTCCAGCGGCAACGTGATATGCGCCGCATGTCTTGGCACCGCTCTCCCCGGTATATTCCTACGATTTGCCGCCGCCGATGAGGACGATGATGATGATGCAGCAACTGGAGTTGCGGGTGTTGAATCCGAATCTAATGGAACCGCGGAATAGCGCACCAGAATCGCCCGACTAACCCGATTGCTGCCGGTCAGATTTGATATAGCCCACATCATTTTGACGCCCGACCCTCGCTGAACCGTCCGCGATATGCACAAGGTTTTCGATACCACCGGACTGTGGTGCCACGACTTTTCACCGACGTCAAGAGTTACGAACTGGGATTTCAGTTCCAGACCATAATGCAATTGAGGTTGACACGGCGAAGCTATGAAACTGCTCTCGTCCTCTCTCTCTCTCTCGTTTCCTCCCTCTCAGTTGCACTCTTTCTCGCACTCATTCAATTTCTTGTCACCAGCGAGGGCGGGTGAGCTCTTGGCTCTGTGTGAACGCCTAGACAAGAGGGTTGTTTCTAAACATCAACTTTTTTTTTGTGTGTTTGTCATTGTTGTTGTTGCATTTTCCTTTCTGCAAATGCAATCTGCATGGCCACTAATTAAATTAAATGTCAAGGATTTGTTTTTTCCTTATTTTCATGAGAACGGTTGTGGACGCGCGGCGGGGAGGCCACAAGGTGGTGGGCGGAAACCAGCAAAAGCCAACGCTGGCTTGACAACAAATGAATGTGGCACTAGGAAAAAAAAGCGGAAGAAGCTATTGATTCAGGGGTCGGCTGCGATGGGACTGAGGGAAACCCTTTGAGCGAGCGAGTGGTGGCGGGATATAGTCAATGGAGGGCATGGCATTCACGCAGAAAATCGGTAAATTCAATTGAATAGGTTTTGATGTTACGCGAATGAGGAGAAAGTCGACGAAACTGTTCTGTTTTAAGCAGCTTAGCGGTGGCCGCTTGGAGGCTTGGAGTGAATCATGTGCGGGAAAAATGAGGGATGTCTGAGGAGGCTTACTTTTTGTTGGGCGGTTGGACTAGGACCGTAGTCTGGATTGCAATAAATTCCAGCCTAAAACAGAGATCGATGGTTGTGTTCTGCGAAGAGATCGACGAGGCATGCTTCGTACCAATAAATCGATGATCATGAGCACGGGCATGGATTAAGAGCAACGAACAGACGTAAGGTCGGACATGCTCTCTAACTGAAGGAACAAAAGGAGCTTGGTCTTGAGGATAATTCTACTCAGGTCTACTTGAAGCCATGGTCTGACTTCCATCCTAAAAAGGTGTTTCTTCCTGGGGATCCTACAAGCTTTTTTTCTGTTCGTTTGAGGTGTTTTTGACGCTAAGACTGGAGCATTCCGACTCAAAACTGGTCCATTGTAAAGGGTGGTTAAATTTTAAGGGCCGATGTTGAATGTGAACCACACCTAAACGTCAAGTTTTTTCTGCATTTCATTTGACATTTCTCAATTTCAGACTAACTCAATTTGAACCACGGAAAGATACACAATCGAGCAACGGATTAAAGTTATTCAGGCTTATTATGAAAATGGGCGTTCAAATCAAAATGCATATCGTGCACTTCGTGATTTTTTCGGTCAATTTAATTGTCCAAATGTGCGTACAATCGGAAAAATCGTGCAAAATTTTTGATCAAACCGGGTCTGTAGGTGATGTGAAAACACCAGTGCATGCTCATACAGCACAAAAAATATTGCTGCTGTTCGCGATAGTGTGGCTGAAGAGCCGTCCACCTCAACTCGTCGTCGTGCCCAACAATTGCACTTCTCACGCTCGTCGTTGATGAACATTATGCATAAATACTTGTATTTACACGCTTACAAGGTGCAATTGACTGAAGAACTAAAGCCTCTTGACCATTTCAAGCGTCAATGGTCAGAATGGTGGCCAGAAATGGCAACAGTGGATGATCAATTTTCGAAGAAAATCATCTTCAGTGATGAGGCACATTTTCGCCTCAATGGATTCGTCAATAAGCAGAATTGCCGCATTTGGGCGAATAATAATCCAAGAGTGATTGTCGAAAAACCAATGCACCCATGGGCATTGGGCTGGCGGCATCATCGGGCCGTTTTTTTTTTCAAAATGAGGCCGGTCAGGCAGTTACTGTGAATGGTGTTCGCTGTCGTGAAATGATAACGAACTTTTTATGGCCCGAATTGGAAGATATGAATGTGGACGATATGTGGTTTCAACAGGACGGTGCCACTTGCCACACAGCTAACGAAACAATGGCTCTTTTGTGCGACAAATTCAATGGCCGTGTTATCTCACGTGGTGGCGATGTCAATTGGCCGACAAGATCATGTGATTTGACACCGTTCGTGTACGTCGATAAGCCAGCAACAATTCAATAGCTAAAGGATGAGCTAATTCGGCACATTAACGGCATAGAACCTTAATTATGCTTCAGCGTCATCGAAAATTTGGACCATCGGATGGAGGTGTGCCGCCGAGGTCGCTGCGGCCATTTGTCCGATATTTTGTTCCACACATAATTGAAACATACTAATATTATCATAATAAAAAGAAATGACAATAATTTCCTAAGATTTGTCTGTTTTATTCAAAATCAACATCGGCCCTTAAAATTTAACCACCCTTTACTACCAGCAGCAAACTCGGTAGGTAGGTAAGTGGGCTGTCAGCGAAAATCGTCAGCACACTTGCGACTGACCACTGATCGATAATTCCAGTAATGGTGCCGTTAATTTGATCCCAACGGCAAAAGGTGACTGGACCAGATTTAAAAACCGGATAAAAGCGTTGTTTTCACTGGGATTCGAACCGGGGATCCCTCTAACCAAGGGCAGGCACTCAACCAACTGCGCCATTCAGTACGTTATCGAAGTTGCCTGCATCCAAATGACAGAGCTAGGCAATCCCAACTACAAGACTCATGGTTGTCATCTGTTCAAGGAGATCAGCTGTTTAGAGCGACCGATATGGCATCAAATGCTAGTCAGCCATCTCGTGTTGGTCAGTCCGTCGTAGCAAGAGATTGTTGGTGGCGAGGGAAGTCACAATTGAGTTTAGTTAGGTGGACACGCTGCGCGCCTCCTTGTCTCGTCCTGTTTGCCTGGAATGCCTCTGTGGTCCGACACCCAGCGCAGTTTAATGTTGAGCTGTTCAACATCAGATAAGGAGAAGGGTACAAAGCGGAACAGATAAAAACGAAGGAAGCAACATTGTGCAACATACGCTTAGATCATCGTCAGCAATCAACAGAGAAAAAAAAGCTAGTCTGCAATGATATTTGCCTTTCATCCTGACCGTTACGTCAAAAGCCATCTGACACATTCCACAAGCACCGTGAAAGTTTATAAATAGTCCCCAGCGCAGCGCTAGTAAATAACAAACAAATAAATTATTTTTATTCCTAGTCCTTCTCGTTCGGCTTTCGTGGTTCTTTTTTTTCTCTCTCTGTTTCATTCTCGAAATAAGAATAAATCGATAAAGCGAACAACCCACAACCCCATTGACAAGGCTATTTCGTCTTTCGTTCTTTTCGATTCACAAAGGAAAAGTGAATTACCCCGTTCGCAGTGGGCAAAAAAGGCGAATTTTGAATGACTGCAAGTCAGAGTTCTTAAACAAGTGCACCCCAGAGCGAGATGAACGTATTGCAAGTCGCAGTTCGATGTGTGAAAGTGGAAATGACCTATAATAGGATCATCATCGGTTGAAATTGCGAATTTGAAAGCACAAGCAGCAGCAACAAAAAAAGAGAACACAAACAAAATAAAAGCGAGAAATGAAAGTTTTCTTGGCACAGACTTACCCCATAAGCCAGTCGACAGTGTCGCGTAAATATTCCGGTATACGCTCCAGTTTGACTGATGTCCAGTGAAATTCGACGAAAATAAGCAAACAAAATGTAAAGAAATGCAAAATCTCTTCTCTCGCAAGGGCACTTTCAAATCAAAAAAAAAAAAACAACAAAATGAAATAAAAGGGAAAAGAAAATCAACACTTTTTTTTTCTATCTATTTTTCTATTATCTTCACTTCCACAGAAGCCGATGGATGGGACTTGGACCGGAAAAAAAAGGAAACACTTGGCCGATGGGGATGTAAAACGGAAAAAATTATAAGAAACGATAGATTATCCTTTAACTTATAAAACACTCGTCTCCCACTGGTTTCTTTTCACTCTTTTTCACTCTCGCGTATTCACTCGTTTGTTTTTTTTTTATTATTGACAAGGACGTGTATTTTGACAGTTGACAGTTGGTTCCTAATTGGCGTCGCCCCCCGTGGAAATTCGATATATGTACTTGTTTGTGTTTGGGTGCGTTCTTCTCCCGTTTTTTTGCTTGTTTCCTTCACTTTATCGAATTGGGAATAACAAAAACTAGCGAAAACAATAATAATAAAAAAAAAAAAAAAAAAAACAAGACCAACCAACGACCCGTTACCACTAGCTATCCCTTTCTAATGCATATAAACTCAGCTGATTTGAGAAAGAAGTCGTCGAGCACAACAACACAATCTCCTCACCGCTGTCGCCGCGCACCAACCGACACGAACCGACACCAGACAAACCGGTAGACGCAGAGACCACAACGAATGGGAAACAATAGGCTTTTCTTCGTGCCGAAATTCGAAATCGTGAAACTGGAACGGGGCCCTTTTCGGCTCGCACACAAGCTGTAGCTGTGTTCAGCCACTAATTCCCATCAGCACATCAATTCAGCCAGACAAACTGTGGATGGGGATTTCGCACAAAGATCGCAGATTTATCGCACAATCTCAAATGAATTTTATACGTATGATGATTCGCTGACACTGATAACCGTCAACCTCTTTTGATCCTTTCATTCACTTTCCATTTACATGCTGTCACTGTCAAACTAAACCAGAACCGAGCGAAAACAACTAAGAAGAAGAAGAAAAAAAAAGAAAACACAAACACCAGAGAGAAGGAAAAACAATTGATGGATTTGGTTCGTCGCTCGCTATCTCACTTCTTCACACGCGATTGATCGGAATTTTCTTGTCGCTCGCACCCACACTAGAATATCTTTGTTTTTTATTTTTCCTTCTTTTTCTTCGCTTGACAAGTTGACAATTCACTTTTTTTTTTTTTGATAAAGTCGATTGATAAAACCGATTCCAATAGCCGCACAGTTGAACGGAAAAAAATAATTCGCCTATTGGAGAATCTAATCCGGAACCAGACGAGCTGGCTGAAAGTTATTCGACTCAAGAAAATACCCGATTAGAAAATATTCCAATTCGCAGCCATTAAATGCTGTGGCAGACGTCTTACACACGGTTTGTCGCATACAACAAAACTGCACCTGAGTCCAGAACAGAATCCCGTTTTCAATGATTTTGTGAGTTGTGCTAGACCCGTGCTAGAGTGAGACAAGCATCGCACTCGAACTCATTGGAAACAATAAATAATCAAGCCAAAAATCATGTGCAGTGAGAGAGGTGACCACGGGTGGGTGTTGTCTCGCTCTGGCAATCGTGTAGAATGTGCGCTTTCTGTTTCTTGTGCAGAAACGTATGATTTCTAGTTTGGTATATTTTGTTATCATTTGCAGCCGAAGAAGAAGAAGACTCGTTTCTCCATTTGTCACAATTTTGCTCTACTTGCCGTGACAACCCATATTTTACCGACGACTACCTTGCCGACATCGCCTGTAATTCACTGAATGAGGCCCCAAGTGCATGAACGATGCACGGATTCTTTATTTAAAATAGAATAATATGCCCTATCACACAATATAATAATGAGCATCACATCAATCACCATCCATCCAACTGCACACATGCCCCGCTGAACTGCGCCAAGCTGTTTCAGTTCGCTTCATTCCAAATCGGTCCGGTGGCTTGTCAACTTGACACATCATTTAGCCGGGATTGTTTAGTTTTTTCTACTTCGGAATTTTCTCACATTCAATAATTCGAAGTAAAGCGCTTTTCCTAGGGAAAAATTAAATAGCTTTTTTTCATTAAACGAAAATGCTTCTGCGAACGGTATTGATTTCCGTGCTGGTTGTTGTTGCCTGCTTGGTGATAACCGATGCTCAAAGTAAACAAAAGGTAAGTGCGACAGTCGGCTCAGAGTGGTTGCGGACGGCCACGTCATTTGTAAAATGTGATTTTGACTGGAAAAAATGATTAGAAAACTCGATGAACATGAGAGATTTTTCCACTTGGTTAAGTGAATTCGTGTAGGTAAATATGCGTGAGTTTGGCATCGTCGGAGCTGGTTTAAGCTTAAGTCTGAGATGGGGAGCATTCTGCCGGACATGTAGTACGTGTCAGGTGCCGGGGTGTGACAATTGATAACACTGTCGATGTTGAATTCAAAATGAACGCTCGGCGATATCGATAAAGAAGTAAAATTCGATGTCATTTGGCTGGAAAGTCAGCGTGGTGGGCAATAAAATGTAGGCCCTTTGAATTAATCAATTTTTTCACCTTCTCTCTCACTTTAGACCGGACTAACCCTCTCGGAGAAGGTGCAGAATCTGCTCGACATGAACATGAAAAAGTCCCTGCTGCGATTCAATGGACAAAAGTTCCGCGAGTATGTGAAGCAAAGTCCACGCAACTACTCCGTAATTGTGATGCTTACCGCACTGGCACCATCGCGACAATGTCAGATATGTCGTCATGCCCATGACGAATTCAACATCGTTGCGAACTCCTATCGCTACTCGCCGATCTATTCGAATAAGCTGTTCTTCGCGATGGTAGACTTCGACGACGGATCGGATGTCTTTCAAATGTTACGCCTGAACACAGCGCCGGTGTTTATGCATTTCCCGGCAAAGGGCAAGCCAAAGGGAGCCGATACCATGGACATACATCGGATTGGATTTGCGGCTGAATCGATTTCGAAATTCGTCCACGAACGCACCGACATTCAGATACGTGTCTTCCGGCCACCAAATTACTCCGGCACTGTGGCTGTTATCACATTGGCCGCATTGTTGGGCGCCTTTTTGTACCTGCGACGTAACAATTTGGAGTTCCTCTACAACAAGCAACTGTGGGGCTCCCTGGCTGTGCTCTTCTGCTTCGCAATGATCTCTGGGCAAATGTGGAATCATATTCGCAGCCCACCGTTGTTCCATAAGAGCCAGAGCGGTGGTGTAGCGTATATCCATGGTTCATCCCAAGGGCAGCTGGTCATTGAAACGTACATTGTGATGTTCCTAAGTAAGTTTTTGCTGTTACCAGGCAACCATGCGGGTCGTGTTGACTGCTCTTTTCGTCTTTCAGATGCAATGATCGTTCTTGGAATGATTCTGCTGACTGAATCCGGTTGGCAGAACGACATGCGTAAGGGACGCATTATGGCCATCGCTGGACTGGTCCTTGTCGTGGTATTCTTCTCATTGCTGCTTTCCGTGTTCCGGTCGAAAGCTCAAGGATACCCCTACAGGTAGGAGGAAGGCCTTTCTTTATTTTTAAAGCCCGAAATCATTTCTCACCCGCTTTTGTTTACTTGCAGCTTCTTATTCAAGTGAAGTGAAAATCTCTGGTGTACACTTAAATCCAACACTTCGATGCAAAGTTTCGCGTTTCGAGTTACGTTTTGTCCACACGTTCACACAATACAGTTTTTGTTTTTTTCTCTTTTGTAAAGATAGCCGAATGAAATAAAAAACCAAACAATCGGAATCCGACTCATTTCACACCGAAAATATTTTCAATTGTTATTATTGACTGCTGCAACGGGGGTTGAGGGTTGAGATCTGCTTAATGTCACGCAAGTACTTCGTATTGATTTTGTCCGTGGTGTGATCAGGGAGCAGTTTCCTTTCATGATCCACTCAGGGGCCGCTTCAGGCCACTCGGTCCTCCGCCATCGACTCTAACGCATCAGGAGTTATGCCCAAGCGCAACCAGGCGAGTTTTTTTTTAACTTGGTCTGTGCCTTTTTGAACAGCCACCTCGCCCGGGGTCTGCTAAGCGTTCGCCTACCTAATTTAATCGCGGCAAGGCACCCCTCGGACGTCGTGATGGTGAGGACATTCGTGCCACGTGACCAAACCATCGAAGCATAGCCCTTTCCGTTCGAAGAAGCAGCTGCTGTGCATTGAGTTCCTCACGTACTGTGTGTATTTCAACAGGATTTCTCTTTCCTTCCACTCTCTGACACTCTCAAGTCTATCAGCAACTCGATGTCTCCATAACCCTTAAGAGCTGGAGTCTGAAAGCTTCTTTTCACTTTTCAAAATCCCTTTGAATCTCTTTACTTTGCCCATGCCTCCAAAATTCAACACCCACCCAGATCTCTCCCAAATGCGAGTCGCCGCAGTGTCCTTTCGCCTCGGCGTGGGCGGCCTTTATCCCCGGCCTTTACACCCGGCAGCAGTTTCCTGGATTCGATCAGACAGAGCGATTTCCGGGCACCGCGTTCCACCAACGCCGCACGATTGTTTCGGAACGCTCTCTCTTCGCGCACTCTCAGCAGAGCTGAGACATCGACAACCGGACGATGTAGACACACACAGCAAGTATTGAGTCCGAGTGCCTGGAAAAGCTTGCAGAATTTTCGCGTCAGCCGAACGCGAGGGCGCTCTTCGGTCACGACCACGCATGTCCTCACGCATCGCAGATCAATGTTTCGTTGCTTGAGCGCTGGAATTGAATTAATCAAGGCCTTCGTGCACAGCTCGATGACGCCGTACGAGCAGAATGTACCGCGCACTCTCTACAGCGAGAGGGTGGATAACCAGAGACTAGGATTAGCTTCGAACTCATAGGAGACGATCCGAATCGAATGGTGACCACTGTAGACGCTAATGAGAGTCCACATCGCAAAGCCATTGTCTCGCTTGACTCGCTCTTCGTATTCTGGCAGAGGAAGCACGCGTGAATCTACTCTTAGAACGGCGAACTGTAACAACTTCAATAAACGCCCACTTTAAGATGAAATTTAAACCAATTCAGCGATGAAAAAAGCTCCATTTTATTAACTCTTCATCAAGACAGAAAAAATAAAAAAAACATATTTTATTTGATTACGTTTCACCTGAGCAGCCTTAAATGCTTATAACCTTAGCTCGAGTCCAAAGGTTGAGCGTTGAGCGCGCAATCGAAAAAAGTATTATATCATCTCGTAATCAATAAATGGAAACTCACTAAAAACTTGTCAGTTCACTGGCACCATTTTCTATGGAATGTCAAACTAGCTAAGTAACTCGCCCTCTCTTCGTCTACAGTATGTGAGGATAGATGGCGTATCGTCTCTTGGGGTAGTTCTTAAAGTTCTCCTTATACCACTTGTGCGTCAGCCAAGCGTTCGCCGTCTGAAATGATTGCATTTTGTTTTTGATTAATCGCCAACTCTCATCATCACACGACAATCATTTTACCTGATTCGAGATGACCCAAATCACAATGTACGACCATGTATCGCAAGCGGGTATAACCCCCGAGATGGCAACGTACATGCCGACTTCGAAGAACATATGCGGCGATGAGACCATCTCGAAGAATCTCCCATGCGGCATGAGATGCTTCTCAGTGACCTTATTACCCGTGCCGTCCTTCCGTAGATTAACCAGAATCATGTTCGACTTGTACTGCTCCGACCAGCAGAAGTGAAAGATGAAACAGCACACGTACTGCATCAGTGTGATCTTTGACAGGGAGAACGGCGTCGGTGATGTACCTTGAAACGAAATAGAAAGAACCAATTAACTTCATAAAGTTCATAAAGTTGCTACCACTCAACAGCTAACCTCTGACGAACCCCTCGGTATTGGCCAACACAGCAACGACCGAGCCAAAGTAGTGTATATACCCGACAATGTAGTGACTAAGATTGATCTTGCTGTGCGATGAGAATATCTGTATGAAATTCGTCTCATAAAACCGCCTCACGCACTGCATTGTTATCAACACCGTTGCCACCAGACCGGACGTCGAATTCACCAAGACCTTGCGTTCCTTACCACCAGCGACGAAATCTAAGAAATCAATGACACACTCTGGTGCCGCACTGCCAAGGATGAATCCCTTCAAATTGAGAGTCAACGCGAGGAGGGACCAAACAAACGCAAACACATAGAAGTGACTGAACCAGGATTTGGGTACCTCCAGCTTTTTAACAAGCGCATTCTCGACACCCTTATGACTGTGCTTGCCATAGCGAAAGGACTGCGTAAGGAACACCGGCAAATGGGGCTCTATCGCATTGATCAGAAATCCCAGGAGTACGATGAAAAGGGTGAAGTTTATGAAAATGCAATTTATCAGACTTATCCGGTATTTGTCGATTACATCTTGGACAAGTTGCACTTGCTCCAGAAACATGTCGTCGAAACTTTCCTCCAAGAACTTGGGCAGTTAATTAATTATGTTTAGTGAAAGCTAGCTTGAACTAAATTCTGATTGTGGATCTGGTTGGACTGTGTTTTTGTTTTGAGAATGATTTTTGAGTTTATAGTGGTGTGTGCTATGGTGAGTACATGGGTTTGTGCAGAAGGTTTGTTTGTTTAGAAGTTGAGGGGAATTCCGTTGTTGATTATTGGAAAAATATATATTGATTTCGCATTTAATCAATGAATGGGAATTGAACGCGATCAGTTAGGCGGCTCTTAAGCAGCGCTCACACTCAACAACTTGCTAGACGATAAATTGAAAAACAGTCAAAATGCTTGTCTGCCAAGGCAAAGGTAGTTTTACACAAGCTAGATTCGCCGCCGATTTTTTCACCATGTGTGTTTTATTTCCCTTGTGGGATCCCCTCTGTCTCATCTCCCTTGACCCTTTCATACAAAAATCGGCGACGAATTTAGCGTGTTTAAAGCGACGTAGTAATGAGCGTTCACATTGGCGATTTGGACGGTTGTAGCGACAAATTTGTTGAGTGTGAACGGGGCTAATCACGCACGTTAAGCTCGTCGCCGATTTTTCAACTGTTTTTGGCAAGGGAGGTGTGACAAAGGGGATCAAAGAAAGGAAATTGTAAGAAAGAAAGAAAACGTTGCATATGTCAAGGCGGTTAGATATTTGCCAAACAAAATCTCTCATTTACTTGAAGCGAATGGAATTGGTTGAACGACAAAATGATGCAGACAAATTTAATGATGATCCACATTAGTTGCTTACAAGAAATACAAGCTTCATCGGGTGCCTTGCAAGAATAAAAAATATGTAAGAGCACACTTCCTCCAGCAAAGGAGAACGCAAAATGTAACCCTCACCTCAGGAAATATCAAAATCGAATTCAGCGACCTCGTACAAAATTCGAATGCCGCCATTTTCGCTTTCTTTTATTCAGCAAGTCCAGCGCGAAATTCACCACCACTCACCAAATCGCATTTCTTGGCATTTTCCCTTGTTCTCTCGCACTCTGTGAAATCTTCACTTTTCATAAATTAATTTAGCATCGGCCTGTAAGTGTGCTTTTTTCTGTTACCTCCTCAAAAGACTTAAAAAAAAAATTCATACATATATAATATATCTAAAAGAATAGTAAAGTTATCTGAAAAAAAAATAACAAAAAATTTGTATCTCTCAATTTGCAACCATCAAAGTAATTGAATTTGAATTTACGAAGAATAAAAGAAAAAATTAAAAACTTGGAAACCCAAAATCCAATTTGATACATATATTAATCGCAAGTATTTTTCCTCTGAAATTTCTTTTTTCCCCCAGCAAAAACTTTTTTTTTTCTCTCTCATCTCACCTTTGCCTTTGCCTTTCTTTTAATGTTTCGTGTGAAGTGACTTTATGAACAAAATCGAACAAAGGGTGATAAATTGCAATAAATTCATCTTCTTCATCTCTTGTCGTCGTTGAAAAATTGTTTAATTAATCTTTATTCTGTTTCTGGCTTTTGGAGTATTTTTTTTCTTCGCTTTTCGTATTGATTTGATTTTTCGTTCGAATTTCTTTTCTTCTTCCATCTCACTCGCTCTTTTTTTTTATACATTTTTTTTTGTGGAAAGGGAGTCGGGAGATTCTGTTGTAAGTAGACGTTTTAAGAAATCGAATTTTATTCAATGTACTTCCATGCATTTTTCTAAAACATATCTTTTTAAATTTTCATTAAATCTGTGCGGGGGGAAACCCCCTTTGCCCACTTCTCCATTTCATCTCTGGGTTTTCTTCGTCGTTTTTTTTTTTGCTGCGTCGTGTGCGTGTATTTGTTTGCGCGTGTGTGTGTGTGTGCGAGAGTGTGTTCGCAAGAAGGAGATAAGTCATAAGCTCTATATGTGTGGTTCTTTGTGTGAAAAATGAATTTTTTTTGAGAAAAGCAAGTGTGGAAAATGGGGTTATAAACGCAGAGGAAAGGAAAAACCAAGCGAAACCTGGAGGACTTCATTTTGTATCGAAGTCGCTAGAATTCGTGGAGAGAGGGTGGGCATATAATGTTTGTCGTGTGCGAAGGTGGTAGTGGTGTGGCGGTGGAGTTGGAGGAGAACATGGAAGGGTGTTTTACAGTTAATCGTGTGCGCTGTGCCTGTGTTCTTTCATACATTTTTTTTTCTTCTAACACTGGCCACCAACATACATCTGCGCTCACACACAGCGAGAAGGAGGGGTATTTGTATGTATGTTTTTCGGTATACATATAGAATTTGCGCGTACACTTGATCTCGTCAACGGCGATTCGTCACTTGACGACGACGAAGTGGCTGATGCTGATGACGACACGTTCAATATCCGCTGTGGTTAGTCCCGTCTCACTTCTTTTTTTTCTTTTTTTTTTTTCGTTCGTTCTTATCACCCTGCCAAACATCGGGCACACAGCAGTGAGTTCTTCTATAGATATAGAGGCTCGAACTCGTGTTGTCTCTTTTCTCCTTCTCTTGACACATCTCTCCCCGTGTAAATGCCCCGTCCTGAGCATTCTTCAGCCGTTTTTGTAATTCAAAGAACAAAAATGCAGCACTTTATCGTGGGGGTTGAAATACCTTTTCACATGGTTTTCATCCTGGAAAATCATATTATGTACATGCCTGCCTATAGATGTATATATCCTTGCAGCGCAGCGTTCATCTCTTTCGTTTTCCTTGGAAACACACTGCGCGAATAATGCACAAAGAAAAAGACAGATCGAACGAAATGGGAGGGAGAGCCAGAGCACTTCTGTTGTATACAAGTGTGTACTGTGTACACTGTACATACGCATACATCTAAACTCTGGAACAAAGAATTATATGTTTTTTTTCTCTCCCGACTTCTCCATTATGAAGGAGAAATGAAAATTCCTTGCGTGTTGCCGCATTTCTCTTTTTTTTTCTTCTCTAATTTTCTTTTCTCGGATGAAAAATTGTTGTGATTTCACTTGTGCGCTGGCTACGTTTGCATATGTCGAACGGTATTTTGTTGGTTGATTGTTTTATGCAAAATACAGTTTGGTTAATTAAGAGGCAAATATTTGCCCAAAATGAATGTTATGGTAAATATGTACCAAGTTCCCGGGGTTTGCTCCGAAATAGGTCATGTGTACTTGCTGGCATTTTATTTCTTCCAGCGTTCGATGGACAATTTCTTACAGTTATTGTTATGCTCGTTGTTTGACAAAACATTTCGCATGAAAATTAAGCTTACGTTAACAAGGCAACAATAACTTTGTCATTGGAAGCTTTCAATTGATCTAAAACCCATAACATGTCCCTGGTTGTGTCACCTATCGTGGCTTTTGAATGTGACCTCGTTTGGTTTTTCTCTCCGATGGTTACTCTGGGATATTCTGGTTTCGATCTGGTACCATCTTAAGATAAAGGCGTGTCCTAGATGCATTTGAATGTGTAACTAGGTCAACTTGTGCTACAATATTTGGGCCAAACAACTGCAGTTATTGAAAGATGTGTGTCATCAGCGTTTTTGTGCAATCATTTTCACTGGCATTGTAGGTCAGCATACAGGCGCATTTGAGAGAGATTTTTCTGTGCATGTGTATGTCGTTTTCTTGTGGCGATCAGATCAAACAAGGCCAAACTTTTATTGCAAACATCGACTGGGGCGAGCTTTGATTTTGCAACTACTACGTCGAGCGGTGTTTTTTTTTTTTTTGGATTCACAGTCGACCTGAGGACTGATCCTTTAAATTGGTTGAGACTCTCCTTTATTTCCACATCTGATGTCCACACCTTCATCCGCACGTGTCCCCATTCCAGCCGCTCGTTGTATAATTACATGTACTTGAAAATCTCAATCAATTTCAATTGCATTCAAATTTACAGAACATGAAAAAAAAAAATGTGTACATATGCGCATAAGAATACCCAGCGAACGAGTAACAAGAGAAGCACATTTTCGTGTGGGCTGTGATATGTTTTGTTTTGCAACGTGATGTAGAAATTCGATTACATATACATTCCCAGTGAGCGGTGGATGGGGGATGGTGGAGAGGAAAGAGGGAGGAAAAATGTGCGAGGGGGTGGCCTCTTTCTTTCAATAATAACTTTCTTCGAAGAAATTCACATGTTCCGAGCATTCATACGCTGACTTTAGTGGAATATGCAAAGAAACGTGATCAAACCTCTTCAGGGTCGTCATTCAATTGATTTTTTTTTTGTTCGTCTTTGAACGTAAACTTCTCTCATCTCTTGTATTTATTATGATGAAGTCGCAACTCTATGGTTTGGTTTACAGCACTGCAGCGGGGGGTGGGGGTTTTTTTTTTGTTTTTGGCGTAACAGGAAATCGTCAATAAACAAGTGCGCCTGCACACAAGTAGCAGCACCGAACACACGCTTATTCGTCGTATGCTTTGAGATCTATTTCGTTTTTATTGAAAACCCAACGACGAATTGCTTGTTTTGTCTATTGTCTCCCCCCCCACCCTTCTGTCATTTTGTTTTGCTGCAATAGCAAGAGTAAATAGAGACAAGTTCTAAATTGCATTGCATTGCTCGAAATGAGCAATAACAACACAAAACCACAGTATTTCTGCTTTGATATAAGCAGCAGCAGCAGCATTCTCAATTCTCGCTCTGTTTGGGTGTCCTTCATGGTTTTACTTGTGCGATGGGGTGGTGGGTTGGTGTGTGCATTGACAACGAGTTATGGGAGAACTCATGCCAATTTTGGTATTTTCTCTTACCCAGCCCCCCCCCCCCCCCCCCCCCCCCCCCCCCCCCCCCCCCCCCCCCAAACACTGTACATTGATTGGAAAGATGCGCACACTATGGATGCAAGGTTAAGGTTAAAACAACCGTGTGCACACACACGCCACACTCCGTCGTCGACGTTCAATTATTTATGTTTATTTAGATGCAATGCAGTGTGCGCGCTGAGCTGTGGAAAAATCCAGATATAATGCAATTAATTACTTTTCCTGATTATTTTTGCCTTTTTCTTCTTATTTGCGGATATTTTTTTTTTTTGCGCATAATTTTTTCAATCATTTTGTCTGCAGTCTTTTGTTGTTGCTGATGAGGTCATCAAAATGTGATTGTCGTGCACCTGGACTGAAGTTGGTTGAGCAGTTTCACACTCACACTCCACCTGCTCGGGTGTTATCCTTTTTAAATATTCAATTAAATCGAGAAATTTCTGCGCGCATCTGTGCTTTCACACAGACTCTCCCTGACACAATTTGATTTTACAGCAAAGTGTGTGCTTATGCGCTAGGTACGCGTCGATTTATTCATGACTAGAGTTCGAGTACAGGCTACAGAGAGACGACACCTTTGGAGTACTTCGCATCTCGTGAGAGACTGTGCTTATGTGCGTCAAAGTGGGTAACTATTTATGCATGTATATTTGCCACGCACATTAATGCGAAAATAACATTTTAATTGACTTTGTTCCATCCGACGCAAGAGAAAGTTTGCTGTGGTGGATAAAGGGACCTAATTAGATGCTTCTTTTTTAGTTTAGCATATTTATTTCATCTCTTCTGCATGGCTTCCCTTTAATATAATAATATGGGTGGCGCTACAACCCGGAAAGGGCCATGGCCTAGCTTCTCAGTAACCCCTCGTGTTGTGCGTGCTATTGTTCTATCGCGAGTGGAAGGGACCCGACTCCGAAGGGCCAAGTTTGAGAAGCTTTTTCTAGACAGCTATACTCCTTTGAGCATTGTCAGTGACTCGAAAGAGGTGGGGCCGTGAAAAGTATTTCTTGTCGTACCAGGAATCGAACCTAGACAAGTAGGTCCAAGTGCGTAGCAGTCGACGCACATACCCACAACGCCACGGGCCACCACATGGCTTCCCTTTAATTCATTCAAATGTTCGATCTTCAGAATGTGATGTTTGAGAAATAAGAGATTAATGAGATATCCAACGTCTGCCCCTTGATTTCATCTGACATCGTTTTTTATTCTACGTGTCTGTGATTACCTGTGAGCTGCTGTGAAACTCTTCTCTAACCGGGCGACTGGATCCGTGGATTTTTGTAAAAGTACATTGAAACACAGAGCAATTGGCCGAAGTAGGATACCTCCTTCCTCTCTTATTCCCAAGCGCACTCGCATCGTCTTATTCACATTATGTCACCAGACAAAAATTGAATTGCTTTATATTCACACTGTCAACAGTTCAAGGTTCACCACTCATCACAGGGGCATACGCTATGTTTTCCAAATCTCGCTCTGACTGAAAGGCAAAATGTCAAGAATACTCTTGATTGTATTCATTTTGGTTTAATTTTGATAAATTCGACTGCGGTCTGGGTCTGGTCTAACCTTCTACAGAAATTAATAGGCCAAGTTCTATGTTTTGTTGTTTATAATGGAGATTTCCATAACTGATCCGTGTGGCTCTCTCTGTCTGTCTCTCACTCTTCTGTTAGTCACCGTCTAACGTTGATGTTCACAATATTTGTGAAGGGAAGTATACATTCGGTTCCTTTTTTTCGATTGTGTTACAATACTTTTGTTTAACAATTACAATGTAGATTCGACAGTAAAATTATTTTGTTTCTCTTTTTAACAATAAATGTGTGAAGAGATGTGAGGAAGACACGACGCACTAAGGAGAAAGTGAGAAAGAATCAAAGCACGCTAGCGTGAGTCTGCACACTACATATACACAACTGTGCTTTTAATTAAGGTCGACTTTTCATGGCGACATACATATAGTTGATGTGAGTTTCATGAGATTTTTGTGTATCTGACTTGTGGGTTAAGTTTTCAATAACCTCTTCGATTCCCTACAGCTCCCAACTGTGGGGGGGGGGGAGGGGGATCTACAAAAAATGAAGAAAATCAAAAATGATTGCCAGTCGTTGCCCCCTCCCCCCTCTTTCACGAGTTATCAATAAAACTCGATGCGTCGCATTAATCTTTTTCATGTTCAATGTAAAAATGGGAGGCAAACTGTAATCACTTCGAAACCGACCTACATTTCGAGTGAAGGCTTTCTTTTCTTTTTCATTCTTCTTCATCCGTTAGAATTACTCTGCGTTTTGTTAGCCTCCAGCTTAGACATTTCGTAGGGTTTCTCCAACAAGTGTGCTGTACTGTGTACGCACACAAGTCGAAGGCATTGGCTACTTTAAAGATCTTAAGGGGGCAGACTAATTGATTGTTTTTTTTTGTATTTTATTGCCAGTCTGGCCCGAAGCACCGGTATTTGTTAATTCAAGTTAGTCAGCATATCAATTGCTTCTGATTAAGGCGAAGATAAAAAACGAAAAAAAAACTGCCAAGATATGACATCATAATTTTCGATGAGGTGATGGTGTTTATTTAACATACTTTACACGAGCATTTCGTGGCTGCCCGTTTAGATCCGTTGGTAACAGCACATGTGGTGGGCAACTTTAAGAGCTTGCTGCAAAATTGAAAGTTATCATCCAGATGATATAAGCGCCGTTTTTACTTGACCACACACACGCCACCTTTTGGTCTTGAATTGAATCTGTTATGTTGCGCTTTAGTCCATGTGATGGTCGCACATTTCCATTTCATTAATTACAATCACGAACTGCTGCTGCAAAAATGTGTGGTTTCTCATTTAAGTTGAAGTCACTTAACTCATCTGGATGACGACGATCCCATACTCTTTCAGCCACGAGCACACATCCACACGTGCATGCGGCGTACACAGTTGTGTGAGTGAACAAGACCAACCCCTGTTTCATTGCGTTTTTATGTATCTTGCAGAACCGCCAAAAAGGGCAAATCCTCTGTAACATGAGCTTAGGTGGTGGTGGAGGTGGATGTGGAGGTGGAGAAATTCGCAAGGGATGTTCGTTCAACTATCGAAAATGACTGCTCCTTTTTGGAAAGGGTTCTCTTTGTTTCCACATCCTTCGGTTTGTACACGAAAAATGTGTGTACTCCCTCGCATACTTTCCTGTTCTCAATTACATGCTAACGATCGATTCGAAAAAGCACCACACTCTCTGGAAGCCAAGCCAGTCGCCTATTCACCAAATGCCTTTGTTGGTTGGTCAGAGTTTTGTCGTGTGTATGTTTCCGACGTTTTTTGTGTTTGTTTGGTTTTTCTTTTGTTTTACTTCTTCGAAGGACTACGAAATGGGTGTGTTGAACTTTTTATGGGCACGAACGGCGGTGTGAATGTGCGTGCGCGTGCACTGACATCATTCGAGATAGAACCCAATCTCACATCATCTGGAACACAACACAAAATAACATGTCGGGACACTTTGCAGGGAGGGGGAGGGGGGGGACTGTTTGTTCGTGTGTGTTGGGGAGAAACAAAAAAAAATGGACGCAGCTTCTAGGTTGAATAGAGTTTGATTGGGTTTATTGACCGTCTCTTTCGGTTTTCCTCTACGATGGAACAAGTTTCAGCTGTGGACTCTCGCCATTACAAAACTTCTCACTAGCAGGAGAATATATAAAAATAAAGTTCTTGGTGTTCACTTGGAAAAATTCAACTTTCTTACACGGGTTAATGCACTTAATTCGATATACAAAGCGGCCAGCGTACATGGCCCACTCGTGATCACATTTTATTCTAGGAAATGCCTAATCATACGTTCGTCTTTATTTACTGTAAGTACTCGTGTGTGCCATACACCATGATCATCACGCCTTTCTGTCTAAATAAAGATTTCAGACTTTCCTTGGGAAGAAACAAAAAAAAAAAAAAAATGAACCACAAGAATATATCCCAGCAAAATAATTCGTTGCCTCTCAGACTCCGACTAGGTGTAGTACTCATACCGAACTAAATTTGTACTTTGCATCATTCGTTTATTTTTGTTGTTGGTTTTATGGCAGAAGAGAGACGAGAAGTGCCCAAACTAGTCTGCTGAAAGGGCAATGGCTTCGAATCAGATCAACGTCATCATCATCATCTCTAGTCCTTCATTCTATTCACTTGATTTCCTTTTATGGGGAAAACTTCGGGAGGTTTCTTGGGAGAGTTCGTTTCGCTTTTCAAGTGTAGACCAGAGACGCGGCCGAGGATGAAGTCACCATCGCACCATCTCATGGTGGATACACATGGCAAATTTGAAGTCCTTTGTGAGTTGTTTTCGATCGGGAGGAGGAGCGAATAGATTTGTTTCATCCACATCCTAATTGAGAAGTTCTCTCTTCCAAGCAATTCCGTTAATTTTGTCTTCTTTGTTCTTCAGTTTGTCAGGGACAAGTGAACAAACATTGCTAATTTTTTGTTATTTCAAAAAGAAGAACGAACAAGAAGCTCTCTCGCAAGCTGGTGATTGTCTTTTTTTTTTTTTTTTTTTCTGTGTCCCCGTCAAGAACGAGACAAAGCGAGGACGGCGATAAAGAGAACAGAAGGTCGTTGATTCGTTGTTGCTTTTTGCAACTGGCATCGCATCAGGCATGGCGTAGCAGCAGAATACTTTTCATTCCTTTTGTGCTGCAAGTGTGAGTGTGCATGGTGAAATGACATATTCTTTCTCTCGCAAAACGCTCTCTCTCTCTCTCTCAGACAGTTTTCAGTTCAGTTTTAGTAATCTTGTGTAAAGCGGCTGAATCTCTCTCGCTCTTCGTTGATTGAATGCAATTTTTTTTTTCTTTTCTAAACCAAATGTAAGGTGCATTCTGCTGTTTTGTACTCGCTGATCAGAGCTAGTTTCGTTTGATAATATTTCTGTAAAGTGCGACGTCAATAACCTTGTTATTTTGAAGTGTTTTTTATTCTTTTTTTTTTTGTTTCTCTTCCTTATACTTGTTTAAGTTTAATTTTATCAGATGTGACCATGTGTACTGCGTATCGAATATATTCGTGTGCGAAATATCACGAGTAAACGTTAGAAAGAAGCTTTATTCTAAATATAATCCAATACACGTGTGTTGCTATAAAAAGAAGAACAAAAAAAAAACAATTTTCTTCAAGCAGACTGATTGATTTGTGGTAACGACCCATGCGATGTTTTATTTTTGAAATTAATAAATGAGAGTCGTTACTCAGTTGTAAAGTGCGATCTATTCACTCAGTACGAGTGGAGAATGAGTGTCGATTCGTTGGCAATATTTCAAATCAAATATCTCTCCTTCCTCCATTTGCTGGAAATGTTGTTTCGATGGAGATTAAGACATAATCAGTTCCTCGCCTAAACAAAAATAACAAACAAAAAACTCTTTTTGTACGTATATTGTATGTGTATGCAATTATTATTGCGATTCAAGGTGATAAACGAATGAATAGGCACCAATATACAGCTTTTTATCGAGTCGCTTCGCATAATTACGTCATCCTCTAACGTATTCTCACTCAAAATCGTCTGCAAAATTTGAAGAAAAAAAAAAAACATACTGTTTTTCTGTTGTTTATGTTCGTACACGTCAGGGATTCTTTCCTGTTTAGCTTGGTTAAAGTCTACGAATTCAGCCAGACATCAGACATCAAGTCGAATGTTCAGTATTTCCTTTGTTTGGCGTTACTTTGTTGCACCAGAAGGTGGTGAAGAGGGAACCACAAACAAGGCAAATAACTGATTGACGTTCAATAGCGTTGGCAAATAGACACTGGACAATTGCCGCAGACCATATTAAAATGCAAATTCAACGACGACAATGATTGTTTTCCATGCACAAGTGATTTCCTATGCATTTCCTATTCCTTTCCCATTCTACAACATTTGAAATAAATTGTTGAAAAGGAAAAAAGTCTCTCACGAGCGTTATTCCATAAAAAAAAGAGAAAAGAAAAGTATGTCAGGCAGTAGAAGCAGCAAAACCCCCCCTCTAAATGTAGGTCACAAATTGGGGCAATGTTGTTCGTTGTTGCTGCTTTGTTTGTTTGCTTGTTTTACTCACCACACACAAAATGGCACCAGTTCTTGCATTTATTCAGCTCTTCTCATTCTACACTTAATTGCAGTTTGCTTTCTCAGATTTTCAATTGTTGTCGATAGCTGCATGTGTTGTGTACACTGGCTTGTGCTAGATTCATGATTACTAGATTTTCAAATGGGAAACAAAACATCAGATGCACGTTGTGGCAAAACAAAGCCATCCCCGAATTGATGGCAAACCTACTCATTGTGGTCTGGTTTTGCATTCATTCGCTATTCGATTCCGTTTTATCAGCTATTTAAGCAGAGTGACTAAATAATTTCGAGCGAAATCATGAAAGCACTTGTTTACCATAATTTCCCAATTTTTTTTCCCCCCCCAACTCTATCGTGAATCATCGACCAGCTGCAAATTTGTAAACAACCAACGGAAAAAATGTGCATGAGGACAGAAAGCGGTGGTGACTAAGGCAGTTTTGTCCAAGTTTGCAGCTCTCTCGTTGGACTGTAAGCTTTCGTCGGGTGGCCTGTTATCGTTTCGACGATCTGCCTGGATTTCGATTGAAGTGGAGAAAGCTTTTTCTTTTTCAGAGCAGAGGCAACGATTTTGTTTATGCATTCAATCTAGAGTCATAGATACGCGTTGTTGTTATTTTTTTGTGTCAAGTATGTCGATGTGTGTCTGTTAGATTATTGCCAAAATCTGTATTTTGATGTGTTTAGTTGCTCCTCCATCGTCAAATTCAGTTGGAAAAATACTTGCTCCCTTCTAGTATGCGATTAATTTCTAGAATCAGAAAACAAACCACCCTCCTCCCCGCAGTCTACCCCCAAAAGAAACCACTTCAATAACTCATTCGTTTTCCTCTTCTATCTCTTTTCAGTTTTCAACCAGGCCGAACTATACATATACATTACTAGTTTAACACAAAGCTCCAAACAAAAAAAAAAAAAAGCAAAAGCAAGAGTAATAAGAATCAGTGAAGTTAGCCGAGCATCGCAAACTTTTCTCAAAGTTTACAAGAGTAACTTGGCAAAGGCATCCTCCTGCTAAATAATATACGAAAGAAGGAGACCAACGCGCGCGCACGTTAGCTTCGTAGAAGGAAGGAATCGCAAGCAAGAATCGAAAAGAAAGAAACTGTTTTTCAGGAACCTCTTTTTCAAGTTTATTAGTTAATTGCAAAAAAGAGGCGTCCTTCGTCGAAAGAGAAGAGGAAAAAAAAAAGAGGAATATACAAATTTTTATAATTTTAATTTCTCTGCATCGCTCTCTCCCTTTCTCACAAACAACAGGAAAGAACTTTCTCTCTCAACCAGTTAATTTATAAGCGTAACGAAAAATTGAAAAAAAAAACATACAGAAGCATACAGAATCACTTAGATAAATTGAAAATAGTAAATTAAAATATTTTAGTTTGTATTGTAAAATAATTAGTGTGTGTACGCGTGTGCGCTAAAAGATTTGCTTACAAAAAACAGAAGAAGAAGAACCGAGGAAGAAGCCCAAAAGCGACAAAAACCACACAAAAAAGAGCAAACATTTTTTTTTTTTTTTACCTCCCCACGTTTTAAATAAATCATCATCATTCCACACTCAACGGTAACGATTCCTTTCGCTCAGTCAAAGGACACTCGTTGGGATATACACGATAAAAAGGATATAGATCCCTTTAAGAGTACATCTGCATTAACCGTCATCACGCCACCAACAATTATACCATCGTCAACCATTTATCGACAGGATTCATCGCCGGGCGGTTTTGACTATCGTCGTAATCCAAAGATTGCAATAACGGCTAATTACAGGAGTGACGAGTCCTCCTTTACAAAAGCAAAAACATTTAAAACGTCTTCGTCGGATCACGCCAATATCTATAGTACAACATTTTCGAAAGCCATAAATATTGATCCATTAATCAGTCCCGTTTCGCCGTCGTCGTCTGCCACGCTTACGACGGCAATCGAGAACAACTTTAAGCAAGCGACATTGCTAAATAGTGGTAATCAACTGCTAACGGCCAGTGAGACATTTCAAAATTTAAAGAATCTTGTTAAAATTGATACAAAACCATCGGCAAATAATAACAACAATAATAATAATCAAAATAACAAACAGTATCAAAACTTTAAGCAACAACAGCAATCATCATCAGTTAGTGGTGGTTTATCACAAATTGGTGGTAGTAAACAACAATTGAACGGCAGCAGCAGCATCAGCAGCAGCAGCGGCGTCATCGGCATCATCAGCAACAGCAACAGTAGCGGTGGTAGTAGCAGTGGCAACCCTGCGAATTTTTCGACCGGTTATAATAAAAATTTCGCCAAAATTCGTCAACACGATTCAGACGCTTTAAGCCCTCGACCACGACGGCCGTATCAGAACGATTCGTCGTCGCGTTACTATAATAAAAATAGTGACGTCAATGGTCAAGGCCGTTCAATAATTGGCGAGCAAAATAGCCGTAACGTTACCTCTGGTGGTAACGTAGGTGAGGGAGGCGGCGGTGGAGGCACTGCTCGACGCCAATATCAAACGAATCATTACCAGCAACAACAACAATCCGATACATTGTATTCTTCATATAATAATAATAGAAATACAAACGATTATAACAGCAGCAGCAGCGGTGGTGGTGGCGGCAACAACAACTCCTACAAAACCAATGCCGGTGGCAATGGCTTAGGAGTTGTTGGTGGTAGATCTTCACAAAGATCAAACTCACCATACGGCAGTGGCAGTGGCAGTGGCACTGCAGCTGGTGGCGGCGGCGGAGGAGGTTATCGTCAATCTAATCGATATGAGAATACCGGTAGACAACAGTATGGTGGTGGAGGCAACAGCAGTAGTAATGCCTCAGGTGGACCAACTTCAAATGGAAATGCCGCAACAGATGGATATCAGTCTTCTTCCTACAACAATTCCAATACCAATAATTTGTCATCATCGGGGAATGTAATTAGTAATAATAGCAGCAGTGGTGGTAATCGAAATTATCGTAATAACGATCGCAACGCAGATTACGGCGGTCGCAATAACGATTTTGACGATTCTCGTTCATCACGTTATAACAACAATAGTAATTATAACAGAAACTATAATAATTATAACAGCGGCGGTTATAACAACAACAGCAACAGTAACAGTCTCGATAGACGCTATAACAAACAAGACGACCGTGGCGGCTACAATAGCCGACAATTGAACGCAAACAACACTTCGACATCGGCAACTGGCGGCGGTGATCCATATTCAGTTGATTCATCAGCATCGTCATCTTCCTCAACGCCAGTTTCATCATCGTATCGGGGCAATTACAATAAGAATGCGACTGGAAATTTGACCGGATCGCCATCGGCATCAAGTGGTAATATAACCGGAGGAGGAGGAGGAGGAGGCGGTGGAGCAGGCGGTTCATCATCATCACGTGCAATTTCACCAACTCCACCACCACCATCGGCTGGACGTTGGGTACCACCATCATTGCGGCCACAACATCTATTGACGCAAAATGAAAAGAACGATGCTGTGTTCAGAAGGGTGAGTTTGTAAAAAAGAAAATTATACTTCATAATCCAACTTATCTCTCATGTGTCTGTGTCTGTTGGTCTGATGGGTATGAGTTTCGCCATGCCAGTCTCTTCTGACGCCAGCAGGCATGCCCTATTAAGTTTCCTCTTCATTGCCCCCCTTTTTTCCTCGTGCCTCCGTGAAGAGTGACATCATTTCGAAGTCCATATCCCTGACCCAGTTTTTTGTTTTCCATAAAAGGGAAATACAATTTAATCAGAAGGAAATTATGCTCTCATGGCATGGCATAATGGTGTGGATGCTGCTTAAGTGACTGTGCACTCATTCTAGTCTATTTTCGCCAACATTTAAGTACCCAGCCCAAATCGTGTCTGCCGAGGAAGCACTCGGTCGTCATCACTTCTTCACATCGCATGCAAAAACAAACCTGCTCTGCAACAAATATCAGCACTGTCTGCGATAAAATTTATTAACAATTTAACGTCCTTTCAGGTCCGCGGTATACTCAATAAACTCACGCCAGAAAAATTCCAGGAGCTAAGCGATGATCTGTTAAAACTTGATTTGAATTCTGCAAACATATTGAACGGTGTTATTCTTCTTATATTTGATAAAGCCCTAGATGAGCCAAAATATTCGTCTATGTATGCGCAATTGTGCAAGAGATTATCCAAAGAAGCGCCAAATTTTGAAGAGTCTCCAACCGATACATGCACATTCTTGCGTTTACTCGTAGCCATTTGCCGTGAGAGTTTCAATAATCGTTTAAAATCAACGGAAATACTTAGTGACAATGCAGATAATGCAACAGCAAGCGGTGGCAGCGCCAAAACTGAATCATCACCCGATCATCAGCTCACCCAGGATGAGGAGGAGAAACGACTTATGGCCAAGCAACGTATGCTTGGCAATGTTAAGTTTATCGGCGAGCTCAGTAAATTGGAAATGCTATCGAAGAAAGCCCTGCACGAGTGCATACAGCAATTGTTGGACAAAAAGAAGAAACGTAACAGCCAACAGGAAATGTGCGAGGACATGGAATGTCTATCCCAGCTACTTAGAACTTGCGGAAAGAACTTGGATAATACAGAACAGGTTTGTGGCAACTTTCCTTATACCCTTACAGCCCATCCTCATGAGTTGTTATCATTATTTTGATTTTCTTTTTGTTTCCCATTTGGTTTTCTGTCAAATCAGGGCAAAGACATGATGAATCGTTATTTTGAAAGACTGGAACGACGATCAAAATCGACTGAATATCCTCCGAGAATTCGCTTCATGCTGAAGGATGTTATCGAATTGCGTGAGAACAATTGGGTACCTCGAAAAGTGGCTACCACTGAGGGTCCTGTACCAATTAAACAAATTCGAACAGACGACGATACACTAATCCGAACGCCGTACGTTAATCGCAATCGTGATATGCGTAACAACGACCGCGACAGTGACAACTGGATGAATCGATTCACATTGAATCCTCAGCCTGGCTACACCGATATGTTTGCAAGCTTAAGCGTTGGCGGCTCATCTCCAATTATGTCACCGTAAGTTTATTTTCTCTTTCCTCTTTCCTTCCATTGCATTTCAAAATAAAAAAACAACCATTTTGTTTGTTTAAAATCAATTTTAGTGGTTACAATAACAACCGCCAATACAATAATCAACGTAACAATCAGAACAACCATCACAACAACTATAATAACCGTTATAACAAGCATAACAACAATGGACAGCACAATAACAATGGCGGGCAACACAACAACAACAACAACATGCACAACAACCAATCATCGCAGTACAGCCAAATGCTGAACAACAAAGAGCTAGCACCGCGATTCAAGAGCAAACTAATGTCAGCCAATCAAGATTCTGTTGAGAATTTGCAAATGCGTCCCGCTGCGAACAGTTTGTTGTTTAAGGTTGCCGTACAGAATACCAAGCAACCGCCAATGTTGCCAATGTCAACACTGCCACCGCATAGCGGAGGTAACAACAACAATGGCGGCGGCAACAACCAGCAATCTGGTGGCAATTCATCGGCACAATCCTCTCAGTCACCGCTGTCCGCCAATCACTATCCACTGCTAGCTACACCAGCATCTTTGAGCCAGAATCGGCCAAGCTCCACACCATCGAGCGAATATCAGTACGATTCGAACGAGTCTGGCAAGTCGTCATCTGGCATTAGCGCATCCGATAAAGTGCTTAAATCGATTGCATCATCACCGAACTTCAGCACTTCGCCGACCAACATCAATGATGACGCCAGTGTGTCAGCGTATGCACAGCAGAATAAGAAATCCAGTGCTGATGGCCAGCAGGAGGCAGCACCTTCCAAGCAGGGATCTTCTGAGCGGTCAATGGGACCGGTCACCACCTCTGGTGGTACATCGTCTGCAAGTGGCAGCGGTGGCAAACAGGCAAAGAAGGACAAGGCATTCAACAAGGAGGAGGTTCTCAAGCGAACATCGATCTTCTTCAAAGAGAACTTCTACACCGACGACAAGAACATGGACGATTTGATGGAAGACTTCCTGCAGCTGAAGACTCCCGAGAAATGCATGAAAGACATCTGCATCAACTTGGTCATGGACGTGCTGGACAAATCCGATCAGTTCTTCGATCGCTTGATTGATTTCCTTCAGGGACTGCGTAAGCAAACGTTGATTAAGGCCAACATTGTGCTGGAGGTGTTCAAGCAAGTGATCAATCGTATGAACGAACGCGAAGTGATCATCCCCAGGATTGCCACCTTGGTCGCGTGTCTGCTCTCGAAGGCAGTTGCCAGTGCTAATTTGCTAAAGCTCACCGAAGTTGCAGCATACACAGAAAATGGCCAGCACTATCCGCTATTTTTGCTTGTGCTGCAACAATTGCACAAGTCAATGGGACGCGATGCGCTCGAGGAGATGTTCCGATCAAGTAAAATTGATCTCATGAACAGCCTACCGGAAGCCGATCGCAACAAGACTCGTCTCGCTGAGATTCTTGACGATCGCAGCCTGGCATTCTTGTATCCCTTGCTGAAGGTGCAAGCTGAGATGTTGAAACAATTGCAAGCGGAACCCAATCCGCAGGCGTTCTTCAAGTGGATTAAGACAACGGTTGATGCGAAGTACTACAAGGATCCGGGCTTTGTTACGGCTCTTATGACGGTTATTTTGAAATATATCACTGAGGTAACTGTTGATTGAGATTGAGACTATTTTTCAAGTCCTGTTGACTAATTTTGTGTACGTTCTGTTTAGGAAACAACCCTTGCCGATGGCACCGATATTAAGAAGAATCCCGAGAAGCCAATGATTGAAAAGGAAGAGGCTCTATTACACAAATACTGCCAGATCTTAGAGACTTTCCTTAGTGGAAACATCGATCTACAATTAATTGCCCTCTATGCCTTGCAAGTCTTTTGTTTTAATGCGAATTTCCCAAAAGGTAAGAAATGTGAAAAAAAAAACGACGCACCGGGGGACCCCGCAAACTAATGCCAAATTGTTCACTTTAAGGTATGCTATGCCGTTGGTTCAAAAATCTTTACGAAGCCAACGTTATAGAGGAAGAAGCGTTCGTCTTATGGAAGGAAGAGATCTCAGATAAGTATCCGGGCAAAGGTACCGCCCTGTTCCAAGTCAACAACTGGCTAACGTGGTTGGAAGAAGCTGAATCTGAAGATGAGGAAGATTAAGATGCAGAAAATATATTACAAACAAGTTCTATAACTAATATCAATTATATTGGATTAACTTCAAATTAAAAAGCAAACAAAAAAAAAACATATATATATACAAAAACAAACAAAAAAAAACAAATTAAATAATTAAAATTCAAAAAAAACGAAACTTAAATTCAAAATCAAACGATTTTTTTTATAAATAAAAATACAACAAAAAAATATAAGAAAATTGCAAGACACAAAAATTAAAAAAAAAAATATATACATATATTAAATTCGAAAGTCGAGAGAACAACTATTCAATTCAATTTATTTCAGACCTAAACAAACATTTTATTTCCTATTTATTCCCTAAATCCACACACAAAGAAGAGAAGTATATACATACAACCTATATTTTATTTTTATTATTTCTTTTTTTTTTTTTTTTTTTCGTAAATTCAATCTTGTATCCGATCTTTTGTTCTATTTTTTATATCCATATATTAAACCATGTGCAAGCAAGCAAACAGCCCTTTTTGTTTCACTTCGAATGTTGTTGTTTTTTTTTCCTTCACATTTTCGCAAGACGTTATTTCGAATGGAAAACAAAAAAAAAATAAACAATTAATCAAATGAAATGAAAAAAAAAAATGTTAATCGATGTGAGAACTTATAAATAATCGTATAGACATACAAATATGCATTATCGGTAGAGTTTATCGTTTATTTCTCTCTCTCTCTCTTGTCCTTTTCGTTGTTTTTTTTTCTTGGTTTGATGAAGCAGACGCGACAACACACATAAGACACTCAACCAACTTCAAACTATAAACCCAAACAACAAGTGCATGCGCTTGATCCAAATCAAATTTTCCACTCTTAGAACACACATACATAAGCGTAGAGTAGAGAAACAAAGAAGATTGTCTTTCCGAGAACACAGTAGACTTTTCAAAAATTGAAAACAGAAACTGATTGTAGTGAAATCGAAATATAAACACAATTTATTTGAATACAATAGATATATTGCAAGAATTGAAAAATCTGGGGAATAAATGAAAACTTCAAAAACAACCAATTTTTGTGTTCTTTTATTGGTGAGGGAACTTGCTTATGAAGTGGGAAGCAGTGGAATGAGAGCACCTAAGCAAAGCTTTTGACTGCAAGGCATGGTGTTTTCATAAACGTCGGCCGAGTTCATAAACGTCGAACTGCGGCAGCCCTGCAAAAATTTGCGTTCATAAATGTACATACGCGGGGTGTTCAATATATTCTCGGTATCGGGGTGAAGCTGTGGTTGTATATATAAATTGACTAATTTATCAAGTAATACTATTATTTTAGTGCATTCATGGAAAATTTCATATAAACGTGATTGTTAATTTGCGTTTTATCTCTAGTTAAACAGAATCATAATGGCAAATGAGACGATGATGGTGAAAATTGAGCTTCGCGCTGTAATTAAATTTCTCACTAAGCAAGAAAGCTGTTTACCAGGGTTCCGCAGCTTCATTATCAACTGTGCAAAAGTGGTCAATTGAGTTCAATAGAGGCAGGAGAGCACTGAAGACGACCCCCGCTCCGGCGCCCCGGCTACTGCTTGTAAGTGTTAAGCAAGGAAAAAGTCAAAAAACTATTCATGAAGAGATGGTGGCTGTTTTCCAGGGTTCCGCACCTTCATTATAAACTGTGCAAAAGTGGTCAAGTGAGTTCAGAGAGGCAGAGAGAGCATTGAAGGCGAACCCCGCTCCGGCGCCCCGGCTTCTGCTTGTACGGGAGAAAGCATCAAAGAAGTCGAAAAACTTGTTCTTGAGGATTCCCGAATAAAGGTGAAAATGATGGCAGAGATCACCAAGCTTTCAATTGGTACCCTAACCATCTTAACCTTTCAAAGGTCAGTGCAAGGTGGGTGCCACGAATGCTCACAGCGCCTCAAAAAAAGTGAGAATCGCATCTTGTAGAGATCTGTTGGAGATGTGTAGTGAGAACGCGGACGGTGTTATGGATCGAATTGTTAATGGTGACGAAACATGGGTTCACCACTATGACCCTGAAAGCAAACAAGAGTCCATGCAGTGGCATAAAAAGAACAGAACCCCCGTGGAGCTCAAAGTCACTCCGTCTGCCGGGAAGCTCATGGCCTCATTTTTTTGGGACTCAAAGCGAATCTTGCTCATTGAGTACAAAAAAAAGGTGAAACCACCAACACCACATCCTACGCTTCCACTTTGCATAATTTGCGGGAGGAAATTGAAAGGTAAAGACGGTGTTGCTCCTTCATGACAACGATCCTGTTCACACGGGGCGAGTTTCGAAGGCTGCTGCGCGAGATTGTGGCTTCGAAGAAATCCAACACCCACCCTATAGTCCAGACCTTGCCCCTAGTGATTATTTCCTGTTTCCGGATTTGAAAAAATGTCTTCGTGGAAAAAGATTTTCGGATGATGAATAACTCAAGTCGGCAATAAATGGGTATTTTGCAGGGAAAGAGGAAATTTATTTTTTTTGAGGGTTTAAAAAAGCTTATCTCAAGATGTAACAAATGCATTGATGTTAGAGGAGATTATACTGAAAAATTTAAATTGAATTCGCATTTTCCTTCATATCGATACCGAGAATATATTGAACGCCCCTCGTAAAAGCAAAGCCACAGTCTAACTGCGATCAAGTTGGCAGTGATTTTTGTAGGATTGCAGGGAAATCGAAAATTGGACTTCTTCATTCGAAAGTGGCTCTTAAAAACCGGAAATTCTCTTATTATTTGAAGGATATTTCGGTCCTTTTTGGGAAACGTCTTCACTTCCAATTCTTTTTATTTGAAATCATCGCCCTTTTGTTTCGCGTTCTCCACTTGTGTGCGCCGTCTCAACCATTCTTAAAGAATTCAATTTCTTTTCCCATGACACCAAGCTAACTTCGAGAAGAAATTCTCAGGACACTCATTCGCGTCATAACTGAACACTGGGCAATTGACACACGCAGCTACATGGCGACTTATGGACATGGTTAGAAGGTCTGCACAATGAAGCTTCAAACAGACGGCTAAAGACAGCACAAACCGATTGCACGCCCCCAATAAGATCAACAAATGTTCACAAATGTTCGTCGGGTCCACAGTCTTTCCTTTGCAAATGCTAACAACTGCCAGAACCAAAAGGAGTACGACATGTTCCACCTCCAACCAATGCAGAAAAAACCCCATTGAAACAGCAACAGTGAATTTATTTAACAATTAATGAACATTGACTTGTAGTCCGGTCAAAACGTGGCCCTGTCTACGGCTTAGTATTATCAGCCTCCGCCACCTCAGCTACCTCCGCATCCTCTGAAAAGCATACATTGTAAGAAGAGCAATCACAATCGATTATTCGTTAACGTTCACCTACGCTTGTTGCCCGGAATGCGACGTAATCTCTCCTGCTTAACAGCCGCATAGTACTCCGCTTCAGCCTGCTCGCAGGCATCTACAAAAAGCCAATCATTAATTGGGAAAAAAACACACTGAATCTGAATGAAACTTTTACTTTTGAACGGCTGCACGTTAACCTTCCCATTCAACATTGTTAGATCGCCCTGCTCCGGACCGTGGGACACCTTGACCTTGAGCTTGATTTCCCTTGACTTCGCCTCGAGAATCTTCTCGCGACGATTTTCCCGTTCGAACATCTAGAAGTGAACATGTCTGACATGACCATTCATGCCACAGAATCAGCACTTACCGCCGTTAGCAGGGGTTTGTCATTCTTCGACGAGTGCTGCATGTTCTCGGAGACCTCGATCAGGAACGTTGCACCCTTCTGACTTCCACAGCTGACGAACTTGCCGTTCTCGTTGGTGCGGAGGCAAAGCAGGGGCTCGTCGCACACCTTCACAGTGAGGACTGGCTCGTTTTGCTGTTGCAGCAGATCCCAAGCGTCCAGAACACCATCCATGCGCGTCACAAAAAACTGCGAGACTCTACACAAAATGGCATTTTCTTATCAGAAGGAATCAAACGCTTAATCGAACGAACTTAGTGTAACTCCACGCCCCATCTGTTAGCATCGCCGAACTACTCTTCGTCCAAATAATGGAGCTCTCTCGACAGTCCTCCGACCAAATCCTCGCCGTCCAGTCCCCGACGGTTAGGAAATTCTTCACAAATGCCGGATTCCGGGTGATGGCAAACACAGGGCCGAGGTGACACATCATCTAATGGAGACAAAGAAACCTCGCATTGCTCAAGGAAAAGCGGAAGAACTCATTGAACAAACCCTGATTTGAATTTTCTCCGTGGGCGTCTTGCCCTTTCGGTTGCAACAGAATAACATTCCCATTTCCGTGCCGCACATAAACCGGGTTGGTATGGTGGTCTCATACTCCAGCACAGACACCCCGTAAGATCGTCCCAAATCCTGCTCATCAGTGCGGACTGGATCCATGAGCAGCTTGTCCAAGGGCTCGTTCAACTTTCTTGTATCCCACCACAGTACTTGTCCGTCGGATGCTCCTGAAAAGAATTCGGTGCCGCTTTTCGAGTTGTTCCAGAGAACAGAGTTGACCGGATCTCGGTGGCACACTTCTCTTTCGCTTATCATCACTGGGTAGCGACCATGACGCGTATCCCAAGCCGCCACCTGGCCATTGTACATCCCACTGACCAGGCTAGTCGGATCCTTCTGATTGTACTCCAGACAGACACACGGAACCTTGGGCTCCAGCGTCACGAGTGGTTCGTTTGGGTTCTCGATCTCCCAAATATACGAATTAGTCAACTGGCCTGATTTGTTTCCCTGGAACCTCATGTCACAATGACTGGCCGCCAGTCGTGTGCCGCCATCGGGGGACCACGACAAGTGAGTGACTGGCACCTTGATTGTGTTCGGATCTCTGTACACATTAACAGTGCGCGATCGGCAGGGTTCGGGCAACGGAGCTGGATCCAAACCTTCGAAATAGTTCTCGTAAATGTTCACCGCGTTGTTCTGATGAATGTAGTGTTCCATTGGTTTGGTCAGGTTCATCACTTGCGTTATGTAGTTCTCGTCCTTTTCGATTTTTCGTTTGTACCTGCAACCCGAAATGCAGTGACAGTGGATAAGACTTTGCTGACTCTCACCTAACAGTTTGCTCTGGATCCTGCATGTTGATGTCCTTTGGCCAGCCGCCTTCGTTGTGTGTGATGCCGCAGTGCTTGTAGGTGGCTCTTTCGGTGTTCGCCACACTGGCTGACATTTGCCTTGTGAATTGGGTCATTCGATCCACTGGATTTCGCAGCACAAAATCGCGTCCCAATTCCCGATTGGACGCCTCCGAGAATAGCACTTCATCTTTATCTTGAAAAGAATGTTGTTGGCCAAAGTTGCGACGCTCTTTTTTGTAGACGTACTCCATGATGCAACACAGTTAAGTGGTGGCTTGGAGTGAAAAACTGTGGATGGTTGTTATTGGATCGATGGAGTGTTGGAATTGCCTTAGTTACCAGTCCAGTTAAGTCACTGTTAACATGGGAAGATGGTTCGGTAATCCGAATGGTCAGGGAATCAGTAATTCAGGGGCATTCTTCACATTTCAGAAAATGTTTTAAAACTAGGAAGAAGTACAAATAGTCGGACAGACAAGACATTTTTTAAATTATTATCGATGCAGTGCGGAAGTCTGTCACACGTATTCACCACAATTTCCGGGGCATGTTGAAGATGGTTCGTGTATCGGATACGGCATTTGAATGGTTTTCTGCTTGCTTTTGTTGTCGTTTTTTTGACTTGTCCTTAGGAGCGTTCACATGGACAAACATACCGGACAAACATGGTCTGACAGACTACGATTTGATCGTGTCGGTTGGCGGCTATGTCAAATAATTTTTATATTTCGTGGGAGCGAAATGTATAGGAGGGGGATGTCGGTAAATACAAAAGTAAAGAATATAAAAATACAAATTTTATCGTCTTGGCTTTTACATGCGTCCACCATCATTCATTCATTAATTTGAAAACATGTTTGATCATGTAATAGCTAACAACATCGGTCTGTCAAATAACCATCATACTAGGTCTGTCCGGTATGTTTGTCCATGTGAACCGCCCTTTTGGTCCAGCAAACTGCTCTCTTCATGGAGGCGTTTTTAGGGTTCATGCCTTTGCTACAATTGATTGCAATTTATTCTTCATCAAATAGATGTTTAAACAAATTACCTCGAAAAATGTTAAATACTATTTATTAACATCCAAGAACAATACGCATTCAAGAACAATCAAATCTATTCCAAGCCATCCTACGAAAGGCACGCATTAATTTCTAATTCAAATAAATGGCAACGCCGCCACCCATAAACTGCAACCAACTTCGCATTTAAACAAAACACTGTCAAATATATTTAGTAATTTATTAACCTATTTGCACATTATACACGCGTTACCCAAGCATTATTACTCATATTAACCAAATAAATTGTAGCCAAATAAATAATTATTAAATCTGCCAAAGAAAAATTGAATAAAACAATTTGAAAGCGAAAAAAAGCAAAAAAAGACCCGAGTTAATTGTGCGAGAAATGCCTACGTGACTCGATGTGAATCCCCTATGGAAGCATTTTTCTGTCACTCGTGCATCCATTCACCCCACTGCTGCGCATCTACCAGAAAGCAAAACTCATTTGCAAGCGACCGAGTGCAAGAAACAACTCGGCCAGTTGCTTTGTGAAAGTCGTTTGTTGTGTTTCGCTCTGTGCTACCAAGTGTTCTTTGTTTGCATTGAAGAATTTGCAGAGTAGAAAAAAGAACCTTGATTTTCGTCTATTACTGAATTAAAGCAAAACAGCGATATGCTTGAAGTATCACCACTTCCTGCAGCCATACCATCGGGGGTCGTTGTAGTGCGGGCAAAACCAAAGAAAGTATTTAAACCGAAGGCGAAGATAAATCGAATACCGCAGGAGCTGTTAGATGACCGTCTCCTACAGAAGGCCATTGAACGGCTACCGTCGAATTATAATTTTGAAATTTACAAGACCATATGGAGAGCGAGGGAGTTGAAGGCGAAGAGGATTGCCCTGCAAATGCCCGAAGGACTGTTAATGTATTCGATTGTAATTAGTGAGATCCTGGAGCGTTTTACCACAGCAGACACAGTCATCATGGGTGATGTAACGTACGGAGCCTGCTGTGTGGATGACTACACCGCGAAGGCGTTAGGTGCGGACTTCCTTGTGCACTACGGCCACAGTTGCCTGATACCCGTGGATCAAACGACCGGAATAAAGGTACTCTATGTATTCGTCGACATCAAAATTGATCCGTTGCACTTCTTGGACTCGGTTAAGCTGAATTTCAAGCCAGATGGCGGCCAGATCGCTTTGGTGAGTACGATTCAATTTGTGACCACGCTTCAGGCTGCATCCAGCGAGTTGAAGGATAAGGGATATGATGTTATTGTTCCTCAAGCCAAGCCGCTGAGTCCCGGTGAGATACTGGGATGCACATCACCTCAATTGCCAGAGACCACAAAGATTCTGATATATTTGGGCGATGGACGGTTTCACTTGGAGTCGGCTATGATCGCCAATCCACGATTGAAGGCGTACAAGTATGATCCATATGAGAAGAAGTTCACCTTGGAGGAGTACGACCACCGGTCGATGCAGAGTATTCGATGGGAGCACATCAAAGAAGCTAAGAACGCCAAGAAAATCGGTATTATCCTCGGCACACTGGGACGCCAGGGAAGCAGTCGTGTTCTGCGATTTCTCGAGAAACGTCTGCACGCCAAGGGCTACGCGACATCTGTGATCCTCTTGTCGGAGATCTTTCCGCAAAAACTGGCACTGTTTGGCCAGGACATCGATGCGTTCGTTCAAATCGCTTGCCCGCGTCTGTCCATTGACTGGGGTAGTGCCTTCCCGAAACCCCTCCTGAATCCCTACGAGTTATCCGTCGTATTGGGCGATGTCGAATGGACGCCAAATAATCTCGAGCCAGACAACGCATATCCCATGGATTTCTATGCGTCTGGCAGTCTTGGACCGTGGACACCGAACTTCAAGCCACCAGCACTGGGCGAGTGCGAGAACAAGCCCTCGGCCAAATGCTGCGGACGGTGTACACGCGGAGAGCTGGAGAAGGACTCCGTCGCAGCCGAAGATCTGCTTGACTTCAAGAAGGGATAAAGCGACTGCCGTTGCAGTTGCGTTGCGGTTGCGGTTACACAGATGGATGAGTGTAATAAGTACAAGTAGCTTTTAGTTTTATTTGCTTTCTATTTTATTGAAAGACTTCAAGAAGACTATGTAAATAAATGTGTTTTGTATGTAATTCTGCATATATACTATGTGAACAATTAGCAATAAATGAACAAGTTGATTGTGTTATTTTGCGTGCGTTTGTCATTCACTTTATCGCCTTGACAGAGACGTCGTGGCCCTCGATCTATTTTCGCTAGAATTTTGTTTTTGCTTCCGCCGTTCATTCACACGAGCTACATATGTACGGGTGTGTACATGTGCTCATAATCAGACGGCTCGTGGTATCATATATGACGCAGGTGTCGAGTATCTCGATGGCACAAGTGAAGATTATGAAATCTTTGTAAGTGTTGCAAAGGCGAAACTATTACGATGTGTTCTTCTGTCTGTCGCCCTCATAGGTGAATGTCTGAATGCAGCAATTGGTCTACGTGACTTTCCGACAAACGATTACCATCCCTCTTCATTGGTTTGTGCAATGGGGTGGGTCTCGTTTTTTTCCGTCTTCAGTAGAATTAATCTGATGGATGGAATATGCTTGATCAACAGCCGCCATAGAAGCAGTTGCCGCCACCGATGAGCTGATACGCGCTTGGCTTCCAGCTACGCAGATTGTGATGACGCATGTTTGTCAGCGTTGTAAAGGGGGGCGCGTGTATCAGCTGTTTTTTTTGTTTCTTTTTCTTCTGTTAGCGATAATTAATTGGGTTTGCGAACATCAACAGGTTTTTTGGTTTTCGGTATGGCATAGCAGGAAACAAATTTGAATGATTTTTTCGACGTCGTCTTTGTGAAATGACGCATTGGGGGATTTTTTCAGCATTTTGATGATGGCTTGGTTATCGTCTGAATTAATAAGAAATTTGGCTTTTGGGATCGCCTTGGATTTCTTGAATGAATGACATCGAAATATCTGGGTTGACGTTGTTAGTGATTCACTGCTGAGGCTAAATATGAAATGGTGACCAAGACCGTGATGCCGGTAGCAGTTAACCAATTCCAAGGCAAGGTTGATTTTTTACGTTATTTTTTGGAGAGACAGCAGAAGAGCGAAACAGTACAGTTCAATGTCGTAGGTAGCCTAGTTGGGCCGCTGTGGCAGTTGGAAGATGAGCCATGAAAACGCTGAAAAATCCTTACTATACACTGTCAATTTTTTTAGGTGAAAAATTCGATGTCGTCGGATCCATTCCAGTCTTTGGATTCTGATAATATACATCGAAACACATAACCACAGGTGCACACAGGTCGTAGGTACGTCTAGTTGGGCCGCTGTGGCAGTTGGAAGATGAGCCATGAAAACGCTGAAAAATCCTTACATTTTTTTAGGTGAAAAATTCGATGTCGTCGGATCCATTCCAGTCTTTGGATTCTGATAATATACATCGAAACACATAACCACAGGTGCACACAGGTCGTAGGTACGCCTAGTTGGGCCGCTGTGGCAGTTGGAAGATGAGCCATGAAAACGCTGAAAAATCCTTACTATACACTGTCAATTTTTTTAGGTGAAAAATTCGATGTCGTCGGATCCATTCCAGTCTTTGGATTCTGATAATATACATCGAAACACATAACCACAGGTGCACACAGGTCGTAGGTACGCCTAGTTGGGCCGCTGTGGCAGTTGGAAGATGAGCCATGAAAACGCTGAAAAATCCTTACTATACACTGTGGATTTTTTTAGGTGAAAAATTCGGTGTCGTCGGATCCATTCCAGTCTTCGGATTCTGATAATATACATCGAAACACATAACCACAGGTGCACACAGGTCGTAGGTACGCCTAGTTGGGCCGCTGTGGCAGTTGGAAGATGAGCCATGAAAACGCTGAAAAATCCTTACTATACACTGTCAATTTTTTTAGGTGAAAAATTCGATGTCGTCGGATCCATTCCAGTCTTTGGATTCTGATAATATACATCGAAACACATAACCACAGGTGCACACAGGTCGTAGGTACGCCTAGTTGGGCCGCTGTGGCAGTTGGAAGATGAGCCATGAAAACGCTGAAAAATCCTTACTATACACTGTCAATTTTTTTAGGTGAAAAATTCGATGTCGTCGGATCCATTCCATTCTTTGGATTCTGATAATATACATCGAAACACATAACCACAGGTGCACACAGGTCGTAGGTACGCCTAGTTGGGCCGCTGTGGCAGTTGGAAGATGAGCCATGAAAGCGCTGAAAAATCCTTACTATACACTGTCAATTTTTTTAGGTGAAAAATTCGATGTCGTCGGATCCATTCCATTCTTTGGATTCTGATAATATACATCGAAACACATAACCACAGGTGCACACAGGTCGTAGGTACGCCTAGTTGGGCCGCTGTGGCAGTTGGAAGATGAGCCATGAAAGCGCTGAAAAATCCTTACTATACACTGTCAATTTTTTTAGGTGAAAAATTCGATGTCGTCGGATCCATTCCAGTCTTTGGATTCTGATAATATACATCGAAACACATAACCACAGGTGCACACAGGTCGTAGGTACGCCTAGTTGGGCCGCTGTGGTAGTTGGAAGATGAGCCATGAAAACGCTGAAAAATCCTTACTATACACTGTCAATTTTTTTAGGTGAAAAATTCGGTGTCGTCGGATCCATTCCAGTCTTTGGATTCTGATAATATACATCGAAACACATAACCACAGGTGCACACAGGTCGTAGGTACGCCTAGTTGGGCCGCTGTGGCAGTTGGAAGATGAGCCATGAAAACGCTGAAAAATCCTTACTATACACTGTCAATTTTTTTAGGTGAAAAATTCGATGTCGTCGGATCCATTCCATTCTTTGGATTCTGATAATATACATCGAAACACATAACCACAGGTGCACACAGGTCGTAGGTACGCCTAGTTGGGCCGCTGTGGCAGTTGGAAGATGAGCCATGAAAACGCTGAAAAATCCTTACTATACACTGTCAATTTTTTTAGGTGAAAAATTCGATGTCGTCGGATCCATTCCAGTCTTTGGATTCTGATAATATACATCGAAACACATAACCACAGGTGCACACGGTCGTAGGTACGCCTAGTTGGGCCGCTGTGGTAGTTGGAAGATGAGCCATGAAAACGCTGAAAAATCCTTACTATACACTGTGGATTTTTTTAGGTGAAAAATTCGGTGTCGTCGGATCCATTCCAGTCTTTGGATTCTGATAATATACATCGAAACACATAACCACAGGTGCACACAGGTCGTAGGTACGCCTAGTTGGGCCGCTGTGGCAGTTGGAAGATGAGCCATGAAAACGCTGAAAAATCCTTACTATACACTGTCAATTTTTTTAGGTGAAAAATTCGATGTCGTCGGATCCATTCCATTCTTTGGATTCTGATAATATACATCGAAACACATAACCACAGGTGCACACAGGTCGTAGGTACGCCTAGTTGGGCCGCTGTGGCAGTTGGAAGATGAGCCATGAAAACGCTGAAAAATCCTTACTATACACTGTGGATTTTTTTAGGTGAAAAATTCGATGTCGTCGGATCCATTCCAGTCTTTGGATTCTGATAATATACATCGAAACACATAACCACAGGTGCACACAGGTCGTAGGTACGCCTAGTTGTGTGGCTGTGGCAGTTGGAAGATGAGCCATGAAAACGCTGAAAAATCTTTACTATACACTGTGGATTTTTTTAGGTGAAAAATTCGGTGTCGTCGGATCCATTCCAGTCTTTGGATTCTGATAATATACATCGAAACACATAACCACAGGTGCACACAGGTCGTAGTTGGGCCGCTGTGGCAGTTGGAAGATGAGCCATGAAAACGCTGAAAAATCCTTACTATACACTGTCAATTTTTTTAGGTGAAAAATTCGATGTCGTCGGATCCATTCCATTCTTTGGATTCTGATAATATACATCGAAACACATAACCACAGGTGCACACAGGTCGTAGGTACGCCTAGTTGGGCCGCTGTGGCAGTTGGAAGATGAGCCATGAAAACGCTGAAAAATCCTTACTATACACTGTCAATTTTTTTAGGTGAAAAATTCGGTGTCGTCGGATCCATTCCAGTCTTTGGATTCTGATAATATACATCGAAACACATAACCACAGGTGCACACAGGTCGTAGGTACGCCTAGTTGGGCCGCTGTGGCAGTTGGAAGATGAGCCATGAAAACGCTGAAAAATCCTTACTATACACTGTCAATTTTTTTAGGTGAAAAATTCGATGTCGTCGGATCCATTCCATTCTTTGGATTCTGATAATATACATCGAAACACATAACCACAGGTGCACACAGGTCGTAGGTACGCCTAGTTGGGCCGCTGTGGTAGTTGGAAGATGAGCCATGAAAACGCTGAAAAATCCTTACTATACACTGTGGATTTTTTTAGGTGAAAAATTCGATGTCGTCGGATCCATTCCAGTCTTTGGATTCTGATAATATACATCGAAACACATAATCACAGGTGCACACAGGTCGTAGGTACGCCTAGTTGGGCCGCTGTGGCAGTTGGAAGATGAGCCATGAAAACGCTGAAAAATCCTTACTATACACTGTCAATTTTTTTAGGTGAAAAATTCGGTGTCGTCGGATCCATTCCAGTCTTTGGATTCTGATAATATACATCGAAACACATAACCACAGGTGCACACAGGTCGTAGGTACGCCTAGTTGGGTGGCTGTGGCAGTTGGAAGATGAGCCATGAAAACGCTGAAAAATCCTTACTATACACTGTGGATTTTTTTAGGTGAAAAATTCGGTGTCGTCGGATCCATTCCAGTCTTTGGATTCTGATAATATACATCGAAACACATAACCACAGGTGCACACAGGTCGTAGGTACGCCTAGTTGGGCCGCTGTGGCAGTTGGAAGATGAGCCATGAAAACGCTGAAAAATCCTTACTATACACTGTCAATTTTTTTAGGTGAAAAATTCGATGTCGTCGGATCCATTCCAGTCTTTGGATTCTGATAATATACATCGAAACACATAACCACAGGTGCACACAGGTCGTAGGTACGCCTAGTTGGGCCGCTGTGGCAGTTGGAAGATGAGCCATGAAAACGCTGAAAAATCCTTACTATACACTGTCAATTTTTTTAGGTGAAAAATTCGATGTCGTCGGATCCATTCCATTCTTTGGATTCTGATAATATACATCGAAACACATAACCACAGGTGCACACAGGTCGTAGGTACGCCTAGTTGGGCCGCTGTGGCAGTTGGAAGATGAGCCATGAAAACGCTGAAAAATCCTTACTATACACTGTCAATTTTTTTAGGTGAAAAATTCGATGTCGTCGGATCCATTCCATTCTTTGGATTCTGATAATATACATCGAAACACATAACCACAGGTGCACACAGGTCGTAGGTACGCCTAGTTGGGCCGCTGTGGCAGTTGGAAGATGAGCCATGAAAACGCTGAAAAATCTTTACTATACACTGTGGATTTTTTTAGGTGAAAAATTCGGTGTCGTCGGATCCATTCCAGTCTTTGGATTCTGATAATATACATCGAAACACATAACCACAGGTGCACACAGGTCGTAGGTACGCCTAGTTGGGCCGCTGTGGCAGTTGGAAGATGAGCCATGAAAACGCTGAAAAATCCTTACTATACACTGTGGATTTTTTTAGGTGAAAAATTCGATGTCGTCGGATCCATTCCAGTCTTTGGATTCTGATAATATACATCGAAACACATAACCACAGGTGCACACGGTCGTAGGTACGCCTAGTTGGGCCGCTGTGGTAGTTGGAAGATGAGCCATGAAAACGCTGAAAAATCCTTACTATACACTGTGGATTTTTTTAGGTGAAAAATTCGGTGTCGTCGGATCCATTCCAGTCTTTGGATTCTGATAATATACATCGAAACACATAACCACAGGTGCACACAGGTCGTAGGTACGCCTAGTTGGGCCGCTGTGGCAGTTGGAAGATGAGCCATGAAAACGCTGAAAAATCCTTACTATACACTGTCAATTTTTTTAGGTGAAAAATTCGATGTCGTCGGATCCATTCCATTCTTTGGATTCTGATAATATACATCGAAACACATAACCACAGGTGCACACAGGTCGTAGGTACGCCTAGTTGTGTGGCTGTGGCAGTTGGAAGATGAGCCATGAAAACGCTGAAAAATCCTTACTATACACTGTCAATTTTTTTAGGTGAAAAATTCGATGTCGTCGGATCCATTCCATTCTTTGGATTCTGATAATATACATCGAAACACATAACCACAGGTGCACACAGGTCGTAGGTACGCCTAGTTGTGTGGCTGTGGCAGTTGGAAGATGAGCCATGAAAACGCTGAAAAATCTTTACTATACACTGTGGATTTTTTTAGGTGAAAAATTCGGTGTCGTCGGATCCATTCCAGTCTTTGGATTCTGATAATATACATCGAAACACATAACCACAGGTGCACACAGGTCGTAGTTGGGCCGCTGTGGCAGTTGGAAGATGAGCCATGAAAACGCTGAAAAATCCTTACTATACACTGTCAATTTTTTTAGGTGAAAAATTCGATGTCGTCGGATCCATTCCATTCTTTGGATTCTGATAATATACATCGAAACACATAACCACAGGTGCACACAGGTCGTAGGTACGCCTAGTTGGGCCGCTGTGGCAGTTGGAAGATGAGCCATGAAAACGCTGAAAAATCCTTACTATACACTGTCAATTTTTTTAGGTGAAAAATTCGATGTCGTCGGATCCATTCCAGTCTTTGGATTCTGATAATATACATCGAAACACATAACCACAGGTGCACACAGGTCGTAGGTACGCCTAGTTGGGCCGCTGTGGCAGTTGGAAGATGAGCCATGAAAACGCTGAAAAATCCTTACTATACACTGTCAATTTTTTTAGGTGAAAAATTCGATGTCGTCGGATCCATTCCATTCTTTGGATTCTGATAATATACATCGAAACACATAACCACAGGTGCACACAGGTCGTAGGTACGCCTAGTTGGGCCGCTGTGGTAGTTGGAAGATGAGCCATGAAAACGCTGAAAAATCCTTACTATACACTGTGGATTTTTTTAGGTGAAAAATTCGATGTCGTCGGATCCATTCCAGTCTTTGGATTCTGATAATATACATCGAAACACATAATCACAGGTGCACACAGGTCGTAGGTACGCCTAGTTGGGCCGCTGTGGCAGTTGGAAGATGAGCCATGAAAACGCTGAAAAATCCTTACTATACACTGTCAATTTTTTTAGGTGAAAAATTCGGTGTCGTCGGATCCATTCCAGTCTTTGGATTCTGATAATATACATCGAAACACATAACCACAGGTGCACACAGGTCGTAGGTACGCCTAGTTGGGTGGCTGTGGCAGTTGGAAGATGAGCCATGAAAACGCTGAAAAATCCTTACTATACACTGTGGATTTTTTTAGGTGAAAAATTCGGTGTCGTCGGATCCATTCCAGTCTTTGGATTCTGATAATATACATCGAAACACATAACCACAGGTGCACACAGGTCGTAGGTACGCCTAGTTGGGCCGCTGTGGCAGTTGGAAGATGAGCCATGAAAACGCTGAAAAATCCTTACTATACACTGTCAATTTTTTTAGGTGAAAAATTCGATGTCGTCGGATCCATTCCATTCTTTGGATTCTGATAATATACATCGAAACACATAACCACAGGTGCACACAGGTCGTAGGTACGCCTAGTTGGGCCGCTGTGGCAGTTGGAAGATGAGCCATGAAAACGCTGAAAAATCCTTACTATACACTGTCAATTTTTTTAGGTGAAAAATTCGATGTCGTCGGATCCATTCCATTCTTTGGATTCTGATAATATACATCGAAACACATAACCACAGGTGCACACAGGTCGTAGGTACGCCTAGTTGGGCCGCTGTGGCAGTTGGAAGATGAGCCATGAAAACGCTGAAAAATCCTTACTATACACTGTCAATTTTTTTAGGTGAAAAATTCGATGTCGTCGGATCCATTCCATTCTTTGGATTCTGATAATATACATCGAAACACATAACCACAGGTGCACACAGGTCGTAGGTACGCCTAGTTGGGCCGCTGTGGCAGTTGGAAGATGAGCCATGAAAACGCTGAAAAATCTTTACTATACACTGTGGATTTTTTTAGGTGAAAAATTCGGTGTCGTCGGATCCATTCCAGTCTTTGGATTCTGATAATATACATCGAAACACATAACCACAGGTGCACACAGGTCGTAGGTACGCCTAGTTGGGCCGCTGTGGCAGTTGGAAGATGAGCCATGAAAACGCTGAAAAATCCTTACTATACACTGTGGATTTTTTTAGGTGAAAAATTCGGTGTCGTCGGATCCATTCCAGTCTTTGGATTCTGATAATATACATCGAAACACATAACCACAGGTGCACACAGGTCGTAGGTACGCCTAGTTGGGCCGCTGTGGCAGTTGGAAGATGAGCCATGAAAACGCTGAAAAATCCTTACTATACACTGTTTTTTTTAGGTGAAAAATTCGGTGTCGTCGGATCCATTCCAGTCTTTGGATTCTGATAATATACATCGAAACACATAACCACAGGTGCACACAGGTCGTAGGTACGCCTAGTTGGGCCGCTGTGGCAGTTGGAAGATGAGCCATGAAAACGCTGAAAAATCCTTACTATACACTGTCAATTTTTTTAGGTGAAAAATTCGATTTCGTCGGATCCATTCCATTCTTTGGATTCTGATAATATGCATCGAAACACATAACCACAGGTGCACACAGGTCGTAGGTACGCCTAGTTGGGCCGCTGTGGCAGTTGGAAGATGAGCCATGAAAACGCTGAAAAATCTTTACTATACACTGTGGATTTTTTTAGGTGAAAAATTCGGTGTCGTCGGATCCATTCCAGTCTTTGGATTCTGATAATATACATCGAAACACATAACCACAGGTGCACACAGGTCGTAGGTACGCCTAGTTGGGCCGCTGTGGCAGTTGGAAGATGAGCCATGAAAACGCTGAAAAATCCTTACTGTACACTGTGGATTTTTTTAGGTGAAAAATTCGGTGTCGTCGGATCCATTCCAGTCTTCGGATTCTGATAATATACATCGAAACACATAACCACAGGTGCACACAGGTCGTAGGTACGCCTAGTTGGGCCGCTGTGGCAGTTGGAAGATGAGCCATGAAAACGCTGAAAAATCCTTACTATACACTGTGGATTTTTTTAGGTGAAAAATTCGATGTCGTCGGATCCATTCCAGTCTTTGGATTCTGATAATATACATCGAAACACATAACCACAGGTGCACACAGGTCGTAGGTACGCCTAGTTGGGCCGCTGTGGCAGTTGGAAGATGAGCCATGAAAACGCTGAAAAATCCTTACTATACACTGTGGATTTTTTTAGGTGAAAAATTCGGTGTCGTCGGATCCATTCCAGTCTTCGGATTCTGATAATATACATCGAAACACATAACCACAGGTGCACACAGGTCGTAGGTACGCCTAGTTGGGCCGCTGTGGCAGTTGGAAGATGAGCCATGAAAACGCTGAAAAATCCTTACTATACACTGTGGATTTTTTTAGGTGAAAAATTCGGTGTCGTCGGATCCATTCCAGTCTTTGGATTCTGATAATATACATCGAAACACATAACCACAGGTGCACACAGGTCGTAGGTACGCCTAGTTGGGCCGCTGTGGCAGTTGGAAGATGAGCCATGAAAACGCTGAAAAATCCTTACTATACACTGTCAATTTTTTTAGGTGAAAAATTCGATGTCGTCGGATCCATTCCATTCTTTGGATTCTGATAATATACATCGAAACACATAACCACAGGTGCGCACAGGTCGTAGGTACGCCTAGTTGGGCCGCTGTGGCAGTTGGAAGATGAGCCATGAAAACGCTGAAAAATCCTTACTATACACTGTGGATTTTTTTAGGTGAAAAATTCGATGTCGTCGGATCCATTCCAGTCTTTGGATTCTGATAATATACATCGAAACACATAACCACAGGTGCACACAGGTCGTAGGTACGCCTAGTTGGGCCGCTGTGGCAGTTGGAAGATGAGCCATGAAAACGCTGAAAAATCCTTACTATACACTGTCAATTTTTTTAGGTGAAAAATTCGATGTCGTCGGATCCATTCCATTCTTTGGATTCTGATAATATACATCGAAACACATAACCACAGGTGCGCACAGGTCGTAGGTACGCCTAGTTGGGCCGCTGTGGCAGTTGGAAGATGAGCCATGAAAACGCTGAAAAATCCTTACTATACACTGTGGATTTTTTTAGGTGAAAAATTCGGTGTCGTCGGATCCATTCCAGTCTTTGGATTCTGATAATATACATCGAAACACATAACCACAGGTGCACACAGGTCGTAGGTACGCCTAGTTCGGCCGCTGTGGCAGTTGGAAGATGAGCCATGAAAACGCTGAAAAATCCTTACTATACACTGCGGATTTTTTAGGTGAAAAATTCGGTGTCGTCGGATCCATTCCAGTCTTTGGATTCTGATAATATACATCGAAACACATAACCACAAGTGCACACAGGTCGTAGGTACGCCTAGTTCGGCCGCTGTGGCAGTTGGAAGATGAGCCATGAAAACGCTGAAAAATCCTTACTATACACTGTGGATTTTTTTAGGTGAAAAATTCGGTGTCGTCGGATCCATTCCAGTCTTTGGATTCTGATAATATACATCGAAACACATAACCACAGGTGCACACAGGTCGTAGGTACGCCTAGTTGGGCCGCTGTGGCAGTTGGAAGATGAGCCATGAAAACGCTGAAAAATCCTTACTATACACTGTCAATTTTTTTAGGTGAAAAATTCGGTGTCGTCGGATCCATTCCAGTCTTTGGATTCTGATAATATACATCGAAACACATAACCACAGGTGCACACAGGTCGTAGGTACGCCTAGTTGGGCCGCTGTGGCAGTTGGAAGATGAGCCATGAAAACGCTGAAAAATCCTTACTATACACTGTCAATTTTTTTAGGTGAAAAATTCGATGTCGTCGGATCCATTCCATTCTTTGGATTCTGATAATATACATCGAAACACATAACCACAGGTGCACACAGGTCGTAGGTACGCCTAGTTGGGCCGCTGTGGCAGTTGGAAGATGAGCCATGAAAACGCTGAAAAATCTTTACTATACACTGTGGATTTTTTTAGGTGAAAAATTCGGTGTCGTCGGATCCATTCCAGTCTTTGGATTCTGATAATATACATCGAAACACATAACCACAGGTGCACACAGGTCGTAGGTACGCCTAGTTGGGCCGCTGTGGCAGTTGGAAGATGAGCCATGAAAACGCTGAAAAATCCTTACTATACACTGTCAATTTTTTTAGGTGAAAAATTCGATGTCGTCGGATCCATTCCATTCTTTGGATTCTGATAATATACATCGAAACACATAACCACAGGTGCACACAGGTCGTAGGTACGCCTAGTTGGGCCGCTGTGGCAGTTGGAAGATGAGCCATGAAAACGCTGAAAAATCCTTACTATACACTGTGGATTTTTTTAGGTGAAAAATTCGGTGTCGTCGGATCCATTCCAGTCTTTGGATTCTGATAATATACATCGAAACACATAACCACAGGTGCACACAGGTCGTAGGTACGCCTAGTTGTGCCGCTGTGGCAGTTGGAAGATGAGCCATGAAAACGCTGAAAAATCCTTACTATACACTGTGGATTTTTTCAGGTGAAAAATTCGGTGTCGTCGGATCCATTCAAGTCTTTGGATTCTGATAATATACATCGAAACACATAACCACAGGTGCACACAGGTCGTAGGTACGCCTAGTTGGGCCGCTGTGGCAGTTGGAAGATGAGCCATGAAAACGCTGAAAAATCCTTACTATACACTGTGGATTTTTTTAGGTGAAAAATTCGGTGTCGTCGGATCCATTCCAGTCTTTGGATTCTGATAATATACATCGAAACACATAACCACAGGTGCACACAGGTCGTAGGTATGCCTAGTTCGGCCGCTGTGGCAGTTGGAAGATGAGCCATGAAAACGCTGAAAAATCCTTACTATACACTGCGGATTTTTTTAGGTGAAAAATTCGGTGTCGTCGGATCCATTCCAGTCTTTGGATTCTGATAATATACATCGAAACACATAACCACAGGTGCACACAGGTCGTAGGTACGCCTAGTTGGGCCGCTGTGGCAGTTGGAAGATGAGCCATGAAAACGCTGAAAAATCCTTACTATACACTGTAAATTTTTTTAGGTGAACAATTCGATGTCGTCGGATCCATTCCAGTCTTTGGATTCTGATAATATACATCGAAACACATAACCACAGGTGCACACAGGTCGTAGGTACGCCTAGTTGGGCCGCTGTGGCAGTTGGAAGATGAGCCATGAAAACGCTGAAAAATCCTTACTATACACTGCCAATTTTTTTAGGTGAAAAATTCGATGTCGTCGGATCCATTCTAGTCTTTGGATTCTGATAATATACATCGAAACACATAACCACAGGTGCACACAGGTCGTAGGTACGCCTAGTTGGGCCGCTGTGGCAGTTGGAAGATGAGCCATGAAAACGCTGAAAAATCCTTACTATACACTGTCAATTTTTTTTGGTGAAAAATTCGATGTCGTCGGATACATTCCATTCTTTGGATTCTGATAATATACATCGAAACACATAACCACAGGTGCACACAGGTCGTAGGTACGCCTAGTTGGGCCGCTGTGGCAGTTGGAAGATGAGCCATGAAAACGCTGAAAAATCCTTACTATACACTGTGGATTTTTTTAGGTGAAAAATTCGGTGTCGTCGGATCCATTCCAGTCTTTGGATTCTGATAATATACATCGAAACACATAACCACAGGTGCACACAGGTCGTAGGTACGCCTAGTTGGGCCGCTGTGGCAGTTGGAAGATGAGCCATGAAAACGCTGAAAAATCCTTACTATACACTGTGGATTTTTTTAGGTGAAAAATTCGGTGTCGTCGGATCCATTCCAGTCTTTGGATTCTGATAATATACATCGAAACACATAACCACAGGTGCACACAGGTCGTAGGTACGCCTAGTTGGGCCGCTGTGGCAGTTGGAAGATGAGCCATGAAAACGCTGAAAAATCCTTACTATACACTGTCAATTTTTTTAGGTGAAAAATTCGATGTCGTCGGATCCATTCCATTCTTTGGATTCTGATAATATACATCGAAACACATAACCACAGGTGCACACAGGTCGTAGGTACGCCTAGTTGGGCCGCTGTGGCAGTTGGAAGATGAGCCATGAAAACGCTGAAAAATCCTTACTATACACTGTCAATTTTTTTAGGTGAAAAATTCGATGTCGTCGGGTCCATTCCATTCTTTGGATTCTGATAATATACATCGAAACACATAACCACAGGTGCACACAGGTCGTAGGTACGCCTAGTTGGGCCGCTGTGGCAGTTGGAAGATGAGCCATGAAAACGCTGAAAAATCCTTACTATACACTGTCAATTTTTTTAGGTGAAAAATTCGATGTCGTCGGATCCATTCCATTCTTTGGATTCTGATAATATACATCGAAACACATAACCACAGGTGCACACAGGTCGTAGGTACGCCTAGTTGGGCCGCTGTGGCAGTTGGAAGATGAGCCATGAAAACGCTGAAAAATCTTTACTATACACTGTGGATTTTTTTAGGTGAAAAATTCGGTGTCGTCGGATCCATTCCAGTCTTTGGATTCTGATAATATACATCGAAACACATAACCACAGGTGCACACAGGTCGTAGGTACGCCTAGTTGGGCCGCTGTGGCAGTTGGAAGATGAGCCATGAAAACGCTGAAAAATCCTTACTATACACTGTCAATTTTTTTAGGTGATAAATTCGATGTCGTCGGATCCATTCCATTCTTTGGATTCTGATAATATACATCGAAACACATAACCACAGGTGCACACAGGTCGTAGGTACGCCTAGTTGGGCCGCTGTGGCAGTTGGAAGATGAGCCATGAAAACGCTGAAAAATCCTTACTATACACTGTCAATTTTTTTAGGTGAAAAATTCGATGTCGTCGGATCCATTCCATTCTTTGGATTCTGATAATATACATCGAAACACATAACCACAGGTGCACACAGGTCGTAGGTACGCCTAGTTGGGCCGCTGTGGCAGTTGGAAGATGAGCCATGAAAACGCTGAAAAATCCTTACTGTACACTGTGGATTTTTTTAGGTGAAAAATTCGGTGTCGTCGGATCCATTCCAGTCTTCGGATTCTGATAATATACATCGAAACACATAACCACAGGTGCACACAGGTCGTAGGTACGCCTAGTTGGGCCGCTGTGGCAGTTGGAAGATGAGCCATGAAAACGCTGAAAAATCCTTACTATACACTGTGGATTTTTTTAGGTGAAAAATTCGATGTCGTCGGATCCATTCCAGTCTTTGGATTCTGATAATATACATCGAAACACATAACCACAGGTGCACACAGGTCGTAGGTACGCCTAGTTGGGCCGCTGTGGCAGTTGGAAGATGAGCCATGAAAACGCTGAAAAATCCTTACTATACACTGTGGATTTTTTTAGGTGAAAAATTCGGTGTCGTCGGATCCATTCCAGTCTTCGGATTCTGATAATATACATCGAAACACATAACCACAGGTGCACACAGGTCGTAGGTACGCCTAGTTGGGCCGCTGTGGCAGTTGGAAGATGAGCCATGAAAACGCTGAAAAATCCTTACTATACACTGTCAATTTTTTTAGGTGAAAAATTCGGTGTCGTCGGATCCATTCCAGTCTTTGGATTCTGATAATATACATCGAAACACATAACCACAGGTGCACACAGGTCGTAGGTACGCCTAGTTGGGCCGCTGTGGCAGTTGGAAGATGAGCCATGAAAACGCTGAAAAATCCTTACTATACACTGTCAATTTTTTTAGGTGAAAAATTCGATGTCGTCGGATCCATTCCATTCTTTGGATTCTGATAATATACATCGAAACACATAACCACAGGTGCACACAGGTCGTAGGTACGCCTAGTTGGGCCGCTGTGGCAGTTGGAAGATGAGCCATGAAAACGCTGAAAAATCCTTACTATACACTGTCAATTTTTTTAGGTGAAAAATTCGATGTCGTCGGATCCATTCCATTCTTTGGATTCTGATAATATACATCGAAACACATAACCACAGGTGCGCACAGGTCGTAGGTACGCCTAGTTGGGCCGCTGTGGCAGTTGGAAGATGAGCCATGAAAACGCTGAAAAATCCTTACTATACACTGTGGATTTTTTTAGGTGAAAAATTCGATGTCGTCGGATCCATTCCAGTCTTTGGATTCTGATAATATACATCGAAACACATAACCACAGGTGCACACAGGTCGTAGGTACGCCTAGTTGGGCCGCTGTGGCAGTTGGAAGATGAGCCATGAAAACGCTGAAAAATCCTTACTATACACTGTGGATTTTTTTAGGTGAAAAATTCGGTGTCGTCGGATCCATTCCAGTCTTTGGATTCTGATAATATACATCGAAACACATAACCACAGGTGCACACAGGTCGTAGGTACGCCTAGTTGGGCCGCTGTGGCAGTTGGAAGATGAGCCATGAAAACGCTGAAAAATCCTTACTATACACTGTCAATTTTTTTAGGTGAAAAATTCGATGTCGTCGGATTAATTCCAGTCTTTGGATTCTGATAATATACATCAAAACACATAACCACAGGTGCACACAGGTCGTAGGTACGCCTAGTTGGGCCGCTGTGGCAGTTGGAAGATGAGCCATGAAAACGCTGAAAAATCCTAACTATACACTGTGGATTTTTTTAGGTGAAAAATTCGATGTCGTCGGATCCATTACAGTCTTTGGATTCTGATAATATACATCGAAACACATAACCACAGGTGCACACAGGTCGTAGGTACGCCAAGTTGGGCCGCTGTGGCAGTTGGAAGATGAGCCATGAAAACGCTGAAAAGTCCTTACTATACACTGTCAATTTTTTTAGGTGAAAAATTCGATGTCGTCGGATCCATTCCATTCTTTGGATTCTGATAATATACATCGAAACACATAACCACAGGTGCACACAGGTCGTAGGTACGCCTAGTTGTGCCGCTGTGGCAGTTGGAAGATGAGCCATGAAAACGCTGAAAAATCCTTACTATACACTGTCAATTTTTTTAGGTGAAAAATTCGATGTCGTCGGATTAATTCCAGTCTTTGGATTCTGATAATATACATCGAAACACATAACCACAGGTGCACACAGGTCGTAGGTACGCCTAGTTGGGCCGCTGTGGCAGTTGGAAGATGAGCCATGAAAACGCTGAAAAATCCTTACTATACACTGTGGATTTTTTCAGGTGAAAAATTCGGTGTCGTCGGATCCATTCCATTCTTTGGATTCTGATAATATACATCGAAACACATAACCACAGGTGCACACAGGTCGTAGGTACGCCTAGTTGGGCCGCTGTGGCAGTTGGAAGATGAGCCATGAAAACGCTGAAAAATCCTTACTATACACTGTGGATTTTTTCAGGTGAAAAATTCGGTGTCGTCGGATCCATTCCAGTCTTTGGATTCTGATAATATACATCGAAACACATAACCGCAGGTGCACACAGGTCGTAGGTACGCCTAGTTGGGCCGCTGTGGCAGTTGGAAGATGAGCCATGAAAACGCTGAAAAATCCTTACTATACACTGTGGATTTTTTTAGGTGAAAAATTCGGTGTCGTCGGATCCATTCCAGTCTTTGGATTCTGATAATATACATCGAAACACATAACCACAGGTGCACACAGGTCGTAGGTACGCCTAGTTGGGCCGCTGTGGCAGTTGGAAGATGAGCCATGAAAACGCTGAAAAATCCTTACTATACACTGTCAATTTTTTTAGGTGAAAAATTCGATGTCGTCGGATCCATTCCATTCTTTGGATTCTGATAATATACATCGAAACACATAACCACAGGTGCACACAGGTCGTAGGTACGCCTAGTTGGGCCGCTGTGGCAGTTGGAAGATGAGCCATGAAAACGCTGAAAAATCCTTACTATACACTGTGGATTTTTTTAGGTGAAAAATTCGGTGTCGTCGGATCCATTCCAGTCTTTGGATTCTGATAATATACATCGAAACACATAACCACAGGTGCACACAGGTCGTAGGTACGCCTAGTTGGGCCGCTGTGGCAGTTGGAAGATGAGCCATGAAAACGCTGAAAAATCCTTACTATACACTGTGGATTTTTTTAGGTGAAAAATTCGGTGTCGTCGGATCCATTCCAGTCTTTGGATTCTGATAATATACATCGAAACACATAACCACAGGTGCACACAGGTCGTAGGTACGCCTAGTTGGGCCGCTGTGGCAGTTGGAAGATGAGCCATGAAAACGCTGAAAAATCCTTACTATACACTGTGGATTTTTTCAGGTGAAAAATTCGGTGTCGTCGGATCCATTCCATTCTTTGGATTCTGATAATATACATCGAAACACATAACCACAGGTGCACACAGGTCGTAGGTACGCCTAGTTGGGCCGCTGTGGCAGTTGGAAGATGAGCCATGAAAACGCTGAAAAATCCTTACTATACACTGTGGATTTTTTCAGGTGAAAAATTCGGTGTCGTCGGATCCATTCCAGTCTTTGGATTCTGATAATATACATCGAAACACATAACCGCAGGTGCACACAGGTCGTAGGTACGCCTAGTTGGGCCGCTGTGGCAGTTGGAAGATGAGCCATGAAAACGCTGAAAAATCCTTACTATACACTGTGGATTTTTTTAGGTGAAAAATTCGGTGTCGTCGGATCCATTCCAGTCTTTGGATTCTGATAATATACATCGAAACACATAACCACAGGTGCACACAGGTCGTAGGTACGCCTAGTTGGGCCGCTGTGGCAGTTGGAAGATGAGCCATGAAAACGCTGAAAAATCCTTACTATACACTGTCAATTTTTTTAGGTGAAAAATTCGATGTCGTCGGATCCATTCCATTCTTTGGATTCTGATAATATACATCGAAACACATAACCACAGGTGCACACAGGTCGTAGGTACGCCTAGTTGGGCCGCTGTGGCAGTTGGAAGATGAGCCATGAAAACGCTGAAAAATCCTTACTATACACTGTGGATTTTTTTAGGTGAAAAATTCGGTGTCGTCGGATCCATTCCAGTCTTTGGATTCTGATAATATACATCGAAACACATAACCACAGGTGCACACAGGTCGTAGGTACGCCTAGTTGGGCCGCTGTGGCAGTTGGAAGATGAGCCATGAAAACGCTGAAAAATCCTTACTATACACTGTGGATTTTTTTAGGTGAAAAATTCGGTGTCGTCGGATCCATTCCAGTCTTTGGATTCTGATAATATACATCGAAACACATAACCACAGGTGCACACAGGTCGTAGGTACGCCTAATTGGGCCGCTGTGGCAGTTGGAAGATGAGCCATGAAAACGCTGAAAAATCCTTACTATACACTGTGGATTTTTTTAGGTGAAAAATTCGATGTCGTCGGATCCATTACAGTCTTTGGATTCTGATAATATACATCGAAACACATAACCACAGGTGCACACAGGTCGTAGGTACGCCTAGTTGTGCCGCTGTGGCAGTTGGAAGATGAGCCATGAAAACGCTGAAAAATCCTTACTATACACTGTCAATTTTTTTAGGTGAAAAATTCGATGTCGTCGGATCCATTCCAGTCTTTGGATTCTGATAATATACATCGAAACACATAAATACAGGTGCACACAGGTCGTAGGTACGCCTAGTTGGGCCGCTGTGGCAGTTGGAAGATGAGCCATGAAAACGCTGAAAAATCCTTACTATACACTGTCAATTTTTTTAGGTGAAAAATTCGATGTCGTCGGATCCATTCCATTCTTTGGATTCTGATAATATACATCGAAACACATAACCACAGGTGCACACAGGTCGTAGGTACGCCTAGTTGGGCCGCTGTGGCAGTTGGAAGATGAGCCATGAAAACGCTGAAAAATCCTTACTATACACTGTCAATTTTTTTAGGTGAAAAATTCGATGTCGTCGGATCCATTCCAGTCTTTGGATTCTGATAATATACATCGAAACACATAACCACAGGTGCACACAGGTCGTAGGTACGCCTAGTTGGGCCGCTGTGGCAGTTGGAAGATGAGCCATGAAAACGCTGAAAAATCCTTACTATACACTGTCAATTTTTTTAGGTGAAAAATTCGATGTCGTCGGATCCATTCCATTCTTTGGATTCTGATAATATACATCGAAACACATAACCACAGGTGCACACAGGTCGTAGGTACGCCTAGTTGTGCCGCTGTGGCAGTTGGAAGATGAGCCATGAAAACGCTGAAAAATCCTTACTATACACTGTCAATTTTTTTAGGTGAAAAATTCGATGTCGTCGGATCCATTCCAGTCTTTGGATTCTGATAATATACATCGAAACACATAACCACAGGTGCACACAGGTCGTAGGTACGCCTAGTTGTGCCGCTGTGGCAGTTGGAAGATGAGCCATGAAAACGCTGAAAAATCCTTACTATACACTGTCAATTTTTTTAGGTGAAAAATTCGATGTCGTCGGATCCATTCCATTCTTTGGATTCTGATAATATACATCGAAACACATAACCACAGGTGCACACAGGTCGTAGGTACGCCTAGTTGGGCCGCTGTGGCAGTTGGAAGATGAGCCATGAAAACGCTGAAAAATCCTTACTATACACTGTGGATTTTTTTAGGTGAAAAATTCGATGTCGTCGGATCCATTACAGTCTTTGGATTCTGATAATATACATCGAAACACATAACCACAGGTGCACACAGGTCGTAGGTACGCCTAGTTGTGCCGCTGTGGCAGTTGGAAGATGAGCCATGAAAACGCTGAAAAATCCTTACTATACACTGTCAATTTTTTTAGGTGAAAAATTCGATGTCGTCGGATCCATTCCATTCTTTGGATTCTGATAATATACATCGAAACACATAACCACAGGTGCACACAGGTCGTAGGTACGCCTAGTTGTGCCGCTGTGGCAGTTGGAAGATGAGCCATGAAAACGCTGAAAAATCCTTACTATACACTGTCAATTTTTTTAGGTGAAAAATTCGATGTCGTCGGATTAATTCCAGTCTTTGGGTTCTGATAATATACATCGAAACACATAACCACAGGTGCACACAGGTCGTTGGTACGCCTAGTTGGGCCGCTGTGGCAGTTGGAAGATGAGCCATGAAAACGCTGAAAAATCCTTACTATACACTGTCAATTTTTTTAGGTGAAAAATTCGATGTCGTCGGATCCATTCCAGTCTTTGGGTTCTGATAATATACATCGAAACACATAACCACAGGTGCACACAGGTCGTAGGTACGCCTAGTTGGGCCGCTGTGGCAGTTGGAAGATGAGCCATGAAAACGCTGAAAAATCCTTACTATACACTGTCAATTTTTTTAGGTGAAAAATTCGATGTCGTCGGATCCATTCCATTCTTTGGATTCTGATAATATACATCGAAACACATAACCACAGGTGCACACAGGTCGTAGGTACGCCTAGTTGTGCCGCTGTGGCAGTTGGAAGATGAGCCATGAAAACGCTGAAAAATCCTTACTATACACTGTCAATTTTTTTAGGTGAAAAATTCGATGTCGTCGGATCCATTCCAGTCTTTGGATTCTGATAATATACATCGAAACACATAACCACAGGTGCACACAGGTCGTAGGTACGCCTAGTTGGGCCGCTGTGGCAGTTGGAAGATGAGCCATGAAAACGCTGAAAAATCCTTACTATACACTGTCAATTTTTTTAGGTGAAAAATTCGATGTCGTCGGATCCATTCCATTCTTTGGATTCTGATAATATACATCGAAACACATAACCACAGGTGCACACAGGTCGTAGGTACGCCTAGTTGTGCCGCTGTGGCAGTTGGAAGATGAGCCATGAAAACGCTGAAAAATCCTTACTATACACTGTCAATTTTTTTAGGTGAAAAATTCGATGTCGTCGGATCCATTCCAGTCTTTGGATTCTGATAATATACATCGAAACACATAACCACAGGTGCACACAGGTCGTAGGTACGCCTAGTTGGGCCGCTGTGGCAGTTGGAAGATGAGCCATGAAAACGCTGAAAAATCCTTACTATACACTGTCAATTTTTTTAGGTGAAAAATTCGATGTCGTCGGATCCATTCCATTCTTTGGATTCTGATAATATACATCGAAACACATAACCACAGGTGCACACAGGTCGTAGGTACGCCTAGTTGGGCCGCTGTGGCAGTTGGAAGATGAGCCATGAAAACGCTGAAAAATCCTTACTATACACTGCCAATTTTTTTAGGTGAAAAATTCGATGTCGTCGGATCCATTCCAGTCTTTGGATTCTGATAATATACATCGAAACACATAACCACAGGTGCACACAGGTCGTAGGTACGCCTAGTTGGGCCGCTGTGGCAGTTGGAAGATGAGCCATGAAAACGCTGAAAAATCCTTACTATACACTGTCAATTTTTTTAGGTGAAAAATTCGATGTCGTCGGATCCATTCCATTCTTTGGATTCTGATAATATACATCGAAACACATAACCACAGGTGCACACAGGTCGTAGGTACGCCTAGTTGTGCCGCTGTGGCAGTTGGAAGATGAGCCATGAAAACGCTGAAAAATCCTTACTATATACTGTCAATTTTTTTAGGTGAAAAATTCGATGTCGTCGGATCCATTCCAGTCTTTGGATTCTGATAATATACATCGAAACACATAACCACAGGTGCACACAGGTCGTAGGTACGCCTAGTTGGGCCGCTGTGGCAGTTGGAAGATGAGCCATGAAAACGCTGAAAAATCCTTACTATACACTGTGGATTTTTTTAGGTGAAAAATTCGGTGTCGTCGGATCCATTCCAGTCTTTGGATTCTGATAATATACATCGAAACACATAACCACAGGTGCACACAGGTCGTAGGTACGCCTAGTTGGGCCGCTGTGGCAGTTGGAAGATGAGCCATGAAAACGCTGAAAAATCCTTACTATACACTGTCAATTTTTTTAGGTGAAAAATTCGATGTCGTCGGATCCATTCCAGTCTTTGGATTCTGATAATATACATCGAAACACATAACCACAGGTGCACACAGGTCGTAGGTACGCCTAGTTGGGCCGCTGTGGCAGTTGGAAGATGAGCCATGAAAACGCTGAAAAATCCTTACTATACACTGTCAATTTTTTTAGGTGAAAAATTCGATGTCGTCGGATCCATTCCAGTCTTTGGATTCTGATAATATACATCGAAACACATAACCACAGGTGCACACAGGTCGTAGGTACGCCTAGTTGGGCCGCTGTGGCAGTTGGAAGATGAGCCATGAAAACGCTGAAAAATCCTTACTATACACTGTCAATTTTTTTAGGTGAAAAATTCGATGTCGTCGGATCCATTCCATTCTTTGGATTCTGATAATATACATCGAAACACATAACCACAGGTGCACACAGGTCGTAGGTACGCCTAGTTGTGCCGCTGTGGCAGTTGGAAGATGAGCCATGAAAACGCTGAAAAATCCTTACTATACACTGTCAATTTTTTTAGGTGAAAAATTCGATGTCGTCGGATCCATTCCATTCTTTGGATTCTGATAATATACATCGAAACACATAACCACAGGTGCACACAGGTCGTAGGTACGCCTAGTTGTGCCGCTGTGGCAGTTGGAAGATGAGCCATGAAAACGCTGAAAAATCCTTACTATACACTGTCAATTTTTTTAGGTGAAAAATTCGATGTCGTCGGATCCATTCCAGTCTTTGGATTCTGATAATATACATCGAAACACATAACCACAGGTGCACACAGGTCGTAGGTACGCCTAGTTGGGCCGCTGTGGCAGTTGGAAGATGAGCCATGAAAACGCTGAAAAATCCTTACTATACACTGTCAATTTTTTTAGGTGAAAAATTCGATGTCGTCGGATCCATTCCATTCTTTGGATTCTGATAATATACATCGAAACACATAACCACAGGTGCACACAGGTCGTAGGTACGCCTAGTTGTGCCGCTGTGGCAGTTGGAAGATGAGCCATGAAAACGCTGAAAAATCCTTACTATACACTGTCAATTTTTTTAGGTGAAAAATTCGATGTCGTCGGATCCATTCCAGTCTTTGGATTCTGATAATATACATCGAAACACATAACCACAGGTGCACACAGGTCGTAGGTACGCCTAGTTGGGCCGCTGTGGCAGTTGGAAGATGAGCCATGAAAACGCTGAAAAATCCTTACTATACACTGTCAATTTTTTTAGGTGAAAAATTCGATGTCGTCGGATCCATTCCAGTCTTTGGATTCTGATAATATACATCGAAACACATAACCACAGGTGCACACAGGTCGTAGGTACGCCTAGTTGTGCCGCTGTGGCAGTTGGAAGATGAGCCATGAAAACGCTGAAAAATCCTTACTATACACTGTCAATTTTTTTAGGTGAAAAATTCGATGTCGTCGGATCCATTCCAGTCTTTGGATTCTGATAATATACATCGAAACACATAACCACAGGTGCACACAGGTCGTAGGTACGCCTAGTTGGGCCGCTGTGGCAGTTGGAAGATGAGCCATGAAAACGCTGAAAAATCCTTACTATACACTGTCAATTTTTTTAGGTGAAAAATTCGATGTCGTCGGATTAATTCCAGTCTTTGGGTTCTGATAATATACATCGAAACACATAACCACAGGTGCACACAGGTCGTAGGTACGCCTAGTTGGGCCGCTGTGGCAGTTGGAAGATGAGCCATGAAAACGCTGAAAAATCCTTACTATACACTGTCAATTTTTTTAGGTGAAAAATTCGATGTCGTCGGATCCATTCCATTCTTTGGATTCTGATAATATACATCGAAACACATAACCACAGGTGCACACAGGTCGTAGGTACGCCTAGTTGGGCCGCTGTGGCAGTTGGAAGATGAGCCATGAAAACGCTGAAAAATCCTTACTATACACTGTCAATTTTTTTAGGTGAAAAATTCGATGTCGTCGGATTAATTCCAGTCTTTGGATTCTGATAATATACATCGAAACACATAACCACAGGTGCACACAGGTCGTAGGTACGCCTAGTTGGGCCGCTGTGGCAGTTGGAAGATGAGCCATGAAAACGCTGAAAAATCCTTACTATACACTGTCAATTTTTTTAGGTGAAAAATTCGATGTCGTCGGATCCATTCCATTCTTTGGATTCTGATAATATACATCGAAACACATAACCACAGGTGCACACAGGTCGTAGGTACGCCTAGTTGGGCCGCTGTGGCAGTTGGAAGATGAGCCATGAAAACGCTGAAAAATCCTTACTATACACTGTCAATTTTTTTAGGTGAAAAATTCGATGTCGTCGGATTAATTCCAGTCTTTGGATTCTGATAATATACATCGAAACACATAACCACAGGTGCACACAGGTCGTAGGTACGCCTAGTTGGGCCGCTGTGGCAGTTGGAAGATGTGCCATGAAAACGCTGAAAAATCCTTACTACACACTGTAAATTTTTTTAGGTGAAAAATTCGATGTCGTCGGATCCATTCCAGTCTTTGGATTCTGATAATATACATCGAAACACATAACCACAGGTGCACACAGGTCGTAGGTACGCCTAGTTGGGCCGCTGTGGCAGTTGGAAGATGAGCCATGAAAACGCTGAAAAATCCTTACTATACACTGTCAATTTTTTTAGGTGAAAAATTCGATGTCGTCGGATTAATTCCAGTCTTTGGATTCTGATAATATACATCGAAACACATAACCACAGGTGCACACAGGTCGTAGGTACGCCTAGTTGGGCCGCTGTGGCAGTTGGAAGATGTGCCATGAAAACGCTGAAAAATCCTTACTATACACTGTGGATTTTTTTAGGTGAAAAATTCGGTGTCGTCGGATCCATTCCAGTCTTTGGATTCTGATAATATACATCGAAACACATAACCACAGGTGCACACAGGTCGTAGGTACGCCTAGTTGGGCCGCTGTGGCAGTTGGAAGATGAGCCATGAAAACGCTGAAAAATCCTTACTATACACTGTCAATTTTTTTAGGTGAAAAATTCGATGTCGTCGGATCCATTCCATTCTTTGGATTCTGATAATATACATCGAAACACATAACCACAGGTGCACACAGGTCGTAGGTACGCCTAGTTGGGCCGCTGTGGCAGTTGGAAGATGAGCCATGAAAACGCTGAAAAATCCTTACTATACACTGTCAATTTTTTTAGGTGAAAAATTCGATGTCGTCGGATCCATTCCAGTCTTTGGATTCTGATAACATACATCGAAACACATAACCACAGGTGCACACAGGTCGAATTTTTCACCTAAAAAAATTGACAGTGTATAGTAAGGATTTTTCAGCGTTTTCATGGCTCATCTTCCAACTGCCACAGCGGCACAACTAGGCGTACCTACGACCTGTGTGCACCTGTGGTTATGTGTTTCGATGTATATTATCAGAATCCAAAGAATGGAATGGATCCGACGACATCGAATTTTTCACCTAAAAAAATTGACAGTGTATAGTAAGGATTTTTCAGCGTTTTCATGGCTCATCTTCCAACTGCCACAGCGGCCCAACTAGGCGTACCTACGACCTGTGTGCACCTGTGGTTATGTGTTTCGATGTATATTATCAGAATCCAAAGAATGGAATGGATCCGACGACATCGAATTTTTCACCTAAAAAAATTGACAGTGTATAGTAAGGATTTTTCAGCGTTTTCATGGCTCATCTTCCAACTGCCACAGCGGCCCAACTAGGCGTACCTACGACCTGTGTGCACCTGTGGTTATGTGTTTCGATGTATATTATCAGAATCCAAAGAATGGAATGGATCCGACGACATCGAATTTTTCACCTAAAAAAATTGACAGTGTATAGTAAGGATTTTTCAGCGTTTTCATGGCTCATCTTCCAACTGCCACAGCGGCCGAACTAGGCGTACCTACGACCTGTGTGCACCTGTGGTTATGTGTTTCGATGTATATTATCAGAATCCAAAGACTGGAAAGGATCCGACGACACCGAATTTTTCACCTAAAAAAATTGACAGTGTATAGTAAGGATTTTTCAGCGTTTTCATGGCTCATCTTCCAACTGCCACAGCGGCCCAACTAGGCGTACCTACGACCTGTGTGCACCTGTGGTTATGTGTTTCGATGTATATTATCAGAATCCAAAGACTGGAATGGATCCGACGACACCGAATTTTTCACCTAAAAAAATCCACAGTGTATAGTAAGGATTTTTCAGCGTTTTCATGGCTCATCTTCCAACTGCCACAGCGGCCCAACTTGGCGTACCTACGACCTGTGTGCACCTGTGGTTATGTGTTTCGATGTATATTATCAGAATCCAAAGACTGGAATTAATCCGACGACATCGAATTTTTCACCTAAAAAAATTGACAGTGTATAGTAAGGATTTTTCAGCGTTTTCATGGCTCATCTTCCAACTGCCACAGCGGCCCAACTAGGCGTACCTACGACCTGTGTGCACCTGTGGTTATGTGTTTCGATGTATATTATCAGAATCCAAAGAATGGAATGGATCCGACGACATCGAATTTTTCACCTAAAAAAATTGACAGTGTATAGTAAGGATTTTTCAGCGTTTTCATGGCTCATCTTCCAACTGCCACAGCGGCCCAACTAGGCGTACCTACGACCTGTGTGCACCTGTGGTTATGTGTTTCGATGTATATTATCAGAATCCAAAGACTGGAATGGATCCGACGACACCGAATTTTTCACCTAAAAAAATCCACAGTGTATAGTAAGGATTTTTCAGCGTTTTCATGGCTCATCTTCCAACTGCCACAGCGGCCCAACTAGGCGTACCTACGACCTGTGTGCACCTGTGGTTATGTGTTTCGATGTATATTATCAGAATCCAAAGACTGGAATGGATCCGACGACACCGAATTTTTCACCTAAAAAAAAGGATTAGGATTTTTCAGCGTTTTCATGGCTCATCTTCCAACTGCCACAGCGGCCCAACTAGGCGTACCTACGACCTGTGTGCACCTGTGTGCACCTGTGGTTATGTGTTTCGATGTATATTATCAGAATCCAAAAATTGGAATGGATCCGACGACATCGAATTTTTCACCTAAAAAAATTGACAGTGTGTAGTAAGGATTTTTTAGCCATTTCCTGGTTCAACTTCCAACTCCTGTTTTGCTTATACATAGCTGTAAAGCTTATTTATTCATTCACAACGCAAACTGTCACTTCTGTGGTGAAAAGTTTGGTTCAAAATTCAAAACAATGCGATCCAGTCTACAATGATTCTCATTCTGTTACTTTACCAAAAGCCTCTGAAAAACGTAGAATGTTCTAGTTAAACTGTATACATTTTTTATACTTTAAACAGCATTTAGTAAATTAAACGGAACGCGACTACGAAGAGGAAATAAAATCTACACATATAAACGAGTTAAGTTCTGTCCCATCAATCATTCGCGTATTTGTCAACAAAGCGACGATACTTTCAAACTGTGATGCGACTGACAGTCATAGCAAGACAACTGTCAGTTTTTGTCAGTGAGCAAAGTGCAAAACACGAAAGAAATGATGGGAAGCGCCAATCAGCAGCTGCAGCATTAGTTAATACAACAATTTGCCGAAAACTTTCCCAAAAGTGTCCTGTCCACTGATCATTCCTATTGAGTGCATTTGTGATACAAATCGATAACACATAGTGTTATTTTGTTTTTTTACAATACGTATTTTTTATAAGATATAAGACTTCGAAGATGCGACCCAATGTGGATAAGGAACTGCTGCCCATGAAAGCACATTATTTCCTCTTCAATGCGGGTGAGTCGTACTGTACGAGTTGTAATTAAAAACCTCCGGAATGTGTGTATTCCCTTTGGCTCGAATGAATTAAATTAATCGCATTTTGTGTCCATTTGTTTGGTTGTTATAGGAACTGCACCAGTTGTGCCTTTTATGCCGACGCTTGCCAGACAATTGGGATTCTCGACAGTTGTCGTTGGAACAATGTACACTATTTTACCAATAGTTGGTATGCTAGCAAAGCCAATTTTTGGCTTCATTGCTGATAGGTAAGAATTGTGTGATAAAAAACTGACCAAGAAAAGCCTCAATGTCATGTGAGCTGCTAAACTTCGGAGAGCAGGCGATCGGACGATCCATGCAGCAGATCGTATTCGATGAATTAAGTAAATAGCTGATGGTGTATAGATACCGCGTTAAGTGTTAATTTTCGTATCAGTTTAATTATATTCATTAAGTGCTTTAAGGCCGTTAAGGTCTGGATACCGACGGTGGTAATCTAGTATCACGTAACCGATAAGACACTATCTCTGCGGACTTGCGTGCACGAGTGAGCCATGCACACAAGCCAAGCTCTGTGTATTATTGAAATTTTTAATAACTCAGTTTTCATGAAAGTGGTGCAGTCAGCACTTTAATTTACATATGCTTATGATTCACTTTAATGTATGTACGTTGCATTGTGCGTTCGTTCAGGAAATTCGATGACTATCACATTACGAGATGCTTTTCATTTGATCGGCGGTGGTTGTTCTCTGTTTCTAACTAATGCCATGGCGTTTATTTGTGCAGGTTTCAAAAGCATCGAGTACTTTTCCTCGCCTCTCAGCTATTAACCGCGATATCGTTCTTTTGCATAATGTTCATCCCGGGAATTCCCCAGCCAGCGCCAGTGGTTGAGTTGCATTGCAATGACGGTGTGTCCGTGTTGCGACACTGTGGCCAATTAGACACATGTGTTCGCACGAATCTGGATAGTCACTATGGCAGTGCGTTGCTGTCGTGCAAACTGCACTGTCAAGCGGAGCAATGGATGTGGGATGTGATTTGCAATGACTGGCTGACCAATACAACGGATTGCCCTAAGACAAATCAATTCTTCGATCTCACAGTGGCCACAAACATGAGTGACCTCGTGCAGGTGGGACAATGTCTCTTCTTCAAAGTCGAGCACGATCGGGGCGAAGTGAATGGACATAATGCGACACTGAATTGCCTGAAGGATCCGAAGTTTTTCAATACGACCTGTGAACTGGATTGTGGAGAGGAGTACCTGCACGATCAGCTGTCTGAGGGCCCGGTGATTAACAACAGCGATGCAATGGGACTGTATCAGTTCTGGATGTTCTTCCTGCTGCTCATAACCAGTTGGATTGGAATGGCTGTAGTGGTTAGCATTGGCGATGCAATTTGCTTTGCAATCCTTGGCGATCGACATCACCTTTACGGAAAGCAGCGACTGTGGGGCGCTGTTGGCTGGGGAGTCTTTGCAATTCTCTCGGGCATCCTGGTTGACAAGCTGTCGGGAAATAGTGTAAACAAGGACTATACGATTGTGTTTTGGATGACGGCCATCATCATAGGCTTCGACATATTCGCCTCGACGAAGCTGCAGGTGAGCGTTGTGTTGAGAGAAGCTAGTCGGAGCAGTCAGAAATCATTTCTGTCATTTTCAGCAAACGCAAACGAATCTCTCGCAGAACATATTTCGTGATGTTGGACAGTTGTTTCTCTCGCTGCGTGTTGTGATATTTTTCGTTTGGTGTATTCTTATTGGACTTTGCACAGCTCTAGTGTGGAACTTTTTATTTTGGTATTTAGAGGATCTGAATGCAAAGACTGCCGGATGTGAGGGTAATTCGATGAAAACACTGGAAGGTCTTGTGATGGGCGTGCAGTGCTTTGGAGGCGAGTTACCATTCTTTTTCCTTTCCGGATGGATTTTGAAGAAAATTGGTCATGTGAATGCGATGAGTTTGGTTCTCCTCGGCTTTGGTGTGCGTTTCCTATTGTACTCGTTCTTGGAGAATCCCTGGTACGTTCTCCCAATTGAGTTTCTGAATGGCGTGACATTTGGAATGTTCTACTCGACAATGGCATCGTATGCCAGCATCCTAGCTCCGCCTGGCTCTGAGGCAACCTTACAAGTGAGTTCAAAAAAATGATTGATTAACTATTTGATGAAATGTCATTTATATTCGTGTTTCCCGTTGCAGGGCTTGGTCGGAGCCATCTTTGAAGGTGTCGGCGTTTCACTGGGCAGTTTCATTGGGGGAGTTATGTTCAAGGCGATCGGTGGTTCATCGACATTCCTCACATTCGGCTTGGCGGCCCTAGTCGCGTTCGTTATACACGCTGTTGTACAATGGCTCTTGCCAAAATATTGCAAAGAAAGTGGTAAGCATTGTGAGGGAGAAGAGACTAAAACAAATGAAAATCAAAATCAAAGGGTGAAGGACAATAAGGAGGTGGTGGACGGGAACGATGACAATTTTAAAAATGGTTTAGGTGTTGTAAATATGGATCCTGATCATTTTACTGAGATCGATTTGAATTCATAGACTATGAAGTCCATCGACTACGCTAGCTATAAGTGATGTTCATTTATTTGATTTTCCTTTTCGGCTGACATTCATATTTTACCTTTGAACACATACATACATACATAATCTATCAAGCAATGGGTACTGGTTTTAGAAAATAAAACAAAACGAAAAACAACTTTTGTGACAATGTAGCAAATTAATCTCTTTTTTGAACGCCATTTAGTGGCGTGAATCTCGTAAATATTCCCCAAATGCAGTCAAGATAAGGACTTATTGACGAAGAGGAAGAGACACAGTCTTTTGTTTGAGTTTAGTCCAATTGTCTACACGTTTTGTAGAGTAAACTGCTTTTATTACTAGTGCGATAAGACACGACGCGAATGTACATTTTAAGCTAATATTCCGGCACAATATGAACTCCATCGTGCATCGAATGCGTTTGATTCCAGGGCGTACGAAGCGAGAACACTTTCGCTGGTTGACGTGGGCGCTTGCATAAGCTGATTGCATGTTTATTCAGTGTCTGATTGCGTACGAGACAATCAGGGCAGTTGTAGTCTCATGGCCTTGTTGTCTTTATTTATTTATTTATTTCAGTTAATAGCATAGTCAATTATTTTAAGTGGTTTTGTTCTTAGAACACTTTCTTTTTGAGATCTACAAGATGTGGGGCTATTGACCTTGTTCCATGGTTTGTTGGACTCTTGATTCCGATTTTTTTTTATATTTCTAAGGCTCATGGGGTACCGTGAACCTGTTGTTTATTCTTTCTGTTATATGCCGTGAAGAAGTATGCACAAAACCAGTGACTTAACCTGTAACCTTCCGACTTTTTGTTCTTTTAGAATGTAGGATATGTAGATTTATCACCCACCGATTGTTAATCAAATTCGTACTTACGTACATCAAAAGTATTAATTTCTCTAGAAAGAGAAGCCATTTCAATTAAAAGAAGGAAAAAAAACAGACGTTGTCTGTTGTTCAGCAACACAAATGAACGTAGTTATTGTACATAATAGAAAACAAACTCTTCAGGCTTTCATTGCTGTTCAGATTTATCAGATGTCTTTGCATTTCATTCAAAGAATACATACCGTCCCGCGAACTTGCCTGTGTTTTGCACAAAACATACCATCTATCTATACACTCACTTATGAAACACACATGCCAGTGATGAATCTCTGCCCCATTGCATTCACCAAATCATCTCTCTACAAAGCTCATTTCATATTTAATAAGTTTTCGTTTTGTTAATGAACTGATTTTTATCCTTTTATACATGAAATCGAATAAAAACAAAAAAAAGAAAAAAGAAAACTTCTTGTGCCGTCTATAATTTTTATGTTGACATACATATTTTCTCCCTCTTGGTTTTACTAAAAATGTTCAATCAAATTAATTCTCTTCCAGCATCAGCAAAGTATTTAGCACCGAACGACGCAATGCATATGCTCGACGAACAGGAATACATAATTGTGTCGTAAAACAGTTCGTCTCTTTTTTTGTTTAAAACATTTCTAGTTGACACCTTTAATCTGGTAAATGTGTATTAAGGAACAATTAAATGCAACACTGCGCATGGTTTAAATTAGTTTAAGAAATCAAAGTCAAACTTGTTAGCCGCGACAAATCACCACAAAGCAGCAGTCGATAATTGTAAGTTTTATTTAAGCACTTCTATGTTTATTGTTTGTAGACTAAATGCATGTGGTTTTTGTAGTATCGTTCTTACTCATTCAATGGTCAGTCGGTAAGAGATGAGAATAAGTAAAGAAAAAAGAAAAAAAAAGTATTGTTTTTTTTTATTATTATTATTGAGTAGTTGTTAAATAATACCAAAGTTATAATTTCGATAAATATTTACAGAAATAAATTTCGATTCATTGTACAAGGTCTGCATATAGATGTGGATTGATTATAAATTATTTATAGGAAATAAAATGAAGATACAAATATTACCTAGACGTTTATCTATCTACTGTTTGTTGTCGGGCGATGTTGTTTTTTGTGTAGACGCGTTTTGATTACGCTTGCCAATAAGTGCTTCTTCTTGCTGTTGCTTTTGCATTTTACGTGTGAATTCCTTTTGTTTGCATGTCTGAATGTTATTTGCTCTTTTCTAGAAATAAAAAAAAAAACATAGAATTTCCATGTTATTTGAGAAGTGTATGGATTATTTTTGCAACGTGGCCCGAAAAAGGTAAAGAAGCAGACACAATCTGTGATAACTTGGAATGGTGCACTTATACACATACATATATGATATGCTTCGAAGACGGAGATTAACCAGAAGTGGGGCAATTGAATAAAGAGAAACTTAATTAAAACGAACGAATTTCATTAAAAAACCAACAATTTTGGAGCCTTTACGTAAGTTTCAGTGCTCTTGCGGATCATGTTGACCAACAAAGCTGTATTTCCAAACGGAGACCCACGAAATGCCACACTAAAGCGAAACACTGAAAGATGTCCAGGAATACCTCGACTTACGTCGCTAATTCGTTCCGGGAAAACGCGTCGTAAGTCGTAAATCGAAATGACTTAACTCGAGTTATTACTGTACTGCCACGATTTCTCCATATTTTCGTCGTCTGCGCATAACGTACTGTTTGACTCAGAAGCCTATACAACGCGATAAAATCACATCACAGGCACACACGCCTGTAAACCGAGGATTTTGATAGGTAATCACGTTCATCAGCCTCTAATCTGACTCCTAGACAAAAGATTGGATCTAATTGTAAAATGAAAAAAAAATGCGATTACGACGCGTCTGATTTAACAAATATCGCCGCGAACGACAACAAGGCAATCAGCTACATAGTGTAGGTCTCACCTTAAGTACTTTAGTCCTCTGATAAATCGACTGCATTTGTTTCTTGATTTTGTTCAACTTCTCTCTGTACACCTTAACGCTGTTCATCTGTTTATCAAAAAAAAAAAAATAATAATAATTAAAAAGAGAAAATGATGAAATTTTGTCACAAGCTAAGTATACCATCTCTTGCAAGCCAGCTATCTCAGCATTATCATATTTGTACTTTTCTGTTGAGAGATCTATGTAGATTTTGTTCTGTTTACCACTGAAAGTACACAACACCGAATGAATACGTACAAGAGGTATTGCAAAATTCACCAACTCTTACATTAACTCTTTGAGATGATTCCGAACCTTAATCAGTGGTGGTTCGTAGATTTGTAGCAAACCAGTTGCCATCTGGATGCTAGCCATTGATTCTGTGCCATCACTGGTTGATGTTGTGTTTGCATTGTCGTTGCAGTCTTCATTTTCCGACTGGCTGTACAGGAAAAAAAAAGCAAACCAAACCAATTTATTGCTTGTACATAAATAAAACTGAACACAAATCCATCATCGGCCACCATAAATTGACAGACTTGCAACATTGTTTTAATCATTCTATTACCTGTGATGATTGCTATCATTATCTAATCTAGACATCTCAGCGAAACAATGGGCGATTAACAAATCGACTTTGATTAAAAGCCGCAATAGCAGAAATAAAATTAAATTGTTAAAGAAAATAAATATAAAAAAAAAAAATACACTTTGTTGACAGTCATCAGCTGGTTCGCTTAGTTGACAGGTGAAATGAATCTCACCACGAGCAGCGAAACGGATGTATCGAATGTGTAGACACATGTCGCCACATTTGGGGCTATGTTGCCGAAACTCTGCACCTTGCTCCATTGGAAATACAGTGAAATTGTTGAAAGGGTGCTCCCTGTCAGACACTTGCAAGTTGCTCCACAAGAAGAAAAACCCACTTTTTGTGTCTACATCAGAAAACATCGAGAATATATATATTTATGTGTCTTAATACAGTTCTCCTAATCATACATATGGCTATAGTGTTCTTGATAAACTAATATATAATTTTCCTTCTCATGTTGACTCATTTGCGCTATCAGTTCGTCAGTAATGCCATCAATTGGATATGGACGTCCTCCGACATGAACGATTGGAGCATCGTCATCATCTGAATCGGAATTGATATAGTTGCTTTGGTTGATATTTGCTGAAACGAAATCAAACAACATTGAACATAGACTCCTTCAGACGCACGCGGACGATTAAGATAATCTTACGAATTGTAGCTATTTCAATGTCCTTCTCGTCGTCGCTTGAATCACTTGAATTTGCATTGCTCTTCAATCCCTTTAAATTAATATCACTTTTTCCCGGTTGCTTTTCATGTTGCAACAGAACAGCCATTATGTCTTCATTCTCCTTTCTATTGCGTCCACCACTGCTCGATGTTGTACTAACTGGGATCGGCTGACTCGAAGTCTGTGCTGCTTGATCAAGAATTGCATCAGTGTTGTCGGTATGATCCATGGATACAATTGTACTCTCCGACATCCAGACTGGGCGTGCTTTTCGTTCAGCGCTCACCTCTGGCGTGTCATCGCCACCGATGCTAATGTCGACGCGAGTATCTTCAACAGCGAAACCTTGATTTCGAGTCGCCTCACCGGACCAGGCTTGTCCGTCAGGCCGCATCGATGTTTGCTTATTAATACCGCGTATAGTATCAATGTCCACCGGTTCGGGCTCCAAGATTTCTGGAGCCAATTTTATGTTCTCAACTTCCTTGAGCAAATCATACAATGGCTGCAATTGTTCATTGAACTTCGCCAACAACAGGCGCGAATCCTTCTTTGGCATAGCGGACATGTCTTCTTCAACTGCACTGTCACAGAAAGTGCAGCGAAACTCTTGTGATTCGAAGTCGAATAGTTGATCGGCCTAAGTGGACAAAAATATGGTCAGTTTTTTTTTCCAATCAAACTGAAGATTATCGTTGGAACTCACCTCCAAGTCGGTAAATGTTTTGTTGCAACTGGTGCATTTGAAGCTAGCCCGACTAGTTGCGTCTCGTTCTTCTGTCTCCATGCGTTTTCTCATCAAATCCAATTTATATTTCACAACATTTACAAAGGTCTTATAATTAATGAAGTAATAATTGACTTTCTGGGCTTTGCCGTCTGGACCAGTCTCCATCTTTAGTCGAATTTGAATAAACTTGTCATTTCTCAGCGTCGATATACGGGCTCGCATTTGTTTCTTTTCAAACCGAAGCAGCTCTGCAATGTCATCTTCTTTCATGCCTGAAATGGAACTGCGTTAGTTATGCACTGACAATGCTCAACCAAGGCTTACATGGGTTTCGCACCAGCATATCGATAATTAATGCATCCTCAATGGAATAGAAACCTCTGACTACTAACCTAGCTAATTGCTTAAGACTACTTGGTACCTCAGTTACATATTTTATTTCAGTTGTAGTGCTGGCCATGTTAATGTCTACAAAACAACGCAAAAGAAGTGTGTATATTAATAAAACATTGTTCATTACGGTTTACAGCCTCTTTTGAGCCACCCAGTGGGCACTGTCAACATTCATTTTTACCCACTTCCCCACCACTGGCTTCTGCGCATTGCAACACGGCCATACAGTGCGAACAATGTTGCCGAACACTGATACACATCGACGCTCCATCATTCCACCACAGATACACGACGGCAAACAACAAATTTCAGTTCCGATACAACAGCGGCGGGTGAAATACGGACAAAATGACTGCGACAACTCGATAGTGGCGGCCAGCTGTCAAATGTGAGAATTTCTTTCACTTACCTGAGCACTAGCAGCGTTGGATTTCCAAATCAGAATTTTACTTTTACGTTTTCTTCGTTGCAGAGGAATCCTTGTGTAAATAGTTCAAATAATATATGGATGTGATTCAGTGGGTTATGAGGTATAAAAGGCAAGGATTTTCAGGATATTAATTTAGGTTTATGATGATGAAATAAAGGTTTTAGTGTTGAGCACAATTCGCGAGACGTTCCACGGAATGCGCCATCACAAAGACGAAAAATCTACAGGGTGCTACGGATATCGATTTACTTGTTGAGTCGTTAAGTGATGTTCACATCATACATTTTTGCAGGAAAATTACGTATCCAATTAAGGTTGTATTGGATTCGAGGATGAAATATTTTCCAACTGGGATCTGAAAATCGGACTGATCTTATTGGCATTTTTTTTTGTAGGCAACTACAACAGTTTTGAAAGCCACCATGCTAGGTTCTCGTCAGTTAGGTGAAATTCCAGTTTGAATAAGGCGTTATGGATTCACGAAACGGATAATGCTCTGATTGGGGTGGACTCACATGCTGCGTTCCTTCCCAGGAAACTGAAAATGTTGTTTTTTTCTTAAAAAACAACCCATGTTTGTTTTATTTGTTATTTGGCAACCATTTCTTTGTAGCTTATTTTTTAGAGGGACGTTCGAACAGTCGCCAGTGTTTCTGGATAAGCAGATGAAATCTGGTCAGTGGCGTCTTCAGTAAAAGCGAAAGGTCAATTGTATATGTGTATCTCATCCCCGTCGACTCATCATTGATGTAATGCAAATCGCACCAATCCTCAGCTTCTCTTTGTCTTGTTTACATACAAGCGCAAAACTAGATTACAGAAAATTGCACATTTATTCCCCCTCCCCACCCCCATTCTGCTGATGCTGGGAAAACAAAAGTTATCTTCACCCCTGGCGCCTTACCATCTGTGTGGTCGACACAGATTCTGATACGTGTATAGAATTTTCTGAATGGGAGCGCAAAGAGGAAAAATTCCTTTGCTTCAACCCTTAATGCTGCTTGGCGCAGGTGTTTGACATTTCGAAAAAGCTCCATCATGCGCACTCGGTCCTGCATCGTGTCGCCAAAGAACCAGAGCTTTGCCATGCTATTTTCAAAAAAACACCTTCACTCGTATTTACTGCAGTATTGTTTCGAATGTTTGTCTGTTAAGAACCAAATCCGTTTCGGGAATCGGTAATAAGACGGTTTTACTTGGTTATTTTGCTTTTCATTTTGTACTTGCACTTGCTTACTTTTGAATGTGATTCGGTGTTTCTCGTGACCTGGGTGTTTTAATCCTCTATCAGGCAGTGCGCTGGAGTATTTACAACAAAAAGAAAATTTAATCTATTCGAATTGTAGGTGATATTGAGTGAAAATAGATAAAAAAAATAATAAAAATAACAAAAAGAGAAAACATTCTTTGCTTGCTGAATGGGGAAAACGAATGAAAAACATGAGAGCAGTGTTTTGTCTTGTCACCTTGATGGGCTTCTAATAATATTTGATTATCTTTTTTAATTTACTAAAAAAGAAGCACTCGAGCTCTTGAATAGCTCTTGAAATTTGAAAAAAAAATACTTGAGAAACTACAATACAATCAAAATGATTGCATGTGTGGCAATAATTACATGAATATATGTAGACATTATCCATGCTTAAAAGAAAAAAAAAACTGTCCCAATACCGTTGCATGAACGTTGGAGAGGGTTCTCTAAATAAGTACAACCCTGTCATTCATCCCGAAAATGAAAGGAATAGAAGCAAAAAAAAAAAACGCACACAAAAGGAATAAAGAAGAAAACAGAACCTTCGAAACAACCCCCAAGTCCCGAATGTTGACGGTAAAGCTTTCCTGAAGTATTCCTTCGCGTTTTGGATGGAAAATCGATTTTTTCCTTTATACAACTTGTTCTTGTTTCAGTTTTTGGCGTGTTGTTGTTGTGGTAGTGTGTGTGTTGGAGGTTTTTATTATGTCTTATTATTCGCTATGACTACTACTGGCAGTGGCTTAAAGCGAAGGCAAGCTTATGAATCACTGGTCCTCTCCTACGTAAGCATGCGAGAGAGACAGAGAGAGAGAGAGAGGGTGTATGTTGGAGAAGCATAACAGGATCATCTGGACATTCACTCAACTTTTGCTTTGCCATAAATAATGTACAAAATATAGTTTTGTTTTGTTCCAAATGGGGCATCGCAAAGGAGGGTGTCTGCTTAGTGTTCAGTTTATAGGATTTCCTAGGCATCCAACAGGAAAATCGCTGCTAAATCAGTTCAAAAGACAAGCAAATCATTGCTCATAGATGAGGATAGCAGAGGCAGGAGAACACAAGGCGTGTTGTTTTTTTCTTTTCTTTTCCTTTTTGCTTCATGTTACTGAGCGATACATTATTTTCGTTTAATCAATATGAACAAGTTTTGAAGGGCATTGGAAGGGTTGGGGGTAGCCATTCATAGGCCATTGACAAACGCTGGGTTTTGATTTTGACAACTGATTGACAACGGTTGTTAGCATTTCTAAGGTTAACCACAATGAAGGTTAAAGGGGATTTTAGCCCCAGTTTATTATAGAGACCGATTTAAAGTCCCTGTGAATGGAGTACAAACTTAATAAGAACCCTTTTCCTTTCAAACGAGGTCACAAAAGGAAGATCTCATGGATAAACTAAGTTAGAGAATAAATCTATCGCTATTCAGACGCATGGAGCCTATATATAAATATTTGATCAACACATTCCAGGAGGCAGCATAATGAAACGAATATAAAGCCTATGCATTCCATTTGATTCAATGGCTGGCTCTCACCCTCTCTCGCCATTTCCTCAATCAGAATTTATTAAAAATTGAATTCCCCTCTAACATTTGCAGTGCACATCCTGTGTGTGGTAAGCTCCACTTCCGTCTGCTGCTCTTTTTCTTATTTTTTGTTTGCTCTCCAACAAACACACAAGCCAGGCCAGTTTATTTATTTATTTATTTTCGTTCTTCAATGCGAAAGAGAGCGTATAGGAGGATTACTAAAGTTTTCCTATGCAATATGGATTTAACATTTTGTTTATAGGGCATTGCTTACATCCTCTTCCTTTCTCCCCGTTTGGCTGAAGCTTTTCATTCCTACCCCCCTGAGTGGTGTTAAAGGAGACAGCAAAAAAAACAGAGCGAACGAACTAATCCTTTGGGTGTTTTCATTTGAATTCTACGGAAGCATGCATTCAGGTGGCATGGCAGGATTGGGTTTATTTTTGTTTTTATCCTTCCAACGGTCTGAATGACAAATGTCACAGGGACCATAGCTAACAAAATGTGCAGACTCTACGGGGGAATCCTCGGCGATTACGAACTGGCATGACCAACAAAATATGCAGACTCTAAGCGGGAATCCTCAGCGATAACTGATTCCCATTCTCCAGTCGATCCTTAAGATCCGTGCAACCAAGTAAGAGCTGCCACTGCCGTTTGAAAACGCCAACAGAACCCGATCATGCTCCTTCTGATTCATAACCGAATCTCATCATTCCATCCGATGGAAATGAAACGCTTTCAGTCTTTCAATTCACTTTATTGATTATATTTCCGAAAGAACGCAATTGACTCGACAAAGGAGAAAGCCAATTGAACCATTCTAATCAAATTTGCCTTCAAAGCCCTTGTTCTTCTCAAAAAAAAAAAAACTCAGCAGACTCCTTCCCCTTTCGCATTGAAAAACCGTCTTGGAATTTAACTGAGGCAAACTAAAGACATTAAGCCATACACACACACAATAAACGTTTATTGTCTCTACAATTCAAAGAAGGTATTGTATAAGGGAAGTGGAATTAAATGAAGCAATAACAAGCAAAGAGGTACATATACATCTCTGGTATTGGGGTTTTTCATTCGTTTTCTCTAGTGCCTGTCCGTCCTTTTGTTTTGCTATCCATTATGTTTTCATCTCTCAAGGAAATGTGTACAGTGTGCGGCAACTGAGAAAACAACAACATCGCTTTTATTTCAAATAAAACATAGTTTTTAGTGACTTTCTGCACACTTAAGCAAACTTGCCGGATGAGTGAAATATGTGCGAGTGAACTATTTCATATTTTACGAGACCGTTTATTAACCGAACACCGTCAAAATGTCGTCGATATCAGCGCAGGGTGTTGTTGAACGTGCCTCGGCTGAGTTGTCGAAACGAATCAACGGTTTGGGACTGCGCTCGAAGCACCACCATGGCAGTGGCGGCAGCAGTAGCAGCAGCAGTGGCGGCAAGACATCTGTAATGGAGCGTGTGACGAATGCTTTATGTGGTGGCAGTAGCAGTGCACACAATAGTAATGCGGCAGCGGCAGCGGCATCTGCAGCCGCGGCCAGCAGTCAACCGGATAAGCCGTCACGTGTCCCGGCGAATACCGCTCAACAGCAGCTAGCTTCACCGAGTGGCAGTGCTGCTAATGCACATCAAAGCATGGCTAGCATGTCGTCAAATATGGCTGGCGGAATGAAGCAGCAGCAGCAGGGCATGAGTGCGAACCAGAATGTTACGCAGCACATGAGCGGCCAGAAGAGTCAAAGCGGAACGCCGCAGCAAGTGCGTAAGCAACTTCCGAATCCGCATCTGCATCATCACCCGTACAGCAGTCAGCAGCAACAGATGCTCTTGCAGCATCATAAGATGCAGGCTGTAGCGCCACCGCCTTGTATTACATCCATTGAACAGCTCCTGCTGGACGATCGCTTTCTGGGGAAATTCTTTTTGTATTTTAATCCCTACGAGCGACGCACCCTGGCGCAAGTGTGTACGAGATGGCGGGATGTGCTCTACAGAACTCCACGCTACTGGTCGGGTCTGTTGCCGACGCTGCAGTGTCGTGAGCTGCGACTGATTCCAAATCACGATCGGGTCAAACTGTATAATTCGTTGGTGCGGCGGGGATTTCATGCGCTCGCACTGGTCGGAGCAACCGATGAGGATGCCCTGGATGTGGTGCATTCATTTCCATTAGCTTCAAAGCACATACATTCGTTAAGTTTACGCTGCTCATCGATTAGCGATCGAGGTTTGGAGGCTCTATTGGATCATTTACAGGTGAGTTGTTATTTTTTTTTCTTACTGATTACTAACTGCCCGTCTATTGTCGTGTGACCTGCAAATCATTGTGGTGAGTTCATAGGAAATCATTGGTTGTAAACACCACGCGAACTGAAAAGTGTTTTATTTTGAAAATCATTAATTTGTCTCGCTACCAAGAACTGATGAAAGGACTAGCGTGTCACTGGTGTCGCGTGCTTCAGTGGTGGCACGTTGAGAATAGAATTAATCCTTACGTCACCCCTTAACAGCTACTGCAGGTTGATTTCCTTTTAATGAACTCGTCAAGGAGGAGAATCCATTTTTTTTCATTCTGTGCGAAATGTTTAGCGTAATTTAATTTTAAATGCAACGTACTCCAATTTAACGTCTGGTACATCTGAAAGGGTGTTCAATCTTCGGTGTGGTTCCGCATTACATCTGAAAGCGTGTTCAATTTTCGGTGTAGTTCCACATTATTAGGGGTACTCGGAAACAATATTTCATATAAAGGGTGTTTTATTTAAAGGCAAACAACTTGAATTGATATAAAACGTATGAAAATTGATTTGAATATTTCTTCAATTGAAATTCATTTGACAGATTTATAGTCATTAGTGTTTGAATATGATTTCGGGCATGTGACCGCTACGATTCGCTACCGGCGCATTCATGACCAAGTCTGTAGGTCCACTTTTCCAATACTCTTCGCAGCTTGTTGTAACAGGCTAAACTGGTAGCTTCAGTGTCGAGGAGGAAACTGAAACATACTATATGTACATCGGCAATAGCACGTCGAATGTTAGCTTCCAAGTCCAGGTGTCGCTCGAAAGAGTTAGTAATCCTGTCTCTGTACCCCTCACCATTCACCATTCACCATTGACTGTAACATTTGGACCATCATCATTTTTGAAGGCAAAAAGACCAATGATTCGGCGCGGCAACCGTAGTTTGTACCCGTTGCTTCGTCGTGAATCTATTCCTGATGAATTGCAACACCAAACTAACCTCAAAACCACCGAGAACTGTCAAATCAGCTGTCATGGCTATTCAAACGTTTTAAGATCGTTCATTTCGGTTATGAACAAATTCCATAAATTTTCAATTAAGCACAGTTCATAACCAAGTAAGACGAGAAAAACATCAAGTGAACGCATGAGCGAGTGATCTACTGCAACAGATGCGTGCTGCATTTATTCCTGCTCTCAAAACTGTGGTAAGTTGGATGAAAAACCTTACCGTTGCGTTTTTGCGTGCCGATGGAGTTTAAAAAACACCTGCTATCGATCAGATTTATTGGGGGGAAAACACTAAGAGGGGTAAGGATGTAGTCGGTAGCTTTTAGTGAAGTCTTATGTACGTGTTGCATCTCTCACATCTCTTGTTGCAGATGTTCTAATTAAGAGAGTGGCAAATAGAGACATCGCTGACATTTAGTTTCAATAGCGGCGTTCACACTAAACCATTTGCCGATACGATTGGTTTGATGACAAACTAAAATGCTTTGTCTAAAGTAATAGAAGTCTGCCAGCTTGTGGTAATGAGCGTTCACATTGATGATTTGACCCATCAAGCACGGTTGTCAGGCAAATCGTATCGACAAATTGTTGAGTATGAACGCCGCTAATCGGCTTTAGATGGAATAAGTAGATGAATCAAAAGACACGTCAAAAAGATGACAGCCTGAAGTGACAGTCTTGATACTTTGGGATGACTTCCATACCTTGTTTTAAATGTCTGAATTTTCCAAACAAAAATATGTGAACGAAATTGCAGGCTTTGTGTGAAATTGTTTAAAATATTTCAAAATTAGTTTGACACCTCTAAGTGAATTACTCACACGTTGTCGACTTGAGGTAGAGGATCAAATCCTGCACAGATACTGAAAGTTGAAAGTGACTCAATTGATACTCTTATAAACGTCTTCTTTTCGCGTTTGCGAAAAGTGAAGGGAAGTTAAAGAATTGCGCAGATTTTTTAAAAATATTTTGAATTTACTTTGTAACCTTCAAGTGAAGGAGCCTTCATGCATTAGAGAAAAAGGCTGCAGTTGTTGGTTTGCCGTTGAAGTTGAAGGAGCCTTGATGTATTAGAGAAACGAGCTCCAGTTGCTGGCTTTGACTGATTGCTTGAAAGCGACAGGATGACTAGATAATAACGCACGACAGACCGAAGTGGACATGGACTGCAGCTTTCTCCAAAAAAAAAGACACCTTTTACACCCTCAATATTTCACATCAGTTCATCCTTCCGGAATGAGGTTACAGTACTCGCTGTGTGTTGTGTATCCAGATATAGACGAAAGCAATTACCATAAATATTACAACATTAACTCGATTCAAATGATTTGTATCATATCATGTCAAAAGAGATCCCCTTCACGTCCTGCACTTCTTTTATTTCTGAAATAAATAAATAAATAAACATACGCTGCTATCTACGGGCTTTTGTATGTATTTATTCATCTCCACACATTCATACACAAAGAACGTCGACAAAATTTCATAAAAATCTTCAACGATAATCCCATTGTCCAAATGAGATATGGCACATGTGCTACATACATAGTACAAGCGTATACATTTTTATCCTTTTGTCAAGACTGTTTCGTTTCGACCTTTTTTATTCCTGTAAACGGTCCATCGACGCTACGGAGCGGGGTGATATCCTGAAACTTCCAATGCAGACAGCAGCATAGGGAATGTACAATATATTCGTAACAATTGGAAGATGAGTTTCATCGCATTGAATGTAATGGGTTTCCTCTATTGTTGCGTTTATTGTCAGGTCTCATTTGATTGAGTGACAGATGAGTATTAGGCGCTGACGACGGTTGCGAACGATGGAGTTAATGTGTGTGTTCATGGCATGATGTGAGTAATTCTTATTGAGCAAACGGAAATTCAGTTTAACACCTTTATTTGTGATTGAAATCATTGATACTGAAACAGGCACATGGAGTTGATGTGGATCGATCAGAAATGATGATCTTTATTTTTTAATAAAATATCAGTTAGCAGTTCTGCTCACGTTTGGGGGTTGACAACCTCTTTCTGATGGACATTCAGTCATGCGCCCACTTTTCTGACTTGTTCAACTAAAAGAAAATTCGACGATCTTCTCATCTTCTCGCCTTCTCTGCAGCATTCGAATAAAATTACGCAAAAATAAATATTTGAAGGAGAGAATGATTCTAATCTTTGTTGGCATGGTATTTTGTGATTTATGCTCATCAGTTCAACTCTTCCTACATGTCTAATGCAATTTGCGCTGCGAAGTGTGAAGCTTGGCCCACTTGTCACGATGATTTCGCATCTATTTATGTATTTGCTTCGTTTCACAGTCGCTGCAGTGCTATCTCACGAGTGCTGCTGTTCAAAAACTCAATTAAATGTAGCGATTTAGTTCGTTTACGATTTGTTTTTAAAACGTGATGAATGTGCCCACGAGTGAATGGGAATGTGTCCACTGCGTGCGTTGATCTTATGCGTGCAGATTGATCGTGTGGTTTTTGTATATTTCCCATGACATCCTATGAGATTATCACATTCGTACACAGAAGAAAGTGTGCTTGTGAAGTTTCGCCGCACCTTCAAAGTAACTGTTCAGTTTATGACAACCTCCCCTTTTATCCTCGTCCAGACACTGAATATTAAACCGCAGAAGCCATAAATAGCTTCAGCAGTCAGTCAAAAAGCCTCTACTCATACCGAAGAATTATCCTGAAGAATTCTTATGTGAATTGCACACCAGAGCACGCAGGTAAAGTGATACGGTACGGATTATTATTCTCTTTATTTCAAATTTCTCATAAGCTTCAAGTTGAAGAAAAGTGAAACGAACGGGAGATGTTTTTCTCGAGGATTACGCCGTCTGAAGTGTCTGAAGAGGGAAAAGGAAAACCAATGAAAAGCAATGCAGATTCAAGTTGCCAATGAGTGTAGGTGTGATCCGTCATTTTTCGAGGGAAATTGAGACCGCATACATCAATGAAATCCTCCCCCCCCCCACCAGGCCACCGGAACGCCAGAACACGCGAAAGGTCAACACCTGCTGAATGACATCTGTCATTGTATGTAGTTGAATAAATTATATTCAACCTTTTTAACCTTAAAAATTTTGCCAATGTGCGACAGGTCGAGACAGGCGGATGTGACGTAAATTTTGTTTTTGGTTTTTGTTTTCCTACTTCATTAAAACGTGTACCTGGTTTTGGTATGTATTTTCATTCGTAATGTGAGCGACGAAGAGGGAGAGAAATTAAATTAATGTCAACATCCCTTTAGGTTATGCTTGCGTGGGCGGTATGGGGGGAGAATTATTCGACAATATCAACTCCTCACCCCGACATAACCTCAAAGAATTAAACTAACTTTTACCAGTGGGTCGGGCGCGGGGCGAGCAGAGTTTAATTTCTACAGATTATGCGAAAATTTATAGCGCAAATTACAAAGCAAACACTATGCTCACAGCTCAGGACGTCTGATAACGATTTCTGTGTGTATTGAATTTCTGAGGAGAGGATGAATGCCCCGTCGTGGGTAGTTTTTTTTTTTTTTGGTTATGTTTTTGCTTTGTCTGTGTACTTATTTATTTTGCTGGATTGCTGTGCTACCTTATATAAGTGTTGCGTGTATTTAATCGAATGGAAATCATTAGCATAATGTCTGTGTGCTAGAGACATGGGTAATTAGGGTGAATTTATGGAATGGAGTTCAAGATAAATTGAGCTCCTCCATTGGAAAGGAAAATCAGACAATGGCAGTGGACATTAATGTGCTTCAGAGTTGCCTTTCTCTCGTTCAATCAATGCTGATGTGTGTGTTCAGAGGAGTTATTTTAGAGGCGGATACGATTTGCTTTCTTTGACAGCTGATTTGAGAGTTCTCGGTGGTTTTGAGGTTAGTTTGGTTTCGTAATTCAGCAGGAATAGGCTCACGCCGAAGCAACGTGTATAGATTCATTTTGAAAACCATGGTTCAATTCGAGAAAATCAGACTTAAGCCGTTATCTGGTGATTAGACTCCCAGAAAAAAATTACCGGTTGCTGCGCCGAATCATTAGTCCGTATGTCTGTAAATAATGTCTAGTTTTGGCATCCCTACCAAACTCGTCCGTTTGTGTAGGATGACGATGGAGAATGCACGCTGCTCCATCAAGGTTGGTAAAGACCTAACCGAGACCTTTGATGTCAAAAAAGGATTCAAACAAGGCGACGCGCTCTCATTCGACTTTTTCAACATCGTTCTTGAAAGAATTGTTCAAAACTCGAACGCCAACACCGGGGGAACAATATTTCAGAGGTCCGTCCAACTACTCGCATATGCCGACGATATTGACATTATCGGAAGAACGCAGCGTGATGCCAATGGAGCTTTTGTGGGTATTGCAACGGAGGCCGCGAAGATGGGTTTAGCGGTGAACGAGGGTAAGACCAAGTATATGCTGTCAACGAGAACCCAACACCGACGTCTCGGTCAGAACGTCATAGCAGACAGATATAACTTTGAGGTGGTAAAAAACTTTGTCTACCTAGGCACTGCAATCAACTCAGACAATGACACCAACGCCGAAATCAAACGAAGAATAACTCTTGGCAATCGCTGCTTCTTTGGGCTAAGAAAGCAATTGGTAAACAAAGCCCTCTCTCGAACAACCAAGGTAACGCTTTACAAGACCTTCATCGTCCCAGTCCTGCTATATGGCGCGAAGGCACGGACTTTGTCAAGAGCGGATGAAGCTGCTCTTGCTTGCTTCGAGAGGAAAATTCTTCGTGTGATTTTCGGTCCCGTCTGCATAGATGGTGAGTGGAGTAGGAGATATAATGACGAACTATACGGGCTGTTTAGCGACATCGACTTAGCCAGAAGAGTAAAGATCCAACGATTGAGATGGCTAAGTCATGTAGAGCGGTTGGAAACCAATGCTCCGGCCCGAAAAGTCTTCGAATCCACCCCCGAGGGACGGCGAGGTAGAGGAAGACCGCGACTCAGATGGCGCACGCAAGTGGAAAGGGACCTCAACCAACTATGCGTGCGAAACTGGAGACAGCTAGCTAAAGATCGAGCTGGCTGGAGACGCTTGTTTGTTGAGGCCCAGGTCCACCTCGGACTGTAGCGCCACCTTAAGTAAGTAAGTAAGTCTCCAAATGATGCTCAAAAGATTGCAGTCAATGGTGAAAAGTTGATCTACAGATTACGCCCTGTATGCACCAGCCGCAGCGGTCACATGCACGAATTCATATTCAAATTATCTGTCAAATAAATTCAATTGCATGGATATTAAAACCAGTTTTTTGCATTTTACTTCAATTTAAAGTTCCCCGCCTCTAAAAAAAAGGCACCCTTCCTGTTATGAAAAATAGGCATCTAGGTCGAATACGTAACTTTTTCTTGTGAATAAATGCATTTTATTTGCTATCCTCTGTGGTGTCATATGTTCGAAGTCCATGTTTGATCTAGATTATAGGATGAGACATCCTGTCTCGATAGATGCATCACTTCAGTAGAGCATTTTCAATCGCCCAATGCCCTGAAAGAGATAAAAACACCGCTCAATTAACCAAATTAATTCTAAAAGAAAGAAGACACCTTACCATTGGGACTCTAAGGAATCCTGATCGCTTAAAAAATCGGCTTTTTCTATTTTAATTAAACAACAAAAAACACCAAGCTCTTTGAGATCAAACGAAGTTGGTCAAAACTGAGAGAAAATTGATTCAGCTTAAGTCGTTCACTTTGTGCATCTCACAATCAAGCATCATTAAGCTGACATACATTGTCTTCCAGTCTCAAGGATATGTAGGTTAATACCTTATATCCTACATTGTTAATTCTGTGCATGCAAGCATGTGTCAGCAGTGCTATTGTCTGTGCGTGTTTATCCAGCAACCGTTCTCTGTTTCGTTGTTCGTTGTTCGTTGTTCTGTGTATCTGCGGGTATACCTTCACTTCGTTACTATCCAACCAATTGACATAGATCTCTACACTCTACAGTATATAACTGGTGGCGTACCTTTTTTTTCCTACATTGTTGTATATTTTTTTTGTTCAACTTTCCCTTGCCTTTTGGTTGCCTATGGAAATGCGTCTGCATATAATGCACCAATGTGTTGTGTTGTGTTGCATTAGGCGTATGCCTGTCCCCCTCGAGGTGCAGAGGTGCACATCAGGAAGCAATTGCGCATTGTTGGGGAGATTTTGTTCACTTGGATTTCTGCAGAGAATTGTTGTCATATGGTTTCCGGGATAAGCTGTAAGCTCGTTAACGTTTCACTCTCTTTATCTTTATTTCGCCACCTTTTGGCCCCAAACTCCCACCTAATCTGTGACGTCAAGCAATTGGGGTGTATGAAGGTTGTTGTCCGTCTATCAAAGACCCTCCAGCGGTGTCGAAGACATTATGGATCACTGTTTGTGATGTGCTTAACTTCACATGAGTGATGACAGAGCAGTAATTTATTCACATCTCTGGCAGCATAGTTGTTTGTATTTTCATCTGCGAAACACCTTTTGTGTCATATCTGTGATTTCTCTATACTTAGCATCTATTTTTACACGTTCGTGTTTATTTTGAATGGAAGAATGTAGATTCATATTTGAAAACAGTTTATAAATAATTTCATCGCATTTGCCGCAACGAATAATGTTTGCGCTAAAGCGGAGCCAATGTACTCCCGGTTCGATACGCAAATCGATACAAACGATGACACATAGTCAATGTGTCAACGCCCGAGTTCACACACTCTCCACAGCCTCGCCAGCGAAGCTTTGTGGCGAGTATTTCTAATCGCTTGATGAAAAGTAAGTTTTCGAAATTCTTATGGAATTAAATAAATTACAGTGATTCCTCGAGTCGCCACATCGTTTCCATCGATCAAAATAAACAACATCGCCGAGAGTGTGATAAATTATGGATACTTTAGCTTGCAGCCACGGTTATCCGTTCGTTACCTTGTTCCCCCGAAACTGTCGGAATTCGGTGCGCGGTGCGGATAAGAGCAATTTCTCCTTATGTTGTTCAACGTGAAAGGTCATAAGAATAGCAGATAGATTGCACACGGGGCATTTTTTTTAGATACACCTTTTCTGAGATGTGAATCAGCGCGTGAATGACGTAGCCACTGTTGTTTGTAAATGATTTTATTGCATTTTTGGTGGGGAATCGCACGAGTCTTTTCATTTTATTTATTCATTTATTTTTGCTTCCTTTTGTTTTGTGCAAATATTTACGATTTTAGGGAAGTGGCGGCGGCGAGCCATTGAGTCCTTGACCATCGATGTGAAGTCTGTTTGCAAAGAGTTTAAGAGCGATCTTTTGTTGTGTCTACTCTTGCGGCGGAATTTGTTTACACCGAAAAGGAATAATGTAAACAAATTTGCCTGATTGAAGAGAAAACGTTCCTCTTGTTCAGTCTTTTGTTTTAAACGTATAAATGTTGAACACAATGGAATTTTTAAAGTCGTCATCGCTCATCAGTTTCGCCTGCAGAATGATTGACCTTGAAGCGATAAATTCTCATACTCAGGCGAGGCACAAGGACCTGGCAGTTGAGGAAGATGAAGTAGGGAAAAAACTAAAAGTACGCCACATTCTTAATCGGTGCGTAGAGCGATTTTGTGTCCCCAAATGGGGCATCATAATGTGAAACGTACCCACCTACCTAGCCTCGGGCGAAGTTAAGCACGTAATTTCAAATTTGTCACATTTTTTTCCCTCACCGGAAAATGCATATTCATGTGCATGTGTGTCGTTTTCATCAACTTACGCCTTGGCTGACCCACAGCATTGCCAACCATTCTGCAATGCACTGACCAATCCTGTAGACCGAAACGCGAATACATGTGCACGAGTGTGTCGCATTTAATGGGAGGGTGGCATGGCCCCAGCATATACCATGCAGCACCTATAGAGCTGTTCATCCATGAAATTGCTATTGATTTACCCTAGATTCAGAATGTTCGCGCAATAGCGAGCCGTGGCACTGAGCCACCTCCATTGTGGAATGTTAAGCACAAAACCCCATTCGGGAGTGGGTAGTTCTTCAGCGAAAAATTGATTTTTATTAGTTGTTTCTTGGAGCAGGAACCCTGGTGCCTGCTGTCTGTTGCCTCGAAGTCTAGCATGGATGTATGTGTGTGTGTCGTTTGGTTTTTAAGTTGTTTCACTTTTTTTTTTTGGATTAGTTTTGGTCATTTGCAACTTCACTGCGGCACAGAGGTGAATAGTTGATGACGACGATGACGTTCAGTCGTGTGATGGTGCCAAATTTGCTCGCAATTTTATTATGCCCCAGCTGTTCATGCTGCAGAGCACGATTATTGACTCTTTGATGAATTTAAATTGAAATTTATTGGCAACGTGGTGAATATCTTCGGGTGGTGTTTAAAAAATGTATGTATTCACTTAAATTCTGTACATTATGTGGGCATTCATTTTACAGGAGTTATACGCATAAATCGTTGATGAGTTTACCATTCATCAATGGACGCCTGTTAGTCTGTGACCTTTGGGAAATGAATCGAAACTCCACCAAAGTGTTACGACTGTTTTCTGCACAATAACTCACAAAATAAATGTCATGTTTTCTCGTTACAGTCACTGTTCGAATTGGAACTAGCCGGATGCAATGAAGTCACAGAAGCTGGTCTTTGGGCATGCCTGACACCACGCATTGTGTCCCTATCGCTAGCAGATTGTATAAATATAGCCGATGAAGCTGTGGGTGCTGTGGCACAACTCTTGCCATCGCTCTATGAGTTCTCTCTACAAGTAGGTGCCGAGAAGCAGCAAAATGAAATTGAAATTGTATCGACTTTGATTTGTGATTTCGTTGCAGGCTTATCACGTGACTGATGCCGCTTTAGGATATTTCTCACCAAAACAAAGCCATAGCTTAAGCATATTACGCCTGCAATCGTGCTGGGAGCTAACCAACCACGGGATTGTTAATATTGGTAAGTGAATATACGAATACATGTTTAGTTTTATGCTCCACAACCATAAGAGTCCAGTAACCAGCCATCTGTTCACGGTGGTGGAGAGTGAGGCTTGGATGGCTTCAGAACTCGGGTGTGGAAGGATGTGCTACATCGATTGCGAATGGCAACGAGAGGATTAAGTAGTTCAGACATTCAATGAGGAATTGCACTTAATAAAGCGCAGTTGGCAAACGGCAAATACTCTCACCGAGTCTAGAGGATTACAATTTCAAATTAATTAATGATGAGTGCAGGTAGTGCCATTGAATGTGCTGCCCTGAAGATTATTGCTGCTGTCGTCACTACTCTTCGATTGGATTGAGTGACTGAGAAATGAACTTTGATAATTCATAAGATCTATGAGTTGTATACGTCAGCGTCGAATCAATTCGTCTGCTGATGGCAGACTCAACCATTAAATGACGCAAGGGATGCTTGACTGTGGAACTTGTCGTAAATCCTGATTAAAATTATATAAATCCAAATGGATGATAGAACCGTTTGAAGAGCTTCCATAATCCCTCAAAAGCATGGCAATTTTTGGCTTCTTTCACGCATTAGGCGACCGTCAAAGAGGCGCATTTGGCGTCGCTGCGATGTGATACCTAATGGGAGAAGGCTCCTTGTTGCCTGATCGCCAAAATGGTGCCGCTGCAGGTCGTCCACTCTTCCTGGTGTTCACTATAATCAGCTTCACAAAAATGCCATCCTTCGAGATGAGCGGGTGGATAGAACTCTATCAAAAGAGATCGCTCGATCAGACTCGTTGCTTTTTCTTTCCTACTGGCCTTCCGTCCACTCGCACTTCCAGACAATGGAAATTACATGGCAAGCCCTTGGAAAAGCTTGGGTTGTTGGCTGATGGCTTCTTGTTATGCTTTTCTGTTGATTCGTACTCAGATTCCATCAAATACGGGATACATCTTCGTAATCGCCTTGAGTACAATTTAATTTTAATGTTTTTGTTTTCAAGCAAGAAATAAAAGAATAAAATGTAAACGAAAGCACCTGACGCCTTGCCCAAAACATGGTCACGACACCTTGAGTGAGTGCCAATTGCCAACAAAAAAACAAAAAAAAAAACACCTCGAAAGATTCATCTAACAATCTACAATCACTTCAGAGTGATCACACCCTAATTACTCAACAAATCACTGCTTTTAAATTACCATCCTCTTTTGTTCGCCTTTCTCATCCTCTCACTCCTCCTTTCATCTACACGTTCGCTCTGCGTGTGAATTTATTTGATAATAAAATGGAGTTCAAGGAAAATTAAAGTCTCTCTCTCTATCTCCTTGGCTAAGGTGTTTCAATTCAATGTGCTCCACATGACATCGCCTTGCGCCCACTTGAGAACAATTATCTCACACCTATTCGGAACTATCGGCCACTGTGTTTTGTGGTGTTGTTCTCTCTTTGTTTCTTGTTCATTTAATCAATGTACAGCTAGATGTATATAAGAGAACTTAATTCAAGTGCAAATCGTATTTATATAGGGTTTTTGTTTTTATTTTCAACTGCTTGAGGATTGATTAGTTTGAAGCCAATTTTAGCCAGATATCGTCTATTTAGGTCACTTAGAGGGAGTTGGAGGGGGTGATTGTTGATGAAGGCGATGAAATGCATGAAGTTGGAAAGAATGTGGAAAATTCTTTAAGATGGAATTAAATGTATCATTCGTTTTGTGACAAGAATTCAGTGAACAACTCCACGGTTCTGCATGGAAACACTGCTATTTTCCATCCGCCATGCCATTCCATTATCTGTGCCGTTGTGTTATTACGGTCAACAATTTGTTTTTTGAAATGTAAGCAAAACTTCGTGGCTTTGGCTATAAACGAACCAACCAAGTACAAATAACACCCCTAACATCCCCTAATTTAATTCCATGGCATTTTGTATACCAGCACCTCCGGTAATCAGTCGCCTTCCGGTAGTTATAATGAACAGAATTTTTGGGGATTTATCTGAATCAACAAAAACATTCTTCTGTCAAAATGTTTGGCATCGGCGGATTAATTTGTCATTTTTGCTGTACTGTGCTGTGCTCGGGCCGAATGGTGAATAATTTGTTTCAGTGTTTCTATGTCAACTGTGTGTCACTTGGGCTTTTGTAATGCATTAAGAATATTTGCCAAAATAAACGCTGTACACATTTTGTCAAGGAACAAACTAAACACACAATTAAGTGGCAGATACAGCCAGCTACGGCAGCTACTTAGCAAACGTCAATGATTGTCATTTTTAGGAATTAGTCTGGCTCTGCGGTTTCTGTTTCTCACGTCCTGCGGTGCATACTGATGCAGTCACTGTGTGTGAACGATTCAAGGTGAATGCGGGTCAAGTCGTATGCAGCAATGATCGTGCTGCACTCATTGTTTGTTGAAAATCAATTCAATACAGCCGACCAGTAGTAGTTTGCAAAATGTAAAAACGAATTTCATGCCAATGCATCGTGAATGTCGAGTCATGGCCTCAACTGAGAGAAGCGCAGGTCGTTTTTGGTTGCTGTTGTTTTGTTTTTCTGTACGACAGAAGAGAAATAACACTTAAGCGAACAGAAGAAGGTGTTTCGTTTTGTAAGTGTGTGACGTTTTTTGGTTTTTCTTTTCGTCTCCACACATTGTGTTCAGAAATAAATTAAGTTACATTCTAGAGATCGTTATCCTCAAATAGATTGTGTATGGTCAGCAAACATCATAAAGATATTAATAAACTAAATTCACAAATCATTTTGACAGCAAGTGTTTTGAAATAGATTTAATTGCGAGAATGCAAATAAAAATGAATTGCTTTTGTTTTTTGTAGTAGATTTTTGCAGTTTTTGTATGGTAATCCGCATTATAAAGATGCAGGTGGAAACAAAGGAGAATGCAGATGCCACGTAGATTGGTTTAGGAGGATATGGGAGAAGTGATGCGCTAGACCTGAAGTGACTAAAGCTCTAAGGGGAGTGGCCCAAACTGAATGCATTCTGATCTATGCTCATGGAGAGGCCAAAAAAAATGGCAATGCATTCAAACTGAAAGACTGAAGACAATATATTGAATAACTATGTTCGATCTAAGAACATGTTCTCTAACAATACGTTTTCAGATTAGAGCTGAACGTGTTGCATCTTAAATTTCACAAGCATTGACTTGTAAGCACGTTTCTGTTGTTATCACACAACTTAACCAAAATACACACGCCTTATGTGTTTATGTGTTTCCAAACTGCCTCACAAAGACGTCGTGTATATTTTTAAACATCCCCTTCTGCACCAGAGCTGCATTCGGAGCATTATAATATACTTCTAGTTTCTGTGCAGTGGTTTTGTTTTGTTTTGTTTGCAAAAAAAAAAAAGTGGCGACCGACTGACGTGGCCTAAAAAGCGACTCAACACGATAGCAAAGAGACACAACGTCATTAGACGTCCGTGGATGTGCTAGACGCTGGCACTTCATCCCTATCTTGTCTGCTCTGCAGAGAATAATTTAAATTCCTCAATTGCGTTGAATGGAAACTTGATTTTTGTTTTGTTCTTTTAAGTGGAACATTGTCATGCGGAGAGTTTTTGAACAAGTTGTCTCTGTTGTTCATTTGTGTCTAATTTTCGGTTCGAATTTGCTTATGCTGCCGCTGTGTGCAAACATAGGGACAACATAGGACAACGATGCAAACTTTGTAGAACCGAATAATTAAATGTATTCATTTGAGTTTGATTTACTGGATTTTTTATTGAATGCACTGAAAGAAATACTTTTAAACTTGTAAGATACCTTGAAGGATTAATTTTAATTAATTAGGTGTAACCACTGCTTGGATGAATGCAGTAATGCAAAGACTTACAAGACAAAACTGCGCAGATCAAGAACTGAGTTCCAGATCTGTGTTACAAACTCCAGTAATAATACACAAATATAACTTTCGTATCACTTTAATAATTGTCTGAATCGCTTTATAAAGAATCGATTGTTCGGCCTGCCAGGATCGGGTCTTCGCCAAATAATCGTGTGCGGATATCGGGCACATACATACGATCGATAATCGCAGGCAAGTTTACATCTGCCTTAACTAATCTGTGATAGTTCTGAGTTTGCTTTAATAAATCGCGTCTAATGATGAACGACGCCATAAACGAGACCAACTATAGGAGGGCGAAAATGTGTACTTACATGCAGATCATCGAAAACGATCCAAAGATCTCCTGGAAAAAAAACAGGAAAAACATTATTTAACTAATAGGCGTAATACCTGGCCACTGCCTCTAGGTCAGATGTTTTGGAGCACCCTACGATGACTTCTGTAGAAGCTTCAGGAATGTGGAGGAGGAGGAAACAATACTGCACTACCTCGGAACATACCCCGCCGTTGTAGGAACAAGAAGAAGACTGCTAGGCAGCTATTTCTCTATTTCCCTCCTAGATTCTAATAGAAATATAAGAGATATCCTGCAATAATATCCTGCAAGCCATCAAACGTCTATGAAATTGTCGAAACAGACGTCGAAATTAACCAATCGATCCAGGACAGGAAGCGCGAGAGAACCAGGTTTGCAAAGGCGGACCACAATCGCCTAAATGGAGCTTGGCTTGTATTGAATACAATTGGATGGAGGGCCCATACAACGATTTTGGCAAAAGCTGCATGGATGAAGAGGAGGTAGAGACCACAAATCACCTCCTCTGCTCTAGCAGCGCTCTGGCAAGTCGTAGGTACTCTCATCTATGGGCCTCCTACTTTAACAACATTCCAACGAATTAAATTGCGTTAACATTAGCCAGCTAAACAGCTTTTTTTTCCAAGATTCAACATCACGTCGAATGCATCAAAAATTCTCATGATGCTCAAAGTTCGAAGTCGGCGCACGTACCCATTGAGCAACTGAGACCGACGCTAGGCGGTTACGAGTCCAAATTTCGGAGTTGAAAATCAGACAGATTACCGCTGTTAATGATAAAAAATAGAACCTTTTCATATCATCTCCGTGTCCTTAAAAACGAAGGTAGTTCTTCGATTTTAAAATTAACTCGACAAAACAAAAACAATCCAAAAAGAGAATGAAATTCTAGAAAGCAAATATTTTCTTATTCACAACCTTTCGGCCTTTTCATCTAATCAGCTGAAAATTCAAACTTTTCTGTTAAAATTAACTAACGAAGCCGAAAGACGAGTTAAAAACCATTGCGCAACCGACCGCTTGGTAAATTAGTGGTTCCCCTTTCTTTAAGGGAGTATTCTTTTTAGCACCTGGACCTGGAGTTCACGGGCTTACCGCCAGTCACCCTGCCAATCTACCTACTTGCTTTAACATTTCTGCCTTCCCAGCATCGCGGACACAGAAATGCGATTCTAACTAGTATTTTCAAATCATGTCGTTGAACCTTTCATTTGATCGAATAAACACAATTGTCCTCTCTGTCGTCAGCCTCTAGTCATGATCATATTTTCAATTATCCTCCACATCCTTCACATGTGTCCCTACATCATGCCCATTGATTAATATTCTGTCTCCTTTCCCATTTGACACTCTAATATTGCTAAAAGTAGAACACATGTGAAAGCATTTTTAATGTATCTACAAATAAAAACCATCTGCCGATGCGCTGTGAGGTAAAACAGAGAAAAAAAAATAACTTGAGAACCCACATAAAATTGCTCATTATCCGCCTCCTTTCTATCGATAACCACGAAACCCACTGACTCAGTGAACCTATTTCTTGTGTTGTTTTGTTTCTCTCCCCGTCCGATTGCTTTGCTTTTTTTTTTTCATTTGTATGAACGATATCTGAATCTGATAGGTAAGCCAAATGTGTCATTTGGTAATAGAAAGTTTCTGCATTTAAAAGTAGTACGACATCTGTGAATACACTGCACTCAGCCCTTTTTGTTGTTTTCCTAGACCCAAAATCAAACGCCAATCACTACTCAGCGTAATCATCTTAACTGATTAACTTTGAATCCTTGCCCCGCAACATAAACACGTACACAAATGAAAGCAAATGATGTAACATGACAAACTTATGGACAAACTGTCACGCAACATTTCGGTAACTTTGTTTTTTTTTTGTTTCATCACAAAAATAACGACTGGCATATCTTTATAGTGCTCGTGGCTTCAATGAAAAATACCTTTTAACTTCTCGATTGGATTTACTCGTACTCTTGTCTCCTGATGTTTGAGGCGAGGAGAAAAAGAAAACTTCCAAAAATATCCCAAAGACAACCCCAAATGTCTTGGCCCACAAAAGTTTAGCGATTTACTGGCGAAAACTTATTTCGTTAGACGTCGCGTCCCCCTCTCGCTCTCTCTCTCTCTCCCATTCACTGAAGTGACATTCAAATGCTGCTGAAAGGCATGGAGCTAATCGATAGGAGGGTCACTTCCATGGGATTGATGTGTTCCTTATTGTGCCTGAGCCTTTTTTGTGTTGTCCTCTCCTTAAGGGGATTTGTGTTGTCTTGTGATACATTTTAGTTTGATGGTCTAATGTACGACACTTCACATGGAATATGAATATTTTCTATGTGTAGTTGGAAAACAAAAATTTCAATGGCGCCACTTAAATTCTCCTTTCATCGGAAAAAATGGGGAAAAAAATAAGGAAAAAAAAAGTCCGAAACGTGCGCTGGTATAATTGATAAAGCAGGATACTTGAATGTTAACAAATAGACATGAATAATTATGATGGCCCACGATGTGTGGATCGATAGATGCTGTTGTCAAGGCAAATAAATACATGTACAGTGGACTCCCCTTAAGGCGAATTTTCACGGTAGTTTTTCTTTTGGAAATTTGAAGGGAATGCCAAAAAATTCGAATAAGATAGAAATTCCACTTCGGGAGTGTCCACTGTATTTTAAATGGCATCGCATCAGCACAGAATGTATACAAAACAGAGGAGCGGAGTCCTTCAAAGCTCAAATATGAAATACCATTCTGCTTTGCTTTGCTAGAACGAATAAACTCCTGCCCTATCTGTATTACAATCTCATTCCTTTCCTTCCTTCGCTCCTACCACGCCCTAGTCAGCATTTTTTTTACTTATTTTTTTTGTGTGCAAATTGTGCATAATTAAATTCCGATATTCAGCATCAGGAATCAAGTACTATAGAGCCTTCATTTCACAGTCCCCTTGTCCACCGAGGATTTGACGAATTGAGCGACTTTTTGACAGTTATTCACGAAATCATGTAAATGGCATTCACTGACTGGGCTGTCTGGTCTGTGAAAAAGATATAAAAACAAATGTCAAGGGGCAGGAGAATTAGATGTCGTAGTCCTTGTTTCAAAATCATGGATATCTTTCCAACAAAAAATAAAACCAAATATACATGTTTCACTGGAACAAAAACAAGCACTAAACAATATTTACGCTGTAACATATCACAGTTTTATAGATTGTGATCGCAAAAACGAGTAAATTTCAAAATGAATTGAAGTAATTCTATTTTTTTTTTGTTAAACAACGTATACCCGTTAGTGTCGGTCACAAAATGAAACTGTGACAGGATCTTAAATATAAATCGCACCACACACATCGTCACATCACAAGAATTATGATTTTTAAAAATTCAACTGTGTCAGCAGTGCAGTTATAACTTTGCCGTTTGGTGGCTGCTTGATAAATGACTAGTGATCTAATTAATCATCTGATTAATATTTACTAGAAATCAAGTAATGAATGATATTCAATATGTCTTTTGGTTTGCAATTTGGTTTCCAATCGAGTCTATCTAGTGCGTTTGCAATATGTGAGTCTGAGTTTTTGCGGTTAGGCAGTGTTCACTGTACAACCGTTGTCGCCGCCGTTGGCCGCAATGCCATCAAGACGCCGATATCGCCGTCAGCTGTGACAACCGACAATTCTCTGCTTTTCCATTCTACTATTTGTTTTGTTTTTTTTTCTTTCTCTGTGAAAATGGAAAACTTTATTTTCTCCGTTAGTTATGAGGGTAGAGAGAGATGTGAATAGTGCGTACGCTCATAAGAAAAATTGCAATTTCGAATATCCATTCAGTAGATAAGAAAAAGAGAATTTCCATCTTCCAACTGCCACAGCTACCCAACTAGGCGTACCTACGACCTGTGTGCACCTGTGGTTATGTGTTTCGATGTATATTATCAGAATCCAAAGACTGGAATGGATCCGACGACATCGAATTTTTCACCTAAAAAAATCCACAGTGTATAGTAAGGATTTTTCAGCGTTTTCATGGCTCATCTTCCAACTGCCACAGCGGCCCAACTAGGCGTACCTACGACCTGTGTGCACATGTGGTTATGTGTTTCGATGTATATTATCAGAATCCAAAGACTGGTATGGATCCGACGGCATCGAATTTTTCACCTAAAAAAATCCACAGTGTATAGTAAGGATTTTTCAGCGTTTTCATGGCTCATCTTCCAACTGCCACAGCGGCCCAACTAGGCGTACCTACGACCTGTGTGCACCTGTGGTTATGTGTTTCGATGTATATTATCAGAGTCCAAACACTAGAGTGCATCCGACGACATCGAAATTTCTGCCTAAAAAGAAAAATCTGCAGTGGTTCGTACGGCAGTAAGGCTTGCTCGAAAGCATATATTTCATCTTATCCTCATTGGCGTTCACACAGTACGCTGGAGAGGATCTTCTATGCGACGTTGAGTAGGATTACACCTCTGTAGTTGTTGCAAGAGGTAGGATAGCCTTTTCTGTGGATTTCATGAATTACTTTTGAAAATTCGGGCGTAATTATCGCTCAAATTCGTTGATGGACAAGTGGACAATCAGCTGTAAAGTCGGATGTACTTCTTTCGAACTTACATACATTAATCATTTGTCTACGCAAACAGTCAGCGACAGCAAATAATGGATGTGAGTTCTAGATATGAATTTCAGAGAAATGTCTCAAACCTGACAACAATCTAACATTTGAATATGACAAAAAGGCTGTACACACACGTATGTATGCATTTTCAGAAGAAAAAATAGAACACCCAAATGCCTGCATCAACATAACCTCCTTTCTGTTATCCATTTGACAGTAATTCCACAGCTTGCGGCACTTCAAGCAATCTCCGCCGTCGACTGCATAAGAATAAATGTAGATGAAAACGCTCGAATGTAAACATAAAGAATGTTTTGCGCTCCTGCTTTGACCCAATTTTGTTATGCCATCACTTCATGTTTTCACACAAGAGAAGAAGATGCGCCACAACATAAGGAGTGTCCTTAAACTTTCTCCTCTCAAATGTACACACGCTCTCTGTAGATTTGTCTTAGTTGAGGGACATCGTCAGATATGAGTTTGGAGAGCTGATGCCTTGTGATCACAATGAAATGTGACCGCTAATCGTAGTCGGGAATTGAATACACATAACCTCAGAAACCCAATCGCAGAGACCTATTTTTTCTCACGTCACCACCATTTGAAACCACGTTATAGATACACTGATATCGTCGTACCACCTTTCCGCGGCGCCGTCCTATTGCAATTTCGTTATTGTATCCCGTAAAAGGTTTCTTTTTCTTCTTCTTTTTTTTTTTTTAATTTTAATCTCTGATCGTTGCACACGAGTTGGGACGTGCTTAAAATGTATGCATGTGATATACTACCTTTGGCTGGGCGATCCAGTTTCGCAAGCTTGACTCCGCTTTCGCGAAAGGTTTTCCTGTGGTTACTAGCATGTTAGTGGATTAAATGAAGCACAAATGGCAGAACGTAGACGAGGTACTACTGCGCTTCTAATTACGAATCGTATGCCTCTAGGGGGGCGCAAACCGCAAAGAATATTTCCCTCACTTTGCCAATTGGTTGGATCATGTCGAAATGAGACTGCGTTCGAAAGGGGCTGAAGTGGTGCGCACCAGGGACGCTCAATTATTGAATTAAATGTGGTTTTGAAAAATATTTAACTGGTGACTGGGTTTGGGTAAATAATGAAAACTAATTCCGTTGTCCGTTGGCATCCACACGCACTGGTAAATGCATGGCGAGGCTTTCCCCCCTCGTACCTTCTTCGGACTAAACCCGAACGGCTGCCGAGCGGGACAGGCCAGTTACCAGACGCTCGCATACTGCCGTCATCTCGGCCTGGCTCCAAATGGGGTCCTGACAAACCAGGGTAGGCGATAGCTGAAGCCAGTTTTGTTGTCATTGCCCCCTCCCCACACCACTTCTTCTCAAACTTAGTCGTTCGGAGTCGGCATAAAACTGCAGGTCCCTTCCACTCGTGATAGAACAATAGCACGACCAACACGAGTGGTTGCTGAGAAGCTAGACCATGGCCCTCTTTCCTCATATATATATATATATATTGGAAGATCTGTATTTAGAAAGGCCGGGATTGCGGGTTAAAGCCATGAAATTTGGCTCATAGAATAAGACCGTGAATACCGAAATGAGATTTCTTCGTCCTGTTGTGGGAATTACCCGCCGGGATAGGATGAGAAACATGGAATTACTAGTGGAACTCAATGTTGAGCAGCTGGTACTACTAACGGAAAGGTTGACGCTACGATGGCTTGGGTTCGTGGCACGAATGTCCCCATCATCGCGGCGTACCTTGAATGCGGTTCCATCAGGTAGGCGACCCAGGACGAGCTAGACCAAGGCCATAAGCTCGCATGGTTGCGCCTGGGTATAACCCCTGTTGAGTTAGAGTCGATGGCGGAAGATCAAATGACCTGCATATCTCTAGTACGTGCTTTACCCGGCGACTCCATTAGTGGGTCATGCGGGTTAGAAGATGTTGATGAAAATGATATCAGATTAATCGATTTCAAAATCTAACATAATGCCTTTTTTTATATATATATTTTTTCAGTTCATTCTTTGCCACATCTGACGGTCTTGAGCCTTTCGGGATGTAGTAAACTAACTGACGATGGTGTCGAATTGATTGCAGAAAATCTACAAAAATTACGTGCACTTGATCTGTCTTGGTGCCCAAGAATAACAGATGCTTCCTTAGAATACATTGCCTGTGATTTAAATCAATTGGAGGAGCTAACTCTAGATAGGTAAATATCGACAAACAAACAAAGAAAAAGGATCTTAGTTGAATGAACTAAATGAACGCATCTTGATACGTGACCTCCTATTTCAGATGCGTACACATAACCGACATTGGTGTGGGATATATTTCAACAATGCTATCGCTGACCGCTCTATTCCTGCGCTGGTGTTCACAAGTTCGAGACTTTGGACTGCAACATTTATGCTCAATGCGTAACCTACAAGTACTCTCGCTGGCCGGTTGCCCGCTGTTAACATCATCTGGCCTCTCGAGTCTCATACAGTTGCGGCATCTTCAAGAGCTCGAGCTTACCAATTGTCCGGGTGCCAGTCAGGAGCTTTTTGAGTATCTCAAAGAACACCTGCCACGGTGTTTAATTATTGAATAATAATACGCAATAAATAATGAATAAACAAAACAAATACAAAAAAAAAAAGAATGGTTATTATATGATATTTAAGAAAATAAATGAGAAAAACAAATCACTTTAACTACTGTTGACTGTATAATACAAAAGATGAAAAACAAAAAAGAAATAAAATTAACAAAATAATAGTAATGAATTACATTTTCATGCTAAAATAAAATATTTTTAAAATGAACAATTCTAGTTTGTAAGCGACACAGTTAAACAGGATATCGTTGTAATTTGAATAAACAAGAAGACAACAAAAAAAACAAATAAAGTATGTACTGCGAGAACTGTTTCGAAAAGCAAAGAAAAATTATGTATTGAATAGTGTTATAATGTAAGAAATGTACTTTTAAGGAATAACTTATGACTTACTCATTTTTTCACGTTTATTTCGTTTGTTAAATGTGTATGTACATGACCGACGAGTATCTCGATGTAGATGTAATACTTAATTGCCCATGAATGGTTTTCGTTCTCTGTGATTTATTTTTTAAGTTTACATTTAAATTTCCTTCAATGTTCCTGTTTGATTTTGTAATTTTAAAATTGAAAATTGATATTATTTATTATTGTTGGTTTCTTCAATTCTCATTTCTCATTTCTTGTAAATGGAATAGTTGCGTGTACCTATTGAAATGCAAAAAAAAATAGTGGAAAATCAAAATCGTTGATCCATTCGTTGAGCTTCATGCAAGAATACAGATGGACTTTCATCAGCTTACTGTTGATGTATCCTTGCTTCAGAACTTCCTTGAAGTTTTTAAATGCTTTCACACGTGATTACTGTGCATAGTTGTGTGAGAAATATTATATTCAATCTGTAGATATGATTAAATGTTGTTTAAAAAGACAACACGTATTTCCTTCGACTGTTTTGATTGCACTAGACTTGTGTTGTTCACGAAGAGCTCTAACAAATGAACAATGCCATTTTATTCTAGTTCATTTAGTCCAGTAGTTCATCAAACTGAGGTATGCCTTACTCTGCATAGAGGTAGTTCAGTAAGAATGTTGTTGCTGCTATCGGGCCGGCGATCCATGGAGAGTCCGAGCTTGAGCAATTGCTGCCTTCCATCGTTGACGGTCCTGGATCATGCTGCCTGCAGTCATCAAGACTAAGCTGTCTTGCATTCGCGATCATTCAGAGTGAGAGCTTTGAACTACCGCAGAACAAGCACATCGAGCATCGTTGCGTTGCCGGTGGTGCATGGGAAGCATATTTTAAAAATGTACATATGCGATGTATGGCGAAAGGCGCACAAGACTCAATTTCCTGAGCAGTGACCTACATTGAGCTAGAAGAACGAACTAGTTCAATAAACAGATTTGAACTAAATTGATCGCTCTCTGGACTGAACAAGACTCGAGTGTACCATAAACTTGACATAAAATGTAGCAAATAAATTAACGCTCTTATCACTCCTCTTCTTTTGCGCTTCTCTCGGCTTCCGATCAATGCGAGAAATATGGAAATGTCTAAAACATGTACATTATCGTCGAAAATATGTTTAATAAAAGAATTTGTTGTAAAAGTTAATAAAAAAAACCGTGAGCACTCTTCATTAATTTCCAACAAACATCGCTCTAATTCGCACTCAAGACGATGAATGAGAGATCAACGAATGGATCACCACTCAATTGTAGTAGATAACTTCAAAATAAACGATAGCAATTCAGAAATCAAAAAAAAAAAACGAAAACAAAAAACTCTTCGATCTATCTCTCTTTTTACTATTTATTCTAATGAAACTCCGCTTTGACATACAAAAAAGAAAACGGCGAAAATGATACACAAGCCATTCAAACAAAAATAAATAATTGATTAAGAGACTTATATTAGATTATTTTGGGAAAAGAAAAAATTAATGAAAGATAAAAATTTAAAATAAACTAACAAAAAGTTACAAACACACGCTTACATTAATAGGATAAAACTCACAAAAACAAAAATTCAAGGAAAAAATAAAGAATTATGATATTTTAGGCAAATAATAAGTATAAAACATTATAATAATACTATAGAGCTGTAGTGTAACAAAAGAAAAAAATTGAAAAAAAAAGTAAGAGAAAACTACGTACCAAGTGGTAGATTAGTATTAAATTTAAATTC